>CM075816.1:1164635-1795635 GCA_037975025.1 Excoecaria agallocha
TTTGCATGTTGTAGTAAGAATTTCAATTACACTCAAATAACCTTAGTCGATTTTAATATAGCATGAACTGTGTTTCTTAGTAGCCATGATAGCCTATGTGGGTTGTTTTAAATTGTCTTTTTATGCAGGAAACAATCGTATTTCTCGCCGAAATGTTGCCAAAATTTTATTAAATTCTTGTAAAATGCAAAATCTACATTATGTTAATAGTATGAACTGTGTTGCTTGGCAATGATGATAGCTTGTGTGTTGTTTGAATTTTCTTTTTGTGTAGGGGGCAGTCACATTCCTAGCTAAAATATTGTCAAAATTTTGTAAAATTCTCGTAAAATGTGAAGTATACATATTATGTTTCATATGTCATGCATGTTTTCTAAAACACTCAATGATGGGTTTAGGATGTTATATATTATGCTGTGATGCTTAATGCACATGTCTATGCAGGTCAGCTATTTGCCTTTTAGTTGAAATGTTGCCAAAATTCTTGTAAATTCTAATATATTAGCTTGCTTATGACTCAATTTATCCATGGAAAACTCACATGTAACCTTTTCTTGAAGGATGCCTTATAGACTTAAATGTGCACAACTGCCTCAACCTATACCAGGTTACATGATACCTGAGCAGGCTGGTAGATACCAAACTTTACAGTGGGTGTAGTACAGGTCGAGTCAATTTGTGTCCAGGTAGTTCGTATAAGATTTTGAGTTGTTGAAGGAGGCTAATAGGCTTTTAGCTAGAGTAAGATGGATAGAGTTCTTTGCTCTAGCAATCCAGACCCATCTTGATGTCACTCGAGAGGTCCTGGCCATGCTGCGGTATGGGGGTTACCATAAATCTAATATTGAGGAAGGAGTAATCCAGTTTAAGGTGCTAGGCATACACTATAGAATTACATGCCATAGATTCATATAGGTCATAGGTCTTCTAGTTAGGTTAGATGTAGTCACACACCCCCAAGCTTATGGATTAATCTAGATAGACAAATGTGACACTACCGGGCGTAATATATTGATTGGATATTGCAAAGAGTATCGTGCTAGCCACCCAGGTTTATCGGTATATTTAAAGGGTGCTGTTAGGCTCATACTTGGAATGTATAGGCAGTCCAGGGTTGATTAATTCGGCCAACATCACTAGCCTCTAGAGGATGTAGGAGGACAGGCTTGTAGACATCACACATGAGATCATCTCCTCATTGGTCAGGGTATCACTTAGTTTACCACAAAGACCTACGTGGGAGACGTCATCGCTCACTTACTATTATCACTAGGGGCAGATAAGAGTGAGTATGGCTACCCCATTCTCGAGGGTATCTATATTGATTTGTAGGCAACATTCACCATAAAGAGAGTGGAGCCCATAAAGGAATGAGAGGGGGAGTACATGCTGCTGATGTACTCGAGACCAGAAAAAGGTATGGCCTCAACCCTATAGTACTAGAGGCACTCGTAGATGAGGGTGGGTTGGATTAGCAGCCATAGAAGGCACCAGTAGCACCACAGGTACCTCCAACATAGCTAACTTAGTAAGAGGATCAGGCAGGTCAGGTATATGAGCCACGGGGACTTTAGAGGTAGGGATGAATTCAGACTATGAGTTTGATATGTAGATAGATCTGCAGGACCTTCTAGATAGGTCACCATAGCCTCCAGCTCATGCCAAGGTGCCCATTAGACATTAGCAATCACTGCTTAGGAGGATGGGCAGGTTTTCCACCTATGGGCATTCGAGAGCTTCCACATCCTTAGCTTCTCCACCATCTGTCACCCCATCACTAGCATGCCTAAAGGCATCTCTGTTTGTAATACCAGCACATCCACATTTAGCTCCTCTATCTGATGATATTTCTAAGAGGTTGGCAACATTAGAGGATGTTAATAGACGTCAGGAGCAGACATTAAAGACGATAATAATAGCAGTGTAATCTCTGCAAGCATTACTAGTGATTGTACAAACTCTGCAGATAGAGGTGCAGGATATTAGAGCTAACTTGGTAGTAGTAGGACAGAGGCTTGATGCGTCTCTACAAGTAGTTGATGATTCACTCACTCAAATTAGGGAGCAAGGCGAGTGCATTAAGACTGACGTCCTTAGGGGGAGAAAGGCACTAATCGAGATAGATGAGGAGTTAAGGAGATATATAGGTTATTTGAGGAAGGATTTGATGAGATTCCTTCAACAGCACTCTAGGGCAGTTAATAAGGTTGGCTACGGTTTAGAGCCATTAGCAGAGGTGATGGCACAGGTCTACAGCCTTTGATAGTAGCATTTCCTGGGTTTCACTTCAGATTTAGACCAGATGATGATTAGCTCCCTCCAACACCACAGGCAGGGGTACCAATTAGGCCTCCCAGGCTAGCAGCTCCCAAACCTCCATTAGGGCTAGCCTATCATAGAGCACTAGGACCAAAGCCCTCACATTGACTTATTATTTTTGTATTCAGGGAGTTTTGAAAATTTTGTTTGAATATTTTTATGTATATAAAAATAGAGTTTGTATATAATTTATGTAATTACCTTGTTTCGTGCTTTTTATTTATGTTCATTATGGCTAAAATAAAAAGGAAAAATAATGAACGAATGAAAAGAGATGTCATGAAATTAATAAGAAAACCTATAATTAGTATACCATGACAAGACAAGAATAATAATGAACATAAGAGGAATAAAATAAATAAAAAGATTTGAAAAAGTTAAATTCAATCAACAGAGCACTAACATCCAAATCATTCTCACAGCAAGTGTTTAAGATCTTGCCAGGTGGCATATGTTCACTCCTTCAACAACAAGGAGTGTAAATACCTAAAGTTACCTGAATAGGTTGAAATAAAAAGAGATGCACAGTAAAGAGCTATTGGAAAAAAGGCAAAAATCTAATGAAAAATGCAAAATAAGATGAATATTTGCTAGAAAGGTTCTCAGTGACTTCTCTCAGATGCATATTTATCAAAATGGCTTCTAACATCTAAGTAACTCTTCATAGATGCATATTTACTAGAAACCTCCCCAATGGAATATGTCTTCAAGAAGGGACAACTCACCCACTAGAAATACCAATCAACACAAAGGTTAGTGCACAATTGACAACAATGAAACACTACTATGAACTTATTTGATTTTGCAAGTCAAACAACACTAATTTTTTATGCCATAGGTGCTAATCAGTCCCAATCAAGTCATCTCGATTCTACATGCCCTAAGTGCTAATAAGATGCATTCAAACTACCTGATTCTGCATGCCTTAGGGGCTAATCAGATCCAATCGAGTCCTCTCGATTTTGCATGCCCCAAGCACTAATAAGATGCATTTAAATAACCTAATTCTATGTGCTCCAGTCACTAATCAGAGTTAATAAACTTGTCCTGGTTCTACATGCCCTAGCTGCTAATTGGACAGTTAATCTAGGATTAACACATCGACAAACTGACGTTAACTATCCGAACTAGGGTTAACACATCAATAAACTAATGTTAACTACCCGAACCAAGGTTACCATATCGACAAGCTAATGATAACTACCCAATCAACCAAGAGACTCACTGCCTCAAAAGAAGGTACGTGTTTTAATCAACCAAAAGATTCGCTTCCTCATGTACGCTTATTTTTCTTTTTACTTTGAATTTTGGCTCACTTTGTTACCAATGCAATAGCTCCCCAAAAATAGGGGCAGGTATAAACATTATGACCTGAGGAAGCCTAGATCAAGGTTACTCGATGATGAGGAAACAACATATTATTAACAATAGGTTTGGATCTAGAAGCTCCAATTGTGAATTTCTAACACTTTTTCAAATATTTTTATGATTTTCCAAATGGTTTCCAAATGTTTAACAAAATATGTATAAAAACCTTGGTTTAGGCCTTCAGGAGTGACATGTGGCTGTCTGTCACATGAGGGGTAGATGTTTGTGGCTCTTTCTTTCCTACAAAGGCCAGATTAAGAACATTTTAGGAATTCTAGGATTCTAGGCTGAGGGATGGCCACCTCTCAATGAGGGACACCAGTCCATGGCTTAAATTTTAGAATTCCCATGTTTCTGGAATTCAAAAAAAGAGATAATGGTTTTAAGGGGATTTTATACGGATTTATTAGGGATTTGTCTCTAGATTTAGGAAGTTAGAGTTGGAATCTAACTCCAACTCTTACCTAAGTATAAAACCTAAAATTTAGAGTTTTGAAAGGAGAGGAGTCACTTTTTACAAAGCCACATTAGAGAAGAAGAAAAATTAATTTCTCTCTCTCTAAAAACTTGCTTTAGCAATCCTTTGACTTAAAAAAAACACACAAATGAATTTCATTGCATTTTTGTGAAAATAAAAATCATAAATCAGAGTTAAGATCTGGACTACAAGAATTTTAGAATCAGAATATCCCTGAGGGTAATATTCCAGGCTCCTTTCTTGCTTTCTCTCTCTACAAATTATCTTACATAATTATGTGATGAAAATATAATATATTTAAATGCTATATTTGAGTAATATGTATGTTTAAATTGAAATATGATATGAATCTGGATTGTAGAGCAATATAGAGGCATGACTAAAACTAGGATTTCTCATTTGTTATATTATCTTAAGCTTTTATTTCATTCCTTTAATTCTATAAATTGATGATTTTAATGTGTTTTATACATGATTTAATGTTATAACACTATTTTATCAAGATTTAAAGTCTAGTAATTGTATATTTTGAGTTAAAATTAGCATTGTATGATTTTTGCATATTTTTCCATGGATTTTCCGCATCATGTTTTATCTAGAGGCGATGGATGAGAAGATGACTTAATGGACACATGTCTGTCAGGCAACAGACGAGATGTCACAAACCATCTCCTTGTCCCATCTCTTGCTTTGTTGTGGGCATCGCTCCCTTATTATTGGGCTTTTGTGGCTTTTTTTTGGTAATTTTGTCATATTTTATATGTATTCCATGGTGTTTATATTATTTACTTAATTCCTATGATATTTGTGCATTATTTTCAGTTCTATACTTAATTCTATTCTGTTTGTATAATTAAATTTGTGATTTTCTTTGTTGTATTATTTTAATACTAATTTATGTGTTATTTTTTATGTGGGTTTTTTTAGTATGTAAAATGTTTGCCTATGGATGATTTTGTGTGGTTTTTTGCATTGGGAATTGTGCTCTTGAGTTGATCACCACCCTCCACCCATCTGTTTTCTTCGGTTAACCACTTTCTTTTATCATTTATTTATTACTTTGGTTTTATTTAGTTATTATTTGTTTTGTGTTTATTTGAAAGTTTTGGATGCATTATTTTTTGGGATGTAATAGTTAGTAAAAAAGGGACTTTTGCACATGATAAAAAGGACAAGGTACTTAAAATGCCTTTTATTATAGATTATTCTTCAAAACTTGGACCAATTTCCAATTTTTAGCCCAAATCCATACAATATAATAAAAGATTTGTTTTTGTAAAATATACATGAGGGAACCAATGTCTCCAACCCAAATGAATACCCCAATTTATTTATGTATATTATTTTGTTGTTTTTAGGACGATTTGCTTTTGTAATAGCTTAATTAGTTGATTTAATTTGTTTTATTTATTGCTTTTATTAATTGATTTGGATGTTTACTTAATTTTATTGCGCTGCATCATATGGGAGAGGTGAGAAGATTAAACATAAAACTCAATTATAAAATAAATATCTAACCAAGATGCTTAATAAAAGTGATATCTCGAGCACTAATCTTTATTTGGGCATAAAAAAATCAAGATTCATTTCTCGATGTTATGTTGGGTGGCAAGTCCATGACGCCTACATCTTTTGGGCCTATTAGTAGATGCCTTCATAGGTTGACTGTCAATAATAATTTTGGCTTTATTTCTTTTTATTGTGAAGTAGCCAATTCATGAGTAAAGTGAGTCTCTTCTAGTCCAGACCCTAAAAGCAGGACTCTAAGAGCGAAGCCAGATAACGAGCCTGGCTTTGGGATGCATCACAATACTATATATCCATAATTCGGCTCATATAAATAGTTTTTGTATGTTCATTTGTTCTTATATATCATCATTATATTAGTATTCATTTGTGCATTTCAATTTTACGTTTATTATCTCATATCAAAAATTTATGTTTTTGCCCATCATCCTCATTTGATCAACCAATTCTATTCTCATTTAAATGTTTAAGCCATGCATTTTCTTTGAGATTTTATTAAATTATTCTAATTTCTTTTCTAATATCTCAATGTGGCCATTATCTATACATACTTAGTTTACAAATGATTACCTTCTTTGTAATTAGTCTATTCTCTATTTCTCAATTCTTTATAGTCAAATTCTAAATTGCCTTCATACTACTTCTAATTTTTACTTATCTTTGCAAATTCTTTACTAATTCGTGGCTTTTACAACTTTTTTTTTCAATTTCAATCAACTCCTTTTTATTCCTTGACTATAAGTTTTCCTTCCATTTACCACACTCATTTTTTAAATTTCTTGTTGCAATATTCAAATTATCTCTTTCATTTTAGTCCCTGAACTTTACTTTGGCACATGCTTCATTTATAATTATGCTAATATACCTTTTTTTTCTCTCTTTTGGATCTTTTATTTTATTTTTATAATTTAATTTACATTTTGGACCTTGTAATTTCTTCATGTGGTGGCAAATTATTGTTTCGGCCTGAAACTTTTCCTTATTTACATTTCTTACTCTTTTTACAATGTTAACTCTTATAACCACATTATTAATGTAAATTTACCATTTTACCCCTAGTTTCTCACGTAGTTGCATTTTTGCCCTTTATTAATCACTTAATCACATTTCCACTCTATTCACCATGTCATCACACATTTGACATCGTTTTATGTCTAATGTACCAGTTAGTCCACATTTTCTTACGAAATTACAATTTTACCCCCAGTGGTGCCTAGTGGAACCCTCGGCCTAGATATACGAGACAAGGATTCATGGTCCTAAATGAACTTAAAGGGCCCTTTAGAGTGACTAAGTCCTCCAGGATGTATTAAGGGATCACTTGGGTTGATTAACTCCTTAATTGTGAACCTACTATGTATTAAGGGATCACTTGGGGTGATCAACTCCTTAACGGTGAACCAATATTGTGTTGAGGGATCACTGGGGGTGATCAACTCCTCAACTGTGAATCTAATCTGCATTGAGGGATCACTTGAGGTGATCAACTCCCCAACTATAAATCTAACGTGAGTTTAGGGATCACTTAGGGTGATCAATTCCTCAACTATAAATCTAATGCGTGCATCTATCTGGATCAATTCATTATTTTATCTTAAAATCTTAGATTAACCCTTGTACACTAGGGTAAATGTGTTCGTTCACCATATGTCATATTTTCACATAGCTTTTCATATATTTCAGACTATGTCATCATCCTCATTTGCTCATTTCACATTCATTTATGTTCATTATGTATGTATTTATAATAAACGTGAACATCATTTTAATTTGGTGGAAACATGTCATTTTCACAATGTATACCATTCGACCATGTCGTTTTCTCATGTATACATTGTGATTTTTCATACATTACCATATCTCACATATTTCTATAATAATTTCAAACTTGCATATGGTGCTACAAATTCAACTTGCACTAGTAACCATTGAATACATAAGTAAATATCATTACATCCATTTAGTTATCATTATGTTTAAATAAAATTTTGAGTTCCAACCAACCACATATGGTTTATTTATCATTATAATGTTCATTTCATGCCTAATATCTAATTAAATGTCAAAGCATCACATAATCAACCTAAAGGTATCATTCGGCCACCTTAGGTTCTAACCTTTGTTAGTTGTTTTCTCCACATATTTTTATTTATTTAATATTATTCCATCATTTTATTAAGATATTTTGAAATATTTCATCATTTCACATTTGTTACTATAGTTAATAATAGGTTTTAATTCTAATTTCCCATTTCTATTCAATTTTTACAAACTAACTTCACAAATTTAATTCTTTATCGTTCAATTTCACTTATCTACCATTAATTTAAAATAACACTCATCACAAACATAATCACCCTAGTTACATAACCTATATCATATGAAATAAATTAGTTTAGATATCCACATACCTATTTTTCTAAGCCCTCTCTCCATTTTCTCTTTCTTTCTCACATTTTCCATCCATTTTGCCTTTGCTTTCACTTGGTTTCCCTTGAAATTTTACCTTGAATGAATTTCTCCATGGATTATTTCCTCAATTTTCTTCATCTATAATTCAAAATATACTCAAAATTTAAATCTTTACATCAAAATCTACCTAAAAATCAATTTAATTCATCAAAATTTCACTAAATTAACTTAGTTGAAATTTTGTTCCAAACCTTTTATTTACAGATTCATCAACTTTATTCACTTAAAATGGGCCCTTAAGATAGTTGTAGATGAATTTAGGGCCTTAGATTTATTTAGGATATGAAATTTTGTTGGATTTGGTGGGATTAAGTTAAAAAAATGGAAGAAAAATGAAAAAGTGTTGGTTGTGTGAGGGATGGTAATGGAGGGGAAGAATGTGAGTGAATTCTCTATAGAATTTTTGATTTCAGGCTATTTATATGCCTCCATGAATGGCTAAGATTACTTAATCACCATTTAATCCAAAAGTTACTATTATTCCACTTGTCATCCTTTCCTTAATTACTATCTATTTTTAGTCACACCCTTTGGGATTGAGCGATGAGTTACTTCCTTGAGTCACTCACACCTATTAGCTATGAGTCGGTGCCATTTAACCCAAATAATTAAATAACCTCTTTTTTTGCAATTTTTTGGATTTTGATGTTTCCTTCATCTAATTCACCTAAAAATAGACCCAAAATATTAAAAAATATTTACTAAAGTGTGTTTCAAATTTTAGGTTAATTCAAGTTCATTTCGATATACTTCTAAAATTCAAAGATTGTCAGAAAAATTATTTTTCAATCCAAATATTAATTAGGTTTATTTCTAGTAGATTTAGGCAAATAGAATAACATTTAGAGATATATTAAATTTTTTCGAGCCAATCAAAGTCTTGGTCAACCTTACTACGGTCCGAGGATGTTTTCACTGTCCAATTTGAGGGCATATCCAACCTCAATTTCACCTCAAATTATATCACTAAACTCATCTTAATTTATACTATATAATGGTAAATAAATATTTTTTTTGGGTTTTGGATAGTACTATTCACCTTGGTGTATGATTCATTGCCCGAAAAAAGCTATACACAAAAATGGAAATTTTGGGCCATTAGAATTCTCTACCACTAATAAACATGTAATTCGTGAAATTTATTCGCCCTAAATAGCTGAAAATACTATTATTCCACTGTACCTTCTTATCTTAATGTAACTTTCTTTTATTTCTCAACTCTATAACAGAAGGGACAAGTCACCTTACTTCCCAAACCATTTCAACTATAACTATACTTATGGCATGTATACTTAACCTCCATTCTTAGGACCGCCAAAACCATGCTCAGATACCAGTAAATATAGCACCCTGATATAACAATAATCTCAATATAATTTACATAAAATATTATTACAACACATTTTTAATTCTAGTTCTATATATGTATCTCATAAATAAATATAAAGATGATTTCCTTCACAGTAAGGTCTCATCAGTACCCAGCACCTATCCTTACAAAGCTCTGTCTATGATTTTCAATACCTATGCACAATGAACAACTACGCACTGAGCATATAATGCCCAATAGTGGATACTTAACTAATAAATTTCACATATATATATACATGTAAAATTAAAGTTCTGTGCCTAAATGACTCGTACCCTTCTTGTCTTAATTTTTATCTATTCTTTTCCTTCTCTATTTTTCTTGAAAATTCATCAATCTCATACTTAATTGCTTTTTTCATACTTTATTTTATGTTACACATTGATTATTCATATTCGTACTATATATCTATAATTCGACTCATATAATAGTTTTTGCATGCTCATTTGTACTTATATATCATCATTATATTTGTATTCATTTGTGCTTTCAATTTTACATTTATTATCTTTTATCAAATATCTATTTTTTTTACCCATCATCCTCATTTGATCAACCAATTCTATTCTCATTTAAATGTTTAAACCATGCATTTTCTTTGAGATTTTATTAAATTATTCTGATTCCTTTTCTAATACCTCAATGTGGCCATTATCTATACATACTCATTTTACAAATGATTACCTTCCTTGTAATTTATCTATTCTCTACTTCTCAATTCTTCATTGTCAAATTCCAAATTGCCTTCATACTACTTCTAATTTTTACTTATCTTTGCTAATTCTTTACTAATTCCTGGCTTTTACTCCCTTTTACTTCAATTTCAATCAGCTCCATTTTATTTGTTTTTTAGTCCTTGACTATAAATTTTCCTTCCATTTACCACCTTTATTTTCTAAATTTATTATTGTAATATTCAAATTATCACTTTAATTTTTCTTAATTTTTACTTTTTATCCTTTACTTATTTCCTTCACAATTTGAGCAAAAATTTCATTTCAGTCCCTAAACTTTACTTTGGCACATACTTCATTAATTATTATGCAAATATACCTTTTTGCTCCCTTTGGAACTTTTATTTTATTTTTATACTTTAATTTACATTTTGGACATTACAATTTCTTCATGTGGTGGCAAATTACTGTTTGGTCCCTAAAACTTTTCCTTGATTACATTTGTCACTCTTTTTACCATGTTAGCTCTTATAACCACATTATTAATGTAAATTTACCGTTTTACCCTTAATTTCTCACATAATTACATTTTTGCCTGCTTATTCACATTTTCCACCCTATTCACTATTTCATCACACATTTGACATCTTTTCCTATCTAATGTAGCAATTAGTTTTTCTTTTCTTATAAAATCACAATTTTGCCTCCAGTGGTGCTTAAAGGAAATCCTCGAACCGGATATAACGAACGTGGAATCCAATTGTCCTAAATGAACTAGAAGGGCCCTTTGGGGTGACCAACTCCTCCAGGATGTATTGAGGGATCACTTGGGGTAATAAACTCCTCAATTATGAACCTATTATGTATTAAGGGATCACTTGGGGTGATTAACTCCTCAACTATGAACTTAATATACGCTGAGGGATCACTTAGGGTGATCAAATCTATAACTATAAATCTAATGTGAGTTGAGAGATCACTTGGAGTGATCAACTCATTAACTATGAATCTAATATATGCATCAATATGGATCAATTCATTATTTTATCTTAAAATCCTTGATTAATCCTTATACACTAAGGGTAAATGTTTTTGTTCACCATATGTCATATTTTCACATTATGTCATCATCCATATTTGCTCATTTCACATTCATTTATGCTTATTATGTATGTATTCATAATAAATATAATTAACAACATTTTAATTTTATGGAAACATGTCTTTTTCATAATGTATACTATTCAACCATGTCATGTTCTTATGTATATATTATGATTTTTTATACATTACCATGTGTCACACATTTCGATAATCATTTCGAGCTTGCATATGGTGATATACATTTAATTTGCACTAGTAACCTTTTAATATATAAGTAAATATCATTACATCCATTTAGTTATCATTATGTCTAAATGAAATTTTGAGTTCCTGTTGGGAATTATCGGTTACATGCATCTCATACATAAGCGAAATTAAAAATTTTTAACCAATAAATTTGATCTTGCCATGAATTTACAATATACATATTAATGAGAATAAGAAAAATCATCTTTGATTTTTGTTGAACAGTTGATTTTTCTTCTCACCGGATTATCGCAAACCACAGTGTCAGAAATCAAACACCTCCAATGAGTAATCCACACAAGAAAAGGATAGAATGAACCAACAATTGGGAGAAACAAGGGCTGGCCAAAAACCCTAGATGCTAGCTAGGGAAGATTGCGGCTAGGGCTTTTTGAGTGAGAGAAAAACTTTTCTCTTAATTGTTCACCCCTTAGCCCTAATACCCTATCACTTGGATTTTTATAGTTAGGTTAAAAATCCAACTTCATAATAGGATTGGACTCTTCAAAATTGCTGGAGAAATATTAATTGGGCCTCTAGAATTATTAATAATTTATTTGGGCTCAATTAAATCCAATTTAAGCCCTTTCACAAACTAGGCCCTTTGTACATATACTTGGATTTAATTACCCAAATAAATTCCAAATCCAACCAAATTAAATATGTAGGCTCCATAATACTTATGAAATATATTTAATTTATTTTGATCCAAGAATTAGGCCTCTAAGGCCTTATGTTTTTAGTTGGCGTGTAACCCTTCCTCTGGAGGGTTTCTGTGCCAACTTCACTTCTTTGGGCCTCTTTAATTCCTCCAATGGATCTATTAATTATTATATCAAACCTATACCATTTATAGTTAAATAATAACTAATTATGAAATAAATTATTTCAATTAGGTCCATTTTTACATAACATTTCAAAAAAGTTTTGTGAACAATTTTACTTGATCATAATTAATTAAACTCTTTAATTAATTATTCTCTTATTCACTTCTCTATCCCCATAATAATATCAAATATTATTATCCTTGTAATTTTACCATTTTATCCTTTTCTCTATTTGTGTGTGACCTATTAGGTTCCTGACCATGTTGGCAGTATAATATGTAATTGCGAGTTCTATTCAAAACTCAGATGATTTAAACTCCTTTAAATCATTTTATCAATCCCTATTGATATTTATGATACATTATTATACAAATCATGAATGGCTTATAGCTATAAATCATGACTATCCAAATGTCAGGAAAGTCAAGTGGTTTGATTATACCCTTCCATAGAATAATTACCGTGCAATTACTCCTTTCACCACTCTTATCTCAATTAGATTCTGAGTATGCATTTCTGTCAACTCATATAAATCTAATTATATATGTTCTATTAATCTAACCATTGTTCCTAAAATGCCCTTCAAGGATCTCTATCCATCTTGGCATATTACTGTGGCTAGAGATTCTCTGAACAAGTTAATTATAGAATCATGCGAGATAACTTCCCTTATTAAATCTGGGATGGTGAATCCTTTGTCAATCACTCAACTATCTTCTAATAGGTCATGATATACCTAATCTCCTAACTATGTTCACTCCCAGTTAGAAGTAATCAGTTATAGAGTCAAAATATACCACTTGCTACTTAAGATAACTTTGGTGATCTCAAGTCTAAATGAAGAACCACTGCTTGAACTTGTTCATGTGAGGATTATCTTTGATTATCTTCCATAATAACAGTTATGAGAACCACTGCTTGAACCATTCAAGAAGCATAACATATGCTAGTTTGTCCGAATTAACAATGTCCTATCTTGTTAATTCTATGACTAGGGATATTTAGATATTAACACATTTGCATGCAATAGACACCTCATATCATGAACACTATCATGTTTGCCTTTGCATTGTGTTTATAGTATCAAGGACTTCATTTATTAATTTAAGATTTACAAACTCATGTATTTAAACATAGCATTAATAAATGAATAATGCCTTTTATTAAGAATATAAATTCATACATATGAAATTCATCCCTTTTACATGGGCTCTAGGGCATACTCTCTAACTATCTCCCACTTGCACTAGAGCCAATCACTCATATGTCTCAGACCCATGCTATTTATATGGTGATCGTGCTTTATCTGGGAAAGTGCTTTAGTGAGGGGATCCACCACATTATCATCTGTAGGGACCCTTTCTATTTTCACATCATTTCTAGCTACTATTTCCCTTATGAGATGGTAGCGTCTGAGAACATGCTTGGATCGCTAATGAGACCGTGGTTCCTTTGTTTGTGCAATGGCTCCATTGTTGTCACAATATAAAGGAATCGGATCAACAATGCTAGGCACCACTCTGATGGAATATGACATGGTATGTACATGATAATCACACAATGGAAAAATAATAAAATCGATCATACATACCACGCAATCCATAAAAAAGAATCGACTTTAAATTATTTTATCAATCCCTAGTGATATTTATGATATATTATTATACAAATCATGAGCGGCCTCTAGCTAGACATCATGACTACCCAAATGTTAGGAAATTCAAGTGGTTTGACTATACCCTTCCATAGAACAATTACCGTGCAATTACTCCTTTCTCCACTCTTATCTCAATCAGATTCTGAGTATGGATTTCTATCAACTCATATAAAACTAATTATATATGTTCTATTAATTTAACCATTATTCCCAAAATGCCGTTCATGGATCTCTATCCATCTTGACATATTACTCTGGCCAGAGATTCTCTGAACAAGGTAATTATAGAATCATGAGAGATAACTTTCCTTATTAAATCTGGGATGGTGAATCCTTTGTCAATCACTCAACTATGTTCAAGTAGGTCATGATATATCCAATCTCCTAACTATGTTCACTCCCAGTTAGAAGTAATAAGTTATGGAGTCAAAATATACCACTTGCTACTTAAGATAACTTTGGTGATCTCAAGTCTAAGGATACTTCCACAATCGCTATAAAGAGATTCCTCACTGACATAGATTTAAAATTCATGTGAGGATTCTCTTTGTAGGTCTCCAATGAACTTGTTTTTCTAACAAGCATCCACATGTTAGCTTTGATTATCTTCCATAATCATAGTTATGAGAACCACTGCATGAACCATTCAAGAAGTATAACATGTGCTAGTTTGTCTGAATTAACAATGTCCTATCTTGTTAATTCTATGACTAGGGATATTTAGATATTAACACATTTGCATGCAATAGACACCTCATATCATGAACACTTTCATGATTGCCTTTGCATTGTGTTTATAGTATCAAGGACTTCATTTATTAATTTAAGATTTACAAACTCATGTATTTAAATATAGCATTAATAAATGAATAATGCCTTTTATTAAGAATATAAATTCATACATATGAAATTCATCCCTTTTACATGAGCTCTAGGGCATACTCTCTAACAGTTCCAACCAACTACACATGGTTTATTTATCATTATAATGTTCATTTCATGCCTAATATCTAATTAAATGTCATAGCATCTCATAATCAACCTAAGGTTATCATTAGGCCACGTTAGGTTCTTCCCCTAGTTGGTTGTTTTCTCCAAATATTTTCATTTATTTCATATTTTTTCCATCATTTTATCAAGATATTTGAAATATTTCATCATTTCACGTTTGTTACTATACTTACATAATAGGTTTTAATTCTTATTTCCCATTTCTATTTGTGTTTTCGCAAACTTAACTTTAAAAATTTCATTCTTTATTCTTCAATTTCACTTATCTACCATTAATTTAAATTAACACTCATCACACACATAACAACCGCAAGTTACATAACCTAAATTATATGAAATAAATTAGTTTAGATATCCACATACCTATTTTTCCAAGCTTTCTCTCCATTTTCTCTTCCTTTCTCACCTTTTCCATCTATTTGCCTCTGCTTTCACTTAGTTTCCCCTTGAAACTTTATCTTGACTGAATTCCTTCATGGATTCTTTCCTCAATTTTCTTCATCCATAATTCAAAATATACTCAAAATATAAATCTCTATATCAAAATCTACCTAAAAATCAATTTAATTTATCAAAATTTCACTATATTAACTTAGTTAAATTTTTGTTCCAAACCTTTTCTTCACAAATCCATCCACTTTATTCATTTAAAATAGGTCCTTACATGAAATCTTGTCACACGCTACGGGAGATGGGCATCGATAATGCTTTCTTCCCATTACTCGCACCCTGAGTGCAGTCCTAAGTCCAACATACAAAAATCATGCATATCTCATGCAAAAATACACCTAAGCATGCATAAAATGACCTAAAAACATAATAAAATCACTCTTAAAAATCACGAAACTCATTTAAGTCATGAAAATTTGAGAATGGAACAACCAAAGATTTAATACATAAAAAAGCACAAAAATGGAGTAATGAATAAAAGCCTATAAGTATACTTTTCTACATGGATTTTAATGGGTTTTCAAATAATCATGGCATAATAAACCTGAAAGAATTATTTAAACATGCAAAATAACTTAGAATCACAAAATACTATAAATCAACATCTCAAATAACAAGATGATATTTAACATATCAAACATCAAATCATATTTACAACTTGTTTTATTGATGTTTATGCAAAAAATAAAGGACTGAGCATAGAGTATTACCCTCAATGTGTTTGTCTCAAAGAAATCTAAGAGAATCTAATGCTCTCATCTTCTTCTCCTTGAATTTTATAGTTATAGAACAAAAATGGTGTTCTTTAAAAACTCTTTATTCTCTCTCTAAAAAATATCTCTCTTTTTTATTTCTCAAAAAAGGAAGTAATGATAACCTTGATCTAACTAATTTCCCCTTTAAAGTTCAAAAATCATGACAAAATCTATTTTACATGATAGAGATAAAAAAATCAAAATCCCTCCTTATCTTTTAGCTGTGAAAATGTGGAATATAAGCATAAAAACCCATATAGACGGGTGCTTCTCATCACCATAAATAGGCACCACTTACTTTATAGATAAAAAAACAATTTGCCTTTCCTTATCTGACTCAAGGTGCCCTTTGCCCATGACTTAGTGAGTCACAAGCACAACTCAAAGTGGGTCACAGGCAAGAAGGAAGATAGGTGGAAAAGCCTACCAGTGAGATGCAGGCAAAGAAAACTAGGTGATAGATAGGTGTCACATCAAGAGTGATGGGCATCTATAAAAAAACCTCAAATTTTGCAACTAAAACCTCACTTTATCTCCAAAAAAGAAACACAAAAGTGCCAAGCTCGAGAAAAACCCTTTAAAATTTTATGAAAACCAAAGATAAGGACTGAAACTTTAGTTCTCCATTTGTAACATGAGTATCAATATCCTTATTGGGTAACTCCGAAGCTACCTTAGGACCTGGTGTCTACAACTGTGTGCATCCTTATATCCTTCTAAGGGGTATATAGGTGTTTAAATGAAACTAAAAGATGCATGAACGAGTATGTAAAGTACTTAATGTATATATAAACATTTTGAAACTTGAGTCAATTAATGTTCACATTTATGTAATTTCACTGGCATATAGATAACTTATTGGTATATGTACACCTTATCTTGTGCCAAGAGTTATGCAAACAAATAAAATAACACACGAAGAAGTAAATTATTATGAAGCTAATATTCTAAGCGTGTATAGTGTAAAGAATTAGGAAATAAAAGCCTTACATTATAATAAACAAATATGATATTTGTGATTATCCTGTAAATATGTATGTTTGTGATTGACATTATAGTATTTTATGTATAACTACATTTGAATATGTGTGAGTAATTTGATGACTTCTATGAGAGGTCATCCTTATAATTTAGTTCACCATTAAGCTACTAAACTTAGCATGGGTATTTATTCATTTAGATCTAGGTGAAGAAAGTTGATTTTAGGGATTATCTATGATTCTGAAGGCCAGTAAAGCAGAAAATTTTTGGTGTTATGGTTTAAGTTTTGTAATGAAGTTTATAAAGCTATGTAATTATGTTAAAGGTATGTAAATGAATAGTTGTAAATATATTTTGAAATTGTAAAATGGTTATAAATTCTTGTTACAATGATAAAGACTTGCCAAAACAGTTTTTAAGTAGCCCATAGTATAAACCAAAATAGTTACAACTTCTCAATGAAGAAGTGTTTCATTGTGAGCTTTTGAAGATAGAGACTTACCTATCCAAGTTTTATTAAAAAATATCTTGTGTTATTTAATTATATATAAAATCTTTTACATTATTAAAAGTTGATATTTACATGTGAGTTTTGGGGGTAGAAATAAGACATTGGTCCAATTTTATTAATGAAAACACAAATTACTTAATATAAATATTTTGGTGGTATTTTCCCTTGATAGTAAAAAAACACCATTTTGTAATAAAAGAAAGAAGATAGAGACTTACCTTGAGCGCTTATCTTGCGGCACTCTCTATAACAACAACAACAACAACAACAATGCAAAGGAAAATAAAATAAAATAAAATAAAATAGAGTAGGAAGTAAAGGGAAAAGAAAATAAATTTGGATTGTATGTTAAGGAATGCACGGATATGCATTGAGTGACATACGATTGACTCAATTATTTTAAAAGAAAAGATAATCACACTTTTTGGTTGTGCATCAAGTGATACATGGTCGTACGCATTGTCAGTTGAGTGAGTTTTCTTCCATTTTTAAAGTAATCTCCTTGTCAATAAAGAGGTCCACGAATGAATGTAAATTGGACCCAAAAAGTGCTAAAAAATTATTTTTAAAAGTAATAACTTTTTAAATGAAATAGAAACTAAGGAAAACCTAAATGGATAATAGAGCAATAATCCTATTTATTTTCTACCACAGGAAAAATACCCTTAAAAAGGGGTTTCACAAGCTAAATCTAAGTGGAGACAATAAAATTAAATAAACTACTATAAGTTGACCATTAAATAAAACCTATAACATATAAATAAAAACATAAAAATCTTATAATATCAAAAACCAAAATCAAAATGATGAGACTATTTATATTACCTTTAGTGTACTTGCTCAAATAGATAGTAGAATGTTGGATTTAAAATCTTTTTATGCGTTAAAAGGGTTGAAAAAGAGTTTTAAAACCCAATAACTAAAATCAAAAGAAAAATTTCTGCAAAGATCCTTTCAAAATTAATCTTTCCAATTTCTCTTCAGTTCTGCGAGTGGACTATATATAAGCAAGCTTTCACGGGCATGCAAGGAATTTTATGTGAGTGTATAGTCCAAAAAGTCGACCAACTTATCAAGTCAATTTTTAAAAGTTTGTTAAATTTTTGTTCACATGGGCATGCAACTTGACTACTTTAGTCAACTTGCCAAAGTGGATTTATAAAAGTAGGTTATTTGACTTGCACAAGCATGCAAATAATGCATAAGTGTGTAAGTAAAAAATGACAATCAGGAGACAATTAGATCAAATAGTATAGATATTCCCTTTTTGCATGGGTGTGCAATGCAAAAATGTGAGAAGAATTATCTTTAAGTACATCTTTAGGGATATTTTTCGTTATTTAACCCTTTTGCTTTCCTTGAGCACATAAAATAAACACAAAACATTTCAAAATAGTTTTGAATGCGATAAAGACCCTATAGCCTTTGATTTGTCATCTTTCAAAAAGTAGCCTTCCTTATTAGGTAATCTTGACAAAAGCCTCCTTAAGTTCTAGTATCTAAAGTTGGTCCTAACTTTGGGGAGGCTAGTACACTAAGTGCTTAGTTAAGCTAAAGTTTAGAGTGAAAGGAGAGAGACACATACTTGAGGAGGCAGTCTCCTGGTTACTTCTTGAGAAGGCTTGCGAAGGTGGTGAGCAGAGTGGCAGGCGCTAACTTGTCGGTAGTGACTGAATCATATAGTCTCCTGTTGTCTTTTATGAGGCCTTGTGGATCGATGGTGGATGGAGTAGACGACACAACTTGTCTGCATGTCTTGACTTAAAGTGTTGAATTTTGAACTTTGATGCCCCTTAAGGTACTTGGTGTTCTTGAGAGAAGTTGGATGCTTGTTGAAAAGACTTTTAGGTGAACTTTATTGTTTTGCGATCATGCCTTAATTTGGAGGCGATTTCCCTTCTATGACTCTACCTTGATTTCAAGGCAATTATGTATTTGTGGCTATACATGTGATACACCAAGAATTATGATGGCATAAACAATACTTTTTGGGCTATAAATAGTGATACCGAGCAAAACTAGGGTAAATAGTACCACCTGGGGTCACTAGGACATGCAAAAATTTCACTTTGCTATTAAAAAGTACAATTTATGACAAGTCTATTGATATAATTTTACATGAAATTACGGTTATATAGGTCCCTAAAAGACACAGAGATTGTGACACCCTATGCCCGAACATAGGTCTAAACATCAGTGTACTACTATTGATAATGTGATATGGTTATCTTAATATGCTTAATACTCTTATTTTGGTACACTTTAAACATTGTGCTCAATTTGTAATTATAGTTTTGGTTCGATTTGTCACTATTAATTTGGTAAAAATTTGGGTAGCATAACAACTATAAAGTCAAGCTACCCAAACTTGCAAAGTTTCAAATTTACACTCCTAATAATCATCCTCCACCTCTAATACTCCAACAATAGCACAAGAACTTCTAAATTCCAACACATAATCTCATTCACACATCATATCTCCAATTCAATAGTCAAGCATTAATGTCATATACATAACCACATACCCACTGTTGTTTAAACATCTATTACATATTGCATTACATATTCTAAAATAACTAATACATTATACATATATATTTCTGTCCATTGTTCCACATATACATGCCATTTTGATTTCCATCTCTACTTTGTCCTCAATTACCTATCCTTTGTATGCAGTCAAACAAAACCGTGCGTTAAGCAAGGAAGTTGCCTAGTGGTGGATACACTACACAAAATTTCATTCATACAAATAACATTTTGCAAAATTATAATTTTACCTTTTTTATAAGTTATTACTTTTTAACTTAGAATTACACCTTTAATTTCTTAAATTATCATTTAATCCTTACCATTGCTTATTTTTTGTCTTTTCTCACTTATTTCTCAATTAAGGTGAAAAATTATAATTTAGTCCCTAAACTTCCATTTTAGCATATTTTAAGCTATTTCCACACTAATTTTGTCATTTTTGCTTTCTTTTAGTATTTATTCCATTTTAAGCCCAAAATTTACATCTTAGTCCTCATATTTCCTTATATAGTGGCAAATTATAGCTTGGTCTCTAAAACTTTTCCTTTATTACATTTTTACCCTTTTTACCATTTTAACTTTATAACCACATTTTTAATGTAAATTTATATTTTACCTCTAATTTATTGCATAATTACATTTTTCCCATATTAGTCGCTTAATTATAATTTTCACTTTAGTCATCCTTTTACTACATAATTAGCATCTTTTATGCCTAATTTCCCATTTAGTCCTTATTTTTTTTATAAAATTACATTTTTCCCCTAGATGTGCCCAATAGAAATCTTCAAACTTAATATGTGGGATAAGGACTCCAATGGTCAAAAATAAAATGGAGGGACCACATGAAGTGACCAAACTCCTTCAGAATGTGTTGAGGGATCACCTAGAGTAATCAACTCCTCAATTATGAATCTAATGTGCACATCCCAAATGGTAGATTGATGACGGTCTACAGTTTAAATTAACTCATTATTCTACTACGGCATTTGTCCCTATGGCTAGATATTATATCCTAAAATCCTAGATTAACCACTGTACACTAAAGGCAAATGCATTTGTTCATCTTATGTCATACTTTCACTTAAATTGTCATACATTTCACATTGTGCCATAGTTCTTATTTTCTCAATTCGTATTCATTTATGCTCATCATTCCCTCATTCATGGTAAACATGCAATATATCATCCAAATATTGTTAAAACAAGCAATTTTCACATTGAGTACCATTTGGCCATGTCATGTTCTCATATATACATCATGTTTTCTCATACATTATCATGCTTTGCATGTTCATGTGATCATTTCAAGCTTCCATCTAATGATACCTAATCAAATTTCACAAGTATCCATTTATTACACATGTGAACATCATTATGTCCATTTAATCCACATTATGTCCAAATGTAATTTTGTGTTCTAATCACATGCAATAGGTTTATTCATCATTATAATGTCCATTTTATGCCAAATATTCAATTAAATATCACAACATCACAAAATAAACCTAAGGGTACCATTCGATCACTTAGGGTTCTACCTCTCTTTGATTATTTTCTTCACTAATTATTAATCATTTCATGTTATTTTATCATTTTATAAAGATATCTTAAATTATTTCATTATTTTACTTAAGTTTCAACATTGACATAATGTAAATTCAAGAAAATTTCAAAGGGAACATAATGAAATTAAGTGCAATTTGTATCCACTTACAACAAAATGGCTTGAAATCACCTATTCTTCCTTTTTCTTGCCTTTTCCTCCCTTAGTCTTTTCCTTACCTTGAATTTCTCCTTTAGGAAAAATTGAGAGAGGAAGAAATTATAAGTTTTGTCTTTCAATTTCAACATATAAATACTCAAAATAAATTCTACTAATGATTCTTTACAATTCCCTACCAAAAACCTTAATTAATTTCAACAAAAACTCATGAATTTACCTATTTAGGTTAATTTTCTCTCACTAAAATTCAACACTTTTCAAGCTTCCTTTTGCTTCAATCTTGTGCTATGTTGAAGAGGGTTGAAATTTAAGCTTAAGTTATACTGGGAATTAGAAAGAGGAAAAAGAAAAATGGTGGAAGGAGGAAGAAGATGGTGGTTCGATTTTGGGAGAAAAGGGAGAAAGATGGCTATAATTTTAGGAGCTTTGGAGAGATTTCTACATCCCTTTATTTTGTCCTTTAGTGCACCAAATGAAGGGCCAAGATTCATTCATTTACTATTTGATCTAATGGCTTGTTTTAAAGCCATTTGTAACTTGTAAACACTGGGTCCTAAGGTAAATCCTGATTGGAGTTACCTAATGAGGAAGCAGTTTATCATAAATAGATAAGGAGTGAAAATGCCAAGCTTTCTCCTAGATTTTTTGTTTTTAAAATGCTTTTTGAGCTCTCTTATGGGTTTTAAATGTTTAAAAAAAATCCTTTTGAGATCTTTCCCCTTTTTTCCCCTCTACTAGTAAGGTCAAAATGGGTTATAGGGACTAAAAAAATGAGTCACTCTTCTGAAATATGACTCACTCACGGTCAAGGAACATGACTCATTCATGGTCCAAGAATGTGACTCTTTACCAGAATGAATTTTGCACCCGAGAATAGGGGAAAATGATGGGGAAAAATCCTAAACCCATCCTTATCCCATTTTGGATATTTTTAAAGGGTTTTTAGTTATAAAGGGGCCACATTTCTTCCTTTTCTTCCCCTTCTTTTGCCTTTCTTTTTCCTCTTCCTCTCCTTCCCTTCCATGGCTACTCAGGAAAAAAAATACCACAATAGATGAAAAAAATTATAAAAATTAGGAAAAAGCCATAGACCACCAAATTGATGTTCTTTGATGAAACTGACATTGAAGGTCCTTTAGTGATGCTTGATTTTCTCTGTCGCTAAAGATTCCTTTCCTTTTTATTTTCTTGCTGGCAGGGGACTTTTAGTGATTGGAATTTATGGCGACGGTCAAAAACTCTTATCGCTAGAAACCTCACTGCCTGCCTTTTTATGTACATCACTCATGTGCATGCTGCTCCATTCATGTCTTCACATTTTCTTGCCTTTTGTCCTTTTCTGCTTTGGCCTAAAGTCACATTTTTTTAACTTTCTCAATTCAATTATTTCTTTCCTTTGTTATTTCACTGCACCACATCCACTTTATTTCTTTCAATTAATGTTAATTTTTTTATTTTAGTTTATTATTTGTTAACTTGGGTTTTATTTCTTTGATATTATATTATAGACTATATTATATTTATGTATTATTTTAATTTACTATTTATTTTATTATTAATTATTAATTTGTTAATTTATTTAATTAATGATTTAATTGTTATTCAATTTATTATATTCTTTTATATTGTTATTTGTTTTGTTTATTAATATTATTTTCATGTTATATTTGTTGTATTATTTAATTTATCAATATTATTTTTATTAATATTCTCTTAATATTTTTATTGATATTATCTTCTACATTTATATTTTTATTAGCCCAACTAATTAATTTGTGTGATAAATTATATATATTAATTTATCATTTTGCTTTTCATTTATAATATGTTCCTAATATTCCTTATTTTACTAACATTAGTTTATTGTGTCTATTTCATTAATCTAATTAATTGGTTTTTATAATTTAATTGCTAAATAGTTTATTTGCATATTTGTGTAATATATCTGATTTATTTAATTCAATCATATTTTTATCATCGTTGATATTATTCCTTTTTCTAATGATAATATTTATAATGTTCATCATTAATATTATCATTAATATTATTATTGTTATTATTCATGTTCATTTAATCTATCAATTTATCTTATTATATTTATCTAATTACTAACAAATTATCCCCCATTCGATCTAATTCATTACTAATTAATTATCGGTTTTTCTTCATATTTTAATACATGCAACACATATTTTGAGTTGGATTGGAGGATGAGCCATAATGAGTTAGCTTAGGATTTCCTTTATTTTCTCATCCATTTATTTTTGGGTTTGTATAATTATGTAATGCATCTCATTTAATTATCTATAATAACATAGTAATAAAGGTTTTTACACGATAATTGGGAAAATCACATTAAATATTTTCTACTTAATTAATTGGTTTTTCTCTATAAAATGGACATATGTCCTATTTTATTCCAAAAATCACACAAAAGAATTTCATAAATATGCATGAGGGAACCAATATTCTCAATTCAATAAATAGCCCGTTTTATGAATGTTTTGCTTGTTTTATTATTTCTTCATTATTTCTTTTATGGCATTTAAATAATTTTTAAAAGATAAGCTAAAAACGTATTAAACTATTTTATACAAGTTTGAGTGGAATTTTTCTATAATAAAGAGGACCAATGTCTCGATTTTCACCTACAACACATGCAAATTAAGAATTTTTCTTTATAAATATAAATGGTTCTTATACTTAAAATTGATTAATATGATTCTTTTCCAAAACCTACATAGGCCTAATGCCCTCATTTTTATCCAAAATAGACTCAAAACCCAACCTTTTTATAAATATGCATGTGAGGACCAATGTCCTCATTCAAAAGAACCCAACAGATTCCCTAATTTATGTATGATTGCATTTATTCTTTTATTCTTTAATGCTTTTAATGTCATACTTTTACAACTTTCCATATATATGCTTTATAGCTTTTCAACGTGCTTGTGTGCATTTTATTTTCTAGCATAATATCTCGTATGAGAAAAGAGATAAAATAAATTAATAACTAAAACTCATCTATATAACAATAAACCAAAGGTATAAATAGGAGTAAAGTCCGAACTAAATATGATTTTGGCTTCATAAGGTTAGAACTCATTTCTCAATGTTTTATTGTGTGGCAACTCCATGATACATGCCTTTTAGTGTCCAACATATGCCCTTATAGGTTGATCGCTAACAAATGAATGGGAACATCTCGAGATGCTATCTCATACCCTTTTGAGGCTCGAGGCATTATAGATTGATTGAATCCTTATCCATTGCAAAGCGACTGACCTTCACAAGTCAAATAAACCTTGATCCAATCTCAAGTCCTAAAAGCAGGCTTTAGAGAGCAAACTAGATGCCTTCGGGGTTTGGTGTGTGTCACAATGGCAAGTCCACTAGGGATCATGAGATTTTGGTCTGAAAGTACCTTTGGTTAATTTAATATAAATAAGTTTAGTGATTAATATGTTTTATCTCTTTACAAAATAAATTGCATTGCATTCATGCTAGGGCCTTAGAATTAAGTTAAGCAACCCTTTTATAGACCTGATGCATTCCTAAAAAATTACCTTCTTCTCACTTAATGTAGGGAAGTGTCAGGGTCGACCACTAGCCTAAGCCTTGTACCTTTTGGTATATCAAATGGTGACATTATCGGTCATTATGCTCATGATGAGCTCAACCCATTAGCAGGGATCACTCATGAGTAGCCCTAAAGCCGTATCACCAAACTAGAACCCATACAATGCCATAGATACTAGAATACCCTTATCTTATAACCTAGATATATCACTTTATCCTGTACCATTAAACATGTTTTACTATGCTATTTTACCATTAACTATACTATACATAAATCTTATAAGAAAAATTTAAACCATAACATATGAACTTTAAGAATAATACTTTACATACATATAAGTATCTTAAAATATTACAATATTTACATATACTAAACATCTATACTATACAAAAATTTCCAAAAATCAATTAAAATCTCCAAACCAAAATCAACCCAAAATGAAGACTATATACTTTCTAATAGTCTAAGACTTATGTTGGCCATCTTGCTGCAGATATTATCCTTAAGAAGAAGTCCTATCTTGAGAACCTACATGGATAAAAACACATTTTAAGTAATATAGCTTAGGGGGGAACATAAAACAAGTAGATGACCTAGTTTTAAAAGTCATCAAGATAATATGCACACATATGTATACATATCTTTAAGCATATAAACTAATCATATAAAACAATAGCAATGTGATCATAAAATTTTCCAATTACAACTTAATTTCATATCATTGCTATATTTAATGTCAATCATTTATTATACTATTCCACCTATGTAACACTTGTATACTCTTACGAATATTTAGTTATACTTTAACTATATATTTCTAGATTCTATATTTACATCCTTGTTTAACCACTTTGACTTACAATCATTCTTGAACACATGTTAATGTCAATTTAAGTTTATTAGGATACACATTTGTAAATCATAGAACTTATAAAATGAATCTCTATGTATTCTTTAATACTAAATAATTTCCATGCCATATAAATATGTGTATTATAATCCATATATCCAAATGTATATTAACAATCTTATCCATAAATTGCCATTTCATTCTTTCTTTGGTTACCGATTGAATTCCTAATGCATTAGATTATAAATTTAATTTTATCTCCAGCTTCAAATCATATTAAGTTCACTAGCCATAAGTTCACAATTCATTTAAATTTACATGTAAGATTTACACACATCATTTCTCAATGTAAAGCAAGAAATGAGTAACTGTAAGGAAAACATATAAACTAATAAAATTATTGAATGACATCATTGTACATAAATACAAATCCATATATCATATATTCTTAGATATTATAAGCTCTTTGAATGAATATAATATTTTCATATATGAGGAGTTACACAAGTCATTTATAAATCTCACGTAACTAGCATGTATATAAGGAGAACTTACATTCATCAATATGGTTATGGCCAAGATAACAATAGTATACTAAACCATATGCATAACTTATTATCTAATATGCACATATCATAATAAATGCCTTGTATCATTGTGTATTAAAAGTACATTCTCATTCTATATCATATTACTCCATATATCAAATAGGTTTCTTATAAAAGTAATATAAAGATCAATTTAAGAACTATCATGCTTCTTTATGTTTTAATTTAATATGATGCTTTTCTTTATTTTATATTAAGCCTGCACTTTTTTCTAAAAAAGTGGATAACTGGTTAAACTATAGCACTTGAAGGTATTAAACTTTAAACACAAATGGGGCTAAACTATACTATTGATCGATCGAGTGGACCCAAACAGGGTTACCAATAATCCAAATGGGGCTATTTATAATCCAAACGGGACCATTTCCATAATTTATCATCCCAACGGGGTCGAAGTTATACTATCGTAGCTACAAATTACACTTATAGGCATCCCTATCTATCCACGTCCTAGACACAACACAAGAAGTTAAATCCCTTTACTTTATCTTTCTTTAGTTTAATTTACTTGGCAAAATTATATACATAAATGTACAGGTATACTCATGTATAACTATGTATATAGTAATCATTCAAGAGTTCATATGTCAACTTTTCATAAGCATGTTATCATATATTTGCATGAGCATTGTTATACTATACTTGTAATTGGTTCAAAGGCATGCAACTCTTTCACATATGTATGATAAAGATAATTAGCATCATACTATATTGAGTTCCTTTTATCAAATGCTATGTATGTAGATACAATATCCCACTTTCCTTTAAGCATAGACTTTGATTAAGAACCACATATTAAATATGCTTATATTCCATGTTTGTACATTCTATCATACTTGTGTGTGGTGTTTGTGTGTGTGTGTGTCTATATATATATATATATATAAAGATATACAATCTTATACTAACTTAAGAGCATAAGCAATCATACTCATTATATTATTTCAATAAATAATTAAGATCATTTCAGCTTATATGCAACTAATATGAACTTGTTACTTTAAGTTCATTGATGGTTTATAATATGGTGCCTTCAAACTTCCATGTAATTATAGAATTTGTAAATCTAATTTCATTGTTAAACTATTCTAAAGATCATTTCATTATACACTTTAAACATCTCAAAATCAATAATCACACACACTATGCTTGGTGTAATAAACAGGAAACTGTTTAAAGCAAACTAATATCAAGCAAATTACTTCTTTATAAATGTGAAATTAACATTTCAAACTATAAGCATATCAACAATTTCTTGAAATCAATATCAATTATGTATATTCTATAGTGTATAATTATTTAAGGACATAAATATTATCACATTATAACATCTTAATCACGTTAGTACATAAAAGTGTAAGAATTAAAGCATTCTTATACTATTTCATACAGAAAATCAAAGTCATTTAAACATGTTATTTTTAATTTCATGATACACAAACTCTTTAAAGCTCTTTTCTTCCTTTTCTTCCTTCTTTAATTAATTACATATTTCTTCAAGTAAACACAAATTGTATGGAAAATAAAACTTAAACTTGTCTTCAAAGTCCATTTTAGTTTCTTTCTCCTATTGAATTTGCCATTATGCTTGGTCGTGCTCACATCATCCCCTCATTCTTTAAAAAAGATTTTTCCTCAAATCTTTGTCTTGTTCAAGTTGGGAATTGAAACTTGTTGAATGAATTCACCTTCATAAATGTTCTTCTAGATATATGGAAATAATATGAATGCTTCTTTAGAGTAGAACTAATCATGTTCCTGTAAGTTAACAAAGAAACTAGGCAAAGCATGGTTAGTTTTTAATACATCTTTGTGACTAAGATTATGATTTACTTCATTTTCCATATGCAATTCAACCTCCTTAAGCAATAATAGAGCACTTGTAAATTGTTGATCTTCCATAACAATTAGAAAATCTTCTTCAGTTTCACTTAAATAATCATCTCTACCTTCAATTATTTCTTTATCAGTCAAAACCTCACTATCAAATAAATCTATATCTATAGTATCCCTTTCAGCTTCGCAAATTATTTCTTCAAGGATAACTTTGTCTTTCTTTCTTATCTCCTTTTGCTTACACATTCTACTTAGTTGTTTGGAAAGTTATTTAAACTGCAATTCCACACACTTCATACTTTCCATTAACCCATTCCGTTCTTCTTGATTTGAATGTCACTTTGATTTACAATAGGACATCCTTTAAACTTTAAAGTAAACAAATAAGAGAATTCACTCAACCTCACATGTATATCTCTCAACTCACAAATTGATATCTCACAATTGCACTTCAAAAACAAACTCAAACAAACATGCAGAATTAAGTAAATTCATTAAGAGAAATGATGAAAACCTAACAAAGAAAATAAAGTACCAACTCTAGAGGCAAGTTGACCAAATTGAACATAAATCAGAATTTAGTGCACAAGAAGAAGATTTCATGTACTATAATATATATAGATGTTTAACAATGTGCAATATGTTAAACTAGTATAACTGGAACCAATAAATAGCTTAGACACACAAATTGATAACTTAAAATAAAAGGAAATAAGACAAGACAAATGCACTTAATGCGATGTTTAGCTAAACCTAATGTTTAGTTTAAGCAAAATTTATGTAGACTCAATAAGAAGAATTCAAAGATAACATGCAATAAACATAACCCAAAGACTAAAATTAAGAGTACCAACCTGGTATTAATGGTTTCAAACCAATTGTGAAAATTTTTAATTCCAATTTCTTATTGGATCGATTCAGTTAAAGAGCTAATCACTCAAAATTGTAAGATAAATGCTTAAATAGATAACTAGCAAATTTTGGAATCAACAAGAGCAATAAATTCACAAATTGTTCAAATTTAAACTTAGCTAGTATAGTAATCTAAATTGATCACAAGGTTTTTTTTAACTGTAATCAAAAATCAAAATTGAAAAACTCATAAATTAAAGGATAGTTAAGAATTTATCCCTTAGCCTATGCTCTAATACCAATTAATGCAAAACCCTAGCCTATATTCAAAATAGAATGGTAACATACCATAATATTGAAACATGCACAAGCAAATAAACCCTAAATCTAAAGAATGCCCAAATAATATATGAATGAAAATGCTTATAATAGATAGATTTGGAATAGTAAAAATAAGAATCAAGTGTACATAATCAGGCAAATTACCTAAGTCTAATTCTCTGTGCAATAGCAAGAATCAATAAGAATTAACTCTCATAGATTTGGCAAAGCCAATGAAAATCTCATTAATCTAAATAAATAATCAAAAGTTAAGTATCCGTAACAAATCCTACAATTCATTTAAATAACAAAGAAATAAGAAACTAACTCAAACTTTAACTTCCAAAACATATAAAATAGGAAATAACATAGTTTATCGTAATTGGGAAACAAGGGTGACTCGGTAGAGATAAATTTCCCTCCACCAAGAGAACATTCTTGATTGTTGCCTCGATAGAGGGGAATTTCCCTACATTGAGGCTAGTCTTGCTGTCCCTCAAGGTCAAATGGTTCACCTCGGTAGAGGGAGTTTTTCCCTCAATCGTGGAGATAGTTACTAGACTTAAAAACTCTTTAAAGCTCTTTTCTTTCTTTTTTTCCTTTTTCATCTTCCTTCTTTAATTAATTACATATTTCTTCAAGTAAACACAAATTATATAGAAAATAAAACTTAAACTTGTCTTCAAGGACTATTTTAGTTTCTTTCTCCTTTTGAATTTGCCAATATGCTTTGTCATGCTCACATCAGTATCTTATGCATCACACATTATCATATTTATATGTTGTATGCTTATCCATTCGATGCATTGTGTGTATGACTGACATACTAATACATCACACACAATATATGTATCATTCACATCTTATGCATTAACACATTTAATATATTATGCTCATGCATCATTGTCATAATGCAATGATTGATCCATACATTACATGCATCTCTAACATATTCATTCTCATACATCATCCTATATACATCATTACCATACGAAAAAGCATGAATAATGATAAAATAACAATGCATTAATATTACCATGGCATGAACATATATCTATTGTGCATTTACATACTAATGCATGTCATAGCATATATGTATTGACATGCATCATGACACATACATATGCCTGTCCTACATGTATATAGTGATGCTTGTGTGTATTAACATATATCATGACATGTGCATATAAATATTCCTTATAGCATCTATCATATGTATAATGGCATGTACATGTAAATACTCATTGTCACATGTATTGATGAGTGTTTGAGGATACATTTAACATAACTATTATCTATCACACATGTGCATGTTGACATGTGGTATAATATAAGCATATATACATACATTTGGGCATATATATAGTGACATGTAAACATACCTTATAATATGAACATGTTGACATTTGGTATGACCTGAATATGTAAACATCTATTGCCTATTATAACTTAGATAGATGAACATATATGAGTCATGGCATGCATACTTAAATATTTATCATGCATTATAGCCTATACATGTACACATTTACCATCACATTGGCATTACACCCATCATTGCATGTGCATATAAATATACATTGTAGCAATATACATCCACCATTGCGAGTGCATATTAACATGCATTATAGCATACACATATAAATATTCACTATCATATGTACACCATTAACATGTGTCATTGTATGAATATATCAATGTGTATCATAACATATGCATACTACTTGTTGGGTTGTGCCTCATGTATGTTATCATATGCATGTAACAAATAGACATCACATTCACCTTATATTGATCATGTATACAAAATAAGTTCCATGTTAAATTGCATGCTATGTTATTTACATTTTACCATGCCACATTCCTTTTCTCATGCTGTGTGTATACATACCATTATATTACATACCATTATACATGAAGTATGTCGTGAACATAAGTCGTATCCTCTGAAGATTGTTAAACCATATGCCATACACAACTTATGCCATTGACATGTATGTTTATGTTGTGTAAGTCATGTTATGTACATGTATTTCATATCACATAAACGCAATGTCATTATGTAAGTCATGTTATGTAGATGTATGCCATATGTAATGTGCATTCATTCATATACCATATTATACCTTGTGTACATAAACCATCATGCTGAAAACATGTCATGTATGTTTATGTTGAGTTGTGCCATATTTCATATGCACGCCCTCATTATACATTTGTTGTGCATATGCACATTGCCTGTAAGGCCATATTAGACTTTGTTTTTATTTCTCTATTGTATGCCATACATGTCTTTTGTATATATACGTAACATGTAAATGCATCTTGAAAATAAAATGTAAGAAAAATAATAAAGTACGTACATCCCGTTTTACGTTTGCATTTCACTTGGTATAAATTTTTTTTCATGCATCATTCTAACCCCTTTGACTTTGTAGCAATTTTAGATTGCTCACCTAGGTGGTTTAAGGGATCTAGAGATCACGATATTAGGAAGTTTTTTAAAATTGTCAAAGTTCAGTATGTTAGAGTTGAGTTCAAGGTTAGATTCGACCATAGACAGAGCATTAGAGTAGTCAATAAAGTACTTAGTAGAAACTACAATGGCAGAACCCCCTATAGAAAGCTAGTACTTTTGATTTGCACAATCTAGATAAAAGATTTGAAGACCATGAAAATAGAATCATGACGATAGTAGCTGAACTTGTAACTGTATTAGGTAAAAGGATCGATGACCTTTAAAGGAAAATTGTTACTATTCTAACTTCTAATTTTGCTTCTATTTCTAGCAGGCTGCCCTTAGTACCAGATTGTGTAATGCCCCCAATTGATTGGTGTCATTGGCCAAACAAAAAATTAGTGGATAATCGTGACCCTTTTAGGTATACATCCATGTAAGTAAAAAGGATCCATTCTATTGATTTAGGAGGCAAAAATCACAACATTAGCCATTGAAGCTATAACAATGTTGGGACTAATAGGATCCTTTGTTCAGGTAGTAGCGGTAATGCTCAAGAGCCAATAAAGGTATTAGCAGTGGAGGTAGGTCAAAAAAAGTATTCTAATTTAGGTAGACCTCTATCTTAGGTTCTTGAATGATTGGTAAAAATAAGGAAATTGGAACCCTTACTATCGAAACTAGCCAAAACACAGAGCTTGCCAAGTTATTATGCTAATCAATTTTGTGCTTTTCATCAGCACACTGGCACTTAATAGATAATTGTCAAACTTTAAAAAGCCGTCACCTGCTCAATTTCAATGAAAAGAAATTTAGAGAGTTTTGAGATGTAAATATCACAACTAATCTTTGAGGCATAGTCCAAAGAAGGAAGAGCTTGAGATGTTGAAAGACTTTTTACTACCTACACTTGTACTAGGAAAAGATGCGATATAGGCCACTTTTGCTGATGTAAATGTGCATATGTTTCTTTGATCGTGTTAATAATACAATCCTTTCTTAAGTATGCTATATCCTATTTTATTGCATCATGCATGGCAATAATTATGGTTCAATTATATAATACATTAATTTAATAAACACTACTCTATTTATTCTCAAGGAAAAATGACACCTTAATTGCATTCAATATGACTCTTGGCGTGAGATGGGTTAATAGAATAGAAAGATAAAAAGATGAAAAGTCTTTGCCTGGACTTGTATGACATGACAAGAATTAATGAAAATAATGCAAGGCATGCCACCTACACTCATTCAAATGATAGACTATTTAAGCAGTAAATTTAAAGACTCAAACCCGAAGACATAAAAGATGAGTTAAAGATTTCAAGCAATAAGAATCAAGGAAACTAATGGGAAGCCATAGTCTACTTACTTAGAAATGCCAAGATTTCTTAAAGATGCCTAAAAAAAGAACTAGAGAATAAGCCACAGTTTGTCATCTTGATACATTATCCTAGGTAAAGTATTATGGAGAACTTGTATGGGAGCTTGCATGGCTAACATGAACAATGAAACAAGATGGCGGGTGAAGTTACCTCCACCTACTATAATTAAAGGTGTGAGGTCATTCTTAGGACATGTTGGCTTTTATAGAATGTTCACCAAAGATTTTTCTTTGGTTACTAAATCTTTGAATAATCTTTTGGTTAAGGATGTGCCTTTTAATTTTAATAATACATGTAAAGAAGCTTTTGAGAGTTTGAAGAAGGCTTTTGTGAGTGCACCTATAATTACTTCACCTGATTGGAGCCTTTCTTTTGAGATAATATGTGATGTTAGTGACCTAGCTGTAGGTTGTGTGTTAGGTCAACATAAAGAAAAGCGTTTACATGTGATATACTATGATAGTCATACATTATCGGGTCCTCAATTAAATTACACTACCACAGAAAAAGAGACGTTAGCTATTATTTTTGCATGTGAAAAGTTTAAATCTTACTTGTTGGAGTCTAAAGTTATTGTATATACAAATCATATGGTCCTTAGACATTTGTTTGCTAAAAAAGATGCCAAACCTCATCTTATTCGTTGGGTCCTATTATTGAAAGAAATTGACATTGAGATAAGAGATAACAAGGGATAAAAAACTTTAGTAGCTGACCATTTTTCATGGTTAGAAAATGATGAGGGGACCTGTAAGGGATAATGATGAAATTAATGAGGAATTTCTTAATGAGGCTTTAATGTTAGTTAGGCACTAAAGTACACCATGGTATGCAAATTTTGCTAACTTTATTGCTATAGAATTTTGTCACATGGTTTGACTTTTCAGCAAAGGAAAATGTTATTTTTAAATGTCAAATATTACCTTTTGGATCAGCCCTATTTGTTAAAGATTTATGGGGATGGAGTCATACAATGCTATGTAGGTAAGGATGAGTACTTGAGTATTTTAACCAATTCTCATTCAACATTGTATTTAGGTTATAATGGAAGTACAAAGATAGCAGCTCGTGTGCTTGAGTGTGGGTTTTATTGGCCTACGCTATTTCAAGATACTAGGAGGTTTGTGGCTCAATGCGATCATTTCCAAAGGGTTGGCAACATTGGAAAAAGAGATAGGATGCCTTTGACCAACATTTTGGAGGTGGAGATCTTTGATGCATAGGGGATTGACTTCATGGGTCCTTTCCCTACTTCATTTGGCAAAAATTACATATTGGTTGGAGTCGATTATGTGTCCAAATGGGTAGAGGCCAAGGCAACCCCAACCAATGATTCAATGGTGGTTGTCAAGTTTTTGAAGAAGCTTTTCTCTAGGTTTTGAGTGCCTATGGCAATTGTAAGTGATGGAGGTATGCACTTTATTAATTTCTCATTTACATCTTTATTACATAAATATAAGGTACATCAAGAGTAGCTATGCCTTATCACCCATAAACAAGTGGCAAAGTAGAGATATCTAATAGGGAGTTAAAATAAATCCTTGAAAAGACTGTTTCTAGTTCAAGGAAGGAATGGGCACATAAATTAGATGATGCTCTTTGGGCATATCGCACTGCATTCAAAATACCTATTGGCATGTCTCCATATAGGCTCGTATTTGGTAAAGCTTATCACTTACCTATTGAGTTGGAGCATAAGGCTTATAGGGTAATTAGAGCTTTGAATTATGATCTTAAGCAAGCTGGTGTTAAGAGATGTTTACAATTAATTGAGTTAGATGAGTTACATCTTAGTTCTTATAGGAATGCAATGATGTATAAAGAAAGGACTAAGAAATGGCATGATACACATATTAGACATAAGAGTTTTCAAGTAGGGGATAAGGTACTTCTCTTTAATTCTAGATTGAAGTTGTTTCTTGGAAAACTTAGATGTCATTGGAGTGGGCCATTTTTAATAACTCAAGTGTTTATCATAGGTATTTGGAGCTTAAAGATGACAAATGTGAATTGTTTAAGGCCAATGGTTAACGATGTAAGATTTACTTAGATGGGAGTTTTCATGGTAGAGAGGTTTCATCTATCTCTTTAAGTTTGGTTAATGATGTTAATCTTGAATCTACTTAATTAATCTTTCCATTTCCATAATTAATTAATTATTCATTTATTTATGTTGTTTTTAATTTTATGTATTTATTAATACTAATGCAATCAGTGCATATTTCATAGGTTTTTATTTATGTTTAAGTTTTTTAATCTATTTATATTTTGTATCTTTTCAAAATTTTTTCATTGTTTTATGTTTATTGTGAGCATGACCATATGAGCAAAAAACCAGAGTTTTGCTTCTGCCACAAGTGCGACTCTTCACGAAACAAGAAAATAGGGCATTTTATCGCGACCATGACAAAGTACGGATTTTGAAAATTTAGGGCTTTTTCCCAACCATTGCCTCTAGTTTTAGCCACCTATATATAGGTTTTTGAACCCAAGATCATTCATTTTCTGTAACTTTCCATTTCTTTTCTTTTATGTTTTCATTTTCTCTCATTTCCTACTCCATTTCTCTCTACATTTTCTTTGTACTTTCTTAGTTTTCATGTTTCTCAATTGAATCTCTGTACAAGTTGTTGTTTGAGTGCTAGATTTTCAACATGGTGTATCAAAAAAGTGTGGGAAATAAGGGGAAGAAGGCTACTAAAAGTTTTTCTCATCGAGAGCAAGGTATGATTATTTTTAAGAGTTTGTTTGCATGCCCTTTTTCGATTTATTTTGATGAAGAAGGTAAGAAATTTCTAGCCTTTTTTAAAAGTGAAATTGTTGGAATGTGGCATTTGGATTTTGAATTCCTAGAAATTTTAGGGCTAAAGGATGACATTGTTAAGTTCCTAAAATGCATGAAATGAGAAACCTTTGAAAATCTAGAATTTCCTATTAGGAGAGAATAGCCAATTAAATTTTTAGTCACTTTTGCATATGTAGACAATAGGAAAATCCAAATGAAATTTAGGAATAATGGTATTAAGCATGTGTTTAGCTTTACTACAATGCATAATTGGTTTGGCTTTTCATTGAATGGATAACAATTTATTCCTCAACATTTTTTTACTTCTGATACTTGGAAGAAATTGACTGGCTTAGGGCATTTTGACACTAAAAATTCAACAAATAGATTTATTAAAAATGAGTCTTTGTTGTTGCATAAATATTTGTGCTATGTTATATTTGGGAGAGTTGAGAGTAACAATGTACAAGCCAAAGACTTATTTGTATTGTCCTCAGTGCAAAGTAAGAAAATACCTTGTTTTATTTCTTTTATTTTTCATGGCTTATACAATGCCTCGGTCTCTAAGAATAAAAGTGTGGGGATGGGATATATGGTAACTGGTATAATTCTAGGTTGCTTGGGGGAATTATCTATTATGCTTAATTATGATGATACCATAACCTTGTTAGATGTCAAGTTTTTGCATAATTCACAGCTTTTAAAGAGAGAAGGGCAGCCTCTAGCTTTCTTTTCCTTTGAGGAAAGACATGTCAAGGCTAGCTTGGGTAAGGGCAAACCCCTGTTACAGCTACTATAGAGGATGAAAGTGAGAGTGATGATGCTAGTGAAGAGGCTGATGATGAAGACTTGGCTACTGATGCTAGTGAAAGAGGCAGTTCAGTAGTGTGGAAAAAGGTCTTGGATTGTTTAGACACGATGGATGAGTCCAATAAAAATTTGATTGTAAAGGTGGATAGCATAGAGGCCAATATGAAGGAGATGAGCAAATGCCATAAGAGCTTAAGTAAGAAATTGTTGTCTATTTTCAAGAAGCAAATCATGGAATTCAGCCCTTCTTCACCGAATTCTCCTAAAGGAGCATCTTAAGGGAAATTTCTTTTACTCTTTTTTCTTTTTATTATGTTTTCTTTGTGTTTATGTGTGTCTTGTGTTTCATTGATCACTCTTAATTTAGATTGTACATTTTCCTTGCACAATGAGGGCTTTGTGTCCTTTAAGTATGGGGAAGCTAGGTTGTTTTTTTTTTGTTTAGATTGTATGTTAGCTTGTGTCAATTGTATGTTTATGGAGCCTTTATAATTAATGAAAGTTGGTGGTATGTTTATGGAATTTCCAGCATTTTGGGGATCATTAGTCTATTTGATGAAATTATTTAGGCAATATTGTTGGATTACTTATTTTGGTATATTGTGTGCACCTATGAAGAGTTATGTTTAAGTAAAGTGCTTTGGTATAGGATCTTTTTAAGTTAGGTTTCTTTATACATGTATTTTTTTATTAAGTGAATGGAACCTTTCTTAGAGTGACATTAGACTTTACCCTTGTGAGCTTTTGAGCCTAAATGATGATATAATTTCTTATGAGAGAATCCTTTTTATACCATATACTATAGAACTTGTGATGAGTAAATTTCGAGATTACATTTAGCCTTAAGTTATGCATGAAAACTGATAAGGGCATTAGAATCAACTAATTTTAACTTGTTTAAAGGACTAACTTTTTTGACTTTAGGTACTCATTTTGAGCCCTAAACCATTTCTTTGTTTGATAAGCACATTATTAGCCTTAATCCATTTTATTTGAAAATTAAACTTTTCTTTTGGCACCCTTTTTGTGGGTGGATTAGTGTTGCTATGTCATTTGAGAAAAGTTTGTTTAGTTGTAAGCATGATACTAGTGTTGATCCCTTTTACTTCTAAGTCCACTATAACAAAAGACAAAGAAAAAAATTACACTAGTTTATAAAGAAAATCAAGAAAAGTAAAAAGAAAAAAAAAAGAAAGAAATGAAAAGTTTTGAAAAAGAAAAAAAAAAGAACTAGTGATGTGGACATTAGTAAAGGGGTTAGGAAAATTAAGTTAGAAATCTAATATATCATGCTATATCTTAATTATAAGTATCATGTGATATGGTAATTGCTTTTCTTCTCTATATTTTGAGATACTTAACAAAACTTGTCCTCCCTATTGACTAAGACAAGTTACAACCTTTATTAAGACCCTTTAATTTTATGCATGGACTTTGTGCTCGTAGTGGAGGTTTTTGCTCATTACAAGCTTATGGTATGTATTGGTATATTAAGGATTAGGAGTGAAACACTAGCTACTAAATACATAAGAAATGTGAGGAAAAGTATTTGATTGAGATAGAGTTACTCTTTGTAATGTGACATTTGCCCATATTGGTACATGTTGTAAGAAATGTGATTTCTAAGGTGCTTATACTCTTGTACTTTACATTCTCATGACTTGTTGGTTAAGTATATATGGTTATTAAAGCTTGAATATTCATGATATTTCCTTGGAATTTATTGCGTAAACAGATGGATTGTGAGATGAAGGTTGTTTCATTTGTCATTAACTGTTTGTCAAGTATGATGAGCTCTATGATGATGTTTTTGTTAATGTGTTATGCTATGATTTGTGTTGTTATTTCCTACATTTTAAGTTCTTTCTTGGGGACAAGAAAAGGTTTAAGTGTGGGGAATTGATGTGTGTAGTTTAATATATGTCAGTTTAGTGTTTTATGTTTGAGTTTATTGAGAAAATATTTAGTTTTAGTTATTTTACATGTGATATATGGTATCTTTATGCTTTTTATAGGTGTTCTGTGTGTAGGAGTAAAGTAGAGGAAACAAAGGAGAAAAGAGGTAGTAATTAAGCAAAGAGCGGAGTCCCTATCATGGGCGTGGTGATGGTCGCCAGTGTGACAAAGTAAGGCAAAAGAAGTGGAAGTCAAAGCAGAAGAAAAGTCAAGATTTAAGGGAGCGTGTCCTATAGCTAGCATGACAGACTTTGTGGGTGCAACAACAAGAGTATTTTGGGTAGTTATTTTCGAAAGGCACTTGAAGATGCACGACTTTCTACCAAAGTGTGTATATTTCTAGAGTGGCACTTCAATAGACACATTACTTGGTAGATTATATAAATGTAAGGTAATTAGAAGATGGATATACAAGTTATTAAAGAACAATTATAATTTGTTTTCTACTATAAAAAAATTAGAACAATTAATTTGATCTTTTAAGAAGAAGACAAAAGAAGAAAAAGAATCTTTGAGAGATTGAAAAACGTTGAGAGATTTCTTTTTATTATCTCTCATCTTTGTAATTATTTGAATGATATTTTAGGAACTTGAACAATGATGTTTTATATCTTTTCTATTCTTAATAATATAAATAGTCTTTTATCGTAGAATTTTTTATTAGTATATTATGTCTAATCATTGTAAGTAAGAATATAATTGAGAGATATATCCTTTCTTATAGCTAATAGAATTTCATTGTCATAACATTACTTAAGAGATTAGAATGTTATTATGATTGCTATAGGTTGGTTATTAATCTTAAAATACATGTTTGTGATTAATTAATTCATTAATAAGAGTTAAGGGTCAGAATTATATTTGTATGTTTTAGGCAATCTGTTTCATGTCGAGAGAGTGAATTAGAACTTCAATCCAATTTTGCTTGCATTATAAGATTGAATTTTAATTAAGATAACAATAATAAATTTCATATCCATTGACTCAAATCATTAATCTTAATTGTCTTCTTTGACCCTAACTAAAGTAGGTTTAATATTTTTTATCTTAGTATAACATTAGTAGATAATTTTGCAATCCAATCATTTAACATTGTAAACAAGATTGAGACATATTATGTGATAGCCAATCTAGTCCTCATGGGAACGATATCTTAAGTATTAATTGGTAAACCATGCGCTTGTGGATTTAGCACAACATCACCAATAGAGCGAGTCAGCACTCCTTCAACTGCTTCATGACTCGATTCAACATGGCATGAGTTAGCATACTGAGTCCTTATGATGAGTTGGCATAACCTTTTGAACTTCTTTAAGACCTTTTTCTTAAATACTTAAATAAAATTTCCTTTATTTATGCTTCATTTCATCTAATTAGGCATATTGGCCTACAAAACAAAGAAGACATAAAAAGTAACTTAAAACATAACAAGATACATACATCAAACTAAAGAAATGATGCAATAAGAAAAAAATGGCTATGCTAAATTAAACAACATCAAATTCCCACATACTTAAACATTGCTTGCCCTCAAGCAAGAATACAAAAATCTAAGTAAGAGAACTAACAAAACATTTATCTTCTAATTTAGAAAAGAGTTTACCTAAGAATCATACTTAACATGGGAAAATGCTTAAAATAAGATAGCCAAATAACTAGTTTCCAATGCTCAACAATGATAGAGTAGACAAGTTACATGGCATAGGCAATAAATTTAACCTACTATCTGGTGTTATTAAAATTAAAATCAAGAGCACAAAGTTAATAATCTAACCAAACTATTTAGCTAGGATGGACAATATTCAAACTTAGAAATTTAAGAACAAACATAGCCATTGGGACAAGATTAAGCTCACACATCAACTCACAATTCTCATGGCATTTTCAGACACTTATAGATTTTCTAATAACTTAGCAATTTTGTGGGCGCATTTTATGCTTCATCCCACTCTTTTTATTTAATCAATCTTAATGGGTGCATTTTATGCTCCATCCCATAAGATGACTTCGATATTTCTTGCTTTCCGTTTTTTCCCTTTTTTTTTCTTTTTATTTTTATTTTATATGTACTCATCCATTATTGAAGAGTGAGCTATGCGTATTATGGCTATAGTTTCCCCAAGACTATAAAAGCTCTTAAATGCTAAACTTGAATCATGCCATCCTAATTTCAAGTATAGCTAAGAAATTGACTAAAAATCCTAAGATTTTGAAAATAACAACAAAAAATAGTAAGAAAACTTAAAAACTATACTACATGAAACTTAAGATTCTACCAATTGATTATCAAAAATAAACTATTGACATGACATTAAATTGCACTTAATCATGCCAAGATAAAATTAGGAAAAAATTGAAAATAAAAATGAAGAAGACAAATGCATATACATGCTTCAACTTTGCATAGCAACCATGCATGCAAAACAAAAAAAAACAAAAACACTAAACACATGCATCAAAACATCAACATAAAACAAACACAAACATAAACAAACATTCCTCCCCCACACTTAAGCTTCACATTGTCCATAATATGAACCCAACAAAAAAAAGAGGAGAAGGAAAAGAAATGCTTCCTTTATTCATCCAAAGGAGAAGGTGGTGGAAAGCCAACCTCATAGCCCACTTGAGCTATAAAAGTATCAACCTTGTACTTCAGCCTCCTTTGCCTTCTTATCTAGTTTCTTGTCATAGTCTATATTGAGCTTAATTGATGTTGTATGGCTTATTGGTTCTTTAGCACTTGTTCCCAAATCATTGAAGACCTACTTGATCCACCATGAGTTTGTCCATGAGAAGGACCATAAGTTGGCCTACTTGCACCCTCATAAGATTGGGCTAGATGATGGCCAAAACATCATGAGTGTCATCCTATTGAGGCATAACAAAATCATATCCTCCCTCCTCTTCACTTTTTTCCTCCTCTTTTGCACTCTTTTGAGCTAGTGGTGGTGACAATCCTCTCTAATAGGAACGAGAATGGGCAAGAATGAACCTTATAGAGGCATCAACCACTTCACCTCTAATCAATGTCTACTTTGTGAAAAATTTACACTTAATCACATGAGTAAAGTCATTCAAATCAATATTCAAGGCTTTAGCAATAATGGTCACCACATGACCATGAGTGATAGGGCTATCTTCTCTAGATGTGCTTGGAAATAATTGGTTAAAGATCCAATAAGTCCAAAAAACTTGCTTATTGTTATAAATGCACCACATAAGGAATAACTCATGATAAGTAACCCTATTAAATTCAGATTTGTTAAAAATCACACAAGCAAGAACCTTATGCAAAAGCCAAAATTTTAAGTCTTTGATAAAGATTGCTTTACCCTTTCTAGGTTGGAATGGGGTTCTCAAATCAGTCAAGAATTGTCAAAATGCATGAACATCAAAGTTCTTAGGAGGATCACACATACCACATCTCCTAAAATAAAAAACTCTATGAATAAATGAATAGGTAAGAGTTTGCATTTCTCCTAGCAAATAAAATTCCAACACCCTAGAGTTATTCTCATTTACTTCTAATGTAGTGTAAAATTCCAAAACCAAATGAACATAAGTTGGTTCATGCATTGAAAGAAATCTAGCAAGACCACAAGAACTTAAAAGAACATTAAGAGCACTAAGCATACCAAGATCTCTAAAGAGGTTAGTAGAAAGATGCTCACAAGACATAATTCCTCTTAGCTTAAGAGAAATAAATCTAGCACCTTTCTCATAAGAAGAAATGGCAAATGGTGCCTTTTACATAGAAGTGAAATCCTCTTCTTTAGAAGCTTCCTCTTGAGGCCTTGATGATGTTAAACCTCTTATTATTGGCATCTTGGAAGTTAAAATAAAGAAATGCTCAAAGTAAAATATAAAAAAACTTGGTGAGGAACATGTGAAAGAGAAAGACAAAAAGAACTAAGAACTTGATAATGGAATGCTTGAGAGAAACAAGTGAGAAAAAACTAAGAAAGAGTAGGGATGAAGAACGAAAAAGAGTTATATTTATAGATAAATTACTCTATTAGTAAATAGAAAAGGCTGCAACAATAAAGAAAAATGAAGACTAGTATTTATAAGGAAAGAAATTTTCTGAAAAAGGTTGAGAAAAAGTAGGAAAGGAATAACTCCTTATGGGAAAAGACACAACCCTTTAAGACTTCTCATAAATTTTCAAAATAATTTGAAAAAGAAGCTGAAAAAATTAATAAGAAATAAAGATTAAAAATAAAGACTAAAATAGGGCATTTAAAAGAAATAAATTAGAGAAAAATTCGGCCAGATTGGATACTATCATGAGTCAGCACAGATGTGAAGACTTGCAATGACTACTCTTTGTAATGAGTTGGCACACAGGTGAAGACTAAGCACAGATGTGACTCTTCATAAATTGGCATGATGATTAATGACTCAGTATGCAACGATTCTGGAATTACTTAGTGCCCAAGTTGTCAAGGACCTCAGTCATTACATGGACTCTCTGTAATGAGTCAGCATAAGATTACAACTTGTCACACCCTGCCTAAAAACTCAAAAATATAAATTACCAAAAATTCAAAGAAAAAACATTACGCCATCAAAAATAATGTGTAAATATGAAATAAAAACACAAAACAAAGAACAAACAAACTTATAAACATGCTAAGGCTATACATAAAGAAACTTTTATAAAGAAAAATACTAAAGAAAACTTATATAAAAACTAAAAGCATTAAGAAATTTGAGAAATGACCTCTTTAGGTTCAGAGAGAGTAAGCAATTTCACCTCACCCATAGACTCTCCAACAAAATATGGCTTGAGGCAATGACCATTGACCTTAACAACTTCTCCCTTGTCATTCTCAATATTAATTACTCCAAAGTCATACACTTTAACGACTTTAAAAGGACTAGACCATCGAGACTTAAGCTTTCGAAGAAATAATCTCAATCTTGAGTTATAAAGAAGCATTAAATCACCTTTATGAAACTGCTTTTTAAGAATATGCTTTCCATGCCACATCTTGGTACGATCCTTATATAACTTAGCATTCTTATAGGCATTCATCCTCAACTGTAGCACTCTTATTAAAGCATAGCTATAATCTCTACAGATTATTAAAGAGTATTATGATTAAAGAATTAATCTTTACTTAATAACACTATAAAGAAATTTATAGGAAAATTATAACCATAAAGTACAAATTTTTGCTATTAAAATATTGAACTTACATAAGTCTCTTAAAACATTACTATATACTAAATATTTTCCATCTGTTCTTATGAAAAAATTCCAGTACAAATTAAAAACCAAAATGAGAACTATACATTTTTGGTCTCTCTCTTGTGTTGGCCGTCTAACTACAGACATCAACCTCGAGGAAATATTCTATCCTTGGAATTGACATAGATAAAAATCAATGCTAAGCTTTAGAGCTTAGTGGGGAATAGAAAACATACAGTTGACCCCTTTAAAAGTCATTGAAAGCACACACAACAATAGACATATCTTTAAGCATATAAAACAATCATTAACACAATCATCATAACATCTTCAGGTACTATATGATCTTATGCTATACTTATAACTCATATCAAAAACCTATTAATATTAAATTTATTAATCACTTTCTTAATCTTAGAAATATTGTATGGCACTTAAAATCTTATGCATTAAGTTTAATTTCTCGATCCTTATGAGTTACTCTAATCTTATCACTTTGACTAGCTCATCTTTCACTATTACATGTTAGTAACGATTTGAATTCATAGCAAGACCACATTATAAATCATATAACTTTAGATTAGAAAATTAAGTCCCCAAATAAGAACAAACACTAATAATTCATGTCACACAATCATATGCAATGGATCCTATGTATCTAATCCATGTATTAGCTCTAACAAGTCTTGTTATCATTAACATGCCATTCCTTATTCATATTTGGATCATGTTCTGATTTGTTGTTTCATTAGCATATTAATTTACTTCTATATCATGCATATATTACATACCCTAACTTATGAATCCATGGTCAATTTTATTTCAACATGTATGAAGTCATACATATCATTGCAAAGTTAAAAGAGAATCGAGTCGCTAAAGGAATGCACATTACCTCATACAATGATGGTAAGTCATCACATTGCTCAAGTACAACTACATATATCTTGGATTTCATTCATACAATCATAAAATACTCTTTATCTCCATATCATGTTTTTCCCATTTTATACAGTGATATATATAATATATAAGTAAAATTAAGTAAAACATACATAAGGTGCTAGTTCGTATATATATTTAATGGGTTTAGTAGGCTCATGAGATACTAGAATGCCAATTACATAATTTAAAATGTAACCACTTTTTCACTACATGCTTTCTATATACAGTATAGAAATTTCATATAACAAAAATATGAAGAACAATTTAAGAACTGTCATGTTTCCTTCATTTTTTAGTTTAATATGATGTTTTTCTTTACTTTGAATTAGGCCTCTACTTTTATAAAGAAATGGATAACAGGTTAAATTATTGCACCCGAAGGTACAAAACTATACTTTCTAATAGGTTAAGAGGACCAAAACAGCATCGGCTAAAACCAAAATGGGGCTATTTATGATCTAAATTGGAGTATTTATAATGCAAATAGGGTCAACTATACTTTAGCTTTCAAGCAAAACCAAATAGGGTCAGCTATAACCCAAATGGGGCTATTTATGATCAAAACGGGACCATACTATTGCAGCTGTAGGGTACACTTATAGGCATGCCTATCTATCCAAATACTTGACATAATGTAGGCAGTTAAATCTCTTTACTATATCTTTCTGTACTATACTCTTTACTCTCTTAAATCATATAGATATATGTATATGTATACTCATATGTAACTATTTACAGGATAGTCATATGCATGTTCATGTGTAACTTTATATAAAATGTTATAATGTACTTACTTGAGTATTACTATTCTATACTTATAATCATTTCAAGCATGTAAATCTTTCATTTGTGTATGATTATTATACTTAATATAATACTATATTGAGTCTCATTAATTGAGGATATGTGTGTACCTATATGTGATATATTTACTTTGAAGTATGCTATACAATTAGAACAATTTGATAACTTGTTTAAAGAACCTTTTATTGACCATGTTTATACTATTCATACTTGTTTAAGCACTATAATATTGTACTTATGATATGTAATCATATAAACTATGAGTGCATAGAGCATCATTTATGCATGTTACCATTACATAAGAACATACCTTTACTATTCTCCATATCCATCTTCCATTCATCTTTGTATATAATTACATCATCACATGTCCATATTTGTTCACATTACATTAAAAACTACCCATACATCATATATTTATATGTATATCTAATCTCATATAGTGCATATGCACTTAACAATCTCACTTATATGATAAATTCATAATTTCATACTATATACCATTTACTATATGTATTTCATGCATTTATATGCTTAAAACATACTATCTCATATTCATATTAAATTATCATATTAAGCACATATAATCAAGATAATAAACTAACAAAGTCATTCAAATATTCATATCATTCCTAGATGAACACCCAATCATACATGCTCTTACTATATTGATATTCACATTCACATAATCAATGTTGTAAGTTATCTTTAGTTTTATGTTTAGAATTTTCTAAAGGTGTTTAAGGAGGTTTAGATATGCATTGGTAATAATTTGAGGCATGAAAATCAATTATAAGTGAAATTAGGGAGGATCACGATCACTACCAATTGTGTATTGACCGTGACATAGGTGCACTTTAGCTTCTAGACTGACCTCATGATCATTAACAAATAGGTACTAACCATGACATAGATTCATTTTTGATTCTAAACTAGCCTCAAGGTTATTACTAAATTGGTATTAACCATGGCATACATTTTGTCTATAGGCAAATTTACCAGTTCATTTTAATTGAGATTTTAGACCTTCTAATTGTCATTTTTAGGAAAAGTGGCTGCCTTCAAAAAACTTATTTCACTATGTTTCTAGTTTCTGTAACCTTAAATTTCATCTCATTATCATCTTTACATTTCAAGATATTTAGAACTTACAAAAGACTATCCCTAGTCACAAGGCAACAGATTGTTCTTGTTTTTAAACTAAGTTTAGATAGGTTAAAAGGCAGATTTAGACTTTGTTTCTCCATATAAAAGGTAGATATGAAAGTATAGTTTTAAACCCTATTTTAATTACCCAATTTGAATTTCGATAAATCTAGATATTAGCGAAACATGCTTACTAGGTCAAATGAACTCAAATACAAATTTTTTATATTAAGGGATTTTTCAAGCATTTTGATACACTTAAGTTAAATTGAGAATTTATCGAATGAGAGATTAGTTTCAACACATTTACCTTACAAATTTGTCTTCGAATTCTACTTTTAAAATTTTAATCGAGGGTTTAACCTTTCTTATCCATTCAACTGTTTTACATGAACATATTTAGAATTCCTTAACTTATTATTATAATTAAGTCTTAATTTCATCAAAATCAAAATCTAAATATACATGTGTAACACTTATACACCAAGTCCCATACCCTGGCCAAAATCCACACCACTATAGCCTTTAATCACCTCTTATTCATTTGTTCTTCTTAGCTTCTTCTTCTACAATTAACATTTCACACATGCATCAATTTCCATCATTTTATCTATCTTGAAATTTATCACCATAACAAGAATAAAGATGAAGTAGATGATGTAAAAAAACTGTTACCTTTACAAATCAATTTCAAAAACCATATATCCAGCAACAAGCATAAGAAATTCCTTAAAAGATAGATAGAGTGAGTATTATTCTTTTAGAGAGAGATGAGAGATGAAGGAAGAGATCTGTGTTTCTTCTTCCTATGGAAAACCATCCCTCTATTTATGCCCCTTAAAATAGTTTTTCTCTCTTCAATATGCAAGGCTCAAAATTGTAAAGTAAGGGAGAAGCCTCCTTTAACTCCTCCAAATATTTGCATATCAAAAATTTTCCCCTACTCACTTCTTGATTTGAAATTCAATCCCCTCTTATACTTTCTCATATGAAATTGGTCCCACCTAATCCTTCTTTTAGCACTGGCCACTAAAATTACTATCCTCTTTTAATTTAGTCCTCAAACTATGTTTTCCCTTCTTAATTATACCCTTATAGAATCATGCCTTATAATTTACATACACAACATATAATAAAATTACCACTTAATCATACTTATGTCTCAATTGACCCTTTTACTATATTTTTATTCCAATTATACATATAGTAAAATAACTATTTAACCTTCTTTTACTTAAATTAATAATTATTAATGTCTTAACTTATAATACTTCAATTAATTAAGCTAAATTAGACCTTAATGTCATATTAATTCCTATAAATCCTCCTAAGGCAAATGTTGGGTTGTTACAATTATCTCCTCTTTAAATAATTTTGTTCACGAAATTCATACTTGAAACCTTTACTCATATACCTCACTATTACTCCAATACCACTGTATCTATCACAATTGTCTTTAATTCTATACTACCTCTACCATATTCTTTTATTCACTTCTTTAACTTGATTCACTTCTCATTTAACTTTATCTCCAAATGAAGGCTACCTTATCATATTGTTATATCATTACTATACTCAACGTATATCTTGGCAGTTTCATTTTTTAATTGGAGCCTATATATGTAATATGATGTTATGCTATGAGTGAATGGTGCTTTCATAAATGCAATAAAATGCAGATACGTACTCTCATGTTATGTACATGTTTTGCCCTATCCTACTATGAAATGTTTAATCAACTGCCCATACCCATTAAGGAATTACTGACAGGTATACAGAGCATCGTAATTAACCTTAATTTCTCCTCATAGCCACTTCAAATATGGAAAATCTTATCAACTATACATAAACTCTTTCTCGTGTACCATATTGAAATAATCTCTATAAACCCTACTAACATACTTATATCATAATCCAAACACTAGTTATATATACATTTCATATCATTTTCTATTCATTTCGAACATAAGATCCCACTACTATAATATCATACACTTAGGTTACTTTTACAACTTCCATCTTATCTTCTATTCTAAAAATACATATAAGCATTTCAATTATCAAAATCCATTAATATATATATATATACATAATAATCAAAAGAGGAGAAAATAAATACCAGAAGCTCCTTTGATGACATTTTGCTTTATTAGAGCCTCTGTGTTGTCGTTCTGTATTAATATAATTAGGAGTATAGACTTATTCCTTTCACTATGGCTTGTCCTTTCTATCTGAGGTATATCAGTAGTGTAAAGCTTCCTTACACTCATTGAGGATGTATTACTTTCCTTTTGTGGTTTTGGTCAATTGATAACAAAATGACCCATCTGACCACATCTAAAATAAGCCCCTTTCATAACTCTGCATACCCCCCTAATGATTTTTAGCATAATGCAAGCATTTAGGAATTTGAACTCCTCTATCTTGCCTCACTAAACCTTGTATAGGTTGATATGTATTGCTAGAAGAACCATTTTCCATTATCTACCTTCTTTTACTTGTTTTCACCTTTACTGTACTCTCATTTCTATTTCTCTTAGTCTCATATTTGCTTTTTACATCTCCTGTCATCTTATTGCCCAATAACTCTTATAGAATCTAAGTCAAATTATGATTCATTTCCTTTAATCCTTCTAGTAAAGAAGCCAACATCTCATCACGAGTTACATCCATAAAATTAAGGGCAAAAATGGTCGAAGCCCAAAAGTTTTTGACTTTCCTACTTTATTTTCCCATTTCATTCAACTTATCAATCTTTCAATCTATAACAAAGTAAACAGGGATATCTGCATTAGGCCAACATGCTAAAACTTCCTATGATAACAATTTTTAGACTCTTATTGACCAGAAAAGACTAAACCTATACTCTAACACCACTAATTATAGCACCTTTATCTAGTGCATAGCTATAATCTATACAAATTATTAAAGTTTACTATGATTAGATAATTAATCTTGACTTTACAACACTATACATAAACTTATAGGAAAATTGTAACCATAAAGTAAAAATTTTTACTATTAAAATATCAAACATACATAAGTCTATTAAAACATTACAATATACCATATACTATCCATCTATTCTTATAAAAAAATTTCGACACAAATTAAAAACCAAAATGAGAACTATACACTTTTAGTCTCTCCCTTGTGTTGGCTGTCTCACTATAGATATCAACCTCGAGGAAAAGTCCTGTCCTTGCAACCTACACAGATAAAAATCCATGCTAAACTATAAAGCTTAGTGGTAAATATAAAACATGTAGACGACCACTTTAAAAGTCGTCTAAAGCACACACAAAAATAGACATATCTTTAAGCATAAAAAACAATCATTAACACAATCATCATAACATCTTCAGGTACTATATGATCTTATGCTATACTTATAACTCATATCAAAAACCTATTAATAATTGATTTATTAATCACTTTCTTAATCTTAGAAATATTGTATGACACTTAAAATCTTATGCATTAAGTTTAATTTCTTGATCCCTATGAGTTGCTCTAATCTTATCACTTTGACTTATTCGCCTTTCACTATTACACGTTAATAACGATTTGAATTCATAGAAAGACCAAGTTATAAATCATATAACTTTATATTAGAAAATTGAGTCCCTAAGTAAGAGCAAACACTAATAATTCACGTCACATAATCATATGCAACACAACCCATGTATCCAATCCATCTATTGACTCTAATAAGTCTTGTTATTATTAACATGCCATTCTTTATTCATATTTGGATAACGTTTCAATTTATTATTTCATTAGCATACTAATTTACTTCTACCTCATGCATATATTACATACCCTTGCTTACGAATCCATGGTCAATTTTATTTTAACATGTATGAAGTCATACATATCATTGCAAAGTTAAACAAGAATAGAGTAGCTAATGAAATGCACATTAACTCATACAATGATGGTAAGTCATCACATTGGTCAATTACAACTACATATATCTTGAATTTTATTCATAAAATCATAAAATACTCTTTCTCTCCATATCATACTTCTCCCATTTTATATAGTGATACAGATAATATATAAGTAAAATCAAGTAAAACATACGTGAGGTGCTAATTTGTATGCATATTCTATAGGTTTAGTAGGCTCATGTGATACTAGAATGCCCATTGCATAATTTAAAATGTAAAAACCATTCCACTACATGTTTTCCATATACAATATAGAAATTTCCTATAACAACAATATGAAGATCAATTTTAGAACTATTATGTTTCCTTTATCTTTTAGTTTAATATAATGCTTTTCTTTGCTTTAAATTTAGCAAGCACTTTTCTTAAGAAGTAGATAATGGGTTAAACTATTGCACCGAAAGGTAAAAACCTATACTTTCTGACCGATTAAGCGGATCCAAATAGGGTTAGCTATAACCCAAATAGGGTTGTCTATTATAGAAACAAGGTCAACTATACTTTAGCTTTCAAGCGGACCCCAACGGGTTGGCTAAAACCCAAATGGGGCTATTTATGATCCAAATGGGACCATAGTATCACAACTGCAAGTATCCTTATAAGCATGCATAGCAATCCATATCCTAGACACAATGCAGGTAGTTTAATCTCTTTACTATATCTTTATGTACTATACTATTTACTCTGTTAAATCATATGGATATGTGTACATGTATACTCATGTGTAACTCTTTACAAGATAGTCATATGCAAGTTCATGTGTAACTTTATGTAAGCATGTTATTATGTACCCACTTAAGTATTACTATTTTATACTTATGATCAGTTCAAGCATGTTACTCCTTCATTTGTGTATGATGATTATACTTAACATCGTACTATATTGAGTCTCATTACTCAAGTGATATGTGTGTACCTGTTTGTGACATATTTACTTTAAAGTATACTATACAATTAGAACCATTTGACAACTTGTTTAAAGAACCTTTTATTGATCATGCTTATACTATTTATGCTTGTTTAAGCACTATGATGTTGTACTTATGATATGTAATCATATAAACTATAAGTGCATAGAGCATCATCCATGCATGTTATCATTACATAAGAAAATACATTTACTATTCTCCATATCCATCTCCCTTGCATCTTTGTATATAATTACATCATCACATGTCCATATTTGTTCACATTACATTAATAACTATCCATACATCATATATTTATGTGTACATCTAATCTCATATATTGCATATACACTTGACTATATCGCTTATATGATAAATTCATAATTTCATACTTTATACCATTTACTATACATATTTTATGCATTTATATGCTTAAAACATACTATCTCATATTCATATTAAATTATCAGTTTAAGCACATATGATCAAGATAATACAACTAACAAAGTCATTCAAATATTCATATAATTCCTAAATGGACACCCAATCATACATGGTCATACTATATTCATTTTCACATAATCAATGTCACAAATAATCTTTAGTTTTATGTTTATAATGCTCTAAAGGTCTTTAAGGAGGTTTAGATATGCTTTAGCAACAATTTGAGGCCTAAAAATCAAGCATGAGTGAAATAGGGAAGGGTCACGATCATTATCAAATGTGTACTAACCGTGACATAGGTGCACTTTAGGTTCTGGACTGACCTCATGGTTATCACCAAATATGTACTGACCTTGACATAGGTTTGTTTTTTATTCTGGACTTGCCTCATGGTCATTACCAAATTGATACTGACTGTGACATACATTTTGTCTATAGGTAGATTTACTGGTTCATCTTAATTGCAATTTTAGACCTTTTAAACGTCTTTTTTAGGCAAAGTTGCCTTTAAAAAACTTATTCCTCTATGTTTCTAGTTTTTATAACATTAGAAGTAATCTCATTATCATCTCAACCTTTCAAGATATTTACAATTTACTGAAGACTGTCCCCAATGATAGGGTAGTAGATTGTTCCCATTTTCAAACTAAGTTTAGAAAGGTGTAGAGGTAGATTCAGACTTTGTCTTCTTCATGGAAAGGGTAGATATAGAAGTCCGGTCTCTAACTCAATTAGAATTACCGAATTTTCATTTCTATAACTCTTGATATTAGAAAAATAAGCTCACTAGGTCAGATGAACTCAAATATAGGTTTTGATATCAAGGGATTTTTTAAGCATTTTGATACACTTAAGTTAAATTGAGAATTTATCTAATGAGAGGTTACTTTTAACATATTTACCTTACAAATTTGTCTTTGCATTCTACTTTTAAAATTTTAATCTATGGTTTAACCTTTCTTATCCATTCAACCCTTTTACATGAACATATTTAGAATTCCTTAACTTGTTATTATAACTAATTCTTAATTTTATCAAAATCAACATCTAAATATACATGTACTTATTATAACACTTATGCACAAAGTCCTATGCCTTAGCTGAAATCCACACCACTGCAACCTTTAATCACCTCTTACTCCCTTATTCTTTTTAGCTTTTTCTTCTACAATTAACATTACACAAATGCATCAATTTCCATCATTTTATCTCTTTTGAAATTTATCACCATAACAAGAATAAAGATGAAGTAGATAATGTAAATAACCTAATACCTTTACAAATCACCTTCAAAAACTATGTATCCAGCAATATGCATATGACATTCCTTGAAAAATATTGAAAGAGTATTATTCTTTTAAAGAGAGATGTGAGATGAAGGAAGAAATCTATGTCTTTTCTTCCTATCACTGACCATCTCTCTATTTATACCCCTTAAAATAGTTTTTTTTATCTCTAAAATACAAGGCTCTATAATGTAAAGTGGTGGAAAAGTCTCCTTTAACTCCTCTAAATATTTGCATGTCAAAAATCTGGCCCCACTCACTTCTTTATTTCAAATTCAATTCCCTCTTATACTTTCTCTTATGAAATCATTGGCCCCTAAAATTACTATCCTCTTTTAATTCAACCATCAAAATATCATTTCCTTTCTTAATTATACCCTAATAAAATCATGCCTTATAATTCATATGCACAACATATAATAAAATTACAACTTAATCCTAGTTATGTCTCAATTATCCCCTTAACTATATTTTTATTCCAATTATACACATGGTAAAAATACCTATTTTACCTTTTTCCACTTAAAATAATAATTATAAAGGTCTTAACTTATATTACTTAAATTAATTAAGCTAAATTAGACCTTAGTGTCATATTATTTCCCATGAATCCTCTTAGAGCCAATGTTGGGTACTTACATCAACTCTTTTAATTCATTTATCTGAAGTAACCTCTCCATACCAGCTTGCTTCATTTTAAAATTCAAAGCCATTATTGCCAAATAAGCCTTATATTCAAGCTCAACTGGCAAGTGAGAAGACTTGCCATATATAAAATGATAGGGGGTAAGACCTATGGGTGTTTTAGAGGCTATCCTATATGCCCAAAGAGCATCATCTAGCTTCAATGCCCAATCCTTTCTAGATGAAGAAACTATTTTTTTTTCAAATATTCGCTTTAATTCTCTATTACTCACTTCTATTTGTCCATTAGTTTGAGGATGATATGGAGTAGCCACCTTATGTGTCACTCTATATTTCTCCAATTGTATTTTAATCACACTGTTACAAAAATGGAAACCTCCATCACTAATAATTGCTCTAGGAGTACCAAACCTTGGAAAAATAACCTTCTTAAACATTTTCCTAACTACTTTGGCATCATTAGTGAGAGTAAGAATTTCCTCAATCTATTTAGATACATAATCCACCATAACCAAAATGTACTTTTGAACTAAAGAACTAGGGAAAAGACCCATGAAATCTATCCCATAAACAACAAATATCTCCACTTCTAACACTCTATTCAATGGCATCTCATTCTTCCTTATTATACTACCCATCCTTTGGCATCTATCACAACTAAGTACATAAGCTCTAACATCCTTAAATATAGTAGGCCACTAAGAACCCAATTGAAGTACCTTAGAAGTTGTCTTGGATATACAAAAATGACCACCAACCTCCATGGAATGGCAATGCTTTAAAATGTCTTCAATCTCATCTTAAGGAATACACCTTCTAATCAGTCCATCAGCATACCTCTTGTAAAGCAATAGCTCTTCCCAATAATAGAACCTAAAATCATATAAAAACTTTTTCCTTTGATTATAATCTAAACCATATGGAAGGATACCACTTACTAAGTAGCTGACAATATCATCAAACCAAGGGATCACTTTAAACACTATACTCAAAAGGTGTTTACCATGAAAACTTTCATCTATAGGCACACCATTATCATATATCTTCAATCCGTCTTGATCCAACCTTGACAAGTGATCTACCATAAGAATCTCACTTCCTTTCTTATCTCTAATTTCCCAATCAAATTCTTGAAGCATAAAAACCACCTTAAAAGTCTTAGCTTTGCATCCTTTTTACTTAAAAGGTACTTAAGGATAACATGATCTGAATATACAATAACCTTTTGCCTTACTAAATAAGCTCTAAACTTATCAAATGCATAAACAATAGACAATAACTATTTTTTTTTGTATAGTTGATTTGAGCTCCAACTAACAACTTACTTGAATAATATATTACATATAGTTTACCTTCCTTTTTTGCCCCAAAACCACCCCTATAGCAAAATTACTTACATCACATATAATCTTGAATGGTTCATCCCAATTAGGTGGTTGCAAAACTGGTGCTAAAACTAGGACTTTCTTCAATGTGTCAATGCATCAAGGCAAGCTTGTAAAATGGGTTCTTGTTCCATAACTGGTTGTGAACTTGATCCCATTTCCAACTCATCCGCTATAGGAGTTTGTGGCACTTGAATTTCTCCAAGTTCTACTTTTCTCCCATTGTCTTTCTTGAGAAGGAATTCCTTTTCTAAGAAAACAGCCTTGCGAGCAACAAATACTTTGTTCTCGGCTTATGAGTAAAAGAAGTATCCCTTTGTTTCTTTGGGATAACCCATAAATAAGCAGAGAGTGGATTTGGACTCTAGTTTGTCAGATGTTAATTTCTTAACATGTGGTTCACAGCCCCAAATTCTGAGAAATGACATATTAGGTTCTTTCCTAGACCATACCTCGTATGGTGTCTTCTCAACAGCTTTAGTTGGAGTACGGCTCAGTAGAAATACAGCAGTTTCTAATGCATAACCCCAAAAGGAAACGAAAAGATTAGCTTGGCTCATCACCGATCGAACCATGTCAAATAGAGTTCGATTTCTCCTTTCAAACACACCATTCCATTATGGTGTTCAAGGAGTAGTGAGTTGTGAAATAATTCCACACTCCTTCAGATGACTATCAAAATCTTGGCTTAAGTATTTGCCACCTCGATCTGATCAAATGGCTTTTATACTATTGCCAAGTTGGTTTTCAACTTCGTTCTTAAACTCTTTGAATTTCTCACAAGTTTAATATTTGTGCTTCATTAGATAGACGTAGCCATATCTACTGAAGTAATATGTAAATGTCACAAAGTAGCTAAAACCAATTCTAGCTTGTGTACGTAATGGTCACATACATCGGTATGTATTAGTTCCAATAAGTCACTAGTCCTCTAACCTTTCTTGTTAAAATGACTCCTTGTCATCTTTCCATGCAAACATGGCTCACATGTACCATAAGATTCTAAGTCGAATGACCCAAGAACTCTAGATTTATGGAGTCTTGAAATGCATTTTTCATTTGTATGTCTTAAATGACAATGCCAGAAGTAAGTAGGGCTCAATTCGTTTGATTTAACCCTCTTTGTATAAATGTTGTATATGGACTATTTATTTTGTAGATCAAGGATATAAAGGCCATTTTGTAATATGACATTGCCATATGAAATGCCTTGGTGATGAATATGAATATTGCCATTATTAATAACAAAATCAAATCCATCCATATCCAAATAAGAAACTGAGATAATGTTTTTGCTCATAGCAGGCACATAATAACAATTTTTCAATTCTAAACAAAGTATGGAAGGTAAAGTGAGTTGATAGTCGCCTATCTCCGTGGTAGCAACTTGTGCTCCATTCCCCACATGGAGGTCCACTTCATTCTTCTAAGCAACCACCTATTTCTTAACCCCTACAGATTTGAACAAATGTGAGAACCACAATCGGTATCCAATACCCAAGTGGCAGAAATAGAAAGGTTAATTTCAACAACAAAAATACTAGAACTAGATGCCTTGGCTCCATTCTTCTTTTGTTCTTCCTTAAGGAGAGCGTAATTCTTCCTTTAATGCCCTAACTTGTTACAATGGAAGCATGTGCTCTCGCTCTCCTTAAGCTTTTGCGCCTTGGGCTTGGGTTGGGCCTGAGGTGCACTCCCATTTGACTTGAGCCGAGCCAGGTCATACTTGGGTTTTGCCTTTCCCTTTCCCTTTCCCTTAGCGGGTCCCTTTTTAATGCCCCCTTGAACCATAAGTACGAGATTGGTCTTTTGAATGTTCTCTTAAGCATTCTTAAGCATCCCATGAAGCTCGGTGACTATCTTATTCATTACATGTATGTTATAATTCATAACAAATGGACCATAATCATCAGTCAATGAACCTAAGATAAATTCAGTGGCCAATTCCTTCTAGACTTGTCCCTCAAGCATCTCAAGAGTATCAAGATATTCTTTCATTTTGCTTACATGGGTACTAACAGGAGTACCCATAGTCATCTTACAAGAAATTAAGGCCTTTGTTGTCACGAATCTCTCGTGGTGAGCTTGCTCTTGGAACATCTCCTTGAGGTGCACCATGATCGCATAAGCCTCTTGGTCCATGAATTGCTTTTGCAAGTTAGGCACCATAGTGGCCAGCATCTGACAGGTCACATCATTGGAGTCACTCTTCTTGGTCTCAAAAGTTTCGTTTTGAACTGCAGAGGCATTCTTAGCAAGTTCTTTGGGAAAGGGTGCATCCAAAACCTACGACTTCTTCTCTTGCTTAAGAACAATTCTCAAGTTTCGAGACCAATCTATGAAATTGGTGCAATTCAGTTTGTCCTTTTCTAGGACCGATCGCAATGAAAAGTTATTGTTTGAAGAAGCCATTTTCAATCTACAATAAAGACTTAGCAAGATTAAATGAGTTCTTATTTATAATCCCACAAACCGAATTAATATCCCTTTAAATAATTCACGTTAGTGATTTAATGTGGGCCAAGATCCACTTTACACAATAACTTATTAGTCAAGCTGAGCTTATACACCTAACAAGTTAAGTTACTTAGGTTGGAAAACTCCAATCATGTCTCGTATATGACTCTTGGATTAAATTGGCTAACATCTTAAGATATTATAGCAAAAACCCATTTATTAGTTGCCTAGGTTCAGGCATCCCTTTCCATGTTAAGTCAAACCTACATTCACAACCCATGCCTCACAAAGATAATCGGGAGCATCTAGGACTCCTAGTCTACGTGATCGATGATCGATGCCTTGACATGTTTCAAATTAGGAAGGCAACTTTGTGACTTACTATTTTAGGGATTCATTTTATTACGGCTTACATGGAATATGCTTTGTCATCCATTCATAGCATGCATGTATATATAATTTCATAAAGTAAAGTTTGACAAACATAGGCCCAAAAACCTATAACTAAGATTATATACTATTACATAAGAATCTTTGAGTTGGGCTTCTCCACTCCGGTGGGCTTCGTCTTAATTTACAAAGTCTTCAAATAAATTCTATACTACAAAATAAATGAAACTTTTACAATAATACATAATAGCACACATGCCATATTTAATTACAAAAATCCAGGGCCCATGAATGCACCATGCATATCCATTCATCACACAAAACAAGCAAATAAATATACATAACATTCATGGATAAAATAAAGTCCAATTTTAATTAATTTAGTTGAGCCCATTAATGGAAATTATGTACTTGAAATTTTAAAAGAAGACCTCATGATGGGCCTGAGCCGAAGCCCAATGGACAAATTCCTCTTATTGAATAAGTTCTCTTAAAAGCCTAAAACACAAAATAGTTAGATTTGTAACATAAATCAACTATAGTATAATTTCCAATTTTGCCATTTTTAATTTTATGTCATATAAACCATAATTATTAAAAATACATATAATATGTTCCAACATGAATTAAAACATAAAATCATGAAGAACATATATCATACACGGCATTCATACAAAAACAAACAAACAATAATGAAACTAGTTGTTTAATGCTCATATAATGCCACAAAAATACACAAACACTTAAAACGATATTATAAGCCATTTCATAATTTAAATAAGGTCATAAAAATTGAATTAAGGTTATTTTTAGATATGATCTAAATGTGTTTTCGCCATTTTAATCAAAATAAAACAAACAATGTTGATTAAATATGCAACAAACACAAACTAGTCATAGTTTTAAGTGATTTTAAAATTAATCAATTAAATTGTCATGGATCAGAACTAAAACCAATTTTAAAATATGTCTAGACCTGTTATTAGTCTTTAAAAATCACTTACAAACATTCCAAACACGTTTATACATTTAATTTTGAAAACTAGTTGTTAAAAAAACACATATCATGCAAACTAGCACGTAGTTTCAAGATTAACGTGTACCATCAGGTATCTATAATTAAATCCAACCATGAACAGATCTAAGAACATATTATGACAGTATATAAACATGTCATAATAATTATAATACCTAATAAAACATTTAAAATCATTTTTACACTAAAACAATGCAAAAAACTCAAAACAGAAAATTTGAGCATTGCATGTTTTTAAACAAATGATTTTTAATCAAGATATCATGCATCCAAAGCACTAAAATAAGAATGTTTAGGCTCTAATACCACTGATGGGATATCACATGGCAAATACATGATGATCCAAATGGTCCAATAGACATAAAACTAGTTTGTGTGTGAACACAATTAGGGTTTCATTTGGTGGCTTTCAGCCTACCCTTAATCCTAAGCCCAAAATTGAATATTTTAATTATTTAATATGATTAATTAATTAAATAATCAATTAATAATTAATTAATAATCAATTAGATTAATTATTAAGGTAAGAACACATGCATGCAAAAAGGTTTCCTAAAATGAAAGTTTTCAAAATGGAAAAAGTTTTCTAATTTGATCACATCATTAAATAACTCAAAAGTTTGTTTCAAGAGTTGAAACAAAGTTAGTAATCCATTTATTTATGCATTGGAAATGTATATAAAGGTGTATGATTGGCATGATGGATAGTTATGGACAAGGCCCAATGTGATTGAGCATTATGCATGTTTTAGCCCAATGAGGACTTTCATGTCCCGGCCACTTGTTTTTTGTTTGTATTTCTTTTCAAGTTGTAATATGTAATTAGATTACTTAGATTAGAATTAGAAATAGAGATGGAGACCACTATCAAGGAGCAAGATGGGCCGGATGGAGATCCTACAAGCTTGAAGATAATGTAATTATTTTTCTTGTTTGAATCATGCATACTACCTAGGTGTGACCTTTTGATTTCCCTCTTGGCTCAGGGAAATCAATGTAGTGAAGTCCATAACTATACCATATTTGTATGCTTATATTTATGTGATAGATATAGGATGCATACCAATGTTTGCCAACCATGTATGATGAGACTTAATTAACTAAAACCCTTAAAACAAATACTAAGGTATATAAGCCTTCCATTAATTTGAGGAAAACTAAAGTTCTTTATAGTGTGGGTTGTTGACCATAGTCAAGCTTACATTATATTGAATATGTTCAAATCTAATTAAATGGGCCATCTTAGCTAGCCCATTAGCTTGTTGACCACAGTCAAGGCTAATAGTTCTAGAGGCAAGATTAGGGAATGCATATACGATATACATGCATCAAGAGTTGATAACCTAATGATCCAATAGTTGTGTAGAGACACAATTGGTATATAGATACCTACCTTTCAAGGGTATGGAGTTTGGCTTGTTGACCACAGTCAAGGTCAAATTACATATCAAGGATTGGATATTAGCCCACTAGGAAAACCATTGGGTTTTCTCGGATTATATAGTGAGGGCTATTAATTCGCAATAAAATAGTGGGAGTAAATGGATTAATTAAAGACCTTATTAATGCATACATATATATGAACATACTCTCATATCTTTTCTTTTTCACATCTAGGTCATCATCATGAGCACATCAAACATTAATGTACGATTGATATTAGATAATAAACTAGTTGGCAGCAACTATTCTGACTGGATCAGGCAAGTGAGAATTGTTCTCAGAGCTGAAAAGATCCATTATGTCTTGGATAAAGATCTACCACCACTTCCATCAGATGATGCCATTGATGAGATCAAAGGCATTTATCGAAAATACATGGAGGATAGTGAAGCGGTAGCATGTCTGATGCTGGGTGCTATGTCCTCGGAGCTTTAGAAGCAACATGAGATGATGGATGCTAGAACTATCATTTTGCATCTAGAGGAGTTTTATTCTTCTCAGGCTAGAACTGAGCAATATGAGATTGCTCGACCTCTATTTAGCTGCAAAATGGTGGAAGGCACTTCAACTGCTACTCATGCATTGAAGATGTATGGATATATTGAGCATTTAAGTGGACCTAGCTATGTTATGGATAATGATCTATATATAGATTTAATCTTGTACTCATTGGCTCCAAGTTATGCACCTTTCGTGCTTAACTTCATTGTGAACAAGATCCAAGTATCCATTTCTGAGTTAATCAATATGATCAAGACAGCTAATGGATCATTTAAGAAGGATCCAAAATGTGTCATGGTTGTCACTTCTGCTAAAGGCAAGAAGCAGAAGAAGAAGATAACCAAGGTGCAGCCAAAGAATGGTGGGATCTCCAAGGAGAAGGTTGCCAAGAAAGAGAATCCCAAAGGAACTTGCTTCTATTGTGGAAAGGATGGTCATTGGAAGCATAACTACAAGACCTATCTAGATTCTCTCAAGGAGAAGAAGCAAGCTGATGCTTCTACTTCAAGTATTCATATGATTGAAATTAATACTTATTCAATTGCTTCAAAACAATCTTGGGTATTAGATACCAGATGTGGATCTCACTTATGTAATGATCTACAGGGGTTTAAAAGCTTTAGAAGAGTTGGAAAGGCAGAGATATGTTTGCAGTCAGCTACTGGACAGAACATCTCTACAATAGTTGTGGGGACTTACTATTTGCCTTTACCTAGTGGATTAGTACTGGAATTAAATAATTGTTATTATGTTCCAGCTTTGTCCAAAAGTTTTATTTCTTTCAGTTGTTTGATGAACGATTATGATATTTCTTTAAAGGACAAATGTTGTTACATTTTTAAGAACAATATGTTTTATGCAAAAGCTATCATTGAGAATGGTATATTTGTTCTTGATTTAATTAAAGAAGAACATAATGTGGATACCAAGAGAATAAAACATGATAATCTAAATACCTCATACTTATGGCATTGTCGTTTAGGCCATATAAATAAGAAATGCATGGCCAAATTGCACAAGTCAGGTGATTTGGGATCATTTGATTATGAATAATTTGATACATGCGAATCTTGTTTATTGGGAAAAATGACAAAAGCTCCCTTTATTGGTAAAGGAGAATGAGCTAAAATGGTTTTGGACTTAATACATTCAGATGTATGTGGTCCAATGACTACACATGCCAGAGGAGGTTACTCCTACTTTATTACTTTCATAGATGATTATTCTAGGTTTGGATACATCTATCTGATGAAATATAAATCAGAAACATTTGAAAAGTTCAAAGAATTCAGAAATGAAGTAGAGAAACAACTTAGCAAAAGTATTAAAACACTTAGATCAGATTAAAGTGGAGAATACTTAAGCCAAGAGTTTCAGGATTATCTTAGAGATAATGGGATTTTATCTCAATGGACTCCACCATATACACCACAACACAATGGTGTATCTGAAAGAAGAAATCAAACACTATTACATATGGTTCGATCAATGATGAGCCGAGCGGACTTGCCTAAGTCCTTTTGGGGATATGCACTAGAAACTGCTGTTTATGTGTTAAATAGAGTTCCTAGTAAATCGGTTGATGTTACTCCATATGAGATGTGGAATAACAAGAAACCCATGCTTTTCATATGAAAGTATGCGGTTGTCCTGCTTATGTGAAGAGGACAATGTCAGACAAATTGGATGTTAAGTCTGACAAATGTTTATTTGTGAGATATCTAAAAGAAATATTTGGATATTATTTCTATCATCCCTTAGAACAAAAGGTGTTTGTTTCAAGGCATGTTGTCTTCTTGGAAAGAGAATTTCTCCTACGAGAGGACAATGGGAGTAAAATTGAACTTGGTGAAGTTCAAGACCCACAAATAGAAGATGATCAACCGATTGAACTCGAAATTGAATTTCATAATGATGAGATTGTAGTTAAACCTGATTATACACAAAATCCTATAATATCTACTAGGATGTGTTCTATCCCTATGAGATATGGATTTCACATTGATTCGGATAGCGGCATAACTATAGTAGAGGACAATGAGCCTATAAGCTATCAAGAAGTTTTGAACAGTTCAGAACGTGATTTATGGCTTAAGACTATGCAGACTGAAATGGACTCCATGTATGAGAATAAAGTATGGACTTTAACTCAACCATCTGAAGGGATAAAATCCATAGGGTGCAAATGGGTCTTCAAAAAGAAGACCGACATGGAAGGTAATATAGTTACCTATAAAGCTCGCTTAGTAGCAAAAGGTTATCATCAAAACGAAGGTATTGACCATGACAAAACTTTTTCTTCTGTAGCGATGCTTAAGTCTATAAGAATACTTTTAGCCATTGTAGCTCATTATGATTATGAGATTTGAGAAATGGATGTGAAGACAGCTTTCCTTAATGGAAATCTTACTTAGGGTGTGTATATGACACAACCAGAAGGGTTCACATTAGGAAATGGCAAAAAGATATGCAAGCTTCAAAGATCCATTTATAGATTGAAGCAAGCCTCTAGGAGCTAGAACATACGATTCAATGAGACAATCAAAGAGTTTGGTTTCTCACAGAATGAAGATGAACCTTGTGTGTATAAAAGGGTCAATGGGAGTGCAATTGTCTTCCTAGTTCTATATGTGGATGTCATATTGATCATGGGAAATGACATTTCTCTTATCAAATTTATTAAAATATGGTTATCCAAGCAATTCTCCATGAAAGACCTTGGAGAAGCATCCTATATTCTGGGAATAAGGATCTATAGAGATAGATCCAATAGGTTGTTAGGTCTTTCTCAGAGTACATATATAGATAAAGTATTGAAGAGGTTCAATATGGATCTTTCTAAGAAAGGGTTTATACCCATGGTGCATGGGAAACACCTTTCTAAGTCTATGTGTCCGCAGACACTAGAGGATAGAGAGAGAGTGAATAGAATACTATATGCATCTGCAATTGGTTCTATCATGTATGCTATGTTATGTAAACATCCAGATGTAGCATTTGCTTTGAGTGTCACAAGCAGATTCCAATCCAATTTTGGAGAGGAATACTGGGCAGCTGTCAAGAATATCCTTAAGTACTTGAGAAGGACTAAGGATATATTCTTGGTATATGGAGAGGTTAGTCTAGAAGTAAATGGGTATACAGATGCCAGCTTCCAATCTGACAAAGATGATTGTAAATCACAATCTGGTTATGTGTTCATAATGGGAGGAGGAGCAGTTAGTTGGAAAAGTTCCAAACAAGAAACAACTGCTGATTCCACGACGGAAGCTGAGTACATTGCTGCTTCAGAAGCAGCCAAAGAAGCAGTCTGGATCAAAAAGTTCATAAATGAACTAGGAGTGGTGCCTAGCATTGTTGATCTGATTCCCTTATATTGTGACAACAATGGAGCCATTGCGCAAGAAAAGGAACCATGGTCTCATCAGCGATCCAAGCATGTTCTCAGACACTACCATCTCATAAGCGAAATAGTAGCTAGAAATGATGTGAAAATAGAAAGGGTTCCCACAGATAACAATGTAGCGGATCCCCTCACTAAAGCACTTTCCCAAATTAAGCATGATCACCATATAAATAGCATGGGTCTGAGACATATGAGTGATTGGCTCTAGTGCAAGTGGGAGATTATTATAGAGTATGCCCTAGAGCCCATGTAATAGGGATATTTTTCATATGTATGAAATTTATATTCTTAATAAAAGGCATCATTCATTTATTAATGCTATGTTTAAATACATGAGTTTGTAAATCTTAAATTAATAAATGAAGTCCTAGATATTATAAACACAGTGCGAAGGCAATCTTGAAAGTGTTCATGATATGAGATGTCTATTGCATGCAAATGTGTTGATATCTAAATATCTATAGTCATAGAATTAACAAGATATGACATTGTTAATTCGGACAGACTAGCATATGTTATGCTTCTTGAATTGTTCAAGCAGTGGTTCTCATAACTATGATTATGGAAGATAATAAAAACTAACATGTGGATGCTTGTTAGAAGAAAAAGTTCATTGGAGACCTGAAAAGAGAATCCTCACATGGATATTAAATCTATGTTAGTGAGGAATCTCTTCATAGCGGTTGTGCAAGTATCCTTAGACTTGAGATCACCAAAGTTATCTTAAATAGCAAGTGGTATACTTTGACTCCATAACTGATTACTTCCAACTGAGAGTGAACATAGTTAGGAGATTGGGTATATCATGACCTGCTCAAAGATAGTTGAGTGATTGACAAAGGATTCACCATCCCAGATTTAATAAGGGAAGTTATCTCGCACAATTCTATAATTGCCTTGTTCAGAGAATCTCTGGCCAGAGTAATATGCCAAGATGGATAAAGATCCATGGAGAGCATTTTGGGAACAATGGTTAAATTAATAGAACATACATAATTAGATTTATATGAATTGACAGAAATCCATACTCAAAATCTAATTGCGATAAGAGTGGTGAAAGGAGTAATTGCATGGTAACTGTTTCTATGGAAAGGTATAGTCAAACCACTTGACTTTCCTGACATTTGGGTAGTCATGATGCCTAGATAGAGGCCAATCATGACTTGTATAATGATGTATCAATAATATCAATAGGGATTGATAAAATGATTTAAAGGAGTTTAAATCATGTGAGTTTTGAATAGAATTCACATTTACATATTATACTGCCAACATAGACAGGAACCCAATAGGTCACACACATATAGAGAAAAGGATAAAATGGTAAAATAAAAAGGATAATAATATTTGATATTATTATGAGGGTAGAGAAGTGAACAAGATATTAATGAATTAAAGAGTTTAATTAATTATGATCAAGTAAAATTGTTCGCGGAACTTTTGACAAATGTTCTGTAAAATTAGACCTAATTGAAATAATGTATTTCATGATTAATTATTATTGGACTATAAAAGTTATAGGACTACTATAAGTGTTATGGGACTGATATAATAATTAATAGGACCATTGGAGGAATTATAAAGAGGCCAGAGGAATGAAGTTGGTGCAGAAGCCCTTCTGTAGAGGGCCACACTCCAACTCCCAGACAGAAGGCCTTAATGGCCTATTTCTTGGACCAAGTTAAATTATATATGTTACATAAGTGTTGTGGAACCTACATATTTTATTTGATTTGATTTGCAATCCATTTGGGTAATTAAATCTAATTAGTTGCACAAAGGGCCTAGTTTGTGGGTTTTGTGCATAGTCTTTTATGAAAAGGTTTAAATTGGATTTAATTGAGCACAAATAATTATAAAGAATTCCAGAATCCCAATTAATAATTCTCTAGCAATTTTAAAGAGCCCAATATCATTATGAAGTTGGATTTTTAACCTAACTATAAAAGGCCTACAAATGAGGAATTAGGGTTAAGTGATATAACACTTGAGAAAGACTTCTTCTATTATTCTCTCTACCCTAGCCGCCCAAACCTTTGCTAGCTCTAGGGTTTTTAGCACTTATCCTCTACCAATTTGTTTGTTCATTCTATCAATCTCTAGTGTGGATTACTCATTGGAGGTGTTCGATTTTGGACACTGTGGTTTGCGATAACCCGGTGCGAAGTAAAATCAACTGTTCAACAAAAATCAAAGGTGATTTTTCTTATTCTCATCAATATGAATATTGTACATTCATGGCAAGATTAGTAACATTGGTTAAAAATTTTAAATTTCGCTTATGTATGAGATGCATGTAACCGATAAATTCCAACACAAACATGGGCCCAAAAACCTACAACTATGATTCCATACTATTACATAAGAATCTTCGAGTTCGGCTTCTCCACTCCAGTGGGCTTCATCTTGATTTACAAAGTCTTCAAATAAATTCTATACTAAGAAATAAATGAAACTTTTACAATAATACATAATGACATGCAGGCCATATTTAATTACAAAAACTCAGGGCCCATGAATGCACCATGCATATCAATTCATCACACAAAACAAGCAAATAAATATACATAACATTCATGGATAAAACAATGTAAAATTTTAATTAATTTAGCGAAGCCCATTAATGGAAATTGTGTACTTGAAATTTTAAGAGAAGACCCCATGATGGGCCTGGGCCAAATCCCAATGGACTAAATCCTCTTATTGAATAAGTTCTCTTAAAAGCCCAAAACATAAACTAGTTAGATTTGTGCCATAGATCAACTCTTGTATAATTTTCAATTTTGCAATTTTTAATTTTATGTCATACAGCCCATAAATATTAAAAATACATATAATAAGTTCCGACATGAATTAAAACTTAAAATCATGAAGAACATATATCATACACAACATTCATACAAAAACAAACAAACAAACAACAATGAAACTAGTTGTTTAATGCTCATGTAATGCCACAAAAATGCACAAACACTTAAAACGATTTTATGAGACATATAATAATTTAAATAAGGTCATAAACATTGAGTTAAGGTTCTATTCAGATCTGATCTAAATGTGTTTTTGCCATTTTAATCAAAATAAAACAAACAATGTTGATTAAACATGCAACAAACACAAACTAGTCATAGTTTTATGTAATTTTAAAATTAATAATTTAAATTGTCAAGGACCAGAATTAAAACCAATTTTAAAATAAGTCCAGACCTGTTATTAATCTTTAAAAATAACTTACAAACATGCCAAATAGTTTTGAAAACTAGTTGTTAAACAAACACATATCATGCAAACTAGCACCTAGTTTCAAGATTAACATGTACCATCAGGTATCTATAATTAAATCCGACCATGAATAGATCTTAGAACATCTTAGGATAGTATATAAACATGTCATAATAATTATAATACCTAATAAAACATTTTAAATCGTTTTTACAGTAAAACAATGTAAAAAACTCAAAACAAAAAATTTTAGCATTGCATGTTTTTAAACAAATGATTTTTAATCAATATATCATGCATTCAAAGCACTAAAATAAGCATCTTTAGGCTCTGATACCATTGATGGGATATCACATGGAAAATACATGAAGATCATGCAGAGAGAGAGAGAGCAAAAAATGGCTAGCCTTTTATTTTTCCTTTTAATTCATAAATATATATCACTTGTTTAGGTCAAGTGTGAATGCCAAAATTTACTATCTTTAGGTAGTAAATTTAGCCTCCATCATTTCCTAATTAAGTTTCATATATTAATTCAAATTTCTTTACATTTTAAATTAAAATTAATTTAAAATAAACATAAGACATTTAATCAAAATAAATCACTTTATTAGGGATTTATTGTTGCTGAAATTCCTTATGATTCTACCTTGAATTTTCTATCACATTATCACCCATTTAATTAATTTATTTTGATTCAAATATAATTTAGGATTTAATACTCAATTACATTAATTAATCCAAGATAATTAATTAATTGAAATTAATTCTACAGGGGCCGAAATTTCCTTTCTCATGAACCAAGGTCCATTTAGCAATTTTAATACCCATTAATTTGACTTTAAATAAAAGCCCAAATTATTGCCCAATATTCTATTTAAATATTTTAAGCCCAATGCTTTGTTTGCGATCCTATATGTCCATTTAATATTGGCAATGAATTAATGAATTAATTCAAAGGCTATATATATTCTCTAGCAAGATATTATAGCATTCCAAATTAAATGAAAATGCAAATGGCATTTAGTGACCTAATGCAATTTTGCATAGTCCCTTACCTTTAAATATTAGAATTAATATAAGGCATGGAACTAGTCATCCTTATATATACTAATTTTTTTCTTGATATTCTTGTGACATTGAACTCTCAGATAAATAATGATTACTCATTATTTCATCTCGGTATGGCCATACACTTCTTAGTTCACTGATCAAGTGGTCGATGATATTTTCTCTCTTATTAAGAGGGGTAATCCCTTTACTTCTCACATGGTCTCTAATATGAATTAGTGCATACCCAAGCATACCAATACTTGTCACCCTGTTACGAGTATGTTAGGTGTATGTCAAAGTACACAGAAATTCATAAAGAGTTTAATAGAGATTTTAGGTTTAAGAACTCTGATGCAAAACTTGCGCATGAGAAACACTTATGACTAGTACCATGCAGTGTTCTCATGAATAGATCGAATCCATATACCATGTTCTAAACATGTATCTATGATCTCTAATTGACACTCTTGTCCTTATAATCCATAAGACAGAACTCATCTTTTTAGAGAGAGCTTATTAGTCTTAATTCATTGTTATTCCAATAACAATGACTGACTAGGGATATTTAGAATGAAATCTCTATTACTTCAATGTCTTACAACCATGTACCTCACACATGATAACTTAAATTGAAACAACATTCTTGGATAGTTCTGTAAGGCCCCTAACATGACCCTAATTTAATTTGCATATTATTGTAATTAAGTAAGGGGGTAAATTAACATGTTATTATGTTAATTGCATGAAAATATAATAAAAGAGTATGGTTTAATGTTAATTAAGGATACAATTGAGGATAAAGGTATTAATTTGGGGTTAATTGGTATTTTTGGCATTTTGGTGGCCAATTGTGTAGAGAAGAATTTAATTCAAGGTTAAATTGAAAGAATGCTTAAATGGATAGGTTAATGTTTGAAAAAGAATTAGTAGAGGGGTTAAAGTCTAACATGCATAAAGGCTTGTGGCATTTGTGTGACATGCAAAATGATGAAGGACTAAAGAGGAGATTGTTATGTGGGTATAAAAGGCTTGGGTTAGAGAATTTGATTGTGAGAATCGGCATTTGTTGAGAGCAAAACCAGAAATTCATCTTCTTCTTCCTCTTTGACTTCCATAGATTTATCTCAAGTATTTAGATGTTAATGGTGCATGTTGGTTAATCAAGAGTTTAAGGCTCTAAGCTAAGGTATTTAAACTCTCATTTTAACACTTCATCATCACCATCTTCTTCTTCATTTTCTGTTGACTGAGAATATGTCATTTGCTGGAAATGTATGTTCATGGTGATGGTATTTATGAAGGAGAAGAGGAAGGAAGAAGGATCAAAGGAAAGGGACTTGATAGAGGTTGAAGACATTTGGTTTATCAGCCAAGGTATGGGAATTTAGGCCATTCATATTGCATGTAAAAATGGATTACTGGAAGTGAATAGAATTTACAGAATTGAATTTACGTTTTTCTGGAAGTTTATCGTTGAAAGGTTGAAGAAGACAGACTTGCCGAGTCGTGAATGACTTCACGAGTCGTGAACATCAGTCCGACTCGTGAAGCTCTTCCCGAGTCGTGAAGTCGAGTCTTTCTTCTTCACTCGTGAGCTTCTTCACGAGTCGTGAAGTTCAGCTTTTCTTCCTCACTCGTGAGCCACTTCACGAGTCGTGAAGTATAGTTCCTTCTCCACTCGTGAACCTCTTCACGAGTCGTGAGAATCACCTTATTTGCTTCACTCGTGAATCCCTTCACGAGTCGAACTCCTCTTCACGATTGAATGACCTGTCTTGAATGTTTTGCTCATAAGTTGAGCTATAGAACAGCAAATTGAGTGATTCGTTTTGCATTGAAAAATAGACTTCCATACCTATATTTCACATGAAGAAACCTAAGCTTAAATCTGTCTCTAGGTACATGTAACCTATAGTTGAATCCGGACTAGTTTTCTAGACTACTCTATGTAACAGAAATGGCTAGTATGAACAGATTGTTGCTACACTTGATAATATGATTCTTTAATTGATTGAGACAGCTATTTGCTTATGTGATAGAAAGTTAAATGAATAATGCATGTAATATGACTGTCAATGAAGGAATTGTATGCATACACATGCGTTCATTTGTGAATATGAATAAAGACTAGAAAGGAATTATCGAACCCATACATGTAAATCTTATGACATGTAAGTGCACCTTTTGATATGCACTTGTGATATGAAAAAGAGAATAATAGCATGACCTTGTCATGTGTATATGCCATATGAAAACATGTTGATATTTTGTATAGCACATGACTTGAATGATGATAAAGGTATATATATATGTGTTGGAAACATGCTCATAAGAATAAATCGACTATATGCGAATGTACCCACAGGTATGTACATTTATGATTATGTATATGAGTATATGAGCATGTAATTGCCTATGAGATAGAAGATGAATTAGCATGACTATGAACATGTGAAATGCTTAATGAGGGCATGATCAAGTCTATGATATGATGATTATATGTCATGCTTATATGATATGATGCAAATGATATAGTCATACAGATATAGATGAGCCAGATATATATCTTGGCATATGAAATGTGCATGTATCTGATTATGCACCAGAGAATTCACAGGTTGATAAGACTATGCATATGTGCAAACAGTATACTATGAATACAGTATTAAAATGTGAATGGAATATGAATATAGTTCCGCCTGCGATAGAGTTTTAGATGTGGATAGATAGGCGCCTATAGGGAAATTGCAGCTGCCATAGTTGGCCCATTTGGGTCCATAGTATATGATCCCGTTTGGATCATGATCAGCCCCGTTTGGGTTGATAGGCTACCCCGTTTGGGTATGCTTGACCGGTCCATAGTACAGTTGGCCCCGTTTGGGTCTATAGATTTGATATCTTCGGATATCCCTCATTTGATACCATTGTGTATCCATAGTTCCCGCATCCACTGATAAAGCTAAGGCAGGCTAAACGTTTTTCATAGTAATGGTCAAAAGTAAACAGTTAAAGTTATTTGACTAAAGATTGATATGTGGCTTATATTGTTGGTTTACCACAGGAATTATGCTTCAATTGAATATGTTCACATGGAATATTGCCATCTATATGAATTATGAAAAAGAAATATGTGTTTCTCTCTCTTGGGTACAATGCTTATGTACATGTGAATATGCTTATGCTTTAAAGTATATGTTATTGTTGCCATGTTATGTTGGACATGTTGATTATAGTATATGAACATATTGTATATGTATGTTTTGATGGCCTTGTGTATGGCCATCCATTTGTAGATTTTCCCCACTAAGCTTTATAGCTTAGCACGGGTTATTTATCCGTGTAGGTACCTTCTAGAAAGACTTTTGCTCAGGGACGTTCTCTGCATCAGGAAGGGCCAACCATCGACTTATAATCTTGATGTAGGATATTTTGTAATACAGCTATCATATGTTTTGTATAATGGCCAGTCATATTTTGATATGTATATAACCTATGTGGGATAATGTAACTCACTAGTAGTAAAGCTACGAAAGAACATGTGTGCATGTGATATGCATGAAGTAATATCCATATAGTTAGTATGCATGATACTAAGCATGCAATGAAAAATAGGAACAGACAGGTGGCACAAATATTAGTATATGAAACAGTATGAGCATGATTAATAGTATTCATGATACATGTGAAAATAGGGTATTTGCATGAGGGGTGCTACAAATTTTGGTATCAGAGCCTGGTTTAGTCTTTTCTGGGTAAAGATGAACCTAGGATTCTATAGTATGATATAGTGATTGCTGGCCTGATGCAGAAGTCCCTGTTTTCTTATAGATCAAAGATGGAAAGCTCTAGAGATGCTTTGGAGGAATCGGCTGAAAGCAATAGGCCGGTTAGAACTAATCCTTCCAATACTGGACCTTCATTCTCCAATCCAAATGAGGTCCCAGCAGCCATCCCTGCAGAAGCATTGTTAAAGATATCACAGGATATGGCTCAAATTCTTCAAAGAATGACAGCACCTAAAGCTCCAATCTCTGAAATTAGGAAGCATGGTGCTGAAGAGTTTCTAGGCACTAATCTGGAACAGTCTGAGGAAGCTGAATTTTGGCTGGAAAGACTAGAGAGAATTTTTGATGAAATCCACTGTCCAGGGGGTCATAAGGCATCTTGTTCTGTGTCTCTTTTGCAAGGAGCAGCTTATGATTGGTGGAAGTTGGTGTTGAGACAACCCCAGCTACCAGATCCCCTTACATGGGAATTCTTCACAGCTGAATTCAAGAAAAAGTATGTTACAGAGGCATATAAGCAAGAGAAGTTAAAACAGTTTCTCAACTTGAAACAGAGAGCTATGTCTGTGGCTGAATATGAGAAAGAATTCAGTCGCTTGTGCAAATATGTTCCTAATGAGATGTTGATTGATGCTTTTAAATGTAGACAATTTGAAGATGGGTTGAATGAGCATATCAGAGAAAAGTTGATTGGGTCTACATCTTTGCAAGTGGTTAACTTCACTCAATTGGTTATAGCAGCCTTGCGAGTTGAAAAGAATGAAATGGCAAAGAGAGAAAGAGAACAGAGAAGAAGTGGGTCCAAGGGTGGATCTTTTACAGGAAAGAGAGCTAGAGGAGCACAAGGAAATCAGCCATCTGAATCTGGCTATAGTTCTGCAAAGAGGGACAGTAGACAGGAGTCTTCTGTAATGTCTAAACAGGGAAAGGGAGCTTCAGGGAATCAGAGTGGGGGGCAACCTCCAGAGTGTTTCCATTGTACTAGGAAACATTGGGGTAGTTGCAGGAAATTGTCTGGAGCATGTTACAAGTGTGGTGGTACTGGTCACTCCATGGCAAGCTGTCCTTCAAAAAGGGACCAGGATGTTGAACAACAGGGCAGTAGAGGAACTTTTAATGCACCATCTTCTGCTAGAGGCAGAGGAAGAGGACTTGGGGGATCGAGGCCCCAGGGATCCCAGTCCAGGAACATTTCTAAATCCGTTGACAGGCCCGCAGCTCCAGTTGTTCCTATTCGGTCTTATGCATTGAAAGCTAGAGAGGAGCAGTGTGCTCCAGAAGTCATAGCTGGTATTTTCTCTCTCTTTGATTCTGACATGCATGCACTTATTGATCCTGGCTCCACTCATTCTTATGTTTGCACTGGGGATTTGGGTAGAAATGAGTCTACTGTACATGAAATGGAATATGATATATGTGTAACTAACCCTTTGGGTCACAGTGCTGTTGTTAATAGAGTGCATAAACAGTGTCCTATAGTAATTCAAGGGAAAGAATTCCTTGCTGATCTTATTGAGTTACCATTCCGGGAATTTGATATTATATTTGGTATGGATTGGCTGTCTAGACACCATGCAGTGGTTAATTGTGAAGCTAAAACTGTAACTCTTATTGGTGCTGATGGTAAAGAAACGTTAGTTCAGGGCATTCGAGCTAAATCAATAGCTAATGTGATATCAGCCATGCAAGCTAAACGATTTATGAGAAAAGGGTGTGAAGCTTTCTTAGCACTTGTGCTTGATTCAAGAATAGAGTATGCAAATCTTCAAGAGATTCCAGTGGTGAAAGAGTTTCCTGATGTGTTCCCAGAAGACTTGCCTAGTCTTCCACCTGAAAGGAAAGTTGAATTGTCTATAGACATTCTACCGGGTACAGCTCCTGTGTCGAAGGCACCATACAGGATGGCTCCTTTGGAATTGAAGGAACTTAAAGTACAGCTACAGGAGTTGCTTGACAAAGGCTTCATTAGGCCTAGTGTGTCGCCTTGGGGTGCACCGGTTTTGTTTGTGAAGAAAAAGGATGGGTCTATGAGGATGTGCATAGACTACAGACAGTTAAATAGGGTAACAGTGAAAAATAAGTACCCTTTACCCAGAATTGAAGATTTATTTGATCAGTTGAAGGGTGCTAGAGTGTTTTCCAAGATTGATTTGCGAACGGGTTATTATCAACTCCGGGTTAAGGATGTGGATGTTTCCAAAACGGCTTTTAGAACCCGATATGGGCATTATGAGTTTCTGGTGATGCCATTTGGGTTAACAAATGCACCGGCTGCGTTTATGGACCTTATGAATAGGGTATTTAGACCCTACTTGGATCAATTTGTTGTTGTGTTCATAGATGACATTTTGGTGTATTCGAAAAATGAAGCGGAACATGCTGAGCACTTGAGAATTGTTCTACAGACTCTGAGGGAGAATAAGTTATATGCTAAGCTGAGCAAATGTGATTTTTGGCTTAAGGAAATTTCTTTCCTTGGTCATGTTGTGTCTTTTGAAGGCATTAGAGTGGATCCAGCAAAAATCGAGGCTATAGTGAATTGGAAGCCGCCTCGAAATGTGACGGAAGTGAGAAGTTTTCTGGGTTTAGCAGGTTATTACCGTCGTTTTGTGAAAGGCTTTTCAGTTATAGCTGCACCACTCACTAAACTGTTGAGAAAGGGTATAAAGTTTGAGTGGACTGATCGGTGTCAAGCAAGTTTTGATCAATTGAAGAAATTTCTGACTGAGGCTCCAGTTTTGGCACAGCCAGTTACAGGAAAGGAGTATGCTATGTATAGTGATGCATCTAGAGTTGGCTTGGGTTGTGTGCTAATGCAAGATGGCAAAGTAATTGCCTATGCATCTAGACAGTTGAAGCCACATGAACAAAACTATGCAACCCATGACCTAGAGTTAGCAGCAGTAGTGTTTGCTTTGAAAATTTGGCGACATTATTTGTATGGGGAAAAGTGCAAAATCTACACAGATCACAAGAGTCTCAAGTATTTGCTCACTCAAAAGGAACTTAACTTGAGACAACGAAGATGGTTAGAATTGTTTAAAGATTATGATTGTATAGTGGATTACCATCCAGGCAAAGCTAATGTTGTAGCTTATGCCTTGAGCCGTAAGATGATGGCTGCTATGATTGCACATCGCGGTAGATGGAGACTTGCTTATGATGGTGCTTTAATAGCACAGTTGAAGGCTAGCCCTTATTTGAGGCAAACAGTGATTGATGCACAGAAACATGATGAAAAGTTGCAACAGATTTTAAAGTCTTCACATGAAGGGACCCAGTCTGAGTACTCAGTGAAAGAAGATGGGGGTGTGTATTATCAGAATAGATTATATGTTCCTGATGACAAAGAGTTAAAGAGAACAGTATTGAATGAGGCTCACAATACAGTGTTTACTATGCACCCTAGTGGGAATAAGATGTACCAGGATTTGAAACAAAGTTATTGGTGGCCTGGCATGAAGAGAGATGTGGTAGCCTATGTCTCCATATGTTTGACTTGTCAACAGGTAAAAGCAGAGCACCAGTTACCCTCTGGTTTGTTGAACCCCATTCCAATTCCACAATGGAAATGGGAGGATATTACCATGGATTTTGTAACAGGATTACCCCTTACACAGAAAAAGCATGATGCAGTTTGGGTTATAGTTGACAAGCTGACTAAATCAGCTCATTTCATACCATTTCGGAGGGATTACTCCATGGATAAGTTAGCAGAGCTTTATGTAAATGAGATCATCAGATTGCATGGCATTCCGGTGTCAATAATCTCCGATCGAGATCCGAGATTCACATCGAGATTTTGGCAAAGTTTGCAACAAGCTTTGGGAACTCAGCTTCGTTACAGTACAACATTCCACCCTCAGACTGATGGGCAATCTGAGCGGGTTATTCAAATTCTAGAGGATATGATGAGAGGATGTGTTTTGAATTTTACAGGAAGTTGGGAAAGATATCTACCCTTAATGGAGTTTGCCTACAGTAATAGTTATCAAAGGAACATCGAGATGGCACCTTATGAGGCCTTGTATGGTCGAAAATGTAGAACTCCTGTTTACTGGACTGAATTGTCTGAGTGCAAAGTTATTGGTCCTGATATTGTCAAAGATACAGAGGAAAAGGTACAAGTTATCAAGCAGAGATTGAGGGAAGCTAGTGATAGACAGAAGTCTTATGCTGATTTGAAAAGAAAGGATATTGAATATCATGTGGGTGACAAAGTGTTTCTGAAAGTGTCCCCTTGGAGAAAAGTATTAAGATTTGGGAAAAAGGGTAAACTGAGCCCGAGGTTTATAGGCCCATATGAGATTCTTCAAAGAGTTGGGCCAGTGGCATATAGGTTGGCTCTCCCTATGGAACTAGCCAAACTTCATGATGTGTTTCATGTTTCTATGTTAAGGAAGTATCGTTCAGATGAATCTCATGTGATACCAGTTCAAGATGTGCAAGTACAGTCAAATTTCACTTATTATGAAGAGCCTATAGCAATTCTGGCTAGAGAAGTTAGATAGCTTAGAAATAAGCAAATTCCACTTGTCAAAGTGCTCTGGCAACATCACGATATACAAGAAGTTACTTGGGAGCCAGAGACAGCTATGAAAGAACAACATCCTCACTTATTCAACACAGGTATGAATTTCGGGGACGAAATTCTTAAGGGGGAGAGAATTGTAAGGCCCCTAACATGACCCTAATTTAATTTGCATATTATTGTAATTAAGTAAGGGGGTAAATTAACATGTTATTATGTTAATTGCATGAAAATATAATAAAAGAGTATGGTTTAATGTTAATTAAGGATACAATTGAGGATAAAGGTATTAATTTGGGGTTAATTGGTATTTTTGGCATTTTGGTGGCCAATTGTGTAGAGAAGAATTTAATTCAAGGTTAAATTGAAAGAATGCTTAAATGGATAGGTTAATGTTTGAAAAAGAATTAGTAGAGGGGTTAAAGTCTAACATGCATAAAGGCTTGTGGCATTTGTGTGACATGCAAAATGATGAAGGACTAAAGAGGAGATTGTCATGTGGGTATAAAAGGCTTGGGTTAGAGAATTTGATTGTGAGAATCGGCATTTGTTGAGAGCAAAACCAGAAATTCATCTTCTTCTTCCTCTTTAACTTCCATAGATTTATCTCAAGTATTTAGATGTTAATGGTGCATGTTGGTTAATCAAGAGTTTAAGGCTCTAAGCTAAGGTATTTAAACTCTCATTTTAACACTTCATCATCACCATCTTCTTCTTCATTTTCTGTTGACTGAGAATATGTCATTTGCTGGAAATGTATGTTCATGGTGATGGTATTTATGAAGGAGAAGAGGAAGGAAGAAGGATCAAAGGAAAGGGACTTGATAGAGGTTGAAGACATTTGGTTTATCAGCCAAGGTATGGGAATTTAGGCCATTCATATTGCATGTAAAAATGGATTACTGGAAGTGAATAGAATTTACAGAATTGAATTTACATTTTTCTGGAAGTTTATCATTGAAAGGTTGAAGAAGACAGACTTGCCGAGTCGTGAATGACTTCACGAGTTGTGAACATCAGTCCGACTCGTGAAGCTCTTCCCGAGTCGTGAAGTCGAGTCTTTCTTCTTCACTCGTGAGCTTCTTCACGAGTCGTGAAGTTCAGCTTTTCTTCCTCACTCGTGAGCCACTTCACGAGTCGTGAAGTATAGTTCCTTCTCCACTCGTGAACCTCTTCACGAGTCGTGAGAATCACCTTATTTGCTTCACTCGTGAATCCCTTCACGAGTCGAACTCCTCTTCACGATTGAATGACCTGTCTTGAATGTTTTGCTCATAAGTTGAGCTATAGAACAGCAAATTGAGTGATTCTTTTTGCATTGAAAAATAGACTTCCATACCTATATTTCACATGAAGAAACCTAAGCTTAAATCTGTCTCTAGGTACATGTAATCTATAGTTGAATCCGGACTAGTTTTCTAGACTACTCTATGTAACAGAAATGGCTAGTATGAACAGATTGATGCTACACTTGATAATATGATTCTTTAATTGATTGAGACAGCTATTTGCTTATGTGATAGAAAGTTAAATGAATAATGCATGTAATATGACTGTCAATGAAGGAATTGTATGCATACACATGCGTTCATTTGTGAATATGAATAAAGACTAGAAAGGAATTATCGAACCCATACATGTAAATCTTATGACATGTAAGTGCACCTTTTGATATGCACTTGTGATATGAAAAAGAGAATAATAGCATGACCTTGGCATGTGTATATGCCATATGAAAACATGTTGATATTTTGTATAGCACATGACTTGAATGATGATAAAGGTATATATATATGTGTTGGAAACATGCTCATAAGAATAAATCGACTATATGCGAATGTACCCACAGGTATGTACATTTATGATTATGTATATGAGTATATGAGCATGTAATTGCCTATGAGATAGAAGATGAATTAGCATGACTATGAACATGTGAAATGCTTAATGAGGGCATGATCAAGTCTATGATATGATGATTATATGTCATGCTTATATGATATGATGCAAATGATATAGTCATACAGATATAGATGAGCCAGATATATATCTTGGCATATGAAATGTGCATGTATCTGATTATGCACCAGAGAATTCACAGGTTGATAAGACTATGCATATGTGCAAACAGTATACTATGAATACAGTATTAAAATGTGAATGGAATACGAATATAGTTCCGCCTGCGATAGAGTTTTAGATGTGGATAGATAGGCGCCTATAGGGAAATTGCAGCTGCCATAGTTGGCCCATTTGGGTCCATAGTATATGATCCCGTTTGGATCATGATCAGCCCCGTTTGGGTTGATAGGCTACCCCGTTTGGGTATGCTTGACCGGTCCATAGTACAGTTGGCCCCGTTTGGGTCTATAGATTTGATATCTTCGGATATCCCTCATTTGATACCATTGTGTATCCATAGTTCCCGCATCCACTGATAAAGCTAAGGCAGGCTAAACGTTATTCATAGTAATGGTCAAAAGTAAACAGTTAAAGTTATTTGACTAAAGATTGATATGTGGCTTATATTGTTGGTTTACCACAGGAATTATGCTTCAATTGAATATGTTCACATGGAATATTGCCATCTATATGAATTATGAAAAAGAAATATGTGTTTCTCTCTCTTGGGTACAATGCTTATGTACATGTGAATATGCTTATGCTTTAAAGTATATGTTATTGTTGCCATGTTATGTTGGACATGTTGATTATAGTATATGAACATATTGTATATGTATGTTTTGATGGCCTTGTGTATGGCCATCCATCTGTAGATTTTCCCCACTAAGCTTTATAGCTTAGCACGGGTTATTTATCCGTGTAGGTACCTTCTAGAAAGACTTTTGCTCAGGGATGTTCTCTGCATCAGGAAGGGCCAACCATCGACTTATAATCTTGATGTAGGATATTTTGTAATACAGCTATCATATGTTTTGTATAATGGCCAGTCATATTTTGATATGTATATAACCTATGTGGGATAATGTAACTCACTAGTAGTAAAGCTACGAAAGAACATGTGTGCATGTGATATGCATGAAGTAATATCCATATAGTTAGTATGCATGATACTAAGCATGCAATGAAAAATAGGAACAGACAGGTGGCACAAATATTAGTATATGAAACAGTATGAGCATGATTAATAGTATTCATGATACATGTGAAAATAGGGTATTTGCATGAGGGGTGCTACAAGTTCTATCATTGATATGCACAGGAGTACAAAAAATAAAAAAATGCCTCATTTATCAATTTACATGTTTTATAACATTGCATTGGGGCTAGGGCTTACACTAACACTAAGGACTTGTGAATGTAGTTGTTTTCTTAATCCTTGAGGGTGAATAGTATTTGTTAAAATCCATTTAGACCATTATGGTAATAAAAATGCAAAAAATTACCTAGCCTCTCTAAGATTTGATCTAGAAAGGGCAAGAGAAAGTGATATTTTCTAGTAGCCTTATTTAACTTCCTATAATCAACACACATATGTCATCCCATGATAATTCTAGTAGGAATCAAATCATTGGATTCATTTTTAACCACCATTAAGGCTCTTGTTTTAATAACTACTTGAATGGGGCTTACCCATTTACTATCACTAAAGGAATATATGATACTATTATCTAAAAGCTTATTCACTTCCTTCTCAACCACCTCTTTAAGAGTAGGATTCAAATGCCTTTCACCCTCAATTGAAGGCTTAGCATTATCTTTTAAAATAATTCTATGCCTAAAAATCTTAGGGCTTATCCCTTTCAAATCATTTATAGAATAGCCAATAGCATTCTTATGCTTAAGAAAAACATCTCTTAATGCATCTACTTGATCATTAGGAAAAGATGAATTAACTATAAAAGCAAATTGAGAAGTTGAGTCAATAAAAATATATCTCAAATTTGATGGTAGAGGCTTGAGCTCTAACTTTGCTTCTTCCTTTGTAGAGGCACCTTTTTTGTCATCATCCTTGCTTAAGGGTTCAAACCTTGGGGCCTTACAAAAATGAAATGATTGGGCCTCTAATTGATGTGCTCTAGCATAAGGCTCAATAGGCTCTTACCTTCAATAATCATGCAAAACATCCTTAACACATTCACCAATAATATCAAGAGAATCAATTTTACTAACACTTTTTATAGGTGAAGATCTCATCATTTTAAAAATATCAAATTCTACACTTTTATTATTCACTTCTAAAGTGATCTTACCTCTTTTCATATTAATGATAGCACTAACTGTAACTAGGAAAGGCCTTGCCAACAATATAGGAATTTCTAAGTCATTTTCTATATCTAACACAACAAAATATGTTGGTATGACAAGCTTAGCTACCTTTATAGGAACATTTTCAAGTATTCCTAGGGGATGAGTAATGGTTCTATTAGCCATAGACAAACACATGCTAGTAGGCTTAAGTTCACCTAAATCCAATCGCTTATATATAGAATAAGGTATAAGATTAACACTAGCACCTACATCATAAAGAGCTTTTTCAAATAGAACACTACCAATAACACAAGAAACTATAAAATAACAACAATGTTTTTGCTTAGTTGAGAATTAGAGTATATAGCTTTTGATTCCTCCACTATTGAAACTAACCCACACTCTTCTAACTTACTTTTATGTGTTGTTATGTCTTTTAAAAATTTCCCCTATGAAGGCATATCTCTTATAGTATCCTTGAATGGAATAATAATATTTATATCCTTAAGGTAATTTAGAAATTTGCCAAATTGCATATCTAAATTATGTTTTAAGAACCTTTGGGGAAAAGGCAAAGTTTTAAGATATACTCTAGGTTCATTCTTCTTATTAGGTTGATCATCTTTCTTTTTATCTTCTCTAAGCTTTACAATATCATTACTTGTGAGGCCCTAACTTAGGCCCTAGTAGAAATATGCATGGTTAATTTATATTTTAGTTAATTAACATTTAATTAAATTAATTGTTGAATTTAAGTTAAGGCCTAAGAGAGGGGCAAATTGGGAATTTATTGTATATGTTATGTTTTTGGATAATTAAAGAAATAATAGTTGATTATAGGTGTAATTAAAGTAGAAAAATGAGAATTAGGGATAGATTTAAGAGAAAAGTAAATAGCGGGGCAAATATTTAAAAAGGAGAGTAAGGGAGGAGTTAGGTGGGATTTTTATCTCTCTACTTAAACTCTTAAGAAGATTTCATTTGGGGAATGGGGAGTTCAAAAAGGTGGATGTTAAGAGGGAAAAACAAATTTTAATTCTTTTCTTCCTTTCTATTTAAGATTTGAGTTTCTCTCTATAGTCTTATTAAAGTTTTATAATAAGGGTTAATTGTAGGGAAGCTTGAAGTTGGAGGCAAAGGTAATAAGTCCAGTATTTTAACCATTGTCTTCTTCTTCTTTAATTTAATAGTACTACGTGAAGGGTTTTTCAATTGAGAAATTAAAATGTGATGAACCTTTATAGAAGGAGATGTAAGTAAAAATAAAGGAAAAATGGTTTTGAAGGATTAAAGGAGTTTTGCTTCAGTATTGGGTATGGGAAATTAACCAAAAATCCAAGATTGCATGTGTTTAATCTATCATTAAATGGACAAAAGAATGTTAGAACAATCTTTACATGTGATCATTTGGCAATTAACTTGATTAAAATGGATTAGATTGCAAAAAATAAAGCTTAAATTATTAATGTGAGTAATGTCTAATTGAAAAGAAATTGAATTCACTTGTTTAGTAAGTTTACGCATAATTCTAATCTTCACGTGACAAATGAAATCATGTGAAAAACATGGAATTGCTTCTCATTTACATTTTGGAGCATGTTGCTTTGTTTTATAGAAATTCCTAAATTTAGATTATTTAACAAGGTGTTATGGAGTTTTAATGGTATTTTAACATGAGGTGAAACATAGGTTTTAAGGGTAATATGCTAGAAATCAAGTATTATTGAGCTATTGTAAGCATGCATTATTAATTCTTAATTTTTGTAGTTAAATTCTAGGATATATTAATGTACACAATAAAGACCAATATGTCTCAACTGTGTACACCCTTCTGTCTTAATGGATTTTTAAGGCATATGGCAAAGACCAATTGGTCTCAGCCATGTAAAACCTTTTTGTATCATCACTGTAATGCTCCACATGGCAGAGACCATTTGGTCTCAACCATTTACACCACTTTAGATTGAAATGAGTTAAGACATATGGTAGAGACCATTTTGTCTCAGCCGTGTCCTTCTTCTGAATTGCTTTTCACATGGTTATTCATTTTATAATGGTTTCTATAATTATGTATGCAACTTTAGACCAATTTAATCAAATGAATGATAGAATAACAAGTTCTAAAGCACATGAAAAGATGATAGTATTTTAATATATACATAGAAATCAATAAATTTAAGGTAAAGCAATTATAGGATTCATATATGATTTAATGATGACTATTTACAATAGCTCAATTATAGGAAAAGTATCATTTATATGCTTACATCTTCATAATAACACATGATTATATATGTATAGTTACAATATTTTTTATAGTAATAGGGATTTGCTTAATTATAAGAGATTTTATATATATACAAGAGTACACAGTAAAGATGTGAACATGGTAAGTAAAATGTGCACTAAAATGTTTTTATACCTACATCTAGAGTTTAGTTGTGGATAGATAGGCATGCTTGTAGGGATATCATTGCAACTACTATAGTTTGATCCTGTTTGGGTCTATAGTCATCCCTTTTTAGGACTATAGTTCTGTTAGGAATTATCGGTTACATGCATCACATGCATAAGCCATGAATTTACAATATAAATATTAATGAGAATAAGAAAATTCACATTTGATTTTTGTTGAACAGTTGATTTTCTTTCTTACTGGGTTATTGCAAACCAAGTGTCAAAAATTGAACACCTCCAATTATTAATCCACACTAGAGAAGGATTAAATGAACCAAGAATGATGGAACACAAGGGCTGGCCAAATTCCTCTTGATGCTAGCAAGGGAGTGGCGGCTAGGATTTTTCAAAGAGAGAATTTCTTTTCTCTTAATGTTCACTTAACCCTAAAATACCTATCACTTGAATTTTTATAGTTAGGTTAAAAATCCAATTTCATAATGGGATTGGACTCTTTTAAATTTCTGAAGAAATATTAAATAGGCTTCTAGAATTATTAATAATTTATTTGGGCTCAATTAAATCCAATTTAAATCCTTTCACAAAGACTATGCACAAAACCCATAAACCAGGCCCTTTGTGCATACACTTGGATTTAATCACCCAAATTAATTCCAAATCCATACAAATTAAATATGTAGGCTCCATAACACTTATGAAATATATTTAATTTATTTTGGTCAAAAAATTAGGCCTATAAGGCCTTCTAGATGGGTCTGGCATGTAACCCTTCCTTTGGAGGGTTTCTGCGCCAAAACCATTTCTCTGGGCCTCTTTTAATTTCTCTAATGGATCTATTAATTATTATATTAGCCCTATAACACTTATAGTTCAATAATAATTAATTATGAAATACAATATTTCAATTAAGTCCATTTTGCATAATATTGCTAAAAAATTCTGCGAATAATTCTACTTAATCACAATTAATTAAACTCTTTAATTAATTATTCTCTTATTCATTTCTTTTCTCCCATAATAATATCAAATATTATTATCCTTGTCATTTTGCCATTTTATCCTTTACTCTATATGTGTTTGACCTATTGGGATCCTGTCCATATTGGTAGTATAATATGTAATTATGAGTTCTATTCAAAACTCACATGATTTAAACTTCTTTAAATTATTTTATCAATCCCTATTGATTTATAATAAACTATTATACAAATCATGAGCAGCCTCTAGCTAGGCATCATGACTACTCAAATGTCAGGATTGTCAAGTGGTTTGACTTTAACCTTCCATAGTAACAGTTACCTTGTAATTACTCCTTTCACCACTCTTATCTCAATTAGATTATGAGTATGGATTTCTGTCAACTCATATAAATCTAATTATGTATTTTATATTAATTTAACCATTATTCCCAAAATGTCCTTCATGGATCCTTATCCATCTTGGCATATTACTCTGGCCAGAGATTCTCTGAACAAGGCAATTATAGAATCATAAGAGATAACTTCCCTTAATTAATCTGGGATGGTGAATCCTTTGTCAATCACTCAACTATCTTCAAGTAGGTCATGATATACCCAACCTTCTAACTATGTTCACCCCCAGCTGGAAGTAATCAGTTATAGAGTCAAAGTATATCACTTGCTAATTAAGATAACCTTGGTGATTTCAAGTTTAAGGATACTTGCACAACCACTATGAAGAGATTCCTCACTGACATAGATTTAATATCCATGTGAGGATTCTCTTTGCAGGTCTCTAATGAACTTGTTCTTCTAACAAGCATCCACATGTTAGCTTTGATTATCTTTCATAATCATAGTTATGAGAACCACTGCTTAAATAATTCAAGAAGCATAACATGTGCTAGTTTATTTGAATTAACAATGTCCTATCTTGTTAATTCTATGACTAGGGATATTTAGATATTATCACATTTGCATGCAATAGACATATCACATCATGAACACTTTCATGATTGCCTTTGCACAGTGTTTATAATATCTAGGACTTCATTTATGAATTTAAGATTTACTAACTCATGTATTTAAACATAGCATTAATAAATGAATGATGCATTTTATTAAGAATATGAGTTCATACATATGAAATACATCCCCATTACATGGGCTCTAGGGCATACTCTCTAACAAGTTCCACACCATTTAGGTCCATCAATTCGATATCTCCCAATATCCATAATACTTATTACCTATTAGTATTCATATATTAAATACCTACGAGTATCTATCATTCCTGTTATCAACTCTTAGAACTTAGGCAGGTGATCATTCCAATTTAGTGTCTGTTTTTAGTTCCTTTTTAGTATAATTTCAGTATCTTTTACATTATTCTTTGATTAGGTTTAATAATTTCTATCTAATTTTAGTTAATCCTAGTTTTTATGGGTTTTGAATTGCTTTTGGTGGAATTTTATGCTTATATATAACTTTTGTAGATACCTCGTAGTCAATAGGTTTTACCTGTTGACCATGGCCTCTATTTTCTTTCAAAATGCACCATTTCAAGGGGTATCATGGTCATTAGTGCCATTGTTCTTAAAGAGGTGTTTACCATGACCTAGGAAGCCCTCAGTATAGAATCCAGAAAAGAAGGACCTCATGGTTAATAAAGTTTTGGTCTTGACTATGAGGTAGCCAAGCTTTCATTCTAGAATGTAAATGAGAGCTATGTTATAGTCAATAGATTTTTAGTGCTGATCGTGATCGCTGTCCAGAAACTAGTGAAACATTACCTCACAGTCAACAGATTTATGGTGTTGACCATGGCCCATAGTAGTCATTCAAGGAGATTTTAAATAGGTAATGGTCAGCATAAATTTCTTCTTGATCATGGCCCTTTTTGGCCTATATAAAGCGGATTTTTCTGCAGAGTTCAGGAGTTCTTCTTTCTTTTTAGATCTAGCTTTTCCATTTTCATTTCCTCATTCTTTACATCATTTATATACACATATACATAGATTACACTAAAAAATAGGTATATTTACAGTAAAATACTTAGATATAACACAGATCTTAGCTTAGATCTTCATTTTTTCACATTTTGGATCTCATTTACACCTAGCATTTGGAGAAGAAGGTTTGAAAAAGCTTGGGTTTCAGTTGGCTTTTCTTCCTCCAGTAAAATTCATGGTTTATTCTTTCTTTTCTCTCTCATTATTTTTTTAAATGCCAATGAGTAGTTCATAGTTGTTTGGGGGATCTTTGAATCCCCTATCTAAATGTGAATCTTGAGCATTATCTGAATATTATTATAAATGAATGGTTTATTTTACTATTGATTCATGTGTTCTTTCATTAGTTTTCATTATCTTGAGCTGATTTCAGTTATTGATGAATGGGTTATCGCTTAACATTATTGGATTTCATGTTTGGATAGTTAATTACTATGAATGTATCTTTTTCTTTTCTTTTATCATGATTGCTATGGATTCAGATTGCTCTGGAATAGGACTCTTAATATGCAGGATTTGTGATTTTAAGATTAGAGTGTGAAGTGAAATAAATGAGTTTTGGGTTGTTTGGCTTCGAAATAGGAAAGTAACCTGGACTTAGGATTTTAGACTCATTCTTAGGCTAATTGTAGTGCCTGCTCCAAAATGGGATGCCTTGAAATTAGAGTAGTTTGGTCCAGAATGGGATGCTTGGGTTAAAAGGGTTATCCAAAATTCATTTATATGTATCTTCATGTTAATTTAGTTCACATTTGATATGGGGAGGATGAGTGAACCCATACAACTCTATTATATCATTTAATTTTATAGTTGTTCATTTTATATTTGTTTATTCCATAGAAGATTACTGTAAAGTTTATTTCATCATTATTCTTTTTGTATACTATTTAGTTGATAGGTTATACACACATAAAAAAATATTGGGAATTTTTTAGCATACAATTGATTTTTCACTGGTTGCATCCTGAATCCCTTGGGTACGATATTCATGGGTCCTAACTATATCCCACTTTATTACTTGATGATACAATGCACTTGTTGATCATGGATCAAGGTTTTGGCGCCGTTGCCAAGGATTGGCATTGTTTGTGAATTTTGGTTGTTATTTGTGTGTGTTTTTCTTTTTCTTGATTCATTCTTTTGATTATTTTCAGGTGTCTCATAGTGTATGTATAGACCAAGACAATAACAAATCATACCCTACGACCCTAAAATTAAGAGAACTCTACACCAAAGAAAGAGAGCCAATAGAGACAATAATATGAATCTAAATCCTGTTATTGGTGAAGTTCCTCTCGATGCTGAAGAAGTTCAAAGAACACAAGGAGAATTTCCTTGTAAAAAAAGAGAGGCAAAGGACAATACGAGATTATGCAGTGCCTAGATGGAATAAAGATCAGAGAATAATTATGTTGCCTAAGGGAGTACAATTTGAGCATAAACCAGTAACTATTACTATGGTGCAAAGAAATCAGTTCTCAAGGTCAGAATTAGAGGATCCTTCTCAACATCTTGACATATTCTTAGAAGTTAGTGACACAGTATAAATCCTAGGTTTTTCAACAAACGAAATTCGTTTGAAGTTATTTCCATTCACATTGATTGGAAAAGCAAGAGATTGGCTTCAGATGTTGCCAAGGCAGTTTATTTTGACATGAGAGCAATAATAAGAGAAATTTCTGATGAGATTTTTTCCACCGACAAAAATAACCAGTATTCACAATAACATAATAAGCTTTCATTAGATGAATGAAGAGCCTTTTCATGAGGCTTGGGAAAAGGTTCAAAAGGTTATTGAGAAGTTATCTGCATCATGAAGTTGCGATTTATCAGTTGATGACCATCTTTTATGCAAGGGTGAACCCACCTACTTGGTCTCTCCTAAATGAAACATCTGGTGGTTTATTCATGAATAAATTACTAGAAGAAGCTTTTCATCTATTGGATAAGATGGTAGCAAATGATTCACAATGGGTTATATCAAGAGCAATCCCGAAAAGGCAGGGTATGCACAATGTTGATGAAGTTATGATGCTAAAGGCACAATTAGAGCTAATGAGGAAGGAATTAAGTGGATTAAAAGTTAATTTCTTAGGACTGTGTGACATATGAGAGTGGACTATGTAGACAAGATAATGGAGTTGTAGGAGATGTTAATGCAGTGGGAGATTACAGAAGAAATGATGCCTACAACAATACATATAATCCGGGTTAGAGAAACCATTCGGATTTTGCTTGGAGGGATGGACATCAGAGTGCTTCGACATCTCAACCCCAAGTAAGATCTCCCTTCAACCAAAGTGTCAACCATAATCACAACCAATCTTATCAACCATAAGTGACCTCTTATCACCAAGCACCATACCCATCCCACCACCACCAAAATCAAGGGACAAATCCAAATCAACACCAAAGTCATAGCCAAAATCCAAATATCAATCAAGCCTACCATCCACCGAGTTTCCAATTAAGGCCACTTATGCAAGAAAAGAAGCCAAATTTGGAGGATATGTTTGCTAGCTTCATGAATAGCCAACAACAATTCATATCAGGGGTAAAGAACAAGATGGAAGTCTCAAGAGCAATGGAATAGAATCCAAAATGCCTTTATGAGGAACTTGGAAACACAAATAAGGTAATTGGCAAATTTATTATCCACAAGACCAGCTGGAGCTTTTCAATCCAATATTGATCGGAATCCAAAAAAGGAAGCCAAGGTAACCACTCTAAGGAGTGGAAAGGAAGTAGTGCAAGATGAAGAAAGAGTTAAAATGTCTTCGCCACCATTTTCATCAAGTAAGGAGGAGCTGACACGGAAGGTAAGTAACTCTAACTCTAAGGTAGAGGACAATGTAGCAACTCCTACCATTGATAAGGGTAAGAACATAGTGAACACTATTGTAGAGGATCTTGATATAAGTAGGTTGCCATTTGCTATTGTAGCTAAGAAAGAGAAGAAAAATGAGCAGTTGGCTAGATTTTTAGAAATGTTTAGGAAATTGCATATTAAATTGCCTTTTGATGAAGCCTTAGCTCATATGCATAATTACACTAAATTCATGAAAGAACTTTGTTCTAATAAAAAGAAATTGGAAGGGTGTGGAACTATGCAACTAATCAAAATTTTTAGTGCTATTATCGTGAATAAGATTCCAAAAAAAATGGAAGATCCAGGTAGTTTCACTTTACTTTGTGAGATTGGCAAAACTTTTATTAGTAATGCTTTGTACGATCTTGGAGCCAATATAAATTTAATGACCTATTCTATATGCAGGAAGTTAAACTTGGGGGATCTCAAGGAAATAGGCATGAGGGTTCAACTAGCCAACAGGTCGTCAAGAAAGTCGAAGGGGGTAATTGAAGACTTATTAGTGAAAGCGGGGAAGTTTATTTTTCCTTTTGATTTTGTTGTAATGGAGATAGAAGATGACCGAAAGGTATCACTAATTGTAGGGAGACCATTCCTAAACACGAAAAAAGCCTTAATTTATGTTTATGGTCAAAAAATTACTTACGGTTCAACAATGAAGAAATGGTGGTAGATATGAACAAGGCATAAAAATATCCATCTAGTGATCTAGAGGAGTCCATTTACTTCATTGATAGAGTGAAAAATGTGTAGAAGAAAGTCAAAAAGCGGTGTTGATGAAGGATTCATTAAATTTAACTTTGATGCACTCATTGGAACATAAGAAACTAGATGAGGTAAAAAAAGAGATGGTTGCTAAGAAAGAGAAGAGTAGTGAGGATGTGATAGTAAAGCTGGAAAAAGAAATTGAAGATGGTGAGTCTAGTGAAAAAGAATGTGCACAAAAACAAAGGGACTCTAAAACTGAACTAAAAACTCTCCCATCTCACTTGAAATATGTGTTTTTAGAAAATGAAACAAAGTCAGTGATAATCTCTTCTATTTTGACAGGATTCACAGAAGATATGCTGATTAAAGTGTTGAAAAGGCATAAGAAGGCAATAGGATGGGAGATAATAGATTTAAAGGGGATCAATCCAAGCTACTGCACTCATCGAATTCTAATGAAAGAAGAATGTAAACCAGTGGTTCAACCTCAAAGACGGCTCAATCATGCAATGTAAAAGGTAGTCAAGTAGGAGGTAATCAAGCTTCTTAATGTAGGTATTATCTATCCTATATCAGATGGTAAGTGGGTATTTCCAGTGTAGTGTGTTCCTAAGAAAGAGGGGATGACAGTGGTAAAAAATGAGTTAGATAAGCTTATTCTAACTCATACAGTGATGGGTTGGAGGGTTTCCATAGATTATAGGAGGTTGAATAACTCTACTAGGAAATATCACTTTCCCTTGCCATTTATTGATCAGATGTTAGAGAGGCTAGCTGGGAATAGGTTTTATTGCTTCTTAGATGGGTGTTCGAGATATCTATAAATCCCTATAGCACCCAAAGACCAAGAGAAAACAACCTTTACCTTCCCTTATAGCAATTTTGCCTATTGGAGAATACCTTTCGGATTGTGTAACGCACCGACTACGTTTTAGCAGTATATGATGGCAATTTTCCATGACTTCATAGAAAAATTTATAGAGGTCTTCATGGATAACTTCACCATTTATAGGAGAGATTTTGAGAGTTATCTTAAGAACCTTGTTTTAGTGCTAGAGAGGTGTGAGAAAACTAACCTAGTATTAAATTGGGAGAAATGCCATTTCATGGTGAAGGAATGAATAGTCTTGGGACACAAAATTTCAGAAAAGGGATAGAGGTGGATAGAGCCAAAGTTAAAGTAATAGAGAAACTTCCACCCCCAACTACTGTTAAAGGAATTAAAAGCTTTCTAGGTCATGTGAGTTTTTACTATAGATTTATCAAAGACTTTTCTCAAATTGCTAAGCCCTTGTCTAATTTGTTAATGAATGATGCTCCATTTGAATTTACTAATGAATGCTTGCATGCTTTTGAACTATTAAAGCGAAGGCTCATTTTAGCTCCAATGATCATATCACCGGATTGGGATTTTCCTTTAGAACTAATGTGTGATGCAAGTGATTTTGCAATTGGAGTGGTGCTTGGACAAAAAACGGAGAAGGTGTTTTGTACAATCCACTATACAAGTCATACCTTGACAGGACCTTAAATTAACTACACCACAATTGAGAATGAGCTTCTTACAATTGTTTTTACTTTTGAGAAGTTTAGATTGTATTTGTTGGGTGCAAAAAATGTGGTGTGGTTTGATCATGCGGCATTAAGACATCTTTTTGCTAAGAAGGATTCCAAACCAAGACTTATCAGATGGGTACATCTTCTTCAAGAATTTAACCTGGAAAAAAGGGGGCAAAAAATTTTATGACAGATCACCTGTCGAGACTTGAACATGATCACATTAAGAAAGGAAAGATTATAGACTTATTTCCTGATGAGCATATTTGTGCATTATTTATGTGTGATGTGATTGATCCTTGTTTTGCTAATTTGGCAAATTACCTTGTAGGTGGCTATATACCTAAGGATTATACTTGGCAATAAAGGAAAAAGTTGATGCAAAGCACTACATTTGGGATGACTCTTATCTTTTTAAATTGTGTGAGGATCAAGTTTTGAGGAGCTGTATTCTAATTGCGGAGCAAAAGGAGATTATCATAGCATGCCACAGTAGAGAAGCTGGTGGACATCATAGGCCGAATAGAACGGTATCAAAAATTCTTTCTTCTAGATTTTATTGGCCTACTATGTTTAATGATGTGAAATCATTTGTACAAACTTATGATAGATGCCAAAGAGTAGGAAATATCTCTAGGAGAGATGAGAAGCTTTTAACTAATATGCTTGAGGTAGAGTTGTTTGATTTTGTAGGGGATGGATTTTATGAAGCCTTTTCCAATGTCCTATGGTTTTGAATATATCTTAGTGGTAGTAGACTATGTGAGCAAACGGGTAAAAGTTGTAGCCACTAGGACTTATGACGCAAGGATAGTACTTGAGTTTTTGAGAAAGAATAAATTCACCCGATACGGAGCTTCTCGAGTCATAATCAGTGATGGTGGAAAACACTTTGTCAATCACCAATTTAAGGCTTTGTTAAAGAAGTTTGGAGTTAGGCACAAGGTCCCTACTTCCTATCATACCCAAGCTAATGGTCAAGTTGAGGTGTCAACTTAAAGCAATTTTAGAAAAAACGGTCAATATTTCTAGGAAAGATTGGTAACTTAAGTTAGATGATGCTTTATGGGCATATAGGACAACATTTAAAACCCCAATAGGGATGTCTCCTTTTAGGTTGGCATTCGGCAAGTCCTGTCACTTACCGGTGGAACTACAACATAAGGCTTATTGGGTTATCAAATTCTTGAATTTTGACCTTATGAGTGCAGGGAAATTTAGGTTAGGCAGCTGAATGAGTTGGAAGAACTCCATTTTCTGGCATACAACCATGCCACAAAGTACAAAGAAAATACAAAAAATTGGCATAACCAGAAGATAGTGAGGAAGGAGTGTATACCTAGAATGAATGTGCTTCTTTATGATAGCCGGTTGAGATTGTTTTCTGGGAAATTAAAATCATGGTGGAAAGGGCCTTTTGAAGTTATGGGAGCTGATAAATTTGGAGTGGTGACACTAAAGCACCCGAGGGATGAAAAAGAGTTCAAGATGAATAGACATCATGTGAAGCTGTATTTTGAATCACATTGGATGGCACTTCAGTGATTTTCACTCTCACGAACTCTTGATAGTATTTGAAAGTCCAGTTGTAAACTTGGTAAATTCCAAACTATTTCTTAATCCTTGCTCTTTATAATATTTCTCTCTAATTAGTTTTTGTAGTTGTTTTGTTTAAGAATGTGATTCAAGTGATTTTACATTTAGATCTTTCCATGTGTGTGTTAGCCTATAGAATTATGGTAGAAAATGATGTTTAATGGACAATAGAAGATGTGAGAAAATTTACCTTTTTGTGAAGAATTTAGGGGATCACGGTCAACAAGTTTTCTCTGTTGACCGTGACATAGATCAATTTTGGGTTCTGGATCTCAGAGCATAAGGGGTCACGGTTAACACTATTTTCTATTTACCATGACCCTGCCCTTCTTTTAGTCTAGTAGCAAATGGTCTTGTATCTCACGATCAGTAGGTTTTACTTGTTGACCATTACCCTTTAGACAAACTTATAAGTCACAGTAAATAGTGTTTATCTGTGTATCTTGACCCCCTCCTCCCATTTTCCAGTCCAGTAGCAAACTCATCGTTACCTCACGGTCAGTAAGTTTTACTTGTTAATCGTGACCCTCTTAAAAAAATTTAAATTTTGGCATTAATACCCTATCGTTTTACTCTGTCTTTTAACTTTCGTTTTCTTAGGGTTTTAAAATTCATTTCCTTTCTTTTCTTTTTCACATCATTTTCTTTCTCTTTCTCTTCTATTTCCCTTGTCTGCTGCCCTCCATTGCAGTAGGTAACTTCTTCTTCATCTTCATCTTCTTTTTCTTTTTCACCTTTTTTACTTCTTTTTCTTCTTGTTGTGATTTTCTTATTTATTTGTTTTCTTTTTAGTTAAGTTTTGATTTGGTTCCTTTTCTTCTCACTCCCCGATTTCTCTTCCTCTCTCTAACTTTCTTTTTCTTTTGTGTTATTTGTTTGTTTCTTTTTCTTTTGCTTTTATTTTTTTTTCTTTTGTTTAATTCTTTTTAAATTTCCTTGTAATTTTTCTTTTTTGTTTGTGAGTTTTCTTTGTTTGCATCTTCATGTTGACTTCTTTTTTATTTTATTTTTCCTCAAACTTTCATACTTTTAACTTTGGTCTTTTCTTTTTCTAAAGGTTACTATTTTCACTTTATTTTTGTTTTGTTTCTTTTGTCTTTCAATATAGGTTATTTTTTTTTCTTTTTTCTCTTTTGCTGGGTTCTTGTGTCGTCCAATTTATATATATATATATCTATAAATTTTATTTTTTTGTGTTATTTTTCTCCCTTTTGGCTCGATTTCATATGAATGATGACCTTTACAGGTATGTCTCCAATCCCTTGTTCTTTTATTTCATTTCAATTTTTGTTTTCAAATTTTGTTGATTATTGATGCTCTAATGGGGACTTTTGGTTCTTCAATTTTGTTGGCTTGAGTTGTGACTCACTATGTTTAAGTAATGTTTATATCTTTCACTTTATGAGTTCTCTTTTCATTTTCATTTTTGTTGCACACCTTTACAACACCTTTTGAACTTCAATTGTGGACATACATTGGAATTTTAAGTTATTCACTAGTTTGTATCAAATATTGTCATTTTGTGATGCTTTATTATATGCTAAACCTCTGTAAATTGATAAGAGCATGGTTAGTTTGGGCATATTCTTGAGTTTTTCATATCCAGCATGTTATGTTATTTCCTTTGTGTATCTTTGTTCATTGGAAATATATTTCTTCTAAGATCATAAATGGACTATATTTTGGAACTTATTGATCAATAACATCATTCTTAAGTTATACTTTGTTACTACTAGTAGTATGACCTTGTTGTGTCTTGTTTCGTATTAGGCCTATATTGTAAATTCTGACTTTCGTCTAACAATGATAACACTATTTAAACATCTACTATTGATGTATGCTCTGCATAAACTAAGAACACATTTGTGTCATAAGTAATGGAATTGTCATGCTTACTTGCACCTTTAACATTCTTTTTAGAGATTTTGCTCACTTGGTCATAGGTGCTTAAGGGCTAAATTACCCATGCTATGGACCTCATCTTTGCTTAATGAGTACCTACAGGTTAATCTATCTTTAATTTGCATGCTAACATTAGTTTTCATTGTCTATTATGCTTTTGACCTTGGTTGCTTCAAGTATTTTGCATGGTCCTCTCTTTCCTATTTCAAACTTATGTTAATGGTTGATTCATTTTGAGCATCATAACACTCACCCACAATTAACATAGTCTTGGCACACTATATCCTATTTCTTTGTTCATTGCTTGTGCTCACTACACTTTCTTGAAATCATGTTGTTTTCCCTTGTCTTTGAGCTTGAAAGGAAAAATTGGCCTAAGTGGTTTTACCATGTATTAATCACCTTGTGTTATCACTTTAAATTGGGATGGCAAGAATTTGATAGCTCTTTGTCATGCTCTAGTCAAGACGTTATGGATCTTTATCGTTAACTTTATTGTTTGCTGATATTTACTTTAGATGTTGCATAAGATACTTCGTGCTTTGATGTTTCAATTTTAGCCATGCATGATTTTATTCATATGTTCTAGTAAATTTTGCCAACAAAGTATCTGTGTGTGCATCTTTATTGCCTTATATCAAGGTATATAGGCTGAAATGATTCAACCTGCAAGCTACTGGTTTCTAAAGGATAACTCGATTATCATGGTTGAGTGCCATGTACCTTGATGCATATTACTTTTCTGATGTACATCCACATTTGCATCCATATTTGTGCATTTTCCTTGTCTTGTATCAAGGTATATAGGTTTCCAAGGGATAACTCGTTATCATGGTTGAGTACCACGTACCTTGATGTAATTTGCTTGTCTACTCATAATAGTCATGCCTTTAACTCATTTCTATTCTCATTGTCAATTGGAGCATGTTAATCTGACCAATAAGTCACATGCTAGTATGAACTTCATTGCACAATTGCTTATTGCTAGTATGAGTTTCATAACCACTAGATGCACTATCACCCCTTGCTGGTACATTATTGTTACTTTTCATTTTCACTTTATTGTGCCTTGACATCGAATTCCAATGCAACATATTTTCCTTTCTTCATCTTGGTATTCAACAGCTATTTGCAATTCCCACAGATTCAATTACACATGAGCACTTATTCTTTATTCAATTACTTATTATATTATAGTGCTTCTCAAAGGCATAGCTAAGCATGAGAATTAAACTGTTTAGCCATTTTGTTGTTTCTATGATAGCTTGATCAACTTTTTCACATTCTTCCATTTTGCTTATGCAAAAACTTGTGAGATTTACATATTGCATACTAAGAACTGTACACATTGAAAAATATGATGCACTTTGGATCTCTTGCTTTGTGGGCCTAGTTGTTGTAAACTATCACTTCCTTGTGGACACAGTGCTTTAAGTTGTGATGCTGAATTTCCCATATTTTGAGGTACAATCTAGGTCAATTGGAAATCTCGTTAATCATGGTTAGAATACGTATTTTGCATCTGAGCTTTACACTTACTTTCTGTTTGCAGTTTAAACATTGGTAGACTATCTGATTAAGTATTATACTACCTTTGAGCTATTTCAATTACCATTATTAGCTTCATAAGACTACATTGTGGCAATTTTCTAAACTTCCTGACTCTATCTTTCAACCATGTTACTGAGTTGCAATTTTGTTCATAGAGCACATACTCTTCTTAATTATTGCCAGAACAATGAATAAATTGCTCTGTTGTAGGGATTCTTGTTCTTTAATTTGCAAGTTTCTTTTGACCCCTCATTTCGAATAATGAAGTGATGCCTCAATTTATATTTAAATATTTGCTTAACTGACCATCCATGTGTTGTAGCTTAATTTCTAGACATCCAGATTTACATATTCATGTTTCAATTGCACATATATCCCATGGTTGTTGTCTATTTTCTTCATTCTTTGTTAAGCTTCCATTGTGCTCAACATCATTTCTCAAGTTCTTGTGATTGTGTTTATTGTATTTTATTTTGAGACATTAGCCATGTTAAACTTTGCCTTATTTTTCTTTTATTAGTGGCACCAAAACTATCACGTACCGAGGGTTCTTTTTATTTACAAGCTTAAGCCATTCAACCTCTTTCCAGTTAACCTCTACCATTGGGTGCTCAAGCAGAACCTAGCAAACCTTCTCCTCCAGCATCTGTTCAGAGGCAGAAAAATTAGAAATCTAAGGAGCCTAATGTGCCAAGTTGGGTGTCTGACCATACCCATACAATTTATAAAATTTTGTCCAACTATGAGTATCTACCTTCAGCATACTTGTTTTTTAGCCTGCTAGAGAAGTTGGGTATCAAAGAAGAGTTGATAGGCATATTGCTACCATTGGTTGGGAATAATTCTTTGACTATATGGAGCTGGTTTATCCTAAGCTGACCAGGGACTTTTTTACTATTGTTAAATGCCACTTTGGGCATGAAGAGCTTCTCGACATGGTCGCCTTTCGATTGGAGGGAACATATTTTGAGAGGACCTTTGCTGACTTTTTGAAAGCTTTAGGATTCCTCGGTGATGTTTCGTATACCTACACCGATTATGACCATAATAGAGCTTGGGAAGAGATCAAAGACCCACAAGCTGACAGGCCATACATCTCCAGAACAACAAAATCCCACCACCTGAGGGATCACATTTTAAGCATTTTGCACCGATATGTTTCATTATCACCTATGTCTCATGTGCAATCTGCATGGCAGGTGAACTTACCATAAGTGTTATTTTTGGCTTGCATGGGCCGAAATTTTCCTAGATATGGTGCTTACCATTGGTGAAACAAGCTTGAGGAGGTACAACAGTAGCCCACAAAATTAAAGAAGATTTCCTTAGGAGGCTGGGTATGTAAGGACCCAATCATAACCCTAATCGGATTATTGATAATTAGTTAGGACCATCGTTAATTAAGGCAAAATTTGATTATTTTGCAATTATTGAGGTTAAGTCCCAAGAGGTGTATTTTGGTAATTTTCGCATGTAAGTAGATGAGTTAAGTTAAATTATAATTAAAGGAAAGGATATCATTGAAGTAAATTAGAAGTTTGTGGGTTAAATGTTAAGAAATATAAGTTGATGGAGTTAAATTGAATAAGGGTAATTTTGGAAATTTACCTAAGGAGATATTTACCCCACTACCCTTTTTTTATAGCTTCTTAGAGAAGGAACTCATGGGGATTTTGAGAGGTAGGGATCGGCAAAGACAAGGGGGAGATCTCTCTCTCTCCTTCTCTCTCTCTCTCTTTTTCTCTCTTTCCTTCTCTCTCTGGTTACAGGTTAAAGAAGAGAAACCTAGGGTTTTGGGTGTTTCAACCTCATGAAGGAAAAGAAGGGAATCAAGAGTAAAGGGGATGGATCAAGAAAAGTGAGGAAGGTTTGAAGCTTCAAAGGCCAGGTATAGGAATTACTATGATTTTTGTTATTTGCGATAGATTTATAAGGACTAGGGTTATGTTGTTTGGATTCTTAAATGATAAATGAGTAATGAAAGATGGTTTGTTTTAAGATTAGTAAGGAAGGACTGGTTGTTCTAAAATGAGTTTTTTTTAGACCGTTTGGCATAAAGGATTGTTTCTATTTACGTTTGAGCTGAGATCAATATGTTTCCAAAAATATTCTTTCTTAGGGTGCCAAGTCATGACATTCTTCACAAGTCATGAACTTCTTCACGAGTTGTGACTGAGTCATGAAGTCTATCATGAGTCGTGCACCTCTTTCCTTCACTCGTGAACCTCTTCACGAGTCGTGAACATTATCCATTTTTCTTCATGAGTCTTGAATCTCACCCTTTTACTTCACTCACGAGTCCCTTCACGGGTCAAACATTCCTTCATGACTCGTGAACCTAGTTTGGCTTTCTACCTACTCGTGAATGACTTCACGAGTCATGCATTTTTGTCCCACTCGTGAAGGCCTTCACAAGTCATGCACGGCCACTTGGCTATTGTTTATCATAAAAAACCCAGCCACTCATACATTCTCTTTTCAATAGTTCTTCTTCACCCAAGCTGCAAAACATTCATTAACTTATGAACCAATACTGTGGGGTAAATAATTGAGAGAACCAAGTCAACCATGAGTAATGTTGAGGGTGTTTGAATATTAAAGTGATGTATAGTATGTTATTGGGTTATTGTCTAAATTTGAAGGATATGAATAAAATTATAAAAGGGAACATATTGAACTAAATTGTAAGTCATCTAAGCCATAAATTTGTTCTATAGGGCAAGATCATTTAATTAGAGAATTCCTAAGTATGTATATAGAAGACTGAAAAGATTTATAAGAATAAATCTATGAAGTCAAGATATAAAGACCACTTGAAGTTTTAATTAGAGGGCCTTGTACATGGGGATGCTAATATGAGATATGTTGTTAAGAAGTATTTTAAGGCCTAATGAGCATAAATCTAAAGAGAAAGCAAGAGGCAACATAGTAACTTAAATGATATGCTAATTAATGTGTCTTGCAAAGTCGTTATGAGGTATGTACTAGGTCAAGGGATGATTTTGTCTAAATATTACGATTTAACCTAGTTATAATAAGATAATAGTTGCAAGGTGGCAAATCTAAGAAAAAGGAATAGGCCAACATGACTTATGTTTAATTGCGAAACCGTAGAAGCTTGAACGCCCTCGAGGTCATAAGAAGAATTATGATTAGCATTGAGGTATAAAAAATTGTTTACCTATTTGTTCATGCCTATAATATAATCTGATTAACTCATGCCCATCAATAGTGTGCTAACGACTAAGACGACATGATCATACATACCCTAAATAAGTATAAAATGTCACAAGATGAAAATTTGGGTAAGAAGATCGTAGTGTGTGTGTGTGTGTGTGTGTATACCCGAAAAGGTTAAGGCGCATAACTTATTATCTATAATCTGATAGACCCTAAAAGAGAATCAAGTGATCGAATATGAACATGTGTTGACCTTAAGCTGTAAAAGAAATCATTTATTTCAGTATATGGACCATAAATGCTTGTATGTTGTTATATATGTTTATGTTGTAATATGAATAATTATGAGAATAGGGAGCTATTAATAGCAAGCAGTAACAAGGTACGTCATCGAGAACTATCCATGAGGTATGTAGGTACTATATGTTATAGTTGATATGAGTAATGAAAGCATGTATTTTCATGATTTAAGCTGCATATATATATGTATATGTACATGTGGGCACGCGTAATGCTAATTATGAAAGATTGCATATTATTATTTATCTAAACATGAAACCATCATGATATGAATGAAAGAAAGTTGATGCAACTATGTGATCATATGATAGCATCCATGTGTATTGAAGCCTAGAGCTCAATGTTTAAACTATGATATGAATGATCTGTATTCTTTTGTGAAAAATGTCTTTAAGCCAAATGATGTGCTACATAAAGAAGGGTATGTTAAATTAAAGATGATGTTAAGTGGTTAAGCCTGTAGGTCTTAGTTCAGTTGTTGATTAGATGGGCATACCTAGAAGGATACAGTCGTAGCTGCCATAGTTGACCCCGTTTGGGTCATGTTCTTTAATGGAACCATCATTTGACCCCGTTTGGGTCCATAGTTTGTTCCTTGCTGGAACCATTGCTTGACCCCGTTTGGGTCCATAGTTTGATATCTTCGGATATCTATTATTTGATACGTTCGGGTATCCATTGCTCCCGTTATCCACCTTTTGAACTAGTACTTAGGCAAGCTATTAAAGATGATAAAAAGTATAAGAAATAAAGTGATATATATATATATAGGTAAATATATATGTATCAATTTCTTCACGTAGTTAACATAAGCATGATGAATGTCTTATTGCATTGTGTTGTTTTATCTTAAATTACTTTTGCCTATAACTATCTTTATGAAATGAGATGCCATGTTCATTATATCATGATTATGAGATATGTATATCACCTTGACCATGAGGAAGGTTCCCGTGTGAGTAGAGCTCCATCGGTGGGTTCCACGGAGAATATATGGACCCCAAATGTATAATATTGTACTAGAACTTACATGGATTATAACATGTACACTAAGTTTCATATGCTCTGTTTATAAAATGCATACATGTGACATCGAGACCTTGTTTTATAATCATGATATGTAATGCTTGTTATTTGTAATCGCATGTAACTCTGATAGTTTGTTTAAATATATATGAATGTTTACACACATGTAAGTTTAATGATAACATTCATTTAACCAAGTGCAATGCATGACATATAATAAAGATTGTAAGAGAATCAGGTTACCATGCTAAGATAACATAAAAGATGTAAAGTTTATGAACCTAATATGAGAATTGTACTATATATGTAAAGTAAATATGCTTACCAGGACTACTTATAGATGCTATATGACTTAAATACACCCTTATATTATGAATCAATATCGAATGCCTATCTTAGGTGAACAAAGTGATTTAATGCGGTAAGTGGAAATCTTGTACCATTAATAACTATGATGTCTAGCCTCTAGATAAAAAGGATTATAAGATATATATGAAGGTTTGCATACACATATGCATAATGATAGCATATACCTAGCTAAATATAACGTATGATATAAATTGGTGTTGTAAAAGGTTTAGGTTACCATGTGAGGATAATAGTAAGGAACACATATGTATGGAACAGGAGTGAGAATTGAGTTGTTATAAGAAGAAATCATGTCTAGGAGTGAGAAAAGGGACGTTGCATGGCATAAGCACCTTTTTAAGCATGCCATATCGGTTAATTGAAGCAAGTCTAGCTTGTACGATCGATAATCATGATTTCTCGAGCTGTAAGAAGAAAGAATTATAGAATGCATGAATGATAATAGTTTGACATGAATAGTAAGCTATGGTGATGTTAGTGAATTAACTAGTGTAAGTAGGATCGAGCTAAGTCAAGTAAATACTATAGATTAATGTAGCATAATATTCGTTGCTGAAGTTGAAGTCTTTCTCAAATGATCAGTATAATAAACTCATATGTTAATAGGTATTATTGAAAAAGGTTGCGTATAATTATGCATGATTATATGACCCCGGGAAAGAGGTTATCTATAGAATTTTGTTCCCCGTTAAGCTTTATAGCTTAGCATGGGTTTGTTTATCCATATAGGTTTGAGTTAAGCTCCAGAGGATCAGGCAAGAAGTGATTGCATCAAGGATTTCAGTATTCTTAAAGGCCATTCATGTTATGATTATTTATTTATATGTTGATTATTTTATTGAGATATGTAATTATGGCATGTCTTATTATTATTATTAGTATTTTTGCCTGATCTCTATATTATGTATGATGATGATTGATGATTATCCATGGTTAGTGGATTAGGGTGTTACAGGGTAACTATTGTTGCTAAGGCTTTTGGGCATCCATTGAATGAGGATGATGCCCTACCTACAGTGGCTTACATTGATTAGAAGCTGCTTAAGAACATGAAAGTCATTGTTGATGACCCAACTACAAAGCATAGCATTAGACTCACAGATAGAGAGGAGTACATGACAAAAATAGCAAGGATTTGAGCAATCCTCCACCTAGCATAGAGCAAGGAGCTATCACCCTCTCTTCAGCCAAGTATACATCCCTAATTGACAAATTGGACACTCCAGCTGCAAATCAAGTAGACTTCAAGAAGCAATAAGAGCAAATTATAACAGTCATGGCCATTTTGATCTCCAGGATTGACACCATTGCATCACTATCCCCTCCTCCATCTGATTTTTTTTTGCGTACCTGAGTTTATTTTTTTATGATGCTTTTACAGTAGTTACTAAGGACAACAACTTTTAAAGTGTGGGGTAGGGGGTAAATTTTGAGCATTGATTATTTTTGTGGATAATAATTGCAGTTTGGTGAAGTTTGTGAAGAAAATTTTTTTGTGAAGAACTAATGCTAACCATCGCTGAAGATAACTTTTTGTAAAGGCTTGTAAAGTTTCTTTGTGCAAATTGTTGGGAAGGAAAAGATTGGGTTTCAAATGCTAAAACTTAGTGAAATTCTTGAACCATAACTCATTGTTTTAGTTTATTTTTTGTTTAAGTTTGGAAAATTTTATCAGTTGTTTTAGTACATTTCTGTTTTAGTAAGTTTTAATCAATAGTAGCTCACCCTATTTCAATTTTTTTTTTCTTTGGTCGTCTTTTTATGCTTTGCTTTTTCTAGTTTATTTTTGTTCTAGTGTTTATTTTTCCCTTTAGCTTGAAATTTTGAATAATAAGTTTCTGGGTTGTTGAGTTGAGATTTGCCAATTACATTGGCTCTTTAGTTTTCCCAATTAATCTTGATAGAATCAATTTAAACTCCAATTTTTATTGAACTATTAGTTTAAAGAGCTTTAGGTAACCAGAGAGCAATAGAATGTTCAGTGAAATTTCCTTAAATTAATCTCAATTAGTTATATACCATTCAATTTCTAATTCAATAAGCACAATAGGCTGATTTTGTGAAAATTTATGAAAAGCTAGTGAGTGAAAGTAATGGAGTGAAGGAATTTTGGAATAGTTAGAACCTTCCTCATCACCCTTCGAAATGAACATTCAAATCAAGCAGATTTAGGATATGACCTAGGTAGCCTTTCTTTGGTAGTAACCTTGGAATGACTTTTTATCTACCCAATAAATTATGTTTACCTTTGCTAGCCCTTTGAGCTGAATTGGTATGCTAAAAGCATACTACTTAATTTTTCTTGATTACACTCACAAATTGAACCATATAACACAAAATCCATTTGTCTTCCTTGTTTTAGAATTGGCCACTCTAGGTAGGGTGGTATTGTGCAGGTTGAGTAAGGAGAATTGAGCTAATCAGTCAAAGGGTGTTAAAATTATGGAAAATTTGGTAGTGCGAGCCATGATGTATTAATCCTAAAGCTCTAAAAATTTCTAAAGTTTCAAGAGTTGTAGGTACCTCACGGTCAACAAGTAAAACCTCTGATCGTGATCCAATTTCAAAAATAAAATCATAAACATATAAGGGTTATGCTACAAAAATTTTAATTATTACTGCATTAACTAAGTAAGGGGTGCCTAGCATTTAAGATGAAGTAATAGATGATGAGCTAGTCCAAGAGGCATAATTTCATGTTTATTTTTCCTTTACAATTGTGAAGTCTAGCTGATGTCCCTTAGGATTCTGATGTTAATTTTTCTAGTAAGAGTAGGAACTAAGAAGGAAAAGTTGTTGATGTTCTGGAAGTTTGGTGGTAGTTATGGTAGCGTGGCCAATTCTAATTTGCGAACTTTATCCTTTCCTTGGAGCTAATACCCTGACCCCATTACAACCTTAATTTAAGACCTAGTGACCCTATTTTTCTTTGAGTTGTTTAGTGGAGATGACCCATGTGGTTCAGGTGCTAAAGGAGAGGGCTATGATTCTACCTCCACCCATTTGGTGAAGTAGTCTATGGCGACTATGATGAATCTATGCTTGTTTGATGCTAATGGATGGATTATAGCTATGATCACTATTCCCTACGCAGTGAATGGCCAAGGCAATGTAAGGTTGCATAGCTCAAAAACTGGCAAGTGTCTTAAGTATGCATATTATTGGCACAACTGACACTCTTTCAAATACTTAGAATAGTATATATCCATTATAAGCTAAAAGTATGCTTGGCACATAATTTTCTTTGCTAAAGATAAACTATTCATATGAGCTCTACACATACCTATATGTACCTCCTCCTTAACCTTCTTAGCTTCTTTCTCATTTAAGCACTTCAACTGAATACCATCAAGCTATCTCTTGTAAAGTACTCTGCCTACACTAATTAACTGAGTATATAGCTTATGGATCATTCTTTAGTCCTTTTTAGTAGCCTCTTCTGGGTACAATGAGTTCTTTAAGTAATTCTGAATGTCAAAATACCAAGGCTTACCATCATCCACCTCAACTTCCATTACTTGCTTAATTTCAAAGTATGGCTTATCAGAACTAGAGAGTAACATAGGTTTCATGCTTACCCCTTCGGGTTATCCTAGATTAACACTAAAGCGGCTAAGGCATCAGCTAACTAATATTCATCGCTAGGCATATATCAAAGAGTGCACACCTCAAATTGATTGCTGAAAGCCTTCAGACACTTATGTAGGGCAGTAGCCACTCTTCTTTTACAGACCATTCACCTCTAACCTAATATACTACCAAAGATGAGTCCTTGAATACCTCTGCGGACTTTGCTCCCATAACTAGGAAAGCTTCCAACCTAAAAATGCAAGCTTCATACTCTACTTCATTATTTATAGCTTTGTACCTTAATTTCTTAGCTAAGGGTAGCTTCTCTCCCTCTAAGGTCATGAAGATCACTCCCACTCTAGCACCCTTATTGTTCACAACACAATTGAAGTATATCTACTAGCCATGTATTGTTATGGTTATGATATCTTCATTCGAAAAGTCATAAACCATTTCTTTCCTTCTAATGGTTAATCAATTAGGAATTATAATATAACGCTCCTTTTGATAGTTTTCCTAGTGATGTACTCAATGTTGAACTCCTGTAAAAGGATTAACCAACTACCCATCTTTCCAAAAAACATAGATGCTTCCTGTAGATACCTAAGAAGGTTTTAATTAGCCACTACTTATACTTTATAAGAATAGAAGTGGTGTCTTAGCATCTTTGAAGCCTATATGATTGCCAAACAAATCTTCTCCACTTTGATATACTTAACTTCATATGTGAGGAATTTCTTGCTAAGGTAGTACACCATATACTCAATCTCAAAGTCATCCTCTTGAGCCATCATAGCTCCTATTAAACTATCATTTTTGGCTAAGTACAAAATTAGAGGCTTACCTATCTATGGTGGGCTTAACACTGGTTGATGTATAAGGTATTCTCTAATGTTGTCAAATGCCTTTTAACAATCTTCATTCCAAACCACTAGTTGATTTTTTCTAAGTAGCTTAAAAACTTCTTTGCAAATCGAGGTTAACTTAGCTATGAACCTACTTATGTACTGAAGCCTGCCTAGAAATCCCCTAACCTCCTTCTCCTTATAGGGTACAAGAAATTTCCCTAATGGCTTTCACTTTATCACGATCTATCTTTGTTCTTCTCTGACTCACTACATGCCCTATAAGCTTACCTGATGTTACTCTGAATAAGCACTTCATCAGGTTGAATCAAAGGTTATACTTTTCAATCCTTTGAAGAACATCTCTAATGCCTCAAAATGGCCTTCTCGGGTAGCCACTTGATCATCATGTCATCTATATGCCCTTTCACCTCCTTGTGGATCAAGTCATCTAAAATCCTAGTCGCCATCCTTTAGTAGGTGGCACATGCATTCTTAAGCCCATCCTAGTCGCCATCCTTTAGTAGGTGGTACATGCATTCTTAAGCCCAAATGGCACAACTCGATAAGCATAAGTAATCCATTCGGTGATGAATGCCATCTTGATCCTATCTATAAGCTTGTTCAAGATCTGATTGTACCCCGCGTATCCATTAAGAAAATTGTATATGGCATAAGCAGTTGCACTATCCACTATCACAGCTATATGAGGTAAGGGAAAGTAACCCTTAGCACAAGCTTTTATCAAATCTCTATAGTCCACACAGACCCTAACTCTTTCATCTTTCTTAGCCATAGGGACTAAATTAGCTAATAATATTGGGTATTGGACCTTTACTAAGAGCTTGGCCTCTATTTGTTTCCTCACTTCCTCTTTAAGCTTTTTATTAGCCCACTCCAACCTAAGTCTCTACTTCTCCTTAACTGGCTTATAACCTTACAAGGTAGGGATGGTATGTTTAACTATCTTTTGATCAATTCTTAGCATGTCCTCGTAGGTCCAGCCGAAGACTCTTTCATATTTTTTCAATATTCTTTTGAACTTTTCCCTTTTTACAGGAATTATGTCTGATGCTAATAAGATTTCTTTTGCATTTTCTTTCATTCTGAGACTAAATGAATATGTATTAGTTGAATTGATGTCAAATATAAATGATTGATGATCATAATTATACATATTGAAATTAGAAGAAGCATCACACAATTAAGCAAAATTGTTCATTTTATTAATATAATTAAAAGAAAAATAATTGATCTTATGAAAAAGTTTGGAAATATAAACTATATCTATAAAAATATCATCATCTTCAATCTTTGTAGTAGCTATAAATGCTTCTTCGGTTTCAAGGTTTTGCTCTGGTGTTGCTTTTGCTTCAATCTTTTCTTTCCCTTCTTTTGAACATCAAGCAATTTTTCAATCACAATCTCCTTAGGCATTTCCTTGTCCTAGGCTGACTGATTAGAAGGATTTCTTCATCCTAGAAATCCTCAACCGACTTGATAATTCCCTACTCCAAATCAAAAACATTGTGGAATAGCTCAAAACCGAGTACGATCTTGCCTCTTATTAGTTAAGGCTCATTTTCTCCACAATAGAGGCTTGCACAAAGCTCTTAAAGATATGAGGGATTTCATCTACTACCCCTTTTCCTTCACCTTTTTGCCCTGAACTAGTGTAACCTAGCCCTTTCTTGTCATTTTGCCCTTTGGTAGTAATGACATCATGAGACCTTTGAGAATTATTACCCAAACCAACTCAAGGCAAGAAATGCATTCATTTTAACATGTTGATTGCCTAAAGGCTATCAGTAAGACCATCTCCACTCTCCTCATCATTAATCATAGAGACATGAAATCCACTAAATGGCCACTTAGCTATTTCAAGCATCGATACCTAATTCTCCCTCGTAGCTTTAGTCACCACCTGATCATCATGAGGTATCTTAATCATTTGGTATAGTGTAAAGGGGACTCCTTCTAACTTATGGAACCATGGTATTCAAAACAACATAGAAAAGTTAGCAGGAATGGGCAATACTACAAATTCAGCTTTAATTTCAACCAATTCTATCTTCACCACAACCTTAAAAGTCCCTACAGCTTATCTCTTTAAATAGTCATAGGTGAAAATAGTAAAATCAAATTTATTTAGCATTTTCTCATTCAGACGAAAAGCAAGAATTGCAACTAATGAAGACATATTGATTGAAGACACATCATCTACCATCACACAAGTTGTGTGCTTACCATTTACCTAGGCCTTAATGTAGAGAGGAAATTTATGGTTTCTACCTTTTGATGACAGATCTGCATTAGAGTACACCACGTTTTCTCTAGTTCCTGCCTTAACTAGATCTAGCAGTTCAGATGGTGAAATAGTAGTAGCAACAGTGGACTCGTATAAAGCCTCCACTAATTTTTGCTTGTGCGATGGAGATTGTCTCAACAAATCCCAAATGGAATCTAGGCCTAGGTCTTCTTCATCTATTTAATGATTTGATTCTCCTTTACCTCATTTTTTGTGGGTACAGCAGCAGGGGCTGGCTGCTTTTCAACTTAATTCAGGCACCACCCTTCCACTCCTGGTGATTGTCTTTACTTTCATCTCTTCCCTCACTTCCTCTTCAATTTCACTAGCTGAGATCTAAATGTCCATGAGCACCATTGCCTCTTCATCCTCACTCTCGGTGGAGAAATCCAAACAATTTATCATTAAAATTAATCGATTTTCTTTAATTGGCTTTGTTATTTTAGGGGTTGAATGAGTAATGGCCCCGTACTCATTACCAAAAAGATTTCTCATCATACACCACTTGGGTAAGTTAGACCCAATCATAAACACAAGGGGCAATATGGCGTTATACCCTTATTTCTTCTTTTTCTCTTATTTCTCAAGATCTAAAATCTATTATTGTCTATCAAATTCTAAATTTTATTCCTTAAGGTGTGGCAATAATCTGTTAGATGCCCAATTTGCTAATGGTAGGCATAATATTGATCCTCTCTATGGTTGGGCATCCTTTGACTTATACCAGGCCTCGATGGCAACGACTGCAACTTTGATTCTTTGCTAAGCCAATCCAACACCCAAGATAATGACTTTCATAGGTTAGAATAGTACCTTTGATTGGCTTTTATAATAGATACTTCAGTCATCTTCCCATTTCTATTCAGTCCACTATTACTTCTAGCTGCCTTGTTACTACTAAAGCTCCTTCTTGTGCCCTCATTACTAGCCCTCTTGGCCCAAGACTCACCTTCAGCTTCTACATCTATGTCAATCAGGGACTCCCAATCTTTTAGTCTCTTCATATTTACACCATCCCTTAGGCAAGGGCTTGCATTTCAAATAATGTAGTCATTCTCTAACTCATGCCTCCTTTCTCCCCTATGATCCCTTAATAGATTTTGAGGCATTGTAGGATCCGTCATAGTATTATCTCCAACATGTGTTGGCTTTACTGCCCTATGAGTGAGTGCTATAGGTCAAGTTCTAGTATTTGGTGCTAAAGGAGCCACTAGACCACCAAGTAGGGCTATAATCCTATCTTCAAATTCCTATAGGTGCCTATCAAATCTCTTATCTATTTCATCTTGTGGAACTGGAGGAGATAAAGCATAAGTTATTCTATCTCTCAAATTTGACATCCTTATCCAAAGATCTTCTTAATGGAATATGACATGGTATATATGTGATGATAACACAGTGGACAAACAAAATTTTTCATCATACATACCATACAAATCCGAAGCAAGAAACGAAACATGAAATTTTAGGGTTTTTGAAACTTACAACTTTTGATGCCTTTTAAATCTTGAATTTGGTGATGACCAGCAACTAAGATGACTTTGTCCACCTTAGATCTCGATCACCAATGCCAAGGAACAGCCTTTTATGCCACTCCCTCTATTCTCACACACACAATTGCACCGTCGGCTTAAAATCGAGATTGCTAGTTCTCTTTTAAGGTATTGTGTAATGGTTATAGTTTGAAGCTACAAAACTTGATTTTGTACTTCTCTTAGGTTGCTATTACTACCCAAGAACACAAGAGAATGAGGAACAATCCTTTTTCCTTGTGAAAATTGGATCAAAAGAATTTTGTGAGAGAGAGATGAAGTTCACGCCAAACCTAGAATGACTAGGGTTTTCACGCCACAATCTTATGTCACTTAGGGTTTTATTTCATTTCATATATATATATCCTTATCTTTTGGCAAGTATTTGATCTGAATTTTACTATCTCAAGATAATTAATTCAACCTCAATCACTTCCTAAAAATAAGTAATATATTTTGAATTAAACTCCTTTGAATTTAAAATTCAAATTTGAAATAAAACATAAGACATATTAATCAACTAAATCACTTAATAAATATTAAGCATGTGCCGAAATTCCTTTAATTTTTCTCTAGGAATTTCGGCCACTAATATTCCTAATAAAGTGATTTAATTTGATCACAAGTCTTTTAGGCTTTAATACTCAATTAATTAAATTAATGAAAGACATTTAATTAATTGAAATTAAACCTTATGGGCTGAATTTCTCTCTCTCATGGACCAAGGTCCAATAGCAATTTTATAGCCCATTACACACATTAATTCATCTCGGTATGGCCATACACTTCTCAGTTCACTGATCAAGTGGCCGATGATATTTTCTCTCTTATTGAGAGGGGTAATTCATTCACTTCTCTCATGCTCTCTAACATGAATCAATGCATACCCAATCATACCCGTACTTGTCACTCTGTTACGAGAACATTAGGTGTATGTCAAAGTACACAGTAATTCATAAAGAGTTTCATAGAGATTTCAGGTCTAAGAACTCCGATACAAAACTTGCATATGAGAAACACTTATGACTTGTACCATGTAGTGTTCTCATGAGCAGATCGTATCCAGATACCATGTTCTTTAACATGTATCTATGATCTCTGATTGACACTCTTGTCCTAATGATCCGTAAGACAGAACTCATAATATCAGAGAGAGCATACTAGTCTTAATTCATTGTTATTCCCATAATAATGACTGACTAGGGATGTTTAGAATGAAGTCTCATTTGTTTCAAGGTCTTACAAGCATGTGCCTCACACATGATAAATTAAATCGAAACGACATTCTTGGATAGTTTTATCAATTGACATGCACAGGAACACAAAAGATAAAACAAATGCCTCATTTTATTAATTTTAAGTGTTTTGTTACAATGCATTGGGGCTAGGGCTTACACTAACAATCTCCCTCTAGCACTAGTCCCAATTGGGTATAGCCCTAAGACCAAACGCTCTCAAATGAGCTTCATGAAGATTTGGATGCAACTGTTTCGTCAAAGGATCTACTACATTGTCTTCACTTGCTATCTTGCTAAGGTTGACGTCCCCATGATCAATGATTTCTCTGATCAGGTGGTACCTCCTGAGTATGTGTTTGGATTTCTGGTGTGACCGGGGCTCCTTTGCCTGTGCGATGGCCCCGTTGTTGTCACATAAAATTTCTAATGGATCTAGGATGTTGGGACCACTCCTAATCCAAAAATGAAAATTTTAATCCAAACAGCCTCTTTTGCAGTCTCACTCGCTGCAATATACTCAGATTATGTAGTTGAGTCGGTAACGGTCTCTTGCTTCGAGCTTCTCCAGCTGACAGCACCACCGTTAAAAATAAAAATGAATCCAGATTGCGATCTAGAATCCTGAGTGCTGGTTTGAAAAGCAGCATCGGCATAACCTTGTATGATGAGCTCTTCTTGACCACCATACCCCAAGAAGTGATTCTTCGTCCTTCGCAGGTACATCAGAATCCCCTTTACAGCAGACCAGTGCTTTTCACCAGGGTCTTGCTGAAACATACTGGTTATACTTAGTGCATGAGCAACATCCAACCTAGTACATAACATAGCGTACATGATAGATCCAATAGCAGATGAATATGGGATTCTACTCATGTTGTCCCTTTCCTCTTTGGTTTTAGGGCACTGTTCTTTAGTCAAAGGAACTCCCAAAGACAAAGGTATGTACCCTTTCTTTGAGTCTCCCTTACTAAAATGCTTTAGTACTTTGTCTATGTACTTTTCTTGACTTAGTCCCAAGAGCCGATTCGATCTATCTCTATAGATTCGAATACCGAGTATTGTCTCAGCTTCACCTAAGTCTTTCATTGAGAAACATTTTCCCAACCATTGCTTAACCTTTTGCAATGTTGGAATGTCATTCCCAATGAGAAGGATGTCGTCCACATATAGGACTAGAAATACTACTATGCTCCCACGAACCTTCTTGTACACATAAGGCTCATCTTCGTTCTTGATGAAGTCAAATTCTTTGACTGCCTCATCAAAACGAAGATTCCAACTTCGGGATGCTTGCTTTAATCCATAAATGGATTTTTGAAGCTTACAAACCTTCTTAGGATGCTTGGGATTGATAAAACCTTCAGGCTGTGTCATATACACATCCTCAAGTAAATTTCCGTTGAGGAAAGCAGTTTTGACATCCATTTGCCATTGTTGGATTTTAACGATTACATGCATCACATACATGAGCAAAATTTTAAAATTTTTTTAACCATTAGATCTGATCTTGCCATGAATACACAATATAACTATATGAGAATAAGAAAAATCACCTTTGATTTTTATTGAACAGTTGATTTTACTTCGCACCGGGTTGTCGCAAACCACAGTGTCCAAAATCGAACACCTCCAATGAGTAATCCACACTAGAGAGGGGTAAATTGAACCAACAAATTGGTGTTTAACTAGGGCTGGCCAAAATTCCCAAGAGCTAGCTTAGGATTTGGCGCAAAAGGGAGAGAGAGATTAGATAAAAAGACTTTCCTTTTGTTTTAATCACTTGACCCTAATTCTCATTAGTTGGCCTTTTATAGTTAGGTTAAAATTCCAACTCCTTAATGAGATTGGACTCTTTAAAATTGCTGGAGAATTATTAATTGGGCCTCTGGAATTAATTATAATCATTTGGGCTTAATTAAATCCAAATTAAATCTTTTCATAAAAGACTATGCACAAAACCCACAAACTAGGCCCTTTGTGCAACTAACTGGATTTAAATACCCAAATGGATTCCAAATCCAACCAAATTAAATATGTGGGTTCCATAATACTTATGTAACATATATAAATTAATTTGGTCCATTAAATAGGCCATTAAGGCCTTCTGTTCTGAGGTAGGCGTGTGGCCCTTATAGAAGGGCTTCTGCCAACTGCTTTATTCCTCTGGACCTTAATAATTGCTCTAATGGACTTATTAATTATTATACCAGTCCTATAACACTTATAGTAGTCCTACAACACTTATAAGATAATAATAATTAATCATGAAATACATTATTTCAATTAGGTCCAATTTTGCAGAATATTTCTCAAAAGTTTCGCGGACAATTTTATTTGATCATAATTAATTAAACTCTTTAATTAATTATTATCATATTCACTTCTCTACCTTCATAATAATATCAAATATTATTATCCTTGTCATTTTACCATTTTACCCTTTTCTCTATATGTGTGTGACCTATTGGGTCCCTGTCCATGTTGGCAGTATAATATGTAATTGTGAGTTCTATTCAAAACTCACATGATTCAAACTTCTTTAAATCATTTTATCAATCTCTATTGATATTTTGATACATCATTATACAAGTCATGATTGGCCTCTAGCTAGGCATCATGACTACCCAAATGTCAGGAAAGTCATGTGGTTTGACTGTACCCTTCCATAGAAACAGTTACCGTGCAATTACTCCTTTCACCACTCTTATCTCAATTAGATTTTAAGTATGGATTTCTGTCAACTCATATAAATCTAATTATGTATGTTCTATTAATTTAACCATTGTTCCCAAAATGCCCTCCATGGATCTCTATCCATCTTGGCATATTACTCTTGCCAGAGATTCTCTGAACAAGGCAATCATAGAAACATGCGAGATAACTTCCCTTGGTAAATCTGGGATGGTGAATCCTTTGTCAATCACTCAACTATCTTCAAGTAGGTCATGATATACCCAATCTCCTAACTATGTTCACTCCCAATTGGAAGTAATCAGTTATGGAGTCAAAGTGTACCACTTGCTACTTAAGATAACTTTGGTGATCTCAAGTCTAAGGATACTTGCACAACTGCTATGAAGAGATTCCTCACTAACATAGATTTAATATCCATGTGAGAATTCTCTTTGCAGGTCTCCAATGAACTTGTTCTTCTAACAAGCATCCACATGTTAGCTTTGATTATCTTCCATAATCACAGTTATGAGAACCACTGCTTGAACCATTCAAGAAGCATAACATGTGCTAGTCTGTTCGAATTAATAGTGTCCTATCTTGTTAATTCTATGACTAGGGATATTTAGATATTAAGACATTTGCATGCAATAGATATCTCACATCATGAACACCTTCATGATTTCCTTTGCACTATGTTTATAATATCTAGGACTTCATTTATTAATTTAAGATTTACAAACTCATGTATTTAAACATAGCATTAATAAATGAATGATGCCTTTTATTAAGAATATAAATTTTATACATATGAAAAACATCCCTATTACATGGGCTCTAGGGTATACTCTCTAACAGCCATATCTCATAATCATGATATGCAGCTATGGCAAGCAAGATCCTAATGGACTTGAGCATGATTATAGGCGAAAAGGTCTCGTCATAGTCTACACCATGAGTTTGTCGAAAACCTTTTGTTACTAGTCTACCTTTGTAGGTCTTATCAGCTTTGAGTTTGAATAGCCACTTGCATTCAATTACCTTAGCACCTTCCGGTGGATCAACCAAGGTCCAAACCTGGTTATCGTACATTGATTGCATCTCGGATTTCATGGCTTCAAGCCAATTTTCCGAGTCTGGGCTCTCAATAGCTTCTCGATAGGTAGTAGGATCCTCACGATCTACTAACTCAATAGTGTCACTGTCAGTGATTAGAAATCCATATCTCTCAATATCCTGACGCACCCTACCGGACATTTTAGGTTCTTGTTCCACAATTGATTGTGAACTTGATCCCATTTCTAACTCATCCTCTATAAGAGTTTGTGGCACTTGAATTTCTCCAAGTTCTACTTTACTCCCACTATCTTTCTTGAGAAGGAACTCCTTTTCCAAGAAAATAGCCTTGCGAGCAACAAATACTTTGTTCTCGACTTGTGAGTAAAAGTAGTATCCCTTTGTTTCTTTAGGATAACAGACAAACAAGCAGACACTGGATTTGGACTCTAGTTTATCAGATGTTAATTTCTTAACATGTGCTTCACAGCCCCAAATCCTAAGAAAAGACATATTGGGTTCTTTTCCAGTCCATACCTCGTATGGTGTCTTCTCAACTGCTTTAGTTAGAGTACGGTCCAACAGAAACGCAGCAGTTTCTAATGCATAACCCCAAAAAGAGATAGGAAGATTAGTTTGACTCATCATAGGTCAAACCATGTCCAACAGAGTTCGATTTCTCCTTTTGGATACACCATTCCATTGAGGTGTTCCAGGAGGAGTGAGCTGTGAAATAATACCACACTCCTTTAGATGACTGTCAAACTCTTGGCTTAAGTATTCGCCGCCTCGATCTAATCGAATGGCTTTTATACTTTTGCCAAGTTGGTTTTCTACTTCATTCTTAAACTCTTTGAATTTCTCAAAAGTTTCAGACTTGTACTTCATTAGATAGACATAGCCATATCTACTGAAGTCATCTGTGAATGTCACGAAGTAGCTAAAATCACCTCTAGCATGTGAACTTAAAGGTCCACATATATCGGTATGTATTAGTTCCAATAAGCCATTAGTCCTCTCACCTTTTTTATTAAAAAGACTCTTTGTCATTTTTCCTTGAAGAGAGCGCAATTCTTCCTCCAATGCCCTATCTTGTTGCAATGAAAGCAAGTGCTCTCACTCTCTTTGAGCTTCTGCGCCTTGGGCTTGGATTGGGCCTGAGGTGCACTCCCACTTGACTTGAACCGAGTCAGGTCATTTTTGGGTTTTGCCTTTCCCTTTCCCTTTCCCTTAGCGGGTCCCTTTTTAATGCCCCCTTAAACCATCAATACGAGATTGGTCTTTCGAATGTTCTCTTCAGCATTCTTAAGCATCCCATGGAGCTCAGTGACTGACTTGTTCATTGCATGCATGTTATAATTCATCACGAATGGATCATAATCATCAGTCAATGATCCTAAGATCAAGTCAGTGGCCAATTTCTTTGGCACTTGTACCTCAAGCTTCTCAAGAGTATCAAGATACCCTTTCATCTTGAGTACATGGGTACTAACAGGAGTACCCACAGCCATCTTACAAGAAATTAAAGCCTTTGTTGTCACGAACCTCTCGTGACGAGCTTGCTCTTGGAACATCTCCTTGAGGTGCACCATGATCGCATAAGACTCTTGGTCCATAAATTGCTTTTGCAATTCAGGCACCATAGTGGCCAGCATCAGACAGGTCACATCATTGGAGTCGCTCTTCTTGGTCTCAAAAGTTTCCTTTTGAACCGCAGAGGCATTCCTAGCAGGTTCTTCAGGCAAGGGTGCATCCAAAATATACGACTTTTTCTCTTGCTTAAGAACTATTCTTAAGTTTCGAGACCAGTCTATGAAATTGGATCCATTCAATTTGTCCTTTTCATGGACCGATCGCAATGAAAAATTGTTATTTGAAGATGCCATTTTCAATCTACAATAAAATTTAGCAAGATTAAATGAGGTCTTATTTATGATCCCACAAACCGAATTAATATCCCTTTAAATAATTCACGTTAGTGATTTAATGTGGGCCAAGATCCACTTTTTACAACAACTTATTAGTCAAGCTGAGCTTGTACACCTAATAAGTTAAGTTACTTAGGTAGGAGAACTTCAATCATGTCTCGTACATGACTCTTGGATCAAATGGTCTAACATCTTAAGATGTTATAGCACAAACCCATTTATTATTTGCCTAGGTCCGGGCATCCCTTTCCATGTTAAGTCCAACCTACATCCACAAACCATGCCTTACAAAGATAATCAGGCGCATCTAGGACTCCTAGTCTACGTGACCGATGATTGATGCCTTGACATGTTTCGAATTAGGAAGGCAACTTTGTGACTTACTATTTTAGGGATTCATTTTATTACGTCTTACATGGCATACGCTTTGTCATCCATACATAGCATGCATGTATAAATAATTGTATAAAGTAAAGCGTGACAAACATTAGGCCCAAAAACCTACAACTAAGATTCTATACTATTACATAAGAATCTTCGAGTTGGGCTTCTCCACTCCGGTGGGCTTCGTCTTGATTTACAAAGTCTTCAAGTATATTCTATTCTAAGAAATAAATGAAACTTTTACAATAAAATATAATGGCTCACAGGCCATATTTAATTACAAAAACCCAGGGCCCATGAATGCACCATGCATATCCATTCATCACACCAAACTAGCAAATAAATATACATAGCATTCATGGATCAAATAAAGTCCAATTTTAATTAATTTAGCCAAGCCCATTAATGGAAATTGTGTACTTGAACCTTTAAGATATGACCCCGTGATGGGCCTGGGTCGAAGCCCAATGGACTAAATCTTCTTATTGAATAAGTTCTCTTAAAAGCCCAAAACACAAACTAGTTAGATTTGTGCCATAAATCAACTCTAGTATAATTTCCAATTTTGCCATTTTTAATTTTATGTCATCAAGCCCATAAACATTAAAAATACATATAATATGTACCAACATGAATTAAAACACAAAATCATGAAGAACACATATATATGGTACACGGCATGCATATAAAACAAACAAACAACAAAACTAGTTGTTTAATGCTTATGTGATGCCACAAAAAAAGCACAAATAATCTGTACCATTTTAATCTAAATGTGTTTTTACCATTTTAATCAAAACAAAACAAACAATGTTGATTAAACATGTAACAAACACAAACTAGACATAGTTTTAAGTGATTTTAAAATTAATCAATTAAATTGTCATGGACCAGAATTAAAACCAAATTTAAAATATGTCCAAACCTGATATTTAATATTTAAAAATCACTTACAAACATTCCAAAATCGTTTTTACATTTAATATTTAAAACTAGTTGTTAAACATACAATTAACATGCCAAAATGCACCTAGTTTTAATATTAACATGTACCATCAGGTATTAGCAAATTAAATCTAACCATTAATAGCTCCTAGAACATCTTAGGATAGTATATTAACATGTCATATTAATTATAATACCTATCTAATCAATTAAAATTATTTTTACACCAAAACAATGCAAAAAACTCAAAACAGAAAATTTCAGATTTGCATGTTTTCATAATGACGATTTTTAATTAATTTTTTCATGCATCTAAAGCACTAAAATATGCATGTTTAGGCTCTGATACCACTGATGGAATATGACATGGTATGAATGTGATGATAACGCAGCGAAAAAATAAAATTTTTCATCATACATACCATACAAATCCGGAGCAAGAAACGAAACATGAAATTTTAGGGTTTTTGAAACTTACAACTTTTGATGCCTTTTAAATCTTGAATTTGGTGATGACCAGCAACTAAGATGACTTAGTCCGCCTTAGATCTCGATCACCAATGCCAAGGAATAGCCTTTTACGCCACTCCCTCTATTCTCACACACACAATTGCACAGTCGGCTTAAAATCGATATTGCTAGCTCTCTTTTAAGGTATTGTGTAATGGCTATAGTTTGAAGCTACAAAACTTGATTTTGTACTTCTCTTAGGTTGCTATTACTACCCAAGAAAACAAGAGAATGAGGAACAATCCTTTCTCCTTGTGAAAATTGGATCAAAAGAATTTTGTGAGAGAGAGATGAAGTTCACGCAAAACCTAGATGACTAGGGTTTTCACGCCACAATCTTATGTCACTTAGGGTTTTATTTCATTTCATATATATATATCCTTATCTTTTGGCAAGTATTTGATCTGAATTTTACTATCTCAAGATAATTAATTCAACCTCAATCACTTCCTAAAAATAAGTAATATATTTTGAATTAAACTCCTTTGAATTTAAAATTCAAATTTGAAATAAAACATAAGACATATTAATCAACTAAATCACTTAATAAATATTAAGCATGTGCCGAAATTCCTTTAATTTTTCTCTAGGAATTTCGGCCACTAATATTCCTAATAAAGTTATTTAATTTGATCATAAGTCTTTTAGGCTTTAATACTCAATTAATTAAATTAATGCAAGACATTTAATTAATTGAAATTAAACCTTATGGGCTGACTTTCTCTCTCTCATGGACCAAGGTCTAATAGCAATTTTATAACTCATTACACACATTAATTTGACTTTAATTAAAAGCCAAAATTAATGCCCAATACATTATTTAAATATTTTAAGCCCAATGCTTTGTGTGCGATCCTATAGGTCCATTTAATGTTGGCAATGAATTAATAAATTAATTTAAAGGCTATATATATTCTCTAGTAAGATATTATAGCATTCCAAATTAAATGAAAATGCATATGGCATTTAGTGACCTAATGTAATTTTGCATAGTCCCTTACCCATAAATATCAGAATTAATATAAGGCATGGAACTAGTCATCCTTATATATATTAATTCCTTTCTTGATATTCCAGTGACACTGAACTCTCAGATAAATAATGATTACTCATTATTTCATCACGGTATGGCCATACACTTCTCAGTTCACTGATCAAGTGGCCGATGATATTTTCTCTCTTATTGAGAGGGGTAATTCCTTCACTTCTCTCATGCTCTTTAACATGAATCATTGCATACCCAATCATACCCGTACTTGTCACTCTGTTACGAGCACGTTAGATGTATGTCAAAGTACATAGTAATTCATAAAGAGTTTCATAGAGATTTCAGGTCTAAGAACTCCGATACAAAACTTGCATATGAGAAACACTTATGACTTATACCATGTAGTGTTCTTATGAGCGGATCGTATCCAGATACCATGTTCTTTAACATGTATCTATGATCTCTGATTGACACTCTTGTCCTAATGATTCGTAAGACCAAACTCATAATATCAGAGAGAGCATACTAGTCTTAATTCATTGTTATTCCCATAATAATGACTGACTAGGGATGTTTAGAATGAAGTCTCATTTGTTTCAAGGTCTTACAACCATGTGCCTCACACATGATAACTTAAACCGAAACGACATTATTGGATAGTTTTATCAATTGACATGCATAGGAATACAAAAGATAAAACAAATGCCTTATTTTATTAATTTCAAGTGTTTTGTTACAATGCATTGGGGTTAGGGCTTACACTAACACTTCTATCATTCTGCCTATCTGATTTTCTTGCCTCTCATCATCACCCATTTCTTCTTTTGTTTTAGTATCTTTATCGCTTTTCGAAAGCTCAACTGAACTAAACTCTGAACTGATTGCAGACCCTAACTCTGAACTTGATTCTGACCACAACTCTAGTAGTTCAAACATAGAACTCTGGACTAGGTGACCGTTTAACCCTCAGGACCACCTAAATGAATCTATGATGGCTGCAAAAGTCAAGCGTTAGGGGTGATGCATGATGATACTGCATAAGCATGGTATATACATGATGTATGAATGCAATGAATACATTCATTAGATGGCAATCACAACCATATACAAGCAAGATAAAACCTTCTAACCTTATTACTCCCACACATGAGGTTATGCAGCCTCTTCCTTAGGTGGCCTTAGCCCATGGGTCAATAGGAAACCCCATGGATGCGTATAGTGCACAATGAAAAACCAGCAGCATAACCTCTCTTAATTGAAAGCCAGGCATATCATTTGGCCATTGTGTATTTTGAGTAACACGTACAAATATGGTTAGGCCCGTCGAGGTATGGTAGCCTTTGACTGGTACCCTCTTAATTTTTTTGAGTTTGGTTAATACATAAGGGCCCACAAAGCAAACATGGATTGTTATGGTTATAAAATCTAGAGGAAGCAGCTATTGTTATTACATGGGCTATAGTTAGGAGGTGAAACTTCAAGGCTACTTAAACATAGTCCCTGCCAATAGGTCTAACTCATTATGAGCATAATGACCAATGGGTCATCATTTCATATTCCAATTGGTAATAGACTTAGGTTGGTAGGTCTACTTGATGCCTCCCTATATTGAGTGAACGTAAGGCGTGTTTCTAGATAGCACCGGGGGTAAAAGAAGGATGCTTAACCTAATTCTAAGGCTCTAGCATGTATGTAAAAAATGCAATTTTGAAAGCATATAGGATTAATAAGAAAAACCTAATTATAAGTAAGTTAACCAAGATGCTTTTAGGAGCAAGGTCTCTTACTCCCTAGTGGAGTTACCACTCTGATGCGTGCCAGAGCCCACTCAATTTTTGATTTGCTTTTGGAGGCCTATTTTTAGTGTGCAAGACCTGATGAGGCTTACTAAAACTCATAAATTGATCACTTCACAATAAAAGGGGATTTAAACCAAATTTTTTATTGATGATTGACCTATGAAGGCATCCAATATGGGCTCAAAGAGGTAGGTATCATGAAGTCGCCACCCAACAGAACGTTGGGGAATGAATCCCAACCTTTTAATGCCCAAATAAAGATTAGTGCTTGAGATATCACTCTTACTTGGCATCTCGATTATGTGTTTCTTATAATTACGTGTTTATCTATTAATCCATTACCTCCCTTCTCACTTGATGCAATACAATTAAATTAAATAAACACATCAATCAAATAAATAAAGCAGTAAATAAAGCATGTAAATGAAACAAATGAATCCACTACTCAAACTACTACAAAGGCAAATTGTCCAATTGAATACATACATAAATTGGGCTATTTATTGTTTTTGGGAACATTGGTTCCCTCATGCAGGTTTACAAAAGGGAAGATGAAGAGTCTTTCTTAATTTTTGGAAAACATGGGATGAGTGATCCTAATTTTGATGAAAATAAGACTCCATTTTTTTATTTATGTGATTTTGAGGCAAAAATTTGGACATTGATCCATTTTATTTGAAAAAAATGCAAATTGGTTAAGTAAAAATTGTTCAAGTGCTTTTCTTAATTATCATGTCAAAAATTCCCTTTTTACTACAATTTTACATCCCCAAAAATGAAATACATCCAAAAAATAAAACTGATAAATAAAGCATAATAAATCAAAATAAAATAAGACATAAACTAAATGCAATAAAAGTGAAAGGGGATAGAAAGGAACCATCCAAAAGCTGAACCTCTAAGGCAAAATGATTCTCCTAAAAACTCCATAAATGTATAGCAAATAATGGCTCAAGGAAACATGCAAAAACACATTACTTAGCATATAAAACATAATATAAATTAAATCATGAAATTAAAACACATAAAAAACACACATGGAATTAATATTAATTGAACAAAATGTAGATCATGCGGAAACAAAAGCAAAAATAAAGTTTGAAAAAAAGTCTAAACACTAAAAATGAACTAAATCAACAAAAATAACACTAGAATATGCTAAAAAGGAGCTAAACATGGGGTTATAAATGCCCTAAGGCAAGACAGATAACCATAAAAGAGGGAGAAATAGGATGAGGTAAAGACACCATGATGTCCTATTTTTTTGCATTAACAGATGGCCGTTTGTGGAATCTTTTTCCTGTCCGTCACTCAAGAGATAGTTAGAATGCATAAATCAAAGCTCAAAAACAAAAAAAAAGCCACTGCAACCTCTAAATATGCATATTTAACTCTTAACACATGAAAAACCTAATCGTAACATTGAAAATAAATCCAAAACATGATTTACCATTAAATAATCATATAAATAAAAAATAAACCAAGATATTCATCATGCCTTAATAGAGAAAATAAATCCTAACATGTTATTCTAACATATTAAATAGCTTTAAATCATTATGGAAAATCATGGCATCATAAAAATCATGAGAAAAACAAGTTAACTAAAATTAGATCATACATTACAACATCATAAAAATAAAAAATAAATCAACCTAATTACATGGTCATGATATGAGTTTAGAGAGAGAAAGAAACTAGGAGCCTAAAATGTTACACTTAAGAATTCTTAGCTCTATAATTCTGAAGAACAATGATTCAAGCTTTGATCTTCAATTCTTATGCTTAAGATAAAGAAGAATATGGTTTTTTTGGTGTGAAAAATTACTTGAGGTCATGCTTTTGAGAATAGAGAATCATATTTCTCTTCCTTAAAGAGATTGCCTCCTTTTTTCCAAAGTGTTAGAGTTCCCCATTTTCAAAACCCTAAATTTTATTTTTATATCTAGAGAAGAGTTAGAGATCAACACTAACTCTAATTCTATAGAATAGGAAGAATTAGTTCCCTAAAATTCACCCTATATCATACCTCTAAAATCTGATCTTTATCTATGATTTTCAAAACTGACCATGGAAAATCTAAAAATAACCCCACAAACGGGCGTCTCTCATTGATAGATGACCGTTTCTCACAAGATTCCCTAGAATTACAATAATACCCCTGAACCTGACCTAGACTGAAGGAAAATAGCCATAAATGTCTATCCTTCTATGACATACGATCGTCTATCACTATTAGAGGTCAAAACTCAAGGTTTTTTGAAATTCTTTTTAAAACTCTAGAAAATTCAAGTTGGAAAACCACAAAAATATTTATAAAAATGTGGAAATCAAGGCCAAAACTTTGAGATTTGTGCTTTCTATCAGAAATATAACTGATTTCTCATTATCCAGTAACCCTAATTTAGACTACCTCGGGTCATGGTGTCTACACTCACTTAGAGATGAGGGTTGCCAATGCATCTGCTAATTGGTTCTCATCTTAAGGCATATGTAAAAAGGTGCATATTTTGAACTGATTACTCAAACTCTTTAGATAATCGGCATGCAGAATTGGTCGTTCTTATTTGATAGACCATTCTCCTCTCGTATGGTGAATTACTAAGGATGATTCCCCTAATACTTTGACATTATGAGCACCTAAAGCTATCAATACTTTTATTCCATACATGCAAGCTTTATATTCAGCCCCATTGTTAGTCACATCGGACCTTAATTTCTCAGCTAGGGAAGTTTTCACCACCAAATGTGATAGATTGACTCCTGCTCCAGTGCTTTTATTGTTCATTGCTCCATCAAGGTACTTTTGCCAACCATGAATTGTTATGAAGGTGACACTTTCATCTAGGAACTCATACTCAAGCTGGTTACCCTCAAATGCATGGTCGGCCAAAAACTCTGCAACTGCCCTTCCTTTGATAGTCTTTCTAGTGACATATTCTATTTTGAATTCTTCTAAAAATAAAAGCTATATTCCTATTTTCCTAATAAGGATGGTGCTAACTGAAGGTATATGAGTTGATTGTGCTTAGCAATGGCCTAAATCCTATAGGAATAGAAGCAATGTTTTAGCTTCTTAAAGGCCTATATTACTGCCAAACATATCCTTTCCACATTGACATACTTTCACTCGTATGGAAGAAACTTTTTACTTAGATAATACATAGCAAACTCCACTCTGACCTTGTCTTTTTGGGCTAGCATGGCTCCTACTAAGTTTTATTCCACTAACAAGTACTTGATCAATAGATATAGAGGTAAGCTTAGCGATGAACTGGCTGATGTATTGAATCCGTAATGGTGGGTGCAATAGATATTCCTTAATAGTGTCAAAAACTTTTTGACAGTTGTTATTCCACCTGACTGGTCAATCTATTCTCAAAAGCTTAAAGATCAGCTCGCATATAAAGGTAAGCTTAGCAATGAACTAGTTGGTGTATTGAATTTGCCCTAAGAACCCCTTGATCTCCTTTTCCTTCTTTGGCACCAGCATTTCCTTAATAGCTTTCACCTTATCCAAATCCACCTCTATTCCCCATTGACTGACTATAGGCCCCAATAATTTTCTTGATGTCAACTTGAAATCAAAATTCTCAAGGTTGAGGCCAAGATTATACTTTTCGATTTGTTGGAAAAAATTCTCCAATGCCTTAAAATGCCCTTCTCTAGTATCAAACTTGATCATCATGTCATCCATATAAACCTTGGCTTCTTATGAATTAGGTTATTAAGGATTTTAGGGCCATTCTATGGTAGGTGGCATCGACATTCTTTAAGCCGACGGGCATGACTTTGTATGCATAAATCCCCCACTCAGTGATGAAGGCTATTTTCATTTGATCAACTATCCTGTTCAAAATCTGATTGTATCCTGTATATCCATCCACAAAGTTATACATTATACACATTGCCATATGGTCGACTAGCAAATCTATATAAGATAAAGCGAAGTCATCCACTACAAGAAAAATGCCATCTAACTAAGGGAAATTTGATAATTAAAAGTCAAAATTTGGTAGTTAAAGACTTATAACGATTGAAAAATTCCGTCAATAGAAGCCTCATGGGTAAAGGCATAAATGATCGAATTTTGTATCCAGTCATTAATGTATTTAATAACTAGAATGTTTCCAATCGTTGAATATTAATTTTTAGCGATGGGATGTTCCTCTTGCTGATTGTGTTTACTTTCAACGAAGGGAATTCTGGTCATTGAAGATACCTTTAGCGACTAGATTTTCCCTTTGTTAATTATGTTCACTTTTAACCAGAGGACTTTCGATCATTAAAGATTCCTTTTAGTGAACAAATTTTCCCTTTGCTAATTATATTTGCTTTTAACAAATGGAATTCTAGTTGTCAGAGATTCCTTTTAGTGATCAGATTTTCCCGTTACTTCTTGTGTTCACTTTTAAAGAAGAGACTTTCGATTACCAATATTAAATTTTAAAAGTAACTAAAATACGACTAGGAATCCATTCAATAGGAACAATTTTAATTGAATATTACTAACACATATCATTCAAATATATAAACATCTAAAAATATAATAAATATTGTAATTTCATAGATCAGAAAAGAAAAGCTACAAAATATCCTTATGTTTCCCAATTATATAGTTGACACAAAATCAAACTCATCAATAATAAAACTAAAATAACTACATAACTACATACAAAATAGAACTTTTTCTGTTTACCTTCTATATTAAGTAATAGAACTAAGATTCAAACACCTCTTATAAAATGCCGTGCCTATTCTACTGGAAATCCACAAACTATTGGTGTTAGGTGAAGAAAAGCCAAGATATCAAATTGCAAAACAAATGTAAGCAAAGTAAGAAATTTTTAAATGAAATGGGACATGTCTGTAGGAACTGTTAACATCAATTCTCTTCAAAATTACTAGATGGAAGCAAACTAAAATTCATGCAAATTCAAAATCATAAGGCTTAATAGTAACCGTAACTCTGAAATGATTCCATCATTTTGTTTTCCTAAAAATAATTGATTTAATCATTCTTAAAATCCATAAATAGTAAAAGAATCACAAAAACATGACTCAAAAACTTAGAATAAGATTAGAGCCAAATAAGAAATGTAATTTTATGATCACCAACCAAAAAGAAGTTTCATTAGCAGATTCACCAATTTGTTGTAACAATTCAATAGCATGTGTAGAGTTCATTTCCCAGCCATTAATGTTGCAATGCTTTGTTCCCATTCTAGAATTACAATCAAAGCTTTCAAAAGTCAACCCATATTTTAAAGCTTCGAGGACTTAGAAGTGATTAGGAAAATTTCCAATGAAGATAAGTTGCTCCTTTAATGATGCAACACTTTCTTCAACTCGTGCATCTTCTAACGAGTCTACAGTGAGCAAAACATGCAGAAATTTTTTAAAGAAAAAGCAAAAACTTCAAAATAACCATAAAAGAACTCTTTGTGCCAATCGCACCAATATTGAGATGCTGTAAATTTATTATTATTTTTTTTGTAAAAGTTACAGGAGATCAAATGTGAACAATACCATGCAAAATTAATTTTATTTGTTATATTTATTTATAACAATTAAACTTGAAATAACATATAAGTATTATTAAATATTAAAAAAATATTTGTGTGATCACAATTCAATAAATACTAATCAGTATTTAGAAAATAATTGGTGTCAAGTACAAGTGCATCACAATTAAATCAATAATGAATTTTCTAAGTAAAAAGATGATGTCATTTAAATACTAATATAATAATAAATATTACTTAATAAACCTATAAATATTAACTCATTATCTCATTATTTATATCTCTTACTATAAAATTATTCTTTCTTCTTTTTATTTTTTCTTTCTAGCTTATTTATATATTCACTTATCTATTCCAAAATGGATTTTGTTTTCTTTAATATTTTTTATTTCCTTTCCCTTTCATTGTGCCCAAATAGAAAAGGGATTATTAAAAAATTGATAGAAATCAAATTAATTTATATTTTTTTGTATTGAATAAAAAGTTATAGAGGCCAATAACATGCCTAGGATAATAAATACAATCCAAAAGGAAAGTAGCCAGCACAAATAACCTAAAAAAAATACATCATCCAGCCAAAGAATTAAAACAAAAACATCTGACCCTACACAAAGCTATAGCCTAGCATCAATAATATAATTTTTGAGTTAGTGGAAAAATTAACCATGTAGTATTAATCCCCTATAATGCTCTGATAAATGATAGTGCAAAAAAATGACCCCAATATAATAGTTCCACTAAGACCAGGTAGAAGAAAAGAAATCAAGAAATATCTCATTTAATTACTCAATCACTTAAAAAAGACACTCTGCTTCAACTATTTTAAAATTTTCCAACTAACAAATAACAATCACCAAAATATTATGCCCTCTGATTTATCATAATACAGCACACATGGATACTGAAATGGCATTTGAAAAACATATAGAACACCCCTCTCCTAAACAAAAATGGATAAAGTATGAACAATATGTACCTTTAAAGCTTCGAATATCCTTTCTATAATTGTAGCATCACTGAAGCCACCACCAGCAAAGGGAATTGCTAAAATTTTTTAAATTAAATCAAAATAGAGAATTTAATAAGTTTTTTCAAATTAGTAAGCATATGTACCATGTTAAGAAAAAATAAAAAAATAAAAATAAAAACTGGTAGGAACTTTATAACAAAACATAAAGTGTGGGCACAAGTTATTAGAAATTTCACTTCAGCTAAAAGATAATAATAAAAAAAAGTAACAAGAGAGAAAAACAAATAAAAAAGGTTTCAAAATGCGTGAATTCTAAATTAATGAGAAAATCCCATTTTAACTCTTTAAAGCCTATGAAACCATGCACTAACTAAAAAAATCCTTTAGGTGATGATATAAGAGAAATGAAGTAAAAACAATAACCTTATAGATTTTCTCCTAACAACTTTCATGTAACAAAAATATAATTTTTATAAGGTTGTTCAAAAGAATCAAGTAAAAGGACACAAAAAAAATAAGATCCATATTCATTAAATGTCACCAGTAAGAGATCCATAATAGAATTTGCTGAGTTATACATTTCATCAAAAGAGAACTCATTCATAATAAGATATAGAAGAAAATTAAAGAAAACTTTGCACTTAAAAAGAATTTTATACAAGAAATTTGGAACTGAGCAATGGGAAGAAAATGCTATACCAAAATAATTGTTAAGATTGATTAGTATGTAAATGATGATATGTATACGTTAAGAGGGAATGAATGACCTAGTACAAGAAATTTAAAATGAGAATGGGAAATTAGTAGTAATGCAAATTAGAAATCAATAGATGGGATAAAGAAACAAAACGTGAGGACAAGAAAATAAAGAAAATTATTTTAAATGCAATAGGACATAAGATAAAAATTTAGGTAAAAATGAAAATTTTAAGCTTATGTATGTGTGAGTGTGAAATTTTTTGTTAGGTATCCACCACTAGGCATTTTATGAATAGCTATGCGCCAGTACTTAAAGGTTATAGGTAAGAATTCGAAGGGATAGGCGCTAGATATAAAGGAGTCATACATTAAAGGTATAACTTTATGCTTTACATGTGGCATGTATAGTTAGGATTAGATTTTTTATGTATATTATAGTTGAATATTGGTTAAACTACATTGTAATATTGATGGTATAAGAGTGTTACATTTTGTAGTATCAAAGCATGGTTTAGGTGGTCTTAAAATTAGAATCGGGTGAAACAATTAAAAATACATGCCATAAGGATATTAATAGTTAAGTTGGTTTAGCAAAGTAAAGCGACCTGTCCCTACTAATGTAAGCTGAGGAATAAATAGAAATTACGTTAGAACAAGTATAATGGAATAGTAGTATTTTTAGCTATTTAATGCGAATGAATTTCAAGGATAAAATTTTTATTAGTGGAGGAGAATTGTAATGGCTCAAAATTTCAATTTTTGTGAATAGTATTATTTATGAATAGTGACATCGGAGTGGTACTAGGTGAATAGTACCACCCAAAATTCGCAAAAATATTTATTCACCAATAGAAATTACAAATTAAACTAAAGTCAGTGGTAAAATTTGAGATGAAATTGAGGTCAGACAGACCCTTAAAATGGACAGTGAATAATTTTTCGAGATCGTAATAAGGTTTGACCAAACTTTAGCCGACCTGAAAATATTTCACAGACCTCCAAAAATTATTTCGTTTGTCTAAAACTACTTGAAATAATTCCAACTAATATTTGGGAGTGAAAATTAATTTTTCTAATAATTTTAAATGTTGGGATTATGAACTGGTAAATTGTGTCTATAGGCTTAAAAATAATGCTAGAGGCCTCTAAAAAATTACCAGAACATATGGATTCACTTGAAACATTATCTAAGATTATTTGATAGTGAAAAATCAATTTTACGGTGCTTTTAAAAAATAAGTTTTTAGGCCGATGGAAATTTACCGGATCGAAAAACAGTATCCGATTGATCCAAAAATATTCATATAGCCTAATAAATATTTTTATAGTATTATAGATCTATTTTTATGAGAAAATTTTGTAGTATTATGGATCTACTTTTATGAGAAATTGAATAAAGAAATGGTAGAAAAATAATTGGGCAAAAATATTGGTTAATTAGGTTAATTGGGCTAATTGTTGGACCCAAATTGGTTGGACCGAATTTGGCCTAATTAGGATGACTATATAAGCCAAAAGAATAAGAATTCTTCAGCAAATTTTTCCATCTTCTACACCCTTCTTACTGTCCCATTCTTCCTCTAAATTCTCCATTTTTCATCTAATTCCATCAACCTAATTCTACCTAATTTTTCACCCTAAATAATTCTTAGGCCCTAAATTCATCTCTAACCAATCTCTAAAGGCTATTTCAAGTGGAGAAAGTGGATGGAATTGTGAAGAAAAGGTTTGGTCTAAAAATTCAAGTTAATTTAGTGATATTTTAGGGATTTTAATAGATTTTTAGGTAGGTTTTGATGGAGAAATTTATATTTTGGGTTTAATTTGAATTATAGATGAAGAAAATTGAGGAAAAGAAAACTAGAGGAATTCGGCCTAGGTGAAATTGTAACACCCATACACCATAAATGTCATAATGTAATATAATAACAGTTTCAATGTAATACAAATTACTGTCCTGCTCATCATGACACATACAAAACACAATAAATTTGTCTGCTTTGTTGCGCATTTTTATCCAAGTCCAATGCCTTTTTGTTCGAGTACCAACCTTTCTTCCTTAAAGCCTGTTCAAAGTAAATAGCTATGCATTAAGCATATAATGGTTAGGGGTGGATATCCAACAAACAAATTTCACAGTTACCAGTATACAAGCTTAAAAATTTTATTTTTTTCTAAATATCATCTAATATTCTAGTTCATTAAATTGATTTTTTTTTATTTTAACTTCTATCTTTTACTTATTTATATCCCATCTTCAGATGACAATTATATTTTAATCCCTAAATTTCATATTATTACATAATTTTCTAATTATAATGCTAATTTAATGTTTTTATTCTATTTATATTCTTTATCTTATTTGAACTTCCCAACCTATGTTTAATCTTTAATACTTTCTTGTGTAATGGTAAATTACCATTTAGTCCCCACTGATTTTATTTTCTTATATTTCCATTTTTTAATCCTTTAATATTATAATTTATATTCTAATTTCTCTTTTAACTCTTCAAATTATTATTTAGTTCTCATTACTATTTGTTTATGTCTATTTCTCAATTATTTCCTTAGTTACGGTGAAAATTACAATTTAGTTCCTAAACTTTCTTTTTAACACATATTTGATTATTTCCTTACTAATTTTACTCTTTTTGCTTCCTTTTGGTCTTTGTTCAATTTTTGTCTCAAAATTTACATTTTATTTCTTATGTTTTTCTTATGTAGTGGTAAATTACGGTTTGGTCCCTAAACCATTGTTTAATTAAATTTTTACCCTTTGACCATTTTAACTTTCATAAACATATTTTTAATGTAAATTTACACTTTAACCCCCTATTTCTCATGTAATTACATATTTGCCCTTATTACTTGCTTAATTACATTTTTCACCTTATTCGTTCTTTTATTACATAATTAACATCTTTTTATGTTTAGTTTTCCATTTAGTCCTTATTTTCTTGTATAATTACATTTTTGCTCCTAATCGTGCTTAATAGAAACCCTCAAACTGGATATGCGGGATAAAGGCTCAAATGGTCCAAAATGAACTAGAGTGACCACTTAGCATGATCTACTACTACAAAATGTATGGAGTTGACTACATAGTGTGATCAATGCCTCTAGAATGTATGAAGGTGACCATTAGGTGTGATCAATGCCTTTAAAATGTGTTGAGGTGACCACTTGGCATGATAAATGCCTCAACTATCAATCTAATGTGCATATCTAAATGGGTACCGTGGTATATATCCCTATACCTAGCCATTATATCCAAAAATCCTTGATTAACCACTGTACACAAAGGAAAAATATTTTTAATCATCTTATGTTAAACTATTACAGAACTTTTTATTCCATTTACATTTTGCAACAATTCTTATTTGTTCATTTCTTATTCATTCACACTTAACATGTATATATTCATAATAAACATGCATAATATCATTTGAATATGATAGAAACATGCAATTTTCACATTATATACTATTTGGCCATGTCGTGTTCGCATCCATTCATTGTGTTTTCTCTCACATTATCATGCTTTACACATTCCCATGATCATTTCAAGCTTTCCAATGATGATACACCATCTAGATTCCATTAATATCTATTTAATACACAAATGAATATCATTATGTTTACTTAGTCAATATTACGTATAATTATAATTTAATGTTTTAATAATTCTCATTAGGTTTATTCATCATTATAGAACTCATTTCATGTTAAGTGTTCAATTAATTATCAAATTATCACTTGATAAACCTTAGGTTATCATTCAACCATTTAAAGTATTATTTCTTCTTAGTTGTTGTCTTCTATAATTATCATTTATTTCATCATATTATCAAGGTATCTTAATTTGTTCCATCATTTTCATCATTTTTCTTTCTCATTCCTATACTTTACTATTTGGCCATTAATATGCCATATGTATATAAATATGTTTAGTTCATTTAACACATTCATACCATGTTTTTCACGCATATTAAACATGAATCTACCCTTAAATTAGTTTAGTTATTTATCTAACCTTAATTTCATTTGCTTACATAATAGTTTCCATAACTAATGTACCATTTCTAGTCATAATTTCATGTATTTAACATCATATATTTCATTATTCATCATCTAATTACATTAATCTATCATTAATTTTAATTAATGTCAATATTACTTAATTAATTCTTAAGGGACATAATAGATTAAATAACTAATGCATTATCTCTACCCATAATTTCATTCAATTGATATCATATACTTTGTTATTTATCATCCACTTTCATTATGTAACGCCCCAAAAATTTGAAATCGTGCGAAAGCACTCTTAATATGGATGTATAATATTTTGATACTGGCTTAAAGACTGATTTGTTAAGATATGTAAGTTTGCATAATTTCAAAATTACGAAATGATAATTTGAATTTAAAGAAAAAATTTAATAACTAATGACAAACAAATTAAAATAAATAAATGTATAATAATTATTAAAATAATAATAATAATAGATATTCTAAGAATTATAAAAAAAGGGTCTGGATCAAAAAGAATCAAGTGCTTTGCTTTGTGTGTGTGGATAGAAATTAAAAGAAACTTTATAATATATAAAAAAAAGAGGAGAACTTGAGAAGACCACGAATCGGAAAGGGAAAGAGCGGTGTTGGCACCGTTGCTTGGCCGTCGTTGCTCACAATGCTGGCAAGAAAGCTTTGGTTGTCAACGCTTCCTGAGCGCTCATCCCGTCATCAACCATGCCGATTTTCTTTCCTCCCCTCTTCCCTCTTCCCAAGCTGAAACTCATCGCCTCTTCCTCTTCGGTGACCACCAATGATTTCTCGAGAGCCAGGCACTTCTTCGACTTCTTTCGTTCCTCTTTATACGTCGGTGGAAGGTAGATCGGAGAGAGGGACTGCCGGCAGTTTTTGCTAGATCTCGATCAAAATTGACGATGATAAAGCTCGTGACCACCTATCGTGGGACCTCTAGGCCTGGATCTTCAGATGGACATTATCGGTGTCTTTTTGGTGAGCCTCTGGTGAAGTTCAGACGAGCCCAAAGATGATGAAATGTAGAAAAAAAATGTGGAAGTTTGACGCTAACGAGTATGTGGATATAGACTACCCTTAATTTCATTGAATTTTGAATTATATGGTGAATTTTTATATTAGGAAACTATATAAATTTAATAAATAATGAGAAATAATTGGATATAGTAATAGAAAATAATGATATAACATGAAATAGATGAGAATAAAAGAAGAAATTAAGTAACTAGTTGCAAAGCTAATTGATGCCAAATAATGCCCAAATAAATTTTAAATGAAATATGGTGATTTATTTGGAATCAAGTGCAATTGTAACATCTTATTGATAAATACATGTGTTATGATGGAATTAAGTGAAAGATAATATATGGGTATGAAAGTAAATATATATATAACATAATGATTTTCATGAGGGTAACAATAAGACACTAAAATAAATTAAGTGTTAATTAATATATACTAATATACATTGGTGTTAGAAATATAAATAGCATGAAGAGATTTGTGAGTGTTAAAAATTATATGATGGCCGAATTTTATATAATGGTATATGAATTAAATAACTAATATTAAATAGTACGCTATGTATAAAATACGTTATACTAATTTAGAGGAGTATAATTAGAATAATTTGAGTTAAATAAACATATTAACATAATGTGCACTATATATATATATATATATATATATATATATATATATATATATATATATATATGTAACATTGTGTGGCTATATACATAAGTAAAAAAAAGGGGTGAAATATATTGAGATAAATTAATAATTTGGTGAATTAATGTAAGATGAACATAAGTAATGTGAGAAAACAAATTAAAAGTACTAGATTACATAATGATCGAATTAGGCACCTATAATTAATATAATGGAATAGGTTAACTTGTTTGGAGTATTTAGTAAAAATTGAGTAATATATGTTACAAGAAATAATGGCCAAAAATATATATAATGGCCGAAATATATATAAGGGGATGTAAAATGTCTAAATGATGTTTTATTTAACAATTAATAATAATTAGGAAAAATAAAGCACAAGAAATGTAAAATTGTTAACTGAGTGAATAAAACAAATAATGAGGAAGGATCCTAATTATATTATAGTTACATAATGGGAAAAGTTAGTGAAATTTAGTAAGTAGGCTGAATCATATAGTGAGATGTAAGGCTTGAAATAATGCCAAGTATTAGTTGATATAATACATTGTATAAGTCCAAAGAAAAGAATTTATATAATATGAGTTTACATAAACATTGGAATATAATAATTCTTATGGAAACATTAATCCCATAATAGTGTGGAATTAGATATATAATTAAGGAAAGCCTTGAAATGAGTTGGCATAATCTAATAAAATGATGAGTGATAATAATGTGAACTTGGATTGTATAAGAAACAAATCAATAATTGTGGAATAAGGTTAGACCGAATTATGTATATTAGATGGAATAATGGGCAATTTGATAATAAATGGTAAATTATTTTAAAATGAGTAATAATTCAAAAAATAAGTATACTATAGTTAAGTGGTGATTTAAATGTTATTCAAATATAATGGTTAGTCTGAAAATTATATTATGTAACTATACTAAATTATGTATATTAGTGTAATATGTTAACATATTATAAGGCCAAGCTAAAACACCAGAAACTCAAATGAGTGAAGAAAATTAAAATAAAAAGAGAAGGAAACCAAAGTAACCGAATTGGATATCTTTATGCATTTAGATGTTTAATTAGATATTTATTGGCAATTAGATAAATCTATATATAAATATGGCAATAATGTTAATTAGAATAAAACATAAAGAGGTGCATCTAATGATGAAATAGTTACATACTAGCAAAAAGAAAAACTTATGAAACTTTGTAATTTTCATGTGAAATTGGTATATATATAGATATGATATGAAATTAGGGAGAAATATTTTGAAAGTGTGATATTATTTAATGGCTAATGGTATATGTTTGTTGAATGCACTTGAGAGTGCAATGTGATTAATATAATACGATAAGATTAAATATGGTGATAAAAGTGTTATGGGATATGAAATTTTGATAATACCCTTAGTATTCAGCAGGTAACCAGGACTTTAGGATAATATAGCTAGCCATAAGGACGATTACCCAACAGATTTCTGATTATGTTATTGTTTCTAATATGCATATTGCAATTGCAACTGTATGGGACTGATATTATGGGATTGATATAAGCCGGCACATTCTGATACGATACTGGAGTATAATATCATACCTTAGTGGTATGGTCCCTCTAGCGTATGAGATATTGTATTTCGTTTATCCTGTCTATTGGTATCCCATTGTTATTTACTAGGGGCAAGGTTATAAATTGTATATGTGAATAGAAGGAAAATAATTATAATATTTAAAAGAAATTATAAATGTTCATAAACAGGAAATAAAGTGAACATAATGGAATTAACAAGTTAGCAGGGCAAAATGATAATTATGAAGAAAATGAGAAATTTGAAATTTAAATTAAGAGATAAGAATATCATAATATTAATTGGATCAACAATTAATGAAAAATATAACAAATTAGTTAACAAGAGCAAAAAGGTAATTATATCACCGATATAGTGGTAGAAATTAAATTGAGCTAGTAAGTGAAAAATGTGGTTAGAATTGTGAAGAATAATAAAATTGTAATTGTTCAAGTAATCAAGCAAAAAAGGGACAAATGATATGAAGAAAATAGGATACAAAGGGGTAAAATAATTATTTTAACCAAAAGGGTAGTACCGTAATTAAAGTAAAGTTCGAAAATTAAATCATAAACTACCACCCAAGAGAAATTTATAGGGACCAAAATATAATTTAAGTGATTAAGGCAAAGTAAAAGTCAACTAAAGTAAAATTGAGATTTATTAAGTTAAATTAATGAAAAAGTCAAACTAAAGTCAATTCGGTCAATTTAAGGATAACGTTTAATTTGAGAATTAAATTGGAATTTTCCATGTAAATATGGAAAATGTCAAAATTTAGTAGGGAAAATAAATACTGTGAAAATTAAGATAAAGTTTATTGCAACGAAAAAAAATGGATTGGTATTAAGAATAAAGGAATATAAAGAAAAGCAAACAAATTAAGTGAGAAGTAAATATAAGTTAAATCTGAAAATGTAAATTGACCACAAAGGAGATAATAAAACCTAAACAATGAGGAAGACAGAAAGAGAAAATTTCAATAAACATAATTAAGTAATGAACGGAACCATAATGCGGTTAAAGAAGAAGCATTAAAAGGCAAACTGATAGATTTGGTCAAGAGAATAAAATTAAGGTCTAATGAAAAGGAAGATCAATAAGTTTCATAACAAAACTTTTAAAAGGAAGAAATGATAGTCAAACTAGAAATTATAGGGAAATAGTTAACCCAATATTGATTCAATTATAAGAATGAGGAGCTCAAAAATATTAACAAGATGCAATGAAATAAATTATCGATTAATTTTTGTGAAAAGAAATTGTAAATAATGAAGAATTGAAGTGTAAGTGATAAGCGTATTGCAACTTAATTAATTTGAGTTAAGCTATGGTAATGACAATAGATAATTATGATTTAATAATTTTATGAAAGTAATTGGTCAAATTAAGAGGAAATTAAGAACTAAGGTAATTGCAAGAAATGCTCAAGCAAAAGTATAAAGTTACATGGAAGATTATAATTTAAAGTTAGAAATATAAATAGAATATTTCAAAATATATAAGAGAAGAAAAATGGAAATCATACTAATAAAAATAATAGAAGATAAAATATATGCTAATGAAATTTTATGTAGTTGTATTCACCACTAGGCAATATTGTTGCTTAGTGTACAGTTTGTTGACTGTGCGCAAGAACAAAAGATTTTGGGAAATGAGAAAGAAAGATCTAAGGGCATGTCCATAAAGACATTAGAATCGAATAAACCGTGAAGATGATGTTAGAATTAATATTTGGTATTTTATATTTATAGTTGTTATTGTATTAGTAAATAATTTTAGACTAATATATATGTGCATATTTGACTAGTATCTTTGTATAGTGTACGGATATATGGATAAGAGTAGGGTGTTACACATTATTTTACCATTTATTTGAATTATAATTCACATTTAACAATTCTTCTCTAAGTAACATAATAGGGTTTAAAATAATTTCCCACTTTTATTCATTCTTTTATACAATTTTTCATGCCAAATAAATTTTTTAACATTTAATTTCATTATTATACCTTTAATTTAAATACACTAACACCCCAAATTACATAAATTAGGTTTACATAAAATAAGTTAATTTAGGTATCTAACTACCTATTTTCCAAGCTTTATCCATAATTTCTCATCCTTTTCAATCTTTTACTTCAATTTTCTCCTTGTTTCCACTTTTTTCCCCTTGAATTTCCATGTGGACCGAATTCTTCATGAATTATTTGCTCAATTTTCTTCATCTATAAATCAAAATAAACTCAAAATATAAATCTTCAGATCAAAATTTACCTAAAAATCAATTAAATTCATCAAAATTTAACTAAATTAACTTACTTGAATTTTTGCTCCAAAATTTTCTTCATAATTCTAGGCACTTCCTCCACTTTAAATCTATATTTTTTTATTAATTTTATGGCTTTTAAAAGATGATAATAATGGTTTAAATTAATAAAGCAAGAAAAATTATGGTGGAAGAGCTTGAATCAAATGAAAATGGTGGAATTTCACTAAGTTTTGGGTTATATTTTTGGAAGAGAGGGAGAGTTGATACTTAGTTTGTTTTTTTTTTTCACGAAATTTATGGTTTTTGGGTTAATATTCTGCCCAAAAATCAGTTTTTAAAAGGTGGACAAATCAAACCACTTTATATGGACATAATTGTGCCACTTGCCAATTTCTAATTTGCTCATCCATCCTTATTTTATTTTTTCACAAAAATTATTGAAAAAATTTCTAAATATTATAATTAAGATGTTTTTAAGATTTTAGGTCAATTGTAGTTTGTTTCGATAGATTTTAGGGCATCAAAATATTTTCGACCAATCCAAAAACTCAAATTTTTGGCCTTTTTTCAAATTTCATTGTTCCCCTCATCAGAATTCTATAAAAATTTTCAAAATGAAAAAATATATCTATTAATATATGTCTAAGATTTTAGGTCATTCCAACATTGTTTTGATAACTTTTAGGTTCGGCACGAAAATTTATTGGTCTAAAACTTGAAAATTCAAATTGGTCAGGAAGATTATTTTTCACTTCCAAAAATTTATTTAGGCTATTTCTAATAGTTTTATATGATCGTAGTAATTTTTGGATGTTTGTGGAATATTTTTGGACTCAGTCAAACTTGTGGCCAACCTTATTATGGTTCAAATTAATTCTTCACTGTGTATTTTAAGGGACCATAAAACCTCAATTTCACATCAAATTATACCTCTAGACTCAATTTAATTTGTAATTTCTAATGGTACAACATACATAATTTCTAATGGTGGCACACCAAAGCTTCCCAATAGGTCACCTATCCTAGTATTTTTATTACCCGAGCACGTTTAACTTCAGAGTTTTTATGGAATCTAGTGCATTAATGCTAATATGATCGCACCAAATACTATCCTAATGTCACTATTTATGGCCCAAAAAGTACTATGCATGAGAATTAAAATTTTTTGCCATTACAAAAATTCTAAGGGAAATTAAGTAGAATCAAGGGAAAAATGGAAGGAAAAGGTGACAAATGAAGAGAAAGCAAGGAGAAATCTTGGAAAATAGGTAAGTGGATACCTAAACTAACAAATTTCATGTAAACCTAATTTATGTATTTTAGGGCTTTAAGTGTAAATGATGTTTAAATTTAAATTAAAGGTAGATTAGTGAAATTGAATGTTAAATAATGGAATTGGTATAGAAAGTTGCATAAAAGAATGATTAAAAGCATGAAAATGGTTTAAGAACCTATTATGTCAATTAGGAAACAATTAGGAAATGTGAATTTTAATTCAAATTTAATGTGATTGGATGATGAATAATGAGATGTATAATGCCAAATGTATGAAAATGTGGTTAGAAATCATACTTTAGTTTTGGAACCTATTATTTAAGTATGTAAAACTAAGGTTAGATAAAGAATTTAATTGATTTGAGGTTAGAATCAAGTTTAGAATGTATGACAAACATATTAGAAATGTGTTTGATGAATTAAACAAATTTGTACGCTTATAACCTAATGGTGGTTAAATGGTAAAGTATAGAATTATGGGAGTATATGTGATGAAAATAATAAAATAATATCAGAAAAATATAAGTTAAACCTTACGAACATATTGGGAATTATAAATGGTATGAAAAGAATCACGAAAAGATATGTAACGTATGTAGCCAAATGGTAACATATGGGATTAAGAAAGAATAAATCTTGAAAAAATAGAATAATGTTAAATGTATATGCTTTAAGCCTTAATAACATAGTAGAATAATGTATGGTATTAAATGAATTGTAGATGGTGTAATACCATATGTGGTCGAATGGCCTAAAAAATGAAATTGATGTGATTACAATGTTGTTATGCATGGAAATGATGTTACATGGTAAATGGATGAAAATGATGTGCATGATATGAAATTAGATTGATGTATAATGTGAAAAGGTTGGAAAATGCATAAAATGTGCATATTTTATGTGAAAAATATGAAAATAGTTTTACCCTTAGCATTTAGTAGCGGAGCTAGAGGTATAGGATACAATGGCTAACCATAGGGACATTCATCATAGAAGCGAGTCATGCTGACTCGTATGAGTGGACCAAAGGCGGTTCCACACCATGAATGTGAGAAAAGATGACAAAAATGAGAAAAGGAGAAAAGAGGAATAGTATGATGCTAGTTAAGGCATTCACCCTCTAAGTAAATTGCCATTATAAGAAAATATTAAGAGAATTAAAATGTAAATTGGAGAGAAAAGGTAAAATAAAGGATACAAAAGGGTTGATTATGTAATTAATGGTGAAAGATGGTTGAAATTGCAAGTAAGTGCATGTGAATTACTTAGGTGTAAATAAATAATAAAAGAAGGGTTAAATTGTAATTAGGAAAAAAAAGAACAGTAATTATGGAATAGAATGTGAAAATTAATGTGACCTAAATATATTAATAGAAAAAGGATTAATGAAGGAAAGAAAAATATTATATGAGTTAAATAGTAATTTTACAAGCAATTAAAAAGCACAGAAGCAAGACTAATAATTTATAGAAATAATGTGTAAATTTAATTTAATGGGACATGGAAATGAAAATAAATTCAAGGATATAAGCAAATAAGAAAATGTAAATTAAGATGGGACCATAAAAACATAAAATGAAAATAAAACATTACAGATTTATTGTATGTGAGTAGTAAACTTTAAAATGAAAATTTAAAATTTATTATATAATAAAATATAAATAATAATTTAAGGAAAAGTAAATGATAGTTAAGAGTAAAGTAACCAATGAGTGATGAGAGATAAATTTAAAATATGTAGGATTGGATTTTGTTTGTATATTATTCTAGAGTATTGGTTAAATTAAATTGTGATATTTATTGTATATGAGTGTTACAAGAAATCCAAACAACAAAATCAACTTGAAAATAATAAAATTAATATAAAAAGAATTTCATTTTGAAAACTTCCAACTAAGCTGAATATTTTGCAAGCAAGTAGCAATTTAGTAGCCAGCAAGAATCATAATTTATATAATTAAGCATAACAGATGCCACTTTAATGAAAAACTTAATGCAAAATTAAAGAAAAGCATAAAATATATTAAAAAAGGAAGATAAGAGAGAAACCTATCAAGTATCAAATTTGGTTTTAAAATGAAAAAATTAGAATATAAAAAAGAGAAACCAAGAAAATTTAGTAGGGTTATGTTTCATAGAAATGAGAACCAAATAAAATAAAATTGCTTACCCATTTTAATAGATCAATTAGCCTAATAGATTCTTAAATGCTTATGAACAATATAGGCCCCAGCTATTACCGTTAAGAAACTCGGTGATTGGTGAACATGGTGAGTCGTATATCTAGGAAAAGTCCACATTGTGTGCCTGTGACATGCATCGAAGCCCGCTCGATTTTGAGTCGATTCTCAAAGGTCCGCTTTTAGGATCCAAGAGCGAATGAGATTCACAAAACTCGTAAATTGGGTACTTCATAATAAAAAAGGGTTTGTGTAATGCTCACACTAAATGCCTTTCTCCTGTAACAGTTAAAAAGATACGTTCAAAATACAATTTAAACTTTTATTTTAATGGTCTAAGTATATACATGCCAAAGACTTACACCAACTAATACAAAAATCTTCTCTTCCATTCTGGACCTTCGATGTACTATGCTCCCGCAATGCTTCAGAACCTGCACGCAGCAAACACTACGTGCTGAGCATTAAATATGCTCAGTGGTGACTACTAATCCAAGAATTTCCCAAAATTAAGCATAATTTCATAATTTATGCTTCTAATATTCTTATTTTATTAAGCATTTCTTTATATTTCAGTTAATACTAATCTTGTTGTTAATTCGTATTCTGATAACTATTGGTCTTTGGTTTCTAAACTTTCAACTTGACTTTGTAGAATTTTCTTTAGGTGGATCAATATCGGATTTACTTTTACTTTTACGTTAATGTTTACTATAACTTTTACTTTTATTAGTACTTTCACTTATCTTCTGGCTAAAGCAATTTAATTATCATATCATTTAACGATGTGAATGGGTACTCGTGTCTTACTAGTACCAAAATAAATTACTTAAATTCTTAATTTACTGTTCAATTATTCAATCTGTACTCTAGTTATACTTCTTGCTATTTATTCTTTTATTTTTGCTTTGACTTTTAGCTAATAAATACATTACTATTCAAAGGCTTTTAAGCTTTATTGCAAGATGATATAATTATTTTGGAACACTTTGAGTCAAATTCTCTTTCCTTCGTTTATATATATATATATTACTTTCATTCAAATATTTACTAAAACATATGTCTTTCTATTATCTTACTTTTCAATTTAACTTTTCCTTCAGAAAAGTGTTACTTAACCATTGCATTTCACATTATGTTAAATATCCTTACTTTTTAACTTCAAGGAGGAAAATTAATATTATTTTCCCGGCTTGTCACTATTTTTGCAGTAATAATAAGTACAAGAAATACCAATTAATTTACAATTATCTTTTTTCGCGTAAAACAAAACATATCTTAGATTCCTTTAAAAGCTTAGCTAAACATTAAGTTAATATTTTTAAATCTTATAAAACCTTTATTTTCTTTTTCTTACTAATTACGCTTTCAGAAATCTTTACAGATTTATCTCAACTTTGCATTTTCTTCCAACCAAATTGTTTTTCAATATAACTTTTTATATTCAAATCAATTAAACAGTACTTATTCCTTCATTTCAATGTGCCCCTAGTGCAATATACAAGTTTCTCACAAGGGATACTTGGGACTGGACCCAAAGGTCCTACTAAACAGATAGAGAAATGATCTCAAAAGATCAAATCTCACAGAACAGAAACAGATACACTTTCATTTTCACTTTCACTGAAGCTATGGAGATCAAAGATCCTACCCATAGCTAAGCAAGTCGCCATGACTTGCACCGCGGTACAGAGGTGTTCCTATGGCTAGCCAATTATATCAAGAACAAGAATCATAATACCCATTTATCGCTAAGGGCAAATATAAACAATCATATTGTAAACATTTTTGAACATTTAAAATTCTTTAATTTCTTTTCTTTATTTGTTACTATAATTTATTTCGATCAAATGCACTCTTTTGTACCTTTGACTATTTAATAACTTTTTATCCTTTTTTTTATTCGCTTTCCCTTTTTCAGTCACTTTTGTGAATTATTCTGTGATAATTCACTCAAATATTTAAACTTTTTCATCTTTTGTACAGATTATAAATTATGGTATTATAATTCATATTTTTCTTGTATTCTCTTGTATAATTCTTTACGAATTATTTTTCATACTTTTAAACTTGACATTTTTACAATTTTTCCTTTTTTGGTCCTATTTTTTTTATTCGATACATCGACTTTTATTTCGTCGGCGAATTAAATTTATATTCATTTCTTCTTTTAATACTTTTTGTTGACTAATTTAATACTTTTGATAAATTAGTCACATCTTGATTTTTCTCCCTTTTTGGCAATTAGGAACTTTATTAATATAATTTGTTATTTTATATCTCAAAAATACATAATTTGACTTTTTCTCTTAGATTATTAATTTCAAATACATAATTATCATTTTGCCATCGTAATCATTTATTTTCATTTTTATTATATAATTTCTTCCCTTATTCATCTTTTATTCTTAATTTTACCATTTTCGGGTAAAATTACATTTTAGTCCTTAAATCATAGAAATTCTATCTTTCGAAACCGTTAGGTCTCCGAAATTACCATTTTGACCTTGTTAAGTATTTCTTAGTTATTTTTGCTCATTAATTATCTATTTTGGCAAAATGGTAACTTTTATTTTCTTTCACTTAAGTCCTTTTCCTATTTAGAACTCATTTTATCTTTCTTTTATAAACGTATTAATTTATTTTCATCATTTTCATTTATTTATGAATTATTTACCAATAATTTATTTTTCTTATTATTTTCACGACCTAATAATTACTGCGAAAAATCCGTCGGTTGACTTTTTATTTCTCGTCATTGACATTAATTTATTTTTCGTATTTATTCATCACTTTAGTCATTTTTACACAATTTTGCATTACTATTTCAATTATTTTCATTATACATATACATATAAAAATTCCAATAAAATCCTAATAAATTCAATAAATTCCAATAAAATTTGTTTAGACATTCTTTATTGGTTATTATCATTTTTCATTAAAATAATGAGTTTATCCATGCTAACTCACAATTTTCATTCAATACATACAATATGCATAATCTTAAAAATTCCCAAATTAATTCTAAATATTCTCTAAAAATTTATAGACATCAATTATCATGTCTATTATTAATTTAGGCTACCATAAATTAATTTCATGCATTTTTCTCATCATTTTCTTTACTTAGGGAATTCGGGCACCAACATTTTTCCACCTTAAAAAATTTATTTCTTCCATTAATGCCTTCATTTCATTTTCCCTCATGCTTAATTTCATTTACCCTAACATAATCACATTAATTAACAATTTTTCATATTTTTACCTTAATTACACAATTAAAGAAAAATTCATATCAATAGGGAAATCAAAGGATTTGGTAGTCACTTACCTTTTTCCATACTTTAGCTTCCTTAAGCTTCACATTTCTTCACTTGACACCAACTCCATCCCTTCACAAATATATCTTTGGCCGAAATTTCAAGCCTTCCTAACATCAAATTTTTGTCCTCAAATGAAAAATCCAATCTCATAATTAGCTTAAACACCTCAAAAACTATAAGAACACATCAAAAACTCAATTAAAATCACTTGATTTTTCAAGTTCCATCTTACCTCATTTCCTTTCTTCACTTGATTTCTTACCTTCCCTTGCTCAAATCACTTGCTTAAGATCACTAGGGTGATCTAGAGAGCTGGAACTTCATTTCTTATGTTTGGGTTTATGAGAGATTTGGGGTAGAAAAAGAAGAAATCATAGGGAGAGAAGGAGAAGAGGTGGTTCGGCCACCTAAAGAGGAGAAAATGCTGGAGGTTTCTGGAGATAAACTCCAGATATTTGGCTCTATTTATACCCTCTTTATGGGCCAAAAATGGGGCCAAATTAATGGACTTAACCCATTTTGTTCTTAAGGCCCATTTAGGCCTTTCTAAAGCCTAATTAAATTTGTCTCTCTTCCAAACTTCAAATCACTTCAATTTTGATTTCATCATTCTTAAAACATCAAAAATAGGTAGGACGTAAATTTTCAGCTCAATCGGAGTCCGTTATCGGTCCGATTCAAACTTATCGATCCGATTCGACAACTACCGGTGTCACCGAAAAATTCCATGCTCATCACCAAAATATTTTACATAAAAATTCATGTAGGCACACAAAATCTGGTGATATTCGGAGTTCATTTACTATTTTTAATTATTTAAGCAAAATCAAGTCCCTTTCCTTACCAGGGAAATTGACTCGCTACATTTTTCGTATTTTTTACTTTTGGAGGCCTATTTGACCTCAAATTCACTTCAAATTTCAACCCTATGCTCAACATGACTATTCCTTTCAAATGGTTCAATAAAATATTTTCAACTTTCGGGTGTCCTCTCGTGCTCGAAAAATACTATTCACTACCGGAAAGTACTATTCACCGCTGGCCCGATGTTGAGGCCATTACATAGAGATTATGCATGATGTAGATATTTGAAAACTTATTGTATGAAGCATGTAAGAAATGATGTATTCCAATGCATGTTAGAATACAATAGACTGCATTTTAAGCGGTTTAAGGGGTTGTTGAGATCTCAGCTTGATCATTGTTCTTTGGCATGCACCTATTCAATGGTTTATTTGATGTGTTTTAGAAGAGCTTGAGAGAGTGTTGGCTTGGCTTTTGTTCTGTGCCTTGAGGCTTTTTGATTAGTCATATGGCATATGGTTCCATGTTTGCCACTTTATATGGGAAAAAACATGCCCATCGCTTGAAGAACTTGTGCACGTCATGCCCGTTAGGACCCCTATCTCGAGCCTTTAAGGGTGAGTCACTTGTCTGACTAATAACCCCTTATTTCTCTAGACGTTTGTAGTCATTATTTGGAGGTAGTGCACCCCTTTTAGGCTTTCACACTAGGTTTTCTTGGTGGAAAATGCATCCTGTTTGGGATTTTCATGTAACCCTATGCCTAAATTTTCCTTGGAATGGACCCAACCAAAACCAATGGCTTTTTATTTATCATTTTGTGGGACAGGCTACCTATTTCAAGGTTTTCACCCTATCATTTGGCCTAACTTTTGCTTAAAGAGCTAGTTACGATTTTCATTACTAATGACCTTCTTCTTCTTCTTGCTGGCACCCAACTTCTACATGTATCTTTGTATGTAACGGAGGCTCTCTTTGGCTAGTTAATCACATGATTATTCTTATGTATGCATTCTTACCTATATGTATCTCATGATAACAATAATAGGCATAAGCCAAACATGTAATGCAAAAACACAAGTTTTATTTAATCTTAAGGAGAAAATCTTGTGTGCATCTGACTCCTATTATCAATCAGCCCTTTTGGATTTTCTTGATTGAAAAATTCTCTCAATCCCTAATTTTTTTACCTAAGGTGCCTTTTTTCGATTTTTGCCCTAGTGGTTTTTTTCTTATTGTCTTTGCCTTGGGACCTTTTTTAGTTTGTTGGCATAATGGCTTGGCACCATAATGTATGTTGGCTTGTACTATGTCATCCACAGACTCGCGAAAGCGATAATAGGGATCTCAAATCATTCGGCCACCAAGCACTACTCGTTGAATCATGTTTGCAATGTTCTAGTATTTCTAGCAAATATGCATTCATGAGGAGTCATTGAGAGTGAAAAGATGTTCAGATTGGTAAATGCACCGTAAGCTAAGAGGCAGTCATACTCTATCTTGCCAAACTTGATGGCACCAAATCAACTGCAACTAGCCATCTTTTGAATGGGTGAACAGGCCTAGTGTTGCAAAATTTCACTTTGTGTTGAGCCATATAGATCAATTACTGGTAGAATGTTTGACCCATAACCATAGGAGAATGAAACATTTAACCAATATGCCTATTGTAAAACCTTTTATTTCCCTATCAAAAAACCTAGTCCTATGAAGCTGCTCTGTGATTGTTTTTAACTAATAGAATGGAGATAAGAATGACATATTTTATCGAACCACTGCAAATAACTCCTTTTGACTTGAATAAAGAAACATTTGGGTTTGTAACAATCTTAGAAACTATTTCCTATCTTGTGAAAGGGAAGTTCTCTTTGCATTGCGAAAAACTTTAACACCCATTTGTCCATGCATGTTTGAGAACTTATCTTTGGTATATGAAGGATGACCCTAGCATGATCTTTTTCCTCATCATTGGGAGTTAAAATAGCCATTTGGACTCTGCCTCTCTCAATGTGCATCAGTAGTCTACTTACCAGAGCAGTGTGTCCTTGTTTACTCTCCGTACCATTTCAAGTCCAAGCGAAGACTCATTTTTTTCCTTTTTATCCCTCAAAACTCACTTTAAGAGTCGTAATGGATGCAATCAAGATGTCTTTTCCTTGAAATTAAATGGAAAATTGTATTTATTGAATTGATATCTTGAAAATCCTATGATTATTGCCATGCATAATACAAATATAAAAGATATTGCAAGCATAAGAAAAATTAAAATTTTTAACACAATCAAAATAAATTATTCAAGGATATTGATTGCATTACAAAAGAAACACCTAAATCCTATGATAGCCCAATAGTTGGTAAGTCAGTATTATGGCATTTTTTCCTACCTTTAGGGTCTGAGATCTACTTACTGTCAATAAGGTGTTGGATCCTATACCTTAGGATTCAACAATCATCAATTAAATGTCTAGTGTGCTGGTGGAAGGCATATAATTGATTTGACATATGATGGACGAGCTAATATCTCTAAGCAGCCTATATGGTAGGGTTTGTAGCTTCCCTTCTTTAACCAGTCGATTGAAATCCCAAGAGAAAGGCTTACCTAGATTAGAATACTACCTCTAGGTTACTACAATAGCTAACACTCCCCCTGTCCTTTCGGTGCCTCTGTAATTGTTAGTATTGGCCCTAATGTTATCCCAGTTCTAATGGTTATCATAACCATCGACCAAGTCCTTTCCTTCAACTTGAATTGCAATGCCTTTGAGGGACTTCCAGTCTTTGAGCCCTTTTATTTTTAACCCATCTCTTAGTTACAGACTTGCATTCCTCATGAAAAGCCTAATCTAATCTATAGTATCTGGCTTATGCTTCATCTCTATTACCTTATTTCTCTATTAAGTTAAATACTTTTTGAAAGATTCTTTAGGCTTTTGTTATACAAGCTCTAAGTCTTTTAATATGACCTTCACTCAGGTACTACAATCATATTACTTTAGTAACTCTTCAACTAGGAGGTCCCAATCCTCTTTGATCCATCGTTCAAGCCTATGGTACTAGTCAATGGCTACACCACTAAATTATGCCATCGAATTTAGACAGCTCGGGAATTTTAAATCTCTATTGTAGTAGCTCTTCCCCTTTTAAATCTCAGTGTTCTGGGTCGATCCCTTACCAGTCAATAATAGACTGGTCATCACCCAATTTTCTCCTCTAATTTTTTAAAGGCAGCATTTTCAACCCTAGGATTCTTGTCTTTTATCACCACTATTGATTCATCCTCCTCCTCATATTCTATAAAGACCTCTTCGAGAGCAGGTATATTGTTTTTCCTTTGCTCATTTCCTACTAAGGAGGTGCCCCTAATAGTGTTTGGCTCCATTTAGTTTGAGAAAGGAGCTTTAGGTTAAGGCCTAGTAGGTAGAGCAAGAAATCCTCTACTTTTTGCTAATAATCTCTCCTCAAACTCCTAGAACCTTCTATCCAACTCATCACATTGTCCTTGTGGTGTTTCTTCAACCATCTCTGATTTTAGTACAAGCTCATAACCACCCCCTAAAATATTTAGACAAATAGTCTACGATGGTTGCATAAGTCAATTGTTAGAAATGATGCATGGTTGATGATGCGTGTATGCATATGGTGTATGATATATGGTATATACATGAGTTATACATGATGTACAAGTGATGTATAATGCATGAATATGTTATGTGTTGATCACAAGCACATAAAATCATGACATATCCTTCCAACCTTATTGCTCCTACACTAAAGGTCGTGTAGGCTCTTCCTTAGATGGGCTTAGCCCATGGGTCAATTAGAGACCTAATGGATGCATATGGTGCATGACAGAAAACTAGCAACACGATCTCTTTTAATTAGAATGCAGACATATGGGTTTTTGCCATTATATGTTTAAAAAATCCAAACATATTAGGTTAGCCCCATAGGGTATGGCAGGCTTTGATGGATACCCCTAATTTATTTGAATTCGTTCAATATATAAAGACCCATATAGAAAGTAAGAGTTGTTAAGGTCATACAACATAGGGGAAGTAGTTATTGTCATTACTTAAGCTTGTAGCTCGGTGGTGAAACTTTAGGGCAACCCAAGCATGGTCCCTGCTAATAGGTCTTGCTCATCATGACCATAATATCTGATGGGTCACCATTTTATACACCAATTGGTAGTAGAATTGGGTTGTTGATTCTTCTTAGCACATCCTTACATCAAGTGGACATAATGTGTGCTTCAAGATAGCACCGGGGCTAGAATAAAGACGTATAACTTAGTTCTAAGGCCCTAAAATGTATGCAAGAAATGTAATTTCAAAAAGAGGTAGGATTAATATTAAAAACCCAATTATAAATAACTTAACCGAGATACTTTAGGACCAAGGTCTCTTAGTCCCTAGTGGAGTTGCCACTATGATACACTCCAGAAACCGCTCGAGTCTAGGTTGTTTTTTGGAGGGTTATTTTTAGGATCTAAGATCGAATGAGGCTTACAAACCTCATAAATTGTCCATTTCACAATAGAAAAATGTTTGATGCAATTTCATTATTGATGCTCAACCCATGAAGCTATCTAAGTAGGCTCAAGAGGTAGGCATCATAGAGTTTCCACCCAACAAAATGTTGGGAAAGTGAATCTGACCTTTGATGCACAAATAGAGATTAGTGTTTGGGATAATACTCTTACTTACACCTCAGTTAGGTGTTACTTATATTTGGGCCTTTGTTATTTATCCACAACCTCCCTTATCACATTATGCATTGAATAATTAAATAAATCAACACCCAAGCAAGCAATGAAAGTGATAAATAAAGGAAATAAAGAAACACACTTAGACTATTACATAAGTAAATTGACTAATAGGGAAAGAATAGGTAAATTGCTATACATAAATTTGGGAGCCAATTAGTTTGGGAACATTAGTTCTCTCATGCACTTTTACAAAAGGTTCATTGTATTCGTCATATGATTTTTTGATTGAGAAACTTAGACATTAGTCCATTTTATCAGAAAAATCCAACTTTATTAGTATAAAATGATTCTAAATGGTTGTTTATCCTTATCATGTAAAAACCCTTTTATTATTAAATTATTACATCCTTGAAAATAAATATATCCAAATGAAGCAATAAAAGAAATAAACACTACAAGAAAATCATCAAATGGAAAAGGGACTTAGCAATAAAAAAATTGGTTGCAAATTTGACGGTTGCTATTTTTTAGCAACAGAATTGATTTTCATGGCTAAATTTAGCAATGGAATTTCAAATTCCATTGTAAAATCCACCAAATGTATGATTTTATGGATTAGTCAAAATTACCAATGAAAATTGATTTCTGTTACTAAAAATAGCAACGGAATATAATTTTTTATTGCTGTTTTTAGCAACAGAAACCATTTTCCATTGCTAAATTAACCCACCAATTAAAATAAATTTATGACGATGCCATCCGTCACTGAAAATTATTATACTTTTTTAATTTCAGAAACCTATAAATGATAGAAAAGAAAGTTTGGGACATTGCATGCCTTAAGAGTGGAAGAAGCTTTAACTACCAGAGACATATGATTACAAGGCAATATACTTTAATGCCATATACAAAAGGTAGATCTTATCCAGCAAATACTAAAAAATGCTTTAAAGTTCCAATGTAATCTGGATCCAGCAAATGAAATCAATGCCAGGTCAAGAAAATCACAAATATACAACAAAACATACTAAATTCAAAAGAAAGAAATTAACAAAAACAAGCACACAAGCAAGCTAGATATATATATATATCTTAAAGTAGGTAAAACATGACAATCAACTGGAGCAAGGCTAGTATTGATTGAAATACAAAATGACCATAGTGTGGGTTCATCATTATAATGGCTTCTCTTAAAGGCTTGGAAAAAATATCAATAAGAACAAATTAAATATAAGTCCATATATAAAATTGTCTAGATTTTTCCATCAAAGATGCCATCTGAAAAGTGTTGAGTACTTTTGTATGTTGTTACAAGGAGGCTAAAGAACAAACCTACAAGAAAACAAACACATTAGAAAAATAAATACACCAAACAAGAAGCATTCAATTTAGCATTCAAAGACCAATTACTCAGTGAAGCTCCTAGATCAGCCATTCATCAACATGAAGCAGGTGAATTTTTATGAATATTGAACCTCCTAGATAGCTATCGAAGGAACGAGTAACTTCATACAGCAACATAGTTGTATACCAAGCATCACAATGTAATCAAAAGCCAAACAAATTCAGTATAAATACCAAACAGAGATTAGAATATCATTTAAGCTTGAAAATTTATGACAAATAGTTGAATAATTGAAGTACATAGTTCAATAGGTGTTAAAAGGATGAGACTACTCAGTTCATTATAATAGTAGATTTTCAAGAATAATCCAAAAGCTCATAGACTAGAAGAGCCAACAAGAGAAAAGGCAAATTACACAAAATAGCAAAAAGAGAGGGATAAAAAAAGAGAAGTTTGTAGTGCTGACAAATCTGGTTCTGCATTTCCTCAATAGAACAAAAATTGTGACTACATAAACACTTACAATGTATATGTCCCTCTCTATTGTAGATGCAAAAATACGTTTGACCAAATCTATAGCTTCTATTTCTAAAAGTGGAGTTACAACATCCTATTTGATCATCATATTTGGATAAATTTATTTATAAATTAAATGATTAAAATAATCTAATAATTACAATCTTAACATTAAAATAACTAAACAATCAATTGGTTAAGTTTAACTGTAAATTAGATAATTATAAATTTATAATCTATTAATCTTAGCATCAAACACCAGTAAGGCCAATGCTACATTTTAAGGTGAAAAGAAGCAAAAAGAATACAAGTTTGAAATATATGTATAATTAATACACACCAACAAAGGTAATACAATAATAGCCTTTATGCAACATTAGACTCCTAAAAATACAAGGGTTTAAGAGATGACTTCCTCCATATCAGCTGAACTCTTTTAAAGGCTTTGTGATAATAAAAATCAAGCTATAATCTGGAACCTTTTAATCTTTCATTAGGTTGACCAATGGATCCACTTTGCTTGGCAAGATCAAGTGAAGAACATAACTGTCATTATGAAGAGCAACCCTTGTTGATAGTGTGATCTTTGTGATATCAATATTCATATCAATGTCAACAACATATTTTCCTTCTGGATGAACCTGGAAAGCAAACAAGGATCTAATGCATGACATGTTGGTTCCATATGAGTCTAAGACCCTTAGATCTAGAGATATCAAAAACATCTAACTATATGTTATCAGAATATTATATCAACGTAAAGAAGTAAACCCAGAATGAACATATTAAAATTACATAAAACTAGAAAATGTGTTATAGATAAGAAAGCTTTAAAAATAATATAAAATAGAACAAGTATTGCAAAACACCAACCAAATAGTTTTATTTGTAACATACATAACAAACCTTTTAACTATCAATTTTATGGTGAATAATGACTTGAGGGGCATAAAGATTGAGAACGAAACTCTAAACAATGCCTATTTTTCTAACTTATAATTTAAAATAAAATGTGTCATCTTAAAAGTACCTGGATGCCTTTGCTAACCCGGAATTGTTTGAAATCTACCATTTTCAAGTCACCAATAAGGATAGATTTATGTAAAGGAGCTAGAGTTAACATGGGTAGTGAAGACAACATCTCACTCTCAGTTTTTCCAACCTCAGCATCAACCCAAGCTATTTCATAATCTCCCAACTGAAATTGCCAAGTAGATCAGAAACAAGGAACAAATGTGACAAGATAAATGAGAACTTATGGACCATGAATTTAGTAGCAACCAATATGTTACCTTTCTAAAGAAAATATTCCTGATCAACTTCTTAGAAAGTTGTACCTAAGCCCTATGACACGAGAAAAAATTAATTTGATCCCTATAAAGTATCAAAGAAAAGCATTTTCTATACCCACACCTTATAAGCACACAAGTCAGAGGTAACATCAATAGTCTCTTCAATTTGGGGTACACTACTGGTTTAGATGTTCTATAGAATTGGCTGATCCATGCACCAAACCTGCAAGAAGGAAAATTGTTTGTTTAAAAGGAAAGGCACCTCTAGCATCCATAAGAATGCTTTTTTTAGACGAAAAATTGACATAGTAACCATGCAATCATAAAAGTGCACTAAATTGCAGAGTTTACAACACCACCAAAGAACAACATATATATAGCTGAAATGGTAAACATGGTATGAGATGAAAAATAAGTATCCATAAAGTAATATAAGCATACTAAAATTCTTACTAGTTTTAGAGGAGCCATATGAGCCAAAATTGATTTAATTGATCATCCATCAGAGCGACCCGCATAGTCCATGTATACTAATGAACACTTAATTTGCACTTGATAAAGCATTGTGGAACACAAATTCACCAAACTCCAAAATTGATAACTGATTTGAATTGTTCAAATTGGGAAGACTCAAAAAGCTGCTACATCAAGATGCTAATAAATTCATTTCTCCTGGCAGCAAGACCTGTCAAAAAGACTTAAAATAGACTACAATTGAACTTACAGTTAATTTATTAGACATAACTTTTGAAGGCTTTGTATCAAGTATTAAACTAGCAGATCCTTCATCAAGTTTTCCATCAATGCCTCCACCAACCTAAAATGAAATATAAACTATTAACTAAAATTAAAACAATCTACGTGGAAAAGTAGATAAGCAAATAAAAGTTGTTAACGGGAAAATCAAGTAAATTTCATTTAAAAATTCATCTACGCAGAGCATGGTGACAAGTTCAAATTAGAAAACCAATAAATAACATTTGACAAGGCATGCACATAAACATCACAAGAAAGAAGTGTAATGTACTTGTTTAAAAGTTTGATATAGAACTATAACCTATTTCAGATAGCTTCAAACACTTCTTACTTCAGTCATACACAACCTGAGCTTATTCCTTCTCTTACTTTACAAGTAATCCAGCAATCAAATAACACAGCTTTTGATTTTTCCAGATATTAAATTGTGTGAAGCAAGCTTAAAATAAAAAGTGATTATAACTTTTTATTTTAAACACTTTAATCTTCAAATGCTCACAAATAGTATTTTTCTAATTTGGGAAAATGTATATTGAATTATGGAAAGGAAGACGGAAGCCTTAGCACTAAAGGGATAAACATATAGGATAGCATCAAATCAAAACTATAAAGGATCTGAAATCAAAGCACAGAAATGGAAAGTAGAAGACAACTTCTTAGTTGTAAGCCTAACATCAAAAGTAATATTAGAAATAACAACACAAAACTATTGGTAAAGAAAATAGTGGAAACTGGCAATCTACGATAATCTAGCGGTCAGGCATTTCTTAGAGTCCATGTGCTTTCATACCTTCCATTTCCATTTCATTATAAACATTATTTTTGCCAAAAATATTAAAATATTTTTATATTCTCACGCTTAGATTTTGGAAAAAGTTAGCAAAACACTACTTTGGTAAAAGATCCTCGAAGTCTATGCATATTAAGACATTGGTTTTAAAAAAATAAATTTTCAAAATTCCATAAGTTATACGAGGTGGCTATTAGGTTATAGCAGTAAGCATTCACATAAACGATATCAAAAGCCAAAGATGGAGAAAAAAAACATGCTAGATGATGGAGAAAAGTAGCCGACTAGATAACAGAGTTGTAGCAATCATATGGTCAACTAGTAACTGCTCCAAGCATAAAACTTACATGCATTACTGTGTGGTCTATGTCAAAATCCTTAATTATATAATCATCGGGATTTATGACTTGACCAAAATCATACCACTCACTAGTGTTTTCATAAAATTGAAACATTAGTGCAACACTAGTAGATGGTGGAATAAATCCATCAATTAATACATCTCGATATTCTATGAGGACCACTTGTTGCAAGGTGCAATCATTGAGTTGGGCATTAGAAATATATATATATATATATTATATAAAATGACATCCCAAAAAAAAAACAAAATTGTAAAGGATGGTTTATTAGAAACTGGAAAAAAGGAATACCATCTATTATAGCATGAGTACTGTTAGAATCAATGACCATTGGATCACTCACATTGCTATTAGGCCCATGAGATACCTTTGTTTCCTCCTCTTTAATCAGACTAGCTTTTAACTCATTTTCCATTTTCATCCGCTTCTACTCTTCTTCATAAGCAATAAGCTCATTCCCAACCAAAGGAACCCTCTTTAATAATGTGACTTGATAGCTTTTGGAGGTAGATCAGCCTGAAGCATTTGAGCTAATGTACCAAACTACAAAACCAGGGCAATTAAGGACAAACATTCTTCATGTAAAAAACAAAAATCGATTAACATGATATTTTTAAGCCTGATAAACAGCACTAATGTACACATAGAAGGCATCATAAACTAGGCCAGACATTCTAACAAACATAACCATACATCTATTTCTATGTTTGTCTTCCTTCTTTTTTCAAAGAAAAATATGACAAACGAAATCATTCAATTGAACAAAGTAAAGCATGTTTTCTTTCAAATAAAATAGCCATTTTTTGAGTCTCTAGCACCATTAGTAGTTCAAAGGCATCAATGAAAAATTATAATAAATATGTGAAAAGTATCAAACATATTACAGGGAAGCTTATAAGATATCCTAATTAATCTGAAAGCTATTTTTCTACATCTGAATTCCATATGAATTAACTACACCCAATATAAGAATTGAAAACGTACTTGCCCTCTTTCTATGAAAAGCGACAGGTTCTTAGGATTTGTTGTCTATTCAACAAATATGTCAGATGAGAAACCTGCTTCCAAACTCACAATGGATGCTAGAACAATCTAAACCAATATATTAAGTTAGAATGATGAAAAATAAATGGTTAGAAACAGGAAGCTAAATTAATTTTGAGAAGTATAGAAATCACCTTGGGACCATTTGGAGCATAAAGAAGATAAGCAGTATGCGTTTACCTCATAGACTCCATTAATGGAAAAATGAACTAGCTGATATCAAGGGAAAGTATGTAAGGAAGAGTCTTTGCATTTTTGGGAGCACAAATTGATTTCCTGTCTCAAGAACATAGCCTCTATCAATTCTCTCTGCCCTCTATAAATCTAGGGTTTTTGGTATTTAAATCAAATAATATTTTTCAAGTCATTTCAAAATGGAAAAATCCCTTTAAATATGCCTTGAAATTCCCCTCAAATCTACTATTTAAACTTAAATTTTATCAAGTTTTAAATGTTGTTGAAAACGTTTAGATTGCTGGAAAACTTTAACCAATGGTCATCTATGTGTGACAAACAGTCAGCACTCAAAATGACTATAGATGGTCATCCTTTTATCACTAGTGGTCATTTATCATATAAAGGACCCCAAAAGAAAGATTTTTAAACCCATTCTTCAAACTCTCAAAATGTAAAGTTAAAACTTCGTAAAAAATTTTTGGTAAACTTCAAAATTATGAATGAAACCCAAAGTTCAAACTGCATAACTGGCTTATTGTCTGGGAATGTAGGGATTGCATGCTTTGCAACCTCTCTATCAATTATTGGTATGTCTTCATAGAAGTAAAATTTTTTTTCGATTTTCATCTCTCAAATTTTGTGTTTTCCTTAAGAGTCGCATCGTATGTGATCAAAATCTCTTTAGGTTTTTCTTGAGTTGCAATAATAATTGGGATTGTTCTTATTGAATTAATGTCAAATATAAATAAGTCATGATTATGAGTATGCATGATGTAATTAGACAAGACATCATACAAATAAGTAAAGTTATTCATCTTATTAACTTGAGCAAAAAAAAGGTACATCATCAGAAAAAGGTTTAGTAATATAAATTACATTAGCAAATGATTCATCATCTAAGTCGGAGCTAGTTGATGTAAAGATGGATGCTCTATCTTCATCTCCTATTGGTGTTGGTTTGTCCTTATGGATCGTTTCTCTAAGCTTGACTTTTCCTTTTCCCTTAACTTTGATGGCTAGAAACTCAAGCACCAACACTTCCATTAGATCATCTAGATCCAAATCAACAAGTTTAACTGTAATCTCTTCATCCTAGAATCCTTGCATATGCTTAACGGTACTCTCAAACCAATCAAAAATGTCTTTAAAGATCTCAAACCCAAGAACAATTCTTCCATCTACTATTATGAGCTTGGCTTCCCCATAGTACAAGCATTGCTTAGACGTAGGTACGAAACTTTCCAAAATGTGAGGGATGCTTCCATTCTTCAGGCTAGTATTCCTTTTGTCATAGATTGCATAATACCCTAACTCCTTTTCTATCTTTCAGACTCATGGATGCCTTGAAAGTTTTACCCTAGTCTAGCATCTGGCATATTGTTCATCTTCTTCGTTATGTTGATGACTTGAGTGTTCCTAAACTCCACCCCTTCTTCATTACTGCTCATCATTGTCCACAATCACACAAGCAGTATGTTTGTAATTTACCTCTGCTTTGATATACAAGGGTTGATTACACTCACATCCATCTGCAGGTAAATTTTCATGGGTGAACATATCTATTCATTTGAGTCACCCTTCACTATATGTAAAAGTTCAAAAGAGGATATGGTTATGGCAATGGTTGATTCACACAAAGCCTTCACCAACTCCTGCCTATGAGAAGGTAACTATCTTAACAAATCCCAAATTTAAATTTGTGCAGGGATCTTTTTCAATTACTTAAGAACTTGATTATCTTTGGGTGCTCTCTCCTCAACTAGCATTACATGAACGTGCTGCTTCTCCATCTTAGGGATAATTTTGGCATTTCTTATGATTACTTGAACTACTTCTTCATTCTTAATTTCCTTCTCAGCTTTATCAGTGTCCTATAGGTTGCCTGACTATTTTTCAGCTTTGATTGACTTTATCTCACTATTTAGCCTAAATATCCACCAACTGAACTGACCTCTCTGTCTTGTTTACCATTGCTTGAGTAACCATACTTGCATTCGTACTATGCTCACCCTCCTAGGCTTTGTGAGTAATAGCCAAGTATTCATTACCTTATAAATCTCTAAGGATATAACATTTTAGAAACCCCGACCCGACCATAAATACTAGGGATGGCACCTCATTATAAGCTCTTTGCTTCTTAGCTCTCTTATATAAATTAGATATCTATTGAGAATTAATCAAGTCTTGGATGCAATCTCTTATAATCTAACAAAAATTGGTCCCATGCCCTATGTGTTAGTGTAAAGCACAATACTAATTTGATATATGTCTTAGTTGACCTTGACTCTTTGTAGGCTTAGGCGATAATGGCTATAACTTCCGTTCCTTTAAAACTAGTTGAGTCTCCAAGACAATGCCTTATCCAAGTTAGAGTAGTTTCATTGAATGGTCCCTGTTGTTGATACTTCAATAGTTATACCACTACTCTACCCCCTGCCTTTAGTATTATTGGTACCCTTACTAAATCCTGAGTTGCTATAACCTCTCTTGTTAATACCATTACTCCTATTGTTGGAACATGCAGAGCTGGCCCTCTTCACCAAGTATTCACCTTCAACCTTTAATATTTTATCCTTTAGGGATTTTCAATCTTTGAGCCCTTTCATCTTAAGTCTCTCCTTTAAGTAAGGGTTGGCATTCTAGATAAACAACCGTATTTAATCTGCTATATTAGGTGTCCTTTTCATCTCTAAGACCCTATTCCTCCATCGAGTAAGGTACTTGTGAAAGGACTTGTTAGTTTTCTATTGCCAAATTTCAAATCTTTAAAGGTAACCTCTTTATGGGTGTTACAGTCACATTGCCTAAAAACTTCTTTGGTCAACCTGTCCGAATCTTCTATGGTCTTCCTATCCAAGCTATGATACCAGTCCACAATGGACCCGACAAGACTGAGGTCAAAATAATCGACCAGTATAAGAAAATTCCTAATTTTGGATGAAAAATAGTAACAAAATTGAGTGAATTTTTGTGAGGATTAAAAATTATCGACAGACAAAGTCATAACGGAATCGGCTGTAGGAACTTTTCCCGATGGAAAATATTTCTGTTATTAAATTTACTGGAAGAAAAAGGCACCTATTATTAATTTTGTTATGAGATTCAGAGTGGAAAACTGTCTTCAATTGCAATATTTATTGACGAAATTAGATTTCATCGTTAAAATTACAGACAAAATTACATTATCCATTTTTAAAATTACCTATAGAAATTGCAAATGTGTAGGCAAATTTCCAACCAAATGATTTGTTTCGTAGGTTAATATAGCGACAATAAATATATTTTCATTTGTAAATTTGCCCCCTCGTAAAAAAAGGTAGCAACGAAATTATCCATCACCAAAAATATTACAAATTATACATATATGTGTTACACACACACACGCACAAACACACACACACACATATGTAAACACATATACATATATATATACATATGTATATGTACATATACATGTATATGTATATATATATACACGTATACATATACACATGTGTGTGTATATATATATATATATATATATTTATTGATGTCTCAAGTTTGGATTATGTCAAAGAATCAAATATATATGTGTGTATTTCCTCCATCGACAATAATCAGCAAGAATATCCTCTTCATCTAGCATAAAGAAAATGTGAAATTACTTTTTCCAAATGAGAGTTTGAGTGTTACACACTTACCTGGGGAAAAAAGTGACTTGCCATACATCTTGATTGCTAAATCTATCCTATCCTCGGTATATCAAGCAATAAGTAATGAACATTTTGGATTAGCCAAATGGTCCTATTGAAAGGAATTTTGTCATGGGATAGTGAGAAGATTGAACTTCAAAAGTACATTAGAAAACAAAAGAATAATAGAGGCTTATTCAGAGTAGGTAGAGCAAAACTCATACCTAGAGATTTTTAAGTAGCTTGTCCAGCTACTCATTATTTTTGAATGCCTTAAACCTCTAAAAAAATTAAATAAAAATTCAATAATTAAATGAGATGTTGAAATAGTGGATGCTTGATAAGTGTGAAATATATATAGTTTTTGATATGTTTTTAGTTAAGTTATTTAGTTGTTTTGGTTTTATTTGGGTTAATTTAGAGTTAATTTGTTAATATTTATGTTTTTGAAGTTAATTCTGTGTTTTGTTTGATTTTCAGGTTTAATTTGATATAAAAGGACTTGAAGTGTTAAAAGGATAAAGTTTAGGGCTAAAAGTGCGAATATGAAGAAATTAGGCGAGAAAACCAGTGTCCAGTCCAGAGCCGTGACCACGTGAGTTTATTGAAGATACTTAAAAACGGTTTGGAAAGTCTAGCTGGAGACTTTAAAAACTCAAAACTTCTATTCTTCCCCTCTTTTCATTTTATAGTTGAATTTTAATTAAGGTTTCGCATTTTTGTGTGTTTTGATTCATGAAAAGAAGTAAGTAAATCAAGGTTTTTAAAATGAAGACATGTTTTTCCTGGAAAAGATTTGGTGTTTTTCAAAGCTTGAAATGGAAAAATTACATTTAAGGAAGTTTAAGTGTGCGTATTTGTCTCAAAAATGCAATAGAGGTTGAAAAATGCATGTACACGTGACCACGTGTGGCTTTCCTTTGGCCATCACGTGGCCACGGCTTAAGACATTGCCCAAGATCATATAATTCATATGACCACGTGAAATTCAATGGGTAACCAACACGTGGCCACGCATGCACAAGGAACAAAGGCACACGTGACCACGTGTGGTTCTTCCCATGAACTTCACGTGGCCATGCCCCATTCCACTACCGATATACACACTTTCACAATTTTTCCTTTTCCCCATTTTCTCAATTAAACCAGGGTTTCACAACTCACACACTCTACTTCAATTTTATGCTGTATTTTGATTCAATTCTCATCTTCAAGTAAGTATCTACTATCCTTACTTCTTATTTGTCATTTCCATATCATTCATTTCATTGTTTTATGCTTTATCACTTATGCATGTTTGGTTTTGACTTCATTTGCTGTGGACAACAATGTTTTGAGGAGGGGGTAACCTCCTTTTAGGGAGTTTATTTTCAACTTTTCTTTTCTTTTTCATGAATCAAACTTTGTTATTTTGTGTTTTGTGTTGTTTTCTTTTATTGTGTTTATGTTTAGTTTGAGTTTGTAAAATGTATTAAAGACTTATGTACTTCACCTTTTCATTTAATTTACATGAAAACTTAGTTTGCCCTAGTTGACTTCAAAACTTGAACACTTTGAATTTGGATATGGAATATGCATATTTTGGACCTTTGCTTAGCAAGAGAACATTTATGTTGTTTAATATGCTTTTGGATGGATTAATCTTCAACTTGATAAATATTTGTTAGTTTCCAAACTCTAAAAAGCACTTAGACCAGTTTTTAACTTGGAAAAAATCAATGCAATAAAGTAGTGAAGTAAGAAAATTTAGAGCACTAGAACCTTCCTCATCACCTTTCAAAGCATATGAACAACTCAAGCAACTTAGAAAATGATCTAGGCAATAATTTTCTTGATAAACTCTCTTAAAGACTTGTGTCCTACCTTGATGAAATTATCCTTTGATTAACCATTTTGAGCTTATAAAGGTATGCTTAATGCGTATCATTAATATTTTCTTGTTACACCTAATGTTTTAACCATATAACCTAAAAAGCTTTTATCTCACCTTATGGAATTGGCCACTTTAGGATTAAAGAAATGAGTGAAAAGAGTTTTATAGGGTGTAGTAAGAAAGTTGTAACAAAGTTATTGATAAAGTCAATTGAAAATATACCTTGTATTACTTTGAGGTTAGCTTGAAAAGGCTAGTTCTTTAAAAAAAAACATTTTGAAGTTTGAGAAAAAAGAAAGGAAAAAGAGAACTAGCAAATATGAGAAAAAATATAAGTGTGGGGTAGTACAAGGAAAAATGGAAAAATATTGACTTCTTGGTGAAAGAACATAAAGAAAGTTCGGAATCAAGGCAAGGATGAGCAAAATATATATATTAAGTTATGGGGTTTTGTAATCTATTTGGTCTTAGAGTGGCTATATTCATGTTGATTATCTTTTATCCATTCTCTGATAAACATACCCTTAATCCCATTACAACCTTTGTAAGACCTATGTGATTTTAAGTTTGTTTTGAGTTGTTTAGCGGAGATGACCTACGGGTTCCGGTGCTAAAGGAGAGGCCTATTGTGTTTCTAGAGTTTCAAGCACGAAACCGATTGTATGCTTATGCATTCATATATTCTATACTTCATTACTTAGTTGTGTTGACATTTTAATTTTCAAAAATTGTTTAAAATGATTTGGTCTTGCACACACTCAAGGAAACTAGTTTATATTCTCTTGTTGAAGTTACTCTATTTAGAGTTTATGTTAAGTGCTCTTGTTAAAATGATAAGTTTGGTTTTAAAATTGCATGTCTTTATACAAGTTTGATGGTTTTGAAGGAGGGTTTGTTCTAATTTGCTTGAGGGCAAGCAAGGTTTAAGTGTGGGGTATTTGATAAGTGTGAAATATATATAGTTTTTTATATGTTTTTAGTTAAGTTATTTAGTTGTTTTTGTTTTATTTGGGTTAATTTAGAGTTAATTTGTTAATATTTATGTTTTTGAAGTTAATTATGTGTTTTGTTTGATTTTAGGTTTAATTTGATATAAAAGGACTTGAAGTGTAAAAAGGATAAAGTTTAGGGATAAAAGTGCGAATATGAAGAAATTAGGCGAGAAAAGCAGTGTCCAGTCCAGAGCCTTAAGCCGTGACCACGTGAGTTTACTGAAGAGTTTCACACTTGGCCACGTGAAGAAGAAAATAGGAGAATCCGTGGCCATGTGAAGGAAAGAGAAGAAATAAGCATACTGAATCCGTGGCCATGTGAAAGCAAAAGAAGGCAATTGTAATTGATCCGTGACCACGTGGATTCCCAGTGAAGGACCACACGTGGCCACGTGTGGAAGAAGAACTACATGGGACGTGCCCACGTGTGAAGGAAAGCACATTGAAGGTGTGGCCACGTGATCTAACTCTCCCATGTCGCGAAGGATTTACAAGCTTCCTGTTTAGCAGAATTTGATTCCTATTTTATGACCAAAGTTTAACAAGGAGTCTACTACAATTCTTGCCTATAAATAGCAGTCAAAAACATAGAAGAATGATCATCAATCCTTAGAATTATTCCTTAGAATTAAGCTTTCTTTTCTTAGTTTTTTTACGTTCTTTGTTGTTACAGTTTTTCTTCAAACGTTGTTTTTAATTTTAAGAATGGTTTGTGAGTAGTTTTCTTTAACTTTTGCTAAAGGATACTTGAATCCTTGACTTGTATTGTTATGCATTGAGTTTGTTCTTAAATTTTAATACAAGTTGATTATTTCTTGGTTCTTAAACATAAGTCTTGTCTTTTCTCAATTTAAAGTTGATTATTAACTTGATTAAGAATTGGTTAATTAATTGGTTTAAGTTGATTAATGATTTGCATGCTCTTAGGTTAATTTAGTTGGATTAATGCATGGTTATAATCTGAATAAGCTATAATTGTGTGTTGATTTGAGTAAGTTAAGATTAAGAAAAGAGTAGCCAAGAATAGGTGAAAGTTAAATCTCTTGAGAAAGGCTTTAATAGACATCTAGGGGACTTAATTCAGTTCTTTATGCTAAGTGTTAAGTTTATCTGAATAAGAAAATTTGATGCTTGGAATGATAATCTTGAATAAAGTTATCTGGTTTTATTAAACTGAATTCCTCATAATCGCTTGTATGTTTTCTTTTAATTAAGTCATAGCAATATTTGTTAAGGTGGATAGTCCTTTAGTGAAAGTTGTCTTTGTCATTGATTTTTAACTCATTCGATTTACTTGCTTTCAATAAATCTCTTCTTACTTTAGCTTTTTCAATTATTTTAATTTAGTTTAAATTATTGTTTTCAATTCATCACAACTTTGGGATTTCTCTTCTCTCTTTACATACAAAATTGGTTTTGAAATTAAAATAGCACATACAAGCACAAGTTTCCCTTGGGTTCGATATTTTGGGTCATAATCTTATTTCCCTATATTACTAGCCGATCTAGTACACTTGCTAGACACCGGTCAATGCTAATAGATTTAACAATCACGAGAGATAAATTTGAATGCAGAGATTAATCACCATGTAATTAGGTATCTTTATACAGCTAACTGAGTTAGGTAAAGAAGTAATGCTTAAGGCACAATGGTTCTCTATTTGTACACACTAAACATCTTGATAAACCATAAATGACAAGAATAATTAGTGCAAACAAGAGATGCATCTTCAATTAATGATTTACCTTTAACTTTTAAATTAAGTTTGTGTCCCAATTAACAAATCCATGACAAAAAGGTATCCTTCTTTTTTTCCCGATCATTCCTGTTAAATTAATTTTGGGTCCCAATTAACAAATAATTTTACTAAATATTTATAATTAGCTAGTGGACATTGATTATAATGAGCTATTTATAGTAGTGACCCGCTATCAAATAATTAGCTAGTGGACATTGACTATAATTAGCGATTTGTAATGACTGCTAAAATCAAATAATTCATCAGCAATATGGATGCAGCCACTTGATTCACATATCAGATACAAATTTCTACTAGGTAACACATAAGCAACCTTATATCTTTTAGATGGTTAACAACTATTTATTATGAAGGTTTTTGTTCAATTCAAAAAATTAATCTAACAATAATATATAAATTTATTTTCTAATTTCAGCTAATGATAAATCCACTTTTCTCTTAATTTTCCACCATTATTGTAACTTGCAGTGATAAAATCAAACTCATTCTATATAAAAGACAACAATCATCTTTTAAAAGTGATTTAGTCATCAATATCAATGCTCTCATCCATACTAACAATATTAGGATTCATTTTATAAACAACTACAAAAAGAACTAAAATAAAAACCAAGCATAAGCAACAACAGAAAAATTATATTGAAAAATTAGATACAATGAAAGTACCTACAATAATAGACATAATTAGTGCTTGTAATCACAAACACTAACCCAAAAGTATAAATAGATAAAATGAAAAGAACAACAACTTGGAGATAGCAGAAAGCACTTCAGCTTCTATATAGAGAGCAAAACTACATTATCACACGATAGTTGATTATGCACCAAAGCCACTTCTGCTAAAAAAAAAAGAGGATAGATAAAATATTTACATAGTATAACATCTGCTAGAAGCACATTGACTATTCAATGATGAAAGTCTAAGTGGCATTTTACTACGACATGTTTAAGTTCAAATTAAACTAATAATATGTAAGGAAAAGCAACAAAAAAGAAAACAAGTGCAATGGCATTTCATTTTGGTATTTTATAGTAGTTTCATGTATGCTATATTATAAGGCCATTAACTACACAAATCTAGGAATTATTAAAAATAAAAAGAAAAGAAATTAAGAAAGAAGGCAATAGAATTAGATTATACTCCACTAATAACAGTGAGGTGATGAGAATAGATAGACATAATTAAGCACAAAAAATATTACATCAAAGCAATGAAAAAATAATGACAAACATCCAATTCAACGTGACTTTTTATTTATTTTTATTTTTATTTTTATATTATTTTTATTTTCATTTTATTTTTATTTTTATTTTTATTTTTATTTTTATTTTTATTTTTATTTTTATTTTTATTTTTATTTTTATTTTATGTGGAAGCAAAGCAATAACCCGCTTGAAAATCCCAATCAGTCCAAATAGATAAGAAAAACCCAAATTGAAACTTAGAGAGAGGGCAACTAAGAATAATAAAGTACATTTCAAATAATCAAAGCTAAGCTTACCTCATTCACAAAGTTTAGCACAATAAACCTCAAAATTTGTATCAACTTGCCTGCATATTCTTAGCAACCAATAAAAAATACATATTAAAACAAATGAACAAACAAATAAAAGAAACAAACCTACTTCTGCAACTGAAATAGAATCCTATGATCATCAAGGATAAAATGAGCATGGGCTCGAAAAATATCAATGGCAGATTTAATTTCACCAGCCTCCATACAGCGTCTAATCTAGTGAATGATCAATTGAGAATGATAAGACAAGGAAGAAATAGAAGGCAAAGACTATAATGGTGACGGAAAAGAAAATGATTCCTTAATTAAATTCTCTAATTTAGCAAAATCAATGACCAAATAATCTAGAGCTTCCCAATTTATAGGCGTAGAGTCTATCTTTGATTTTCGAGGGAAAATTTTAGGAGATTTTGAGCGAGGAAGAGAGAAAAAGAGAGAAGGGGCTGTGAAGGAGAAAAGAAGAAGACAACAAAGTGGAGATTTGGGGTGGAGAAGAAAAGTGAATTTAGGGTTTTGCTTGCCCTATTTATATTTGGATTTAATTTAATTACATTAATTAGCTTTTAAAAGAAATTAATTATGTTTAGTTATATTTCTTAGAAAAAAAAATAAGTAGTTTTTTTAGAAAAATTGAATTGTTGTTAATTATTCGTACTCTAATTTATTAAATTTATTTTAATATTGAGTTTTCTAAATTATTTTATATAAATGAAAAATAGTTTTTATTATCTTATTAATTAATCTTTTCAAATTTTAGTTTAACTGACATTGATGACTATAATTTGAGCACCTCATGTAACATCTCAATTTATTTTATTATAAGTAAAAAAGTTTTAAGATCAATGAAGTTTGAAATTAAAGAAGTTAATAAAATGAAAAATTAATATAGGTGTTGAGAACCAGGATAAGATATCTGCAAATGGCTAAATTCTATAGAATTGATAACTTTGATTAGAAAAATTGAAATGGATATATATAAATATAACTATTTGACATGAAAAAATAACAAATTAAGCATGCAAATAAAGAAGCCCATCTTTACCCACATATTTTATTAATAGTAATAATTATGTGGAAAAATAAATTAAGCGAAAGAAATAATGTGGTTTGATCCCTTGTGTTGGTGAGACATGGCCATTTATATATAATTTTAAAAAGGGAAGAGAACGAATTTGATCACTTTTGAGAAGGGAAGGGAAGGGAATAACAATTGGGTTTTCTATTTATTTCAATTTCCTTATGGAATGAAATTTTCTTAGGCAATTTAAAGACAAAATCTTATTTTTGTCAGCAAATTACCTACAAAAATGCCTTTCTATAGGGAAATTACCTATGGAAATTTAATTTCATAGGGAAATTAGTGATGGAATAAGATTCCATCGGCAAATTACCTACTAAAATGCCATTTCGTAGGGAAATTACCTATGAAAATCTTATTCTGTACTTATTCCATCGGTAATTTCCCTAAGGAATCCTTTTTTCATAGGTAAATTCCCTACAAAATCATGTTTCCATAAGTAAATTACCGACGATAACAACATTTCATGGGTAAATTCCATGTGAAATTTCAGTCACAAAACATTGGCACCAATTTTACGATGGACTTTTCAATTTCGTCGCTAATTTTTAATTGTAAAGTTGGGTAGGAAATTTTTCCTCCATTATTTACGATGGATTTGTTATTCCATTGTAATATAATTTTTTTCATGATAATTTTCTCAATGAAAAGATTTTTCCATTGGTAATTACCTACGAAAAATTTATTGTTGGTATTTGAGAATTTTCTTGTAGTAGACTTTCTGCCTCTTAGTGAGGGTAGTCCCCTTCATAACCAGAGCATACTACTTGATATGCACTAAACTGTTAGAAGTGCCATCAAATTTTGGCTAATTTGGCATCTTAAATCAGCTGGGCAGCACATCCTAACTTCTTAAATCCATATCTTTGGGCGTAATCCCCTTTTCTAGTTGATAATAGGATCTGGTCAATGCTTTTAACTTCTTTTCCATCTTTATGATAGTAAGATCTTCTGTCCTAGGCAATCGACTCTTGACAACATGAGGGATCCGTGGCTCATCTTTATCATTAATTATTAAATCATGCTTTAGTTTATCTGGGGGAAAACTACCATCTATAACATGTTCAACCAAGGGGACTTTCGATGTAAAATTCTTAATGTCCATTGTGATAAAGCTGTAGTAGCTATGGATGTATAGACATTGGGTCCTGAGGTAGCTTATGGTTAGGGTTACCTAATAAGGAAGTGGTTTCTTATAAATAGACAAGGAAAGAAATTGCCAAGCTTTCTCCAGGATTTTATATTTTCAAAATGCTTTTGAGCTCTTCTGCAAGTTTAAAATGTTTAAAAATCCTCTTTAGGTGTTTTTTTCTCTTTTTTCCTTGTTAGCAAGGTCAAAATGTGTTTTAGGAGTAAAAAAGGGTCAATGGTCAAAGGCCGCTCACAAGTTAAGGCCGTGACTCATTTGTGAGTCACTCCCTTGACTCATGAGACAAAGCCGTGACTCACCTCATTGAAACAATTTCAATGCGAATGAATTTTAAAATAGGGGAAAATTTTCAATGGGATTTTTTCATTTCAACCTAATCCAAAATAAATGATGATTTTGGGATATTTAAGAAAAGGGAATCGGTTTTTAAATGAGACACTCTCTTGGACATTCTCTCTCTCTTTCACCACACACACACATACTCTGCAACTTCAAAAAACCAAGTTACAGAGAAAGGAAAATGGGAAAGGAAGCCAGGAGCATTGGTTTCTCTTGGTCTTTAATGGAACCAACACATAAGGTAATATTCTCCAGCCCCAAAAACAACTAAATCCAATGTTAGATTTAGGTTTACAGTATACAAATATTTAATCTTTATATTTTTTTTATTTTTCCAATTATTTGTACTCTTAATTCTAAGCTTGTTAATTTGTGATTAATTAAGTTTTATGTTTGTTTTGCTCATTAATTTATGATTAGCAACTAAAATCATGCTAAATTGATTAAATAGATGATTTAGAATTTACTATTCATCATGTTCTTCATTTTGCTCAAATTTTGAATTCCATTTTTTTTGCTTTAAGTTTTGTTTTTAGTGCATTAATTTTGTTATTTATTCTTAAAATTGAGTTTGGGGTGTTTTCTTTTATAAAAATAGCTTATAAATGAGTTTGGGAGCTTTTCTTAGCCATTAATGGCATTTTCCAACTTTTTTTCTTTTTCTGGCTTAAGTCACACCCTTGACTCGTTTGCGAGTCACGACCCAGGATAGTGACTCACTTGTGAGTCATGCCCTAGGGGTGTGACTTGCCCTTTTTCCCCTTTTTTCTTCCTTTTTGCTCCGTGACTCACTCTTTTGGCCTCCCTTTTACATATGACTGACTCCCTTAATCGAATTTTCTCTCATTTGCCTTATTTTCTTGATTTATTATTTATTTTATTAATTTAATTTCTTTTCTTGCATTTATTTATATGAATCGACTAATTATTTATTATTCGTTATTTGATTCAAATCATTATTAACTCATGTTGTTATTTTTTGCCTTTTTAATGCACATAATCCATCCATACAGCATCATGATGGAGAATATAATAAAACAAAACAGTTTAGGTCTTATTTTCTTATTTATAGTCATTTTGGGCTTTTATTTAATTTTCCCCTTTATTTTTCGCAAATAGGTAATAGCTAGTAAAAATAGCTTTTTATATGCTTTAATTAGAAATATTACCAAAAATATTTTTTACTTAATTAAATTGGGTTTTCTCATAAAAATGGACCAATGCCCACTTTTATTCCAAAAACAACACTCAATAGTCTTCATAAATATGCATAAAGGAACTCATGTTCCCAATCTAATAAATATATAGATTTATATATGCTTTTCTTTCAGCATTATTATTCTCTTTTTCTTTCATTGCATATAAATATCTTTTCAAAAGTTAAATTAAAAAGTCATCAAATAATTTTTATTTTAAATTAATCAATTAGCACAATTTTTTCCCAAAGTCGGATGGGTTCAATGCCTTTATTTATATCCAAAATATAGACCAAATTCTTTCTTTTTATAAATATGCATGCAATGAGCAATATCCTTATCCAAATGAACTCAATTAATTTTCCATTTTATGTATGATTTATCTTTACACCTATTGTTATATTCTTTAATGGTTTTATATGCATGCTTTACAGCTTTCTAATGTGTTTGAGTGTGCTTTTCCTTTTTACGCATAATAACTCGAGTGAGAAAAGAAATAAAATAAATTAATCACTAAAACTCAAATATATAACATCAACCAAGGGTATAAATAAGAGTGAGGTCCCAAATTATTCCTTGTTTTGGCCTTATAAGGTTAGAACTCACTTTCCCAATCTTTTATTAGGTGGCAATTTTGTGATACCTGCCTTGTGGTGCTTAGTAAATGCCCTTGTAGGTTGGTCGCTAATAATGGAATGGGAATACCTCTAAAAGCTATCTCATGCCTTTTTTAGGCCTTTTTTAGTAAATGCCCTTGTAGGATTTTGGTGTTTATCATGACTTAGCAAATTTTTAGTCAAGAACCAAGAAGAAAAGACCTCACAGATAGCAGCAATTATGTACTGATCGTGAGGTACACATGTTTCAATCCAAAATGCAAAGGGATATATGTCACGATCAGAAAAAATGGTGCTGACTGTGGGGTGTGCATTTTTTGATCTAAAAGCAAATTAAGGAGTATGTCACGGTCAGTAGGAAAAGAGTGTTGACTGTGACCCACTTCAGTCCAGAGATAGACTTTTAGTAGGTTACGATCAGCATAAATAACCTATTGACTGTGACCCCTTTCGGGCCTATATATACCAAAATTTTCTATTTAGCATAGATCTAGATTTTTCTAGATGTAGGGTTTCTTTATTTCTTTGTTATTTCTTTTCTTAATTTCTTCCATTTAGTGTATAGTTATATACTTGCAAATAGGTTAGATTTAGATTAAATTACATAGATTAAACATAGATTTATAAGTTAGAAATTTAGTTTCTTCAATTTAAAGCTCACTTTCATTGGAGATTTGGAGAAGAAGGCTGAAGAAGCTTAGGTTCTAGCTAAGAGTTCTTCCTCACATGAATTTATAGGTTTTTTCTATCCCCTTCTTCTTTTATCTTGTAATGGATAGTGAGTAGTGAATTAGTTGTTTGGGGGATCTTTGAATGCCCTACCCTTAATGTGAATACTTAATATTTCATAGTTTTTATATGAATGAAAAGTTCATTTTACGGTTGCTTCATTGAAAGTTTATGGGTTTTTGTTATTTTAAGTAATTTTTTAGATTTGGATGGATGATTTTGTCATATTTTATTGTTTTGATCTTTACTTGAATGCTTGAATACCATTATGTTCTACCTCTTATCTTTTTATCATGAATGTTGTGATTTTGAGACTACTCCATAATGGGATTTGATGAGTTACAGATTTTGTGATTTTAGAACTAGAGTTTGGAGTAAAAATGAATGGGTTTTGGGTTGTTTGGCTCTAGAATGGGAATGCAAACAAAACCTAGGATGTTAGACCTATGCTTAAGCTAATCATAGGACTTACTCCGAAATGGGACGTTTTGTGATTAGAATAGCTTGCTCCAGAATGGGACACTTGGTTAGAGAGGGTTGTCCCAATGTTATCTATATAAATATTTAATTAATTAAATTCACATTTGGGCATGAGGAGGATGAGTGAACCTGAACAACATTTTTGATATATAAATTTTCAACTAGTTAATATCTAGATTACTTGATTTTTAGATAATTTATGCAAATTTACCATTATTTTATATTTCATTTTTTTGCGCATAACAAAATTTTTGAAATTCTTTAGCATACAATTGATTGTCATTGCTTGCATCTACAATCCCTTAGGTACGATATTCATGGGTCTTAAATTGAGCACTATATATCACTTGCTGATTCGATAGTTTTTGGTGTTGTTGCCAGGGATTGGCATGTTTGTGAGTTTTGATTATTATTTGTATGTGTTTTCTTTTTCTTATTTAATTCTTTGGATTCTTTATAGGTGTTTTGTAGCATATGCATAGACTAAGATGAGAACAACTTACACTGTATGACCTTCAAGTTAAGAAGACTTTGCATCAAAAAAGGAGAACAAATAGAGAAAATAATATGAATCAGGATCCTCCCATTGGTGAAGTTTCTCTCAAGGATTAAGAAGTGCCAAAGGCATGAGATGAAATTCCTGGTAGACGTAGAGAGGAGATAACTAGGCAAAGGACTATCAGAGACTATGTTATGCCTAGATGGAATGATGGCCATAACACAATTGTATTACCTAAAAGTGTTTAATTTGAGCTTAAAAAACAACCATTACCATGGTGCAAAGAAATCAATTCTCTTGGTCAAAATTAGAAGATCCCTCTTAGCATCTTGACATATTTCTTGAGGTTAGCGACATTGTTCAAATTCCAAGCATTACAACATATGCAATTCAGTTGAAATTATTTCCTTTCAGATTGATCAGAAAATCTAGGGATTGGCTTCAAATGTTATCGAGTAAGAAATTTGGACATGGGAATAGTTACAAGAGAAATTTTGAATTAGATTCTTCCCTCCAATAAAGATAGTAAGTATTTACAACAACATTATGAGTTTTCACCAAATGAATGAAGTGCCCTTCCATGAGGCTTAGGACAAGTTCAAGAGGCTCTTAAGGAGCTGTCCACATCATGAAGTAGCAGTTTATTAGTTGATGACTATTTTCTATGCAGGGGTGAATCCACCTACAAGGTCACTTCTAGATGCGGCATCTGGTGATTCATTCACGAATAAGTTGTTGGAAGAAGCCTTTCAATTGTTAGATGAGATGGTAGCAAATGATTCACAATAGGCAACCCTAAGAGCAGTTCCAAAAAGGCAAGGTGTACACAATATTGATGAAGTTGCAATGCTAAAAGCACAATTAAAGCTGATGAGGAAGGAATTGAGTGGATTGAAAGAAAAAAAAATTAGCTATTATTTTCAAGACTGTGTAGGATATGAGAATGGACCATGTGGACAAGATAGTGGAGTTATAGGAGATGTTAATGCAGTGGGAGATTATAGAAGAAATGTCCCCTACAACAATAATTATAATCCGGGTTAGAGAAATCACCCAAATTTTGCTTCGAAAGAGAGACATTAGAATGCTTCATCGTCTCAACCCCAAGCAAGAGCTTCCTTTAAACAAAATGTCAATCATAATCACAATCAGTCTTATTAACCACAAGTGAAAACCCATTACTAAGCTCCATATCCATCACACCATCATCAAAACCAAAGTCCAAATCAAGGCCAACACTAAAACTATAATCAATCATACCACCCACCGTGGTTCTAACCAAGTCCACCTATTTAAGAGAAGAAACTAAATTTGTAATATATGTTTGCTAGCTTCATGAATAACTAACAACAATTTATGTTGGGCCAAGAGACAAGGTGGAAATCTCAAGAACAATTGAATAGAACCTAAGACGCCTCTATGAGGAACTTGGAAACACATATAGGACAATTGGAAAATTCTTTATCAATAAGACCAGCTAGGGCTTTCCATCAAATGTCAACCGTAATCCAAAGAAGAAAGCTAAGCCAATCACATTAAGGAGTGGCAAAGAGATAAAACAAGGAAAAGACAAAAGAAAGTCATATTTGCCATCATCGACAAATATAGAGGAGCTGACATGGCAGGTAAGTGACTCTAACCCTAGGGTAGAGCAACATGTAGATACTCTTAGTGTTGATAAGTGTAAGAATATAGTGAATTCCAATATAGAGGATCTTAACATAAATATGTTGCTTTTTTTCTGCTATAGCTAGGAAAGAAAAGAAAAATGAGCAATCGGTTGGATTCCTAGAGATGTGTAAGAAATTGCGTATCAACTTGCCTTTTGCTAAAGCTTTAGCTCACATGCCCAAATATGTAAAATTTATGAAAGAACTTTGTTCTATTAAAAAGAAACTAGAAGGATATGGAACTGTACAACTAACAGAGAATTGTAGTGCCATCATTATGAACAAGATTCCTAAGAAATTGGAAGATCCAGGTAGTTTCACTTTGCCATGTGAGATTAGTGAAACCTTTGTAGGAAATTCCTTGTGTGACCTAGGGGCTAGTATTAATTTAATGCCATATTCTATATGCAGGAAATTAAAACTAAAGGATCTCAAAGAGATAGGTATAAGGCTTAAGTTAGCAGATAGGTCGATAAGGAAACCAAAGAGAATGATAGAGGACATGTTGGTGAAGGTAGTGAAATTTATTTTGCCTATGGATTTCGTAATGATGGAGATAGAAGAGGATAAGAGAGTGCCATTAATTATAAAGAGACCATTTTTAAACACGATAAAAGCCTTAATCGTTGTGCATGGTTAAAAAGTCACTCTTATATTCAACAATGAAGAATTGGTAGTGGACATAAACAAGGCTAAAAAGTATCCATCAAGTGATTTGGAGCAGTTTATTTACTTTATGGACAAGGTGCAATAATTTGTAGAGGAAACTCAAGAAAAGGTATTGATAGACGATGAAGGGTTAAATGAGATAAGAAGAGATATGGCAGCTATAGTAAAAAATGAGAGTGGGGAAGTTATGCATGATCTTGAGCAGGGATGTGAAGAAGAAGATCTAAGTGAGGAAGAGTTTAAATCACAAAAAGGAGATTCAAAAATTGAACTCAAACCCCTTCCCCCTAATTTGAAATATATGTTTTTGGAAAATGAAACAAAACCAGTGATTATCTCTTCTATGTTGATAGGTTTTAAATAGGAGATTTTGATTGAAGTGTTGAAAAGGCACAAGGAAGCAATCGGATGGGAAACATTGGAATTAAAGGGGATCAATCTGAGCTACTGCACTCACTAGATTCTGACGGAGGAAGAATGCAAAACAGTGGCTCAACCCCAAAAAAGGCTAAATCTAGTGGTGCAAGAAGTGGCTAAGAAAGAGGTACTCAAGCTCCTTGATTCAGGTATCATCTATCCCATCTCATATAGTAAGTGGGTGAGTCCTATGCCATGCATCCCAAAGAAAGGGGGAGTAACAATGGTTAAGAATGAACTTGATAAAATCATTCCAACTTATACACTTATGGGTTGGAGAGTCTGTATAGATTATATGAGGCTGAATAATGCCATTAGGAAAAATGTTAGAGAGCCTAGCAGGGAATAGGTTTTATTATTTTTTAGATGGATATTCAGGATATTTACAAATTTCCATATCACCTTAGGACCAAGAGAAAATCACATTCACCTACCCCTATGGTACTTTTACCTATATGAGAATGCCCTTTGAGTTATGCAATGTATCGACCATATTTTAGAGGTACTTGATGGCAGTTTTTCATGATTTTATAGAAAAATTTATGGAAGTGTTTATGGATGACTTCACCATATATGGAAAATATTTTGAGATTTGTTTATTCCTTCTTGATTTAGTGTTAGGGAGGTGTTAGAAAACAAATATATTGTTGAATTAGGATAAATGCCACTTTATAGTGAGGGAAGGCATTATATTGGGACACAAAATTTCATAAAAGGGAATAGAGGTGGATAGAGCCAAGGTAGAGGTCTTCGAGAAACTCCCACCCCAACCAGTGTCAAGGGAGTTAGGAGCTTTTTAAGGAATGACGGCTTTTACCGCAGGTTTAATAAAGATTTTCAAAAATTTCCAAACCTTTGTCAAATTTACTAATGAAAAATGCTCCTTTTGATTTCACTAATGAGTGTTTGTAGTATTTGAGACATTGAAACAAAAGCTTATTTTAACTCCGGTGATTATCTCTCTGGATTAGGATTTTCCATTTGAGCTAATATACGATGCAAGCAATTTCATAGTTGGAACAGTGCTAGGGGAAAGATATGAGAAGGTGTTTTATGCATTTTACTATGCGAGCCATACCTTGACTGCAACTCAAGTTAATTATACCACAACTAAGAAAGAGCTGTTGGCAATAGTCTTTGCATTTGAGAAATTCAGGACATATTTGTTGGGTGTAACAATTGTGGTATGGTCTGATCATGCAATATTGAGACATCTCTTTGCCAATAAGGAGTCAAAACCAAGGTTAATTAGATGGGTACTCCTTTTACAAGAGTTTAACCTGGAAATTAAAGATAAGAAAGGGGTGAAAAACTTTATAGTGGACCGCTTATCTCAATTTGAGCACAATCACATTGAAAAAGGGGAGATTTTAGATTTATTCACTGATGAACATATATATGCTTTATTCACGTGTGAAGTTGTTGTTCCTTGGTTTGTTGATTTAGTAAATTTCCATGTAGGTGGAATATATGCCAAGGGATTACACATTGCAATAGAGGAATAAATTAAAAGCTATTATGAAGCACTACATTTGGGATGACCCCTATCTATTTAAGTTATGTGCCAATCAATTGTTGAGGAGATACATTCTCCAAGACGAGCAAAGAGAGATCATTGAAGCAGGGCATAGTAGAGAGGCCGGTTGACATCACGGACCAAACAGAATGGTATTAAAAATTCTATCTTCTGGTTTTTATTGGCATACCTTATTTAATGATATGAAAATATATATTCAATCTTGTGATCATTATAAAAGGTTAGGAAATATATCTAGGAGAGATAAGATGCCATTGACCAATATAGTTAAGGTAAAACTATTTGATTTATGGGGATATAGATTTTATAGGACCTTTTCTAGTGTCCTACGGGTTTGAATATATTTTAGTGGTAGTAGACTATGTGAGCAAATGGGTGGAGGCCATAGCCACTAGGACTTGTGATGTTAAAGTAGTACTAGAATTTCTAAGGAAAAATATATTCGCCCGATATAGAGCCCCTAGAGCCATCATCAGTGATGGTGGTAAACATTTTGTTAGCCACCAATTTAAGGCTTTGGTGAAAAAGTTTAGAGTTAAGTATAAGGTCACTATCCCATACCATGCCAAAGCTAACGGTCAAGTTAAGTTGTTAAAATGGGAACTTAAGGCTATTTTAGAGAAAACGGTTAATGCCCTTAGAAAGGATTGGTACATTAAGCTAGATGAAGCATTATGGGCATACAGGATAGTGTTTAAGACTTCTATAGAGATATCACCCTTTAGATTAGTTTTTGGCAAGTCTTATCACCTCCCGATAGAATTGAAATATAAAGCTTATTGGGCCACCAAATTATTGAACTTTGATCTCGTAAGTGCAAGAAAATGCAAGTTACTACAGCTGAATGAGTTTGAAAAACTCTAGTTTGGGCCTATAATCATGCTTCCAAATACAAAGAGAACACCAAGAAATGGCATGATAGAAAGCTAATGAAAAAGGAATTTATGCCTGGGATGAAGGTGCTCCTATATGATAGTCGGTTGCGATTGTTTCCCAAGAAATTGAAATCATGGTGGAAAGGGCCTTTTGAAGTCATAGGAGCGGACAAATTTGGAGTGGTGACTCTAAAACACCCAAGAGATGAGAAGAAGTTCCAGGTAAATGGACATCATGTGAAGCCATATTTTGAATTGACATTCAATGGTGCTTCAGTGATTGTCACCCTTACGGATCCTTGATGGTGCTTAAAAGTCTAACCGTGGACTTGATAAATGTAGAACTATTTCCTAACCCTCATTTTTAGTAGATTTTTTGTTGCTTTTATAGTTGTGTAGGTTGGTTTATGGTTCAAAATATTTTAGCTTGGAGGTCTTTAATTGTAAGTTTTTGGTTGTTAAAGTAGTTTTGCAGTTGCTTTGTTTTGACCCCACTAATTTGAAAGATGGAACATTTTTGGTAATTTTCAAGGGTCATGATTAGTAGGTTAACCTTGTTGACCATGACATAAGGGCATTTTCACTTCAGGATCAAAGAGAAGTTATAGGTAATGGTGAGTATGTTTTACATGTTAATTGTGACATAATTGCATGTTTGCTTCTATACCTCAAAGTTCTGTAGGTCATGGTCAGTTGGTTTTTACTACTTACTATGACATAAGATCACTTTAGCTTCTAGAACTCAAAGAGCAATAGGTCACAATAAGCATACTTTTACTACTGACCGTGACATACATGCACATTCACTTCTGTATCAAATTTTCGTTAGGTCACAGTGAGTGGGTTTTTTCTTGCTAATCATTACTCTGTTCTTTTTCAATCCAGTAGCCAAATTTAACTTACCTCACTGTTAGTAGGTTTTCACTGCTGACCGTGACTCCCCTAAAAACCCTAAATTAAAAATCCAATTTTTAAAATCGCAATCTATTCTTCTTCTCTCTCTTCAGTTTTCTTTCTCTTTTCTCTCTCTCTTCTCCATTATTCCTCCATTGTTTCTTCTTCTTATCAATTTTTTAGGTTGTGATTCTCTTGCAAGCTTCACAAAGTAATTCTTCTTCTTCCTTTCTTTCTTTTGTTTAACTTTTGTTCTTTATTTTCTTGTTTTGAATTCTTATTTTTCTTACTTTTTTTGTCTTTCTTCTATCATTTTTCTTTGTTCCTTTATTGATTTTCGCTTTGGTTGTTCTTTTTATTTTTTTCTTGTGTTTTATTTTCTTCTTTTCCTTAGATTTTGACTTAGATTCTCTCCAACCAAGTAAGTTACCCTCTTCTTCTTCTTATTTTTCATTTTTCTTTCTCTTTTAGTTTTTGTTCTTCTTCTTGCGATTTGTGTGTTGTTTTTCTTTGTTATTTTTCAATTTTTGGTTTTTTTTGCTTCTCTTTCCTTCTTTCTTCTTCAATCTTTTTACTATTTTTGTTTTATTTATTTTGAAAATTTTTTTTTTCATTTTCTCTTATTTTCTTTCTCCAAAAATTTTTCTTTTCTTTTTACTTACTCACTCTTCACACAATTGTACAAATTTACAAAACCCTAATATTCAAGTTAGGCTACAGTTTACCAATATACAATTTCCATGTCACCTATGTTGTCTTATGTGGTTTGATATGTGTGGATCTCACCTTGCTTGCTAACTAGAACCTTTTATTTGTCTAAGCCAAAAATTTTCCAAGTTGCTTGATATTTGTTTCAAGTTTGCTTTTGACCACACCAATTCACACACTCAACATGTTTTCTAGGTTTTGCTTGTTGAGTGGTTCATCATAGTTGGGAAAGCTCACATTGAGTATCTTGATGTTGCTCTTATACTTAGCTGGGATCTATTAGTTTTGAACATTTCCAGTATACTCCTGCCATTAGAAATTTTAAGTAACTTGTTGCTTTTTGGATACCATGTCATTCCCAGGGTGCCCCGTAAGTGTTTCAACCTGGCCAATGCATTTTGTTAGCTATATTGATAGAACTATTGCTAGGGTAGTTTTTGTCTGTGCATTCGAATGTTGTTTGCATTTTGCTTGTGTTGATTCAAGGTATATCGACTGAAACAATTCGACTTGCAAGCTACGTGTTTCCAAATGATAACTCGATTATCATGGTTGAGTGCCACATACCTTAAATCTTATTCTTTTTATGACTTGCATCCTTATTGGTACCATATTCTCTTCATTTGTAGGGCATGATCTTATTTGAGTTTCTTGTTTTATGATTCCCATGCTTACATCTGTACTTGATCATTAAAGGCCCTTCTTACTCTAGGATGTTAATGCTCACATAGGATGTTCTTAGTTTGTGCTAATTTTTGTTGCTACGATCACCCTATCAATAGAGTGATTACCTATTTCATTGTTAGAGTCCAACTTATTGAGTCATTCATTGTGCATTTTCCCACATGATTCATCATAATGCATTTGCTGGCAACCTTTAGACATTGTAAGAAGCCTGAGATTTCTACAACTATAGTGTGTTCCTTAGTTAATGTCTCTGTACTTCAAAATTATTGAGTTTCACACACTTTATCTATGTCTGCCAGTCTTAAATCCCTTGCTTGACTTTGTTGATTCTAATGCTTTTAATTTTTGTTAGATGAACCAATTTTACTGAACTATGATCGCATCCATTCTATTTATGCATGGTGTGTTACCATACTATGCTTCACTTTTCTTTCCTAAAGCTTGATCCCATTGTTGTGAATTAGTTGCTAATGTTAACCTTTTGGGAACTTATTTGTGCCTTGTTTTATTGACTGTAGTGGCACCTAAAACTGACTCAATTAGTACAACCTCTATCAAGCCAACCTTTGTCATGCCAGCCTCTCTCCACTTGTCCACCAACTGAAGCAAGTCAACCTCCTGGCCAAAGAACGGAAAAGAAATTTAAGGGTCCTATAGTGCTTAGATAGGTGCCAGAAGACCTCAAGACTAGATATGTGATTTTGTCCAACTGTGAATACCTCCCTTCAACCTAGTTGGACATGACATTGCTAGAGAAGCTGGAAATTAAAGAGGATGTAGAAAGGCCGATTGTTGATGTTGGCTGGGTGAGATTTTTATCCTGTAGAGAGCTTGTGTATCCTGACCTTACTAGAGATTTTGTGACCATTTTCATGTACAAATTTGGGGAAAATATAGTGGAAGAACTAGACATGGTTGATTTTATGTTGGACGATACTCCCTATACCATGACTTTTTTTTGACTTCTCTAATGCTTTGGGATTTCTAGCTTATGCACCAGATGCCTTCCCTAACTGCAATAAGAATACAATCTAGAAAGAGATAAAAGATCCTCTATCAGATGTGAGATACCAATATAAGACAACAAAATCCCACAATTTAAAGGGTTATTCCCTCAAAATTCTCTATAAGTTCTTCTCTCTATCACCAATGAGCCATGTAAAATCAGCAAGGCAGATCAACCTTCTAGAGACTTTCTTTCTGGCTACAATGCTTAGAGGGTACCCTATTAATGGTGCATATCACAAGTGCAACAAATTAGAAGAAATCAAATATTAGCCCACCAAAATGAAGAGGGTCTCTTTAGGAGGCTAGGTGACAATATTAGCTAGGGCTGTGGACCATCCCTTGAATGAGGACAAGACCCTTCATGCTATGGCTTATTCAGAATAAAAACATCTCAAGAATATAAAGGTGCTTATAGAGGATGCTGCAACAGAGTATGGAATCAAGCTGACTGATAGGGAGGAATATATTGACAAAATGACAAGAAGCTTGAGCAACCCCCCTAGTGTTATAGACCAGAGAGCTGTCACCCCTTACTTTTGTGTAGTATGTTGAATTGATCTCTAGGATAGATGCCTTAGCTGCTAAATAAGTTGAGTTTAAAGAGGAGCAACACAGATTCTTATTGCTCTAGGCACCTTGGTTTCAAAGATGGATATCATTTTCCCATCATGTATAGCTCATAATCCACTTCCCAAGATTGATTGCAGGGAGTCCCATGCCTAATTTATTTTTGTGTTCCTTTTTTTTATTTTTCTAAGGACATCAAACTTTTAAAGTGTGGGGTAAGGAAGTACATTTTTCGAGATATAAAACATTATTTTTTTGTGAATATTGAAGATGGGACATTTTGATACTGATTTGGTGAAAAGTGTGAAGATTTTCTTTTCTGCAGATTTTGTTGAAGGTGAAGACTGGGTACGATACTTGTTTTGGGAAGTCTTTGAACCATAACTCTTATGCTTTTAGTTTGAAAGTTTTTTAGTTTACATTTTAAATAGTTGGATGTTTTTGGTTTATTTAGTGAGTTATTTAGTTGAATTTCAATTTTAGCTACTTTAATTAGTTTTTGGTGTTTTAATTTATTTACTGCTTTATTTCTCTACTATTATCCTCAATTTTTAGTAGTTTTGTCTTTAGTCTTTAAAATTTTGAATGATTTGCTTGTGCCTGCTGAGTTGTTTTTGTCAATTGCAATTAGTCTGAGTTTGCCTAAGTCATGCTTGATTTAATCAGTTTGAACCTAGGCTTGAGAATTGCTTGTTTAGAGAGTTAAGGTAGCAAGAGAGTAGTTGTATGCCTTAGTGAGAAATTTTCTATCGATTAGACTCAATTAGTCATATACCGCTCGGTTTCTATTTACATGTACATGTTAGGCTATTTTTGTGAAAATTGTCATAAAACCAATGAGTGAGAATGATGGGGTAAAAGAATTTTAGAATAATTAGAACCTTCCACATCACCCTTCGAAACAAATGTTCAACTCAGGTAGGAATTAGGACATGACCTAGGCAGCCTTTCTGTAACACCCTCATACTATTCGCCCATTAACCATATCCAATTAATCATATTAATGATGCTTTCCATCACTATCATGCCCGTATATTACCAATCATATGATCATTATGTTACTATTACTCATATCATGCTATATTATATAATCATATGGGCGCTACTTTGACTGTTTGCATACTTTATCTCATCTTTAGCTTCATGCATCCAATGTTATATATATGTTACTTTATGTAATAAATGAACACATGTACTTGCTTAGCCATATCATGAGTTAGTTACAATTCAATATACATATGTTAACTACATCATCATATACCTTCAGCTATAATACAAAATATTACAAAATACCTATACAAAAACTCCCTACATCAACTCTTTTCAGTCTTGTGTTGGCCTTTCCTGATGCAGAGAATGTCCATGAGAAAAAAAATCTTATCTATGAAACCTATATGGATAAAATAACCTATGCTAAGCTATAAAGTTTAGTGGGCACAAATCATGATGGACGACATCTCATAGTGGTCATCAAAACAAAACGTAATACGTAATCACATACATATACATATATACATGTCCATGGCAATCATACTATGTCTCAAAAATAGTACTATAGCAATAAAAGTGATTTGTAATGTAACCAATTCAACTAGCCTCTCAATATATACATAAAACTTGAAGATAAACAATATAATTTGTACCTTATATTATTGATACATTTATAGTATTTTTTTGTCTCATTTTCATCTGTATAGAACATAGATGGCATCCAATGATATACGTTTATGATTAAACTCCCATAATTTCAGCCACAACTATAATTAGAAGAATTCACATACTTAATCGATAGCATGCATCATATGCAATGTAATATATCAATGATAGCAAGTTTGTATATCTAGCAACATTTCAAGTATATGAGCATTGAGCCAACAAAAGTAAATAAATAAATAAAATTTGAGAAAATCATGCTTTGATTCAAATACTATAGTCATTTCTTATAAATGGAATTTAGCCTACTTAAGTTCTAAAAGTGGATAACGGGAACGGTTAATACCCTTAGGCATCAAAACGATGGATATTCGAGGATATCAAATCGGTAGACCCAAACGGGGCCAAACTATACTATGGACAAGTCAAGTGGACCCAAATGGGGTCAGCTAACAACCCAAATAGGGCTGTTCATGATCCAAATGGGATCAACTATATTTTAGACCCAATCAGGCCAAACTGTGGCAGCTGTAAATATCCATATAGACGCCTATCTCTCCATAATTAAACTCTATTAAGATAATGCTTATAATATTCCATTTGCACGTGTACATAAATATGTAAAAATATACCTTCTCTAGTGAATATACATATATGCACAATTCATATAACAATTTATACAATTTTACTCAAGTAAGTAATCTATAGAAAAGTATACCATCTCTAGTGTATATACTTGTATACACAATCTCATTTAACAAAGTGATCATGTACTTTAGTAAATTATTTATAATTAACATGCTTCCATGTAATCATACTTTATCATATATTCATGTATTATCAAAAAGACACATAATCCCTAATACATAGACATGTATTCTCATCTTTATATAACAATATAATAAACTTGTACATGATGCATTTATATCCTGGTAGTCATACAAATATACATTGACATTTTTAACTTATAAACATGTCATATAAATACAATATATAAGCATGCTTATGTTATGTCAATGAGGTGAATAATAACATAAATTCATCATAAGTATGCTTCAATAAGTAGTCATGCTTACATGCTTACAATATGATATTATTTTGTATACTTATGACTTATCTCTAGCAATGTGTTACTTTTCCATTATAAATTTGCTTAAAATAATTAAGATCATTTCTACATATAGTAAAAATGATGTTCTTGAGATGCTTACATTTATTTAAATGCATAAACATATTCCAAAAATGCATACCAAAAATGGTGATAAATTCTTGCAACAATCCTTCATAGAGAAAAATTTTTAAGCTTATATTTAAAGCTATTCTTGACCTACCAAAACCCATTTCTAGCCAAAATTATCTTCTATAAACATAATCCTATATGTTTTTAGTTTTATTAAAATTAAAAATCATTGCAATATCATTTCTATAACTTAAGATAATTAAAAATTATTAATGACTATTTATTGTGATAGCCAGCATAAGATTCCAATTTTCATCCTAAATTTAGTTAGGTTTAGAAGCATAATTAGACTTTGTTTTCTTCACAAAAAATTTAGATATGAGAGTATATTTTATAACCCAACTATAATTACCTAACATATTTCAAGATATTACAAAAACATTAAGGATTGTTATTAGAAACAATGCTGCCAATAGTTCTTAATTCAAGTAATTTTTTGACATATTTAGAAATATAACCAAATTAAGGTTTCCACATATAAATTGTAGAAATATAAGTATATTTTAACCATAAATTGGATTAATATAATTCTGACCTCTATATCAAGAGATAAAATCAAATTACTAAAATATGTTCTTATTCTCTAAAGAACAGTTCACTGTACCCCATTCAGTTTTTATCATCAGTTAGAAAATTCATAGTATAAAATAGGTATAGAATTTTGATAACATTCCTTCATGAAAGTTTTGATAATATGAATCTATTTTAACTAAAATTTTGTCTTAAATGATTTTGACTTTTCTACAAAAAGTTATAGCAAAAATATAGCAATATCATCATAACAACTGGGCAACAGCTCAAAATGAATTTTGAGTTAGATTTAGGGGCACTTAGATGAAGAATCAAAGATGGGTTCCTTTAATAAAATTTTAGTTCTAAATCTTAGTAAGAATTACCAACTTGATTCAAGTCAATTGAAGGTTTATAGCTTGAGATATGCTAAAATTACAGAAGCTAGTTTCAAGAATTCTTTACATGCATTGCTTCTTTTTACAAGTCCTATCTTATATATTTGACTTCATTCTTTAGGTTTATTAACTCATGACATAATACACATCCTTACAAGAATTTATATCTTGAAATACTTTAAAAACAACCACATGACACATATTCCCATACCTTGACCGAATCACCACCTAGCTACAATCTTTAGCTACCTCTTTGCCTTTCTTCTTCTTCTTCTTAGCTTCCTCCTCTACAAATCATGTTTTCATACCATCATCTATCAAAATTTCAGCATTCATTCTCCTTAGGAAAGCCATCCAACAAGATAGAAGCAGAAGAAGAAGAGATAAATTAAAGTCTTGAATCCATTACTTGATGATTTTACTAAAAACTTCTAAATCATCCATATGCAAGAGAGTTTATATTAAAGAATTAAACGGACTAGAGACGAAGGACCTTATAGAGAGAGATGAGAGATGGAAAAAATCTGAATTTTTACCTTCTCTAAGTTATCCCCCTCTTCTTATAATCCTCTCTCCATTACATTCAACCCATGAGGGAAAAAATGCATAGGAAAAATCACTTTAGCTCCTTTTTGTTTTTGAATGTTATAAAATATCCCCTCTCCTTTATTCTTCTCATAGATTCAACCCCATCTTTTTGTCATTTAATTTTTAATTAACCCTATCTTTTTTTTTTACTTTTTTAAATTGACCCCACATGAGCCGCCTTTACAATTTGACCCCAAACTTTTTATTTCATACATCAATTGCACTCTTAAATATTTTTTATGCCAAACAATCAACATTCAATTCATATAATAAAATAAAATTTTCACTAGTCCCATAACTCATGTCTAAAATTTACTTATTTAATTTAATTTTAATCAAATGTAATTGTAAGGACCCAATCATAACCCTAATTGAATTATTGTTAATTAATGAAGACCGTCGTTAATTAAGGCAAAATTGGATTATTTTGAAATTATCGAGGTTAAGTCCCAAAAGGGGTATTTTGGTAATTTTCAGCATGTATGTATATTGAGTGTGGTTAAAATTAAGATAAAAGAGGGATATAGTTCAAGTAAATTAGAAGTTTGGGGTTTAAATTTTAAGAAATATAAGTTAATGGGGTTAAATTGAATAAGGGTAATTTTGGAAATTCACCTAAGGAGATATTTACCCCACTAACTCCCTTTTATAGCTTCTTGGAGAAGGAACTCATGGGGATTTGAGATGTTGGATCAGCATTTTGAGGGAGATATTGATGGAATATGACATGGTATGAATGTGATGATAGCACAACGAAAAAAACAAAAATTTTATCATACATACCATACAATTCCAAAGCAAGAAATGAAACATGCAATTTTAGGGTTGTAGAACTTACAACTTTTGATGCCTTTTATTTATTGAGTTTGGTGATGGCCAGCAACTAAGATGACTCTATCCGCCTTAGATCTTGATCACCAATGCCAAGGAACAGCCTTTTACGCCACTCCCTCTATTCTCACACACATAATTGCACCGACGGCTTAAAATCGAGATTGCTAGCTCTCTTTTAAAGTATTGTGTAATGGCTATGGTTTGAAGCTACAAAATTTGATTTTGTACTTCTCTTAGGTTGCTATTACTACCCAAGATCACAAGAGAATGAGGAACTATCCTTTCTCCTTGTGAAAATTGGCTAAAAAAATTCTTTGTGAGAGAGAGAGAGTTCACGCAAAACATGCAAATGGTGGCTAGGTTTTGTTTTCATGCCAAAAGCAAAAATATATAACTTTAGGGTTTTATTTCTTTTAATATATATCCCTTTATTTTCTTAATTGATCAAGCTAAAATATACTACCTTAAGATAATTAATTTTAGCCTTTATCACTTATTTAAAATAAGAAATATATATTGATTAAAACACCTTAAGATAATACATTTAATCCAAGATAATCCTTTTTGATTTAATCTAAGATAAATGTAAGACATATTAATCAAATAAATTACTTAATAAAAAATTTAATCATGTGCCGAAATTCCATTGATATTATCTTGGAATTTTGGACACACCATCCAATTATCAAGTGAATTAATTAATTAAAATCCTTTAGGCTTTAATACTCAATTAATTAAATTAACACAAGATAATTAATTAATTGAAATTAAACCTTGTCGGCTGAATTTCTCTCTCTCATGGACCAAGGCCCAGTAGCAATTTTATAACCCATTACACACATTAATTTGACTTTAATTAAAAGCCCAAATTAATGCTCAATACTTTAATTAAATATTTTAAGCCCAATGCTTTGTGTGCGATCCTATAGGTCCATTTAATGTTGGCAATGAATTAATAAATTAATTCAAAGGCTATATATATTCTCTAGCAAGATATTATAGCATTCCAAATTAAATGAAAATGCATATGGCATTTAGTGACCTAATGCAATTTTGCATAGTCCCTTACCCATAAATATCAGAATTAATATAAGGCATGGAACTAGTCATCCTTATATATATATTAATTCCTTTCTTGATATTCCAATGACACTGAACTCTCAGATAAATAATGATTACTCATTATTTCATCTCGGTATGGCCATACACTTCTCAGTTCACTGATCAAGTGGCCGATGATATTTTCTCTCTTATTGAGAGGGGTAATCCCTTTATTTCTCTCATGCTCTCTAACATGAATCAATGCATACCCAATCATACCCGTACTTGTCACTCTGTTACGAGGACGTTAGGTGTATGTCAAAGTAAACAACAATTCATAAAGAGTTTCATAGAGATTTAGGTCTAAGAACTCCGATACAAAACTTGCATATGAGAAACACTTATGAATTGTACCATGTAGTGTTCTCATGAGCAGATCGTATCCAGATACCATGTTCTTTAACATATATCTATGATCTCTGATTGACACTCTTGTCCTAATGATCCGTAAGACAGAACTCATAATATCAGAGAGAGCATCCTAGTCTTAATTCATTGTTATTCCCATAACAATGACTGACTAGGGATGTTTAGAATGAAGTCTCATTTGTTTCAAGGTCTTACAACCATGTGCCTCACACATGATAACTTAAACCGAAACGACATTCTTGGATAGTTTTATCAATTGATATGCACAGGAATACAAAAGATAAAATAAATGCCTTATTTTATTAATTTCAAGTGTTTTGTTACAATGTATTGGGGCTAGGGCTTACACTAATAGATATATCTCTCTCTCTTTCCTTTTTCTCTGTTAGTTACGAGTTGGAGAAGGGAGCTAGGGTTTGTGAGTTAGCATCAAAGGTAATGTTTTCCTTCTCATAGATCTCTTCCTTATGTTTGATTTCTGGCATTAAGGATGTTGAGAGAGATGAAAAATTTGTCATGCTTGTTGTTGTCTATGTATAAGGAGAAGAAGGGAATCTCGAGCAAAGAAGTTTAATGAGGAGGATCTAAGACAGAATTAAAGCTTCAATAAGGTATGGGACTATTATGATGATCTTGTGAATGGGAGTGCTGTTGATTATTGTTGTCTATAGATGAAACTAAAGGAATTAGGTTTATGTTATCAGAGTAAGTAAATGAAGATTTTAAGAAGTGAAATGAAAGATTGTTTGCTTAGAGATACCGAGTCATGACATTCTTCATGAGTTCTATCTGACTCGTGAATCTCTTCACTAGTTGTGAACCATTTGCCCCTGGGTCACCTGTGAATGTACTATTCTTCTTTGGCTTATGATTCACGAGTCATGCATTCTTGTTCAAGTTGTGAGCCCCTTCACAAGTTGTGAAATGCGGCCTTCTTACTTCACTCATGAGCCCTTTCACGAGTCATGAAATGTGGCCTTCTTGCTTCACTCGTGAGCCCCTTTATAAGTCATTAAATGTGGCTTTCTTGCTTCACTTGTGATCCCCTTCACGAGTCGGTAAATGTAGCCTTCTTGCTTCACTTTTGAGTCCCTTCACGAGTCAAATGTTTCTTCACGACTAATAGACCTATCTGGACTCTTTTGATTATAAGTTGAACTAGAGAACACCAAATTGAATTATTCTTATTGACTTTGAAAGTATAATTCCACTCCTATATTTCATATGAAGAAACCAAGTTCTAAATCTGTCTCTACCAAGGCCATATTTCAGCTTGAATTCTAGAATAGTTTGCTGCCCAGTCACTAGGAGCAGACGTCAGTATTTTGTAAATATATGAAAATATTGAAATGATATCAAGAAGATTTTTAATGTTTTAGAAACTAGAAACATAGTGGCACAAGTTTTTAGAAGACCATTTTTGCTGAGAATTTCTTTTGGTATTTTAAAAACCACTTACAATTCAAACTCAAAAAATTGCCTATGGTTGTTCATGACTCGTGACTCCTGTCACAACTCATGACATGTGCTACTCGTGAACAATTGCACGAGTCATGTTGTTTTCTCCCTTTCACAAGTAGTGACACCCCTCATGACTCGTGACACTTCTCTGCTTCACTCAAAATTGATTTTTAAGCCCTTTTGTATCACCAAAGCTGGTCTAAACCCTTTTTTAGAAATTTTAAAGCATTTTAAGCATAAAATAAAGATAAGTGGTGATACTAAACATGATTAAATGAAAAATTACATGACAATAAAGTTAGAAAATGAATACTAACGTTAGAATACATGAAAATTATTACTTGTATTTGATGGTATTATAATGATTATACACATGTGATTTGGCTTTGCCCAAACAATATTGCACATTATTATTCCTCTACAATGTTATGAGAACATTATGATATAACCTAGAAATAATAAAAGTATAGTCACAAGTTTGTATGTCCAAGTTAAAAGAAATGGGACATCACAATTTATGTTAAATTATGAAACCGTAAAAACTTGATTACACTCAAAGTCACAAGAAGAATTAATGATTAGCGGTAATGTGTAATAACTTACTCACCTATTTGCTCATGCCTATAACACATTATGAGCACATGAGTATCCATAGTGTGCTAACCACTAAGATGAAATAAGCTCACATAATCTACTTGGGTATAAAATACAAGTCAGAGGATTGAAATATTTATATGACTATGTTAAAGTATATAACTTGTTGTCTATAATCTGATAGACCATTGAAGTGAATCAAGGGACTAAATATGAACAAGTATTGACCTTTAACATTGTAAGAGAACCTACGCATATTACTACTATATAGATCATAAATGCATGAGTATTGCTTTAAATTACTATATTTAGAGTTATGATAATATGGGAGAGCTGCTCTCGGCAAATTGTAACAAGGTACGTCATTGAGATTATCAATGAATTATGTAATTCAATGTTGTATAATTGATGCTACCGTGCTATGATGAGTAGTTTAACTCATTATGTGATTAGATATGAGTACCTATAGGGTATGTACTACTACGATTCAAGTTGACTTTATATGCACACATAATATATATGGACATGTATATAATACTATGAATATTTTTAGTTGCAAGAACTATACTTCAATAATCACCTAATTGGCTTCATGTATAATATCAAGTATGATGAGATGGATATATGAAAGTAATATTCTATTATGCGTGCATTATCATATAATCCAATTATGCGTGCATTATCATATAATCCACTACAATATGTATGAATAATGTTAATACAAGTATGTGATAACATGACTTGCTTCTATGTGTATTAGAGCCTAAAGCTTAACATTGATGTATGATAAGAAGGATATGCCTTTTTTATGAATTGTGGCTTAAAGCCAAATGAGGTATTAAGTAACGAAGACTATGATGAATCAAAGATGTTCTTAAAGGGTTAAGCCTATGGGTTTTAGTTCAGTTGTGGATTAGATAGGCATGCCTAGAGGGATACAGTCGCAGCTGCCATAGTTGACCCCATTTGGGTCTTGTTCCTTAATGGAACCATTGTTCGACCCCGTTTGGGTCCATAGTTTGTTCCTTGCTGGAACCATTGTTTGATCCAGTTTGGGTCCATTGTTTGATATCTTCAAATATTCATTATTTGATACCTTCGGGTATCTATTGCTACCGATATCCACCTTTTGAACTAGTACTTAGGTAGGTTATTAAATATGATAAAAGTACACAAGATAAAATAAAATATGCATTAATTGCTCCACTTATGTAATGTAAGCATGATGAATGACATATTATTTTGATTGTCTTAAATTCCTTTCGACTATAAACTATTTTTATGAAATGAAATGTTATGCTTCGAAATACATGATTGAGATGTCTCACATCAATTAAGGAAGGCTCTTGTATGAGTGCTGGTGTGAGTTGATTCCACCAATGGGATTCCACAGAGCATATATGGACCCTAAAGTGTACAATATTGTATTAGAAGTTATATGGACTATAACATGTGCACTAAGTTTCATGTATGGTGTTTATGAAATGAATACATGTGGCATCAAGACTTTGTCATATAATCATGATATGTAATGCTTGTTCTTTATGATCACCTGCAACTCTGCCAGTCTATTTATTTATATATATATAAATGCTCACACACATGTAGGCATAATGATAAAATTCATTTAAACAAGTGCAATGTATGACATAGAATGCTGATTATAAGAGAATTAGGTTACCATGCTAAGATAACATGAAGATGTAAAGTTTGTGAATCTAATATGAGAATTGTATGATAAATATGAAGTAATTATGCCTACCAGGACTTGTGGTAGATGTTATATGATTTAAGTATGCCCTTATATTATGAATTAATGTTAAATGCCTATCTTAGGTGAACAATGTGATTTAATGCAGTAAATGGAAATCTTATACCATTAATAACTATGATGTCTAGCCTCTTGATCAAAAGGATTATAAGATGCATGATTTATACTAAGGTAAGAAAAGAAAATGTATGATGATGGCAATAGTGATGAATGGCTAATCTTTTAGGAAATGAGATGAATTTCATAACGCGTTAAATTATTGTAAACATGATATCCATTAGTAAGGTCGATTCAAGTTGAGCTTCAGAGGATCGGGTAAGATGCAGTTGCCTTGAGAATTTCAGGATTCTTAAAGGCCATTAATGTTATGATTATTTATCTATAAGCTTTATTATTTTATTGTGGCATGTAGTTATGGTCTGTCTTATTATTATTTTTACTATTTTTGCCTGATCTTTACTAGGTTTATAATGATGATGATTGATGATTATCCATGGTTAGTGGATTAGGGTGTTACAGTAATTCTATAAAATCATGGCTTTTTTATTAGGGTCATAATTGGGGCCTTACACTTTTTTTGGCAATCACATCTAGAATGACTTTTATCTTACCTTGTGATATATTTTACCATTGTTAGCCCCTTTGAGCCAAATTGGTATGTTAAAAGCGTACTACTTAAAATATTTCTTGATTACACTATTAATTGATCATATACCTTAAATGCCTTTTGTCTCCCTTAATTTAGAATTGGTCACTCTAGGTTGGGTAATAAAAGAAAAATTGCTTGATGAGTTGGAATTAAGCTTTGCTTGATAGTCAAGAAATTTGAGAAATTCTAGAATTCTTGGGTTGTGTGAGCAAAATTTTGAAAATCTTAAGACATTGATAATTTTGATAATCAAAAGTGTTAGTGCTCCGTTAGTTCAATTTAAAGGTCAATTTTAAACAAAAAAACCATCAGTAGAATAAAGGTTATGCTGCAAACATTTTGCTTAAGTTCTAGTACTGTAGAAAATAAGTGTGGGGTACCTAACATTTATGAGGGAGTGTTAATTTTGATCTAGTTCAAAAGACAAAAATTTTAGCTCTTACCTCCTCTAAATTTTTGAGTTAGTCAATGTCCCTTGAGCTTCATTGTTTAGTTTTGATAGTAAAGGCAGGAGAGTGGAAAGAGTTATTGATTTTCAGAAAGTTAAGTGGGAATGTTGGTAATGTGGTTGATTCTTTTTTGTTAACTTTATCTCTTCCTTAGAGCCAATGCCCTAACCTTCCATTATAACCTTAATGTAATCCCTAGTGATCCTATTTTTGCTCTGACTTTTTTCATGGAGATGACCCTTGTGGTTACGGTGTTAAAAGAGAGGCCTATGGCTATTCTAAGTTTCAAGAGTGAAATCGTTTTGCAAAATTTTTGCACACTTATCTTTTTGCTCAATTACTGGATTTCACTAGTAGTTTTAGTTTTGAAAAGTAATGAACATGTTTTAGCCTAGCATACACGCACAAGAAATTGTTTAGTATAAATTAGTCTGAGATTTTTTGGTTAAATTTTTCACTTGAGTGTCTTCTGCTAAGTGTTGTTCTAGCTCATCTAGATTTCCTTGTTCTATGTCAGAGTTTGAATTTTCAAGTTTGTGGATGATTCATTTGCTTGAGGGCAAGCAAAGTCTAAGTGTAGTGTAGTTGACAACATCAATTTTGCATTTAGTTTTTAATCAATTTCAGTATTGTTTTAAGTGTCTTTTCAACGTCTTTTTCTTTGTTTTGTTTAAATTCAATAATTTCTATCCAAATTCAGTAAATCTTATCTTTTATATGTTTTGGAGGACTTTGATGGCTTATTGTACTTAAATGTAGATTTTGTAGGTACCTTATGGTCAGTAGCTTTTGATTGCTGATCATGACCTAGTGCTCCATGTCAAAATGCATTGTTTTAATTATGTCACGATCAGTAGGTTTTGAGTGCTTACCATAACTTAGCCAATTTTTAGTCCAAAACAAAGAAGAAAATACCTCACAGTCAGCAATAATTATGTACTAACCGTGAGGTATGCAAGTTTCAATCCAAAATGTAAAGGGACATATGTCATGGTCAGCAAAAAAAATGGTGCTGACTGTGAGGTGTGCATTTATCAATCTAAAAGCAAATCAATGAGTATGTAATAGTCAGTAGGAAAAGCGCACTGACCGTGACCCATCTCAATCTAGAAATAGATTTTTAGCAGGTTATGGTCAATAGAAATAACCTACTAACCGTGACCCCTGTCGGGCCTATATATACCAGAATTTTCTGTTTGGCACGTATCTTCATTTTTTTAGATCTAGGGTTTCTTTATTTCTTTGTTCTTTCATTTCTTCATTTCTTCCATTATTATATAGTTATATACTTGTAAATATGTTAGATTTAGATCAAATTACATAGATTAAGAATAGATTTATAGGTTAGACATTAAGTTTATTCTAGTTAAAGCTTACTTTCATTAGAGATTTGGAGAAGAAGACTGAAGAAGCTTAGGTTCCAGCTAAGAGTTCTTCCTTACATAAATTTCTAGGTTTTTTTATATCCTTTTCTTCTTTTATCTTGTAATGGATAGTGAGTAGTTAATTAGTTTTTCGGGGGATATTTGAATCACCTATCCTTAATGTGAATACTTGATTGTCATTGCTTACATCTACAATCCCTTGGGTACGATATTCGTGGGTCTTAAATTGAGTACCCTATATTACTTGCCTATTCAGTACAAGTTGAGGTCATGTCAGCAGGTTGTAAATATCACCGCCAATCTAGGGTGCACCGTCCAAAGAAGGAAGAGTGTGAGATGTTGAAAACTCTTTTGCTATCTGTACATATAATAGGGAAAGATATAATATAAGTCATTTCTTGACAATGTAAAATATGTTTCTAAAACATGTATATGCATTTCTAGTTATATTAAAAATATGAGCTATTCTTATGCACACTACAAGAAAAATCCAATATACCGACAGAAATTCCCAATGGATTTGAGTGAAATTTTGTAGGAAAACAAAAATGCGGACAAAAATTAGCGACAAAAATTGGCGAAGGAGGTATGGTTGTAAGCACTTTTGCCGAAGGAAAATAATTTCGTTGTCAATTTCATCGCTAAATGAAGACTAATTATTGTCGTCGTTTGCCTTTTTTACCAACAGAAAACTATTCCGTAGGCAATATTTGTTAGAGAGTATGCCCTAGAGCCCATGTAATAGGGATGTTTTTCATATGTATGAAATTTATATTCTTAATAAAAGGCATCATTCATTTATTAATGCTATGTTTGAATACATGAGTTTGTAAATCTTAAATTAATAAATGAAGTCCTAGATATTATAAACATAGTGCAAAGGCAATCATGAAGGTGTTCATGATGTGAGATGTCTATCGCATGCAAATGTGTTAATATCTAAATATCCCTAGTCATAGAATTAACAAGATAGGACATTGTTAATTCGGACAGACTAGCACATGTTATGCTTCTTGAATGGTTCAAGCAGTGGTTCTCATAACTGTGATTATGGATGATAATCAAAGCTAACATGTGGATGCTTGTTAGAGGAACAAGTTCATTGGAGACCTGCAAAGAGAATCCTCATATGGATATTAAATCTATGTTAGTGAGGAATCTCTTCATAGCGGTTGTGCAAGTATCCTTAGACTTGAGATCACCAAAGTTATCTTAAGTAGCAAGTGGTATACTTTGACTCCATAATTGATTACTTCCAACTGGGAGTGAACATAGTTAAGAGATTGGGTATATCATGACCTACTTGAAGATAGTTGAGTGATTGACAAAGGATTCACCATCCCAGATTTAACAAGGAAAGTTATCTTGTATGATTCTATAATTGCCTTGTTTAGAGAATCTCTGACCAGAGTAATATGCCGAGATGGATGGAGATCCATGAAGGGCATTTTTGGAACAATGGTTAAATTAATAGAACATACATAATTAGATTTATATGAGTTGACAGAAATCCATACTCAAAATCTAATTGAGATAAGAGTGGTGAAAGGAGTAATTGCACGGTAACTGTTTCTATGGAAGGGTACAGTCAAACCACATGACTTTCCTGACATTTGGGTAGTCATGATGCCTAGCTAGAGGCCAATCATGACTTGTATAATGATGTATCAAAATATCAATAGAGATTGATAAAATGATTTAAAGGAGTTTAAATCATGTGAGTTTTGAATATAACTCATAATTACATATTATACTGCCAACATGGACAGGAACCCAATAGGTCACACACATATAGAGAAAAGGGTAAAATGGTAAAATGACAAGGATAATAATATTTGATATTATTATGAAGGTAGAGAAGAGAATATGATATTAATTAATTATGATCAAATAAAATTGTCCGCAGAACTTTTGAGAAATGTTATGTAAATTGGACCTAAATGAAATAATGTATTTCATGATTAATTATTATTGTCTTATAAGTGTTATAAGACTACTATAAGTGTTATAGGACTGATATAATAATTAATAGGACCATTGAAGGAATTATTAAGGGCCAGAGGAATGAAGAAAGTTGGCGAAAGCCCTCCAGAAGAGGGCCACACGCCAACTCCATACAGAAGGGCTTAGAGGGCTTTTTCTTGGACCAAATTACTTTATATATTTTAAATAAGTGTTATGAAACTCACATATTTAATTTGGTTGGATTTGGAATCCATTTGGGTATTTAAATCCAATTAGATGCACAAAGGGCCTAGTTTGTGGATTTTGTGCATGGTCTTTTATGAAAAGATTTAATTTGGATTTAATTAAGCCCAAATGATTATAATTAATTCCAGAGGCCCAATTAATAATTCTCCAGCAATTTTAAAGAGCCCAATCTCATTAAGGAGTTGGAATTTTAACCTAACTGTAAAAGGCCAACTAATGAGAATTAGGGTTAGGGTGATTAAAACAAAAGGAAAGTTTTTTCTCTTAATTCTCTCTCCCTTTTTGCGCCAACTCCTCAGCTAGCTCTTGGGAATTTCAGCCACCCCTAGTTAAACACCAATTTGTTGGTTCAATTTACCCCTCTCTAGTGTGGATTACTCATTGGAGGTGTTCGATTTTGGACACTGTGGTTTGCGACAACCCGGTGCGAAGTAAAATCAACTGTTCAACAAAAATCAAAGGTGATTTTTCTTATTCTCATATAGTTATATTGTGTATTCATGGCAAGATCAGATCTAATGGTTAAAAAATTTTAAAATTCCGCTCATGTATGTGATGCATGTAACCGTTAAAATCCAACATGGTATCAAAGCCAGGTTTTGCCATGGATATACAATTCTATATTTTTCTGCGGAATAAGTTTTGTTTTGTTTTGAGTTATTTATTTCATGAACTTTAAAATATTAGATTTGATTGTTCATGAATGAGAAATATTGATTTCTGGTTGTATGTGTGATCAAATAAATATGGTGGAAACAAAAACGAAATTTTTGAATGATTAAGATTAGGGTTTGGCGTGAAACTCATTAGGGTTTGGCGTGAAACCCTAGGTAATGTAGGGGCTGTTCTAATTTAATTTCTTATGGATCCATTTAAAAATCATTTAGATGATATTTTATGTGTTTAATATATGATATTAAGCCGTAGGATCGAACGAAATTAAAATCGAACAAGTTTTGCATGAAAACTAGTTTTGTCGGAAAGTTCGATAAATTGATGTTCTACGTGTGTTCTTGATGTGTTCATGGTTAGAACGACTTTTGATCTTCTAAATTTGATATATATGATATATTAAAGTGTTTTTAATTAATTGGATTAATTAAAATGGGCCTTAAATTAATTTGATTAATTTTAATTTATTAAAACCACTTAATGGGCTTAATTATGTTTACGGACTTGGTTTAAATTAGTGAATGACTTGGTGGGCCCAAGGATCTGATTTAAATTAACTATTATAAACATTAATTAAGTTTATTAATGGGTTTTAAGGGCTGGAGTGGGCTTGGCTCATTCCAAAAGGCCCAAATGACACAAAACTAGTTTGTGTGTGAACACACTTAGGGTTTTTCTTCTGTGGGTTGCGGCCTACACTTGTTTTAAGCCCAAAATTGATTCTTTTAATTATTTAATATGATTAATTAATTAAATAATCAATTTATAATTAATTAATAATCAATTTGATTGATTATTAAAGCAAAAACACATTCATACAAAAGGGTTTCCTAAAATGAAAGTTTCCAAAATGGAAAAAGTTTCCTAATTTGATCACATCATTAAAATAACTCAAAATATAGTTTCAAAGGTTGAAACAAAGTTAGTAATCCATTTCTTTAAGCATTAGAAAGGCATATAAGGGTGTATGATTGGCATGATGGATATTTATGGACAAAGCCCAATGTGATTGAGCATTATGCATGTTTTGGCCCAATGAGGACTTTCATGTCCCGGCTACTTGTTTTTTGTTTGTATTTCATTTCAAATTGTAATATATAATTAGATTACTTAGATTAGAATTAGAAATAGAGATGGAGACCATTTTTAAGGAGCAAGATGGGCCGGATGGAGATCCAACAAGCTTGAAGATAATGTAATTATTTTTCTTGTTTGAATCATGCATACTACCTAGGTGTGACCTTTTGATTTCCCTCTTGGCTTGGGGAAATCAATGTAGTGAAGTCCATAACTATACCACATTTGTATGCTTATATTTATGTGATAGATATAGGATGCATACCAATGTATGCCAACCATGTATGATGAGACTTAATTAACTAAAACCCTCAAACAAATACTAAGGTATATAAGCCTTCCATTAATTTGAGGAGAACCAGAGTTCTTTATAGTGTGGGTTATTGACCACAGTCAAGCTCACATTATATCGAATATGTTCAAGTCTAATTAAATGGGTCATCTTAGCTAGCCAATTAGTTTGTTGACCACAGTAAAGGCTAATGGTTCTAGAGGTAAGATTAGGGAATGCATATATGATATGCATGCATCAAGAGTTGATAACCTAATGATCCAATAGTATTGTAGAGACACAATTGGTATATGGATACCTACCTTTCAAGGGTATGAAATTTGGCTCGTTGACCACAGTCAGGGTCAAATTACATATCAAGGATTGGATATTGGCCCACTAAGAAAACTATCGGGTTTTCTCGGATTATATAGTGAGGGCTATTAATTCACAATAAAATAGTGGGAGTAAATAGATTAATTAAAGACCTTATTAATGCATACATATATATGAACATACTCTCATATCTTTTCTTTTTCAGATCTAGGTCATCATCATGAGCACATCAAATATTAATATACGATCAATCTTGGATAACAAGCTGGTTGGCAATAACTATTCTGACTGGATCAGGCAAGTGAGAATTGTTCTCAGAGCTGAAAAGATCCATTATATCTTGGATAAAGATCCACCACCACTTCCATCAGATGATTCCATTGATGAGATCAAAGGCATTTATCGAAAATACATGGAGGATAGTGAAGCAGCAGCATGTCTGATGCTGGGTGCTATATCCTCGGAGCTTCAGAAGCAACATGAAATGATGGATGCTAGAACCATCATTTTGCATCTAGAGGATCTTTATTCTTCTCAGGCTAGAACTGAGCAATATGAGATTGCTCGAGCTCTATTTAGTTGCAAAATGGTGGAAGGCACTTCAGCCGCTACTCATGCATTGAAGATGTATGGGTATATTGAGCATTTGAGTAGACTTGGCTATGTTATGGATAATGATCTCTACATAGATTTAATCTTGTACTCGTTGGCTCCAAGTTATGCACCTTTCGTGCTTAACTTCAACATGAACAAGATCCAAGTATCCATTCTTGAGTTAATCAACATGCTCAAGATAGCTGATGGATCATTTAAGAAAGATCCAAAAAGTGTCATGGTTGTCACTTCTGCTAAAGGCAAGAAGCAGAAGAAGAAGAAGATAACCAAGGCGCAGCCAAAGAATGGTGGGATCTCCAAGAAGAAGGTTTTCAAGAAAGAGAATCCCAAAGGAACTTGCTTCCATTGTGGAAAGGATGGTCATTGGAAGCATAACTGCAAGGCCTATCTAGATTCTCTCAAGGAGAAGAAGCAAGCTGATGCTTCTACTTCAGGTATTCATATGATTGAAATTAATACTTATTCTATTGCTTCAAAACAATCTTGGGTATTAGATACCGGATGTGGATCTCATTTATGTAATGATCTACAGGGGCTTAGAAGCTTTAGAAGAGTTGGAAAGGCAGAGATATGTTTGCAGTCAGCTACTGGACATAACATCTCTACAACAGTTGTGGGGACTTACTATTTGCCTCTTCCTAGTGGATTAGTACTGGAATTAAATAATTGTTATTATGTTCCAGCCTTGTCCAAAAGTATTATTTCTTTCAGTCTTTGATGAACGATTATGATATTTCTTTGAAGGACAAATGTTGTTACATTTTTAAGAACAATATGCTTTATGCAAAAGCTATCATTGAGAATGGTATATTTGTTCTTGATTTAATTAAAGAAGTACATAATGTGAATACCAAGAGAATGAAACATGATAATCTGAATACCTCAAACTTATGGCATTGTCGTTTAGGCCATATAAATGAAAAACGCATGACCAAGTTACACAAGTCAGGTGATTTGGGATCATTAGATTATGAATCATTTGATACATGTGAATCTTGTTTATTAGGAAAAATGACAAAAGCTCCCTTTATTTGGAAAGGAGAACGAGCTAAAATGGTTTTGGACTTAATACATTCAGATGTATGTGGTCCAATGACTACACATGCTAGAGGAGGTTACTCCTACTTCATTACTTTCATAGATGATTATTCCAGGTTTGGATACATCTATCTAATGAAATATAAGTCTGAAGCATTTGAAAAGTTCAAAGAGTTCAGAAATGAAGTAGAGAAACAACTTGGCAAAAGTATTAAAACACTTAGATCAGATCGAGGTGGAGAATACTTAAGTTAAGAGTTTCAGGATTATCTTAGAGATAATGGGATTTTATCTCAATGGACTCCTCCATATACACCACAACACAATGGTGTATCTGAAAGGAGAAATCGAACACTATTAGATATGGTTCGATCAATGATGAGCCGAGCGGACTTGCCTAAGTCTTTTTGGGGATATGCACTAGAAACTGCTGTTTATGTGTTAAACAAAGTTCCTAGTAAATCGGTTGATGTTACTCCATATGAGATGTGGAATAACAAGAAACCCACGCTTTCTTATATGAAAGTATGGGGCTGTCCTGCTTATGTGAAGAGGACAATGTCAGACAAACTGGATGTTAAGTCTGACAAATGTTTATTTGTGGGATATCCAAAAGAAACATTTGGATATTATTTCTATCATCCCTTAGAACAAAAGGTGTTTGTTTCAAGGCATGCTGTCTTCTTGGAAAGAGAATTTCTCCTACGAGAGGATAGTGGGAGTAAAATTGAGCTTGGTGAAGTTCAAGACCCACAAATAGAAAATGATCAACCGATTGAACCCGAAACTGAATTTCATAATGATGAGATTATAGTTGAACCTGATTATACACAAAATCCTAGAAGATCTACTAGGATGCGTTCTATCCCTGTGAGATATGGATTTCATGTTAATTTGGATAAAGGCATAACTGTAGTAGAGGACAATGAGCCTACAAGCTATCAAGAAGTTTTGAACAGTTCAGAATGTGATTTATGGCTTAAGGCTATGCAGTCCGAAATGGACTCCATGTATGAGGATAAAGTATGGACTTTAACTCAACCACCTGAAGGGATAAAACCCATAGGGTGCAAATGGGTCTTCAAAAAGAAGACTGACATGGAAGGTAATATAGTTACCTTAAAGCTCGCTTAGTAGCAAAAGGTTATCGTCAAAAAGAAGGTATTGACTATGACGAAACTTTTTCTCCTGTAGTGATGCTTAAGTCTATAAGAATACTTTTAGCCATTGCAGCTTAATATGATTATGAGATTTGGCAAATGGATGTGAAGACAACTTTCCTTAATGGAAATCTTTCTGAGGATGTGTATATGACACAACCAGAAGGATTCACATCAGGAAATGGCAAAAGGGTATGCAAGCTTCAAAGATCCATTTATGGATTGAAGCAAGCCTCTAGGAGCTGGAACATACGATTCAATGAGACAATCAAAGAGTTTGGTTTCTCACAGAATGAAGATGAACCTTGTGTGTATAAAAGGGTCAGTGGGAGTGCAATTGTCTTCCTAGTTCTATATGTAGATGACATATTGATCATGGGAAAAGACATTTCTCTTCTCCAATCTGTTAAAATATGGTTATCCAAGCAATTATCCATGCAAGACCTTGGAGAAGCATCCTATATTCTTGGAATAAGGATCTATAGAGATAGATCCAATAGGTTGCAAGGTCTTTCTCAGAGTACATATATAGATAAAGTATTGAAGAGGTTCAATATGGATCTCTCTAAGAAAGGGTTTATACCCATGTTGCATGGGAAATACCCATGTTGAATAGAATACCATATGCATCTGCAATTGGTTCTATCATGTATGCTATGTTATGTACACGTCCAGATGTAGCATTTGCTTTGAGTGTCACAAGCAGATTCCAATCCAATTTTGGAGAGGAACATTGGGCAGCTATCAAGAATATTCTTAAGTACTTAAGAAGGACTAAGGATATATTCTTGGAATATGGAGAGGGCAATTTTGAAGTAAATAGGTATACAGATGCCAGCTTCCAATCTGACAAAGATGATTGTAAATCACAATCTGGTTATGTGTTCATAATGGGAGGAGGAGCAGTTAGTTGGAAAATTTCCAAACAAGAAACAACTGCTGATTCCACGATGGAAGCTGAGTACATTGCTGCTTCAGAAGTAGCCAAAGAAGCAGTCTGGATCAAAAAGTTCATAACCGAACTAGGAGTGGTGCCTAGCATTGTTGATCCGATTCCTTTATATTGTGACAACAATGGAGCCATTGCACAAGCAAAGGAACCACGGTCTCATCAGCGATCCAAACATGTTCTGAGACGCTACAATCTCATAAGGGAAATAGTAGCTAGAAATGATATGAAAATAGAAAGGGTTCCCACAGATGACAATGTGGCGGATTCCCTCACTAAAGAACTTTCCCAGATAAAGCATGATCACCATATAAATAGCATGGGTCTGAGACATATGAGTGATTGGCTCTAGTGCAAGTGGGAGATTGTTAGAGAGTATGCCCTAGAGCCCATGTAATAGGGATGTTTTTCATATGTATGAAATTTATATTCTTAATAAAAGGCATCATTCATTTATTAATGCTATGTTTGAATACATGAGTTTGTAAATCTTAAATTAATAAATGAAGTCCTACATATTATAAACACAGTGCAAAGGCAATCATGAAGGTGTTCATGATGTGAGATGTCTATCGCATGCAAATGTGTTAATATCTAAATATCCCTAGTCATAGAATTAACAAGATAGGACATTGTTAATTCGGACAGACTAGCACATGTTATGCTTCTTGAATGGTTCAAGATGTGGTTCTCATAACTGTGATTATGGATGATAATCAAAGCTAACTTGTGGATGCTTGTTAGAGGAATAAGTTCATTGAAGACCTGCAACGAGAATCCTCATATGGATATTAAATCTATGTCAGTGAGAAATCTCTTCATAGCGGTTGTGCAAGTATCCTTAGACTTAAGATCACCAAAGTTATCTTAAGTAGCAAGTGGTATACTTTGACTCCATAACTGATTACTTCCAACTGGGAGTGAACATAGTTAGGAGATTGGGTATATCATGACCTACTTGAAGATAGTTGAGTGATTGACAAAGGATTCACCATCCCAGATTTAACAAGGGAAGTTATCTCGCATGATTCTATAATTGCCTTGTTCAGAGAATCTCTGGCCAGAGTAATATGCCGAGATGGATGGAGATCCATGAAGGGCATTTTAGGAACAATGGTTAAATTAATAGAACATACATAATTAGTTTTATATGAGTTGACAGAAGTCCATACTCAGAATCTAATTGAGATAAGAGTGGTGAAAGGAGTAATTGCACGGTAACTGTTTCTATGGAAGGGTACAGTCAAACCACATGACTTTCCTGACATTTAGGTAGTCATGATGCCTAGCTAGAGGCCAATCATGACTTGTATAATGATGTATCAAAATATCAATAGAGATTGATAAAATGATTTAAAGGAGTTTAAATCATGTGAGTTTTGAATAGAACTCACAATTACATATTATACTGCCAACATGTGCAGGAACCCAATAGGTCACACACATATAGAGAAAAGGGTAAAATGGTAAAATGACAAGGATAATAATATTTGATATTATTATGAAGGTAGAGAAGAGAATATGATAATAATTAATTAAAAAATTTAATTAATTATGATCAAATAAAATTATCCGCGAAACTTTTGAGAAATGTTCTGTAAATTGGACCTAAATGAAATAATGTATTTCATGATTAATTATTATTGTCTTATAAGTGTTATAAGACTACTATAAGTGTTATAGGACTGATATAATAATTAATAGGACCATTGGAGGAATTATTAAGGGCCAGAGGAATGAAGAAAGTTGGCGAAAGCCCTCCAGAAGAGGGCCACACGCCAACTCCATACAAAAGGGCTTAGAGGGCTTTTTCTTGGACCAAATTAATTTTTATATGTTACATAAGTGTTATGGAACTTACATATTTAATTTGGTTGGATTTGGAATCCATTTGGGTATTTAAATCCAATTAGATGCACAAAGGGCCTAGTTTGTGGATTTTGTGCATGGTCTTTTATGAAAAGATTTAATTTGGATTTAATTAAGCCCAAATGATTATAATTAATTCCAGAGGCCCAATTAATAATTCTCCAGCAATTTTAAAGAGCCCAATCTCATTAAGGAGTTGGAATTTTAACCTAACTATAAAAAGCCAACTAATGAGAATTAGGTTTAAGGTGATTAAAACAAAAGGAAAGTCTTTTCTCTTAATTCTCTCTCCCTTTTTGCGCCAACTCCTAAGCTAGCTCTTGGGAATTTCGGCCAGCCCTAGTTAAACACCAATTTGTTGGTTCAATTTACCCCTTTCTAGTGTGGATTACTCATTGGAGGTGTTCGATTTTGGACACTGTGGTTTGTGACAACCCGGTGCGAAGTAAAATCAACTGTTCAACAAAAATCAAAGGTGATTTTTCTTATTCTCATATAGTTATATTGTGTATTCATGGCAAGATCAGATCTAATGGTTAAAAAATTTTAAAATTTCGCTCATGTATGTGATGCATGTAACCGTTAAAATCCAACAATATTTCCTACGGTATATATATTCCATAGGTAAATTTACCGGCAAAAATAGCTATTCCATAGGAAAATGTAGCGACGAAAAAGTTTTTCATTGGTAATATTTTCCTATAGTATGATATTTTCCCTAGCTAAATTTACTGACAGAAATAGATCTTCCGTAGGAAAATTTAGCGACGAAAAAGTTTTTCGTCACTATATTTTGGCTATATTTTGACAAAAAATCTCAAAATTTATTTTATTTATTATTTAATTTTCTCTCAAATTTTAATTTATTTTCTCTATATAGTGAAATCGTAATCAATAATATAATATAAAATATATAATTTACAATAATAAATTAATAAAAATTAAATAAGAACATTAAATTTATAATATTCAATAACATATCATTTTCTTACAAGTCTTTAAAGTATAAATATTAGCCTTAACATTGTAGTCAAATCGTTATTAGTCCCAAAAGTAATAAAATCTAAAACCCTATTTTGTCAGCGTGGGTGGATTATCTGGATGCTGTGATGTGCTGCCTTCCCCCCTTACTTCTTTCATCTGAGTACGAAAAAGAAAACATCAACCATTTTATAGTAGTGTCTTGTATTATTTATTGCGCCAACTACACAGTATGACATGCATAACAGCTAAACAAAAGGAACATAAAGGCATTAACTGCACAAATCCAGGAAAAAAGATGCTACAATATACCTCCGCATTTATTCAAACACACTTACCGATAATAGGATGCCCGATGAAGTAAAGAAAAACAAGGTTTAGGAGATATTTTGATTCAAATAGAGTACCTAAATAATAAAAAAAATTTAAAATTCCTATATGGAAAGTAAACCTAAATTTCATAAATATAACTTGTAATCTGAATTAAAATGTTAATTTAAATTTTCATTAAACCAAAATAATTCCTAAACTCAGTTTTTCTTGATTGAATCAATGCTAGTCCCGTCAATTATTGGTTTTATTATTAATTAGGACACTAGTTCCACATGGATGCAATTTATACCATGACCTATTGAGGTATGGATGCTCCTGGATTCAAATTAATTAGTGCTCCCGAATCCCAAACATTAATCAATAACTATAAGAGATTCCTTCACAAGTAATTTTAAGGGCAATGCTCTGTTAGCATTTTTAGGCATTCTGAAATCCTAAACATTGTTACATGTCTATCAAGATTGAGGGTGATCTTCACATGTAGTATGTCAATGGCAAAAAACTTGTGATCCTTCATATTGCAATGCCACATGTCAAGTTCATGTGATGTGCAAAAAGAAAAAAGATAAAAGAAAACTACACGTTTAAACTGCCATTCCATAGAAAAAGACAAAATCTTACAATAGTTCTTACAAAGCCAGCATCAGAATGGCCATTATATCATTCAATTGTCAAAAAAATAAGGAGGTACAAAATGTCTTAGTTATCTATCTTCTGGCATTGAACCCATATTAAATCACAATAGACCACAAAGAAATCACTATCTATCGTGGTTGAAGTTTATAGAACAAAGAGGTTGAAGTATAGAAAAGGAAGTTAAAGACTCAACCAAAAACAAAAGTGCCAAAGTCTATGTCAGTTCAAACTTTTTCTTTTCTTTTGAAAATGCTTGTTCAAAGTGCAATTCCATCATCTCTCTCATAGTAATAAACAGAGAAGTAATAAACACAGAATTGAAAGAAGTAAAAATTTACCTCCTGAGTTATACAATTCCACTTTGATTCCAATAACACCTTTGCAGAACAAGTAGGTTGATCCACTTCAATTTCATTTAGCTACAAAAGGCATCCATCTGAACAATATTCACCCAAATGGTACAAGTATAGAACCAATTGTCAAATCTGGATGTGATTAGTTATGTTTAGAAACATAATGTGGGAAATTGCAAAAGTAATAGAATGCCATTCAGCCAACCAATATATGGAATCATTTCCAAATACAAAAATTTCTATAAATTTTGAGAAACATGGCATAACATACCACTACAATAACCACGAAAAAATAGGACAGGGACCCTACATGAAGCACTGTAAACTACATAGAAATCGTAGAAATGCACTTGTTGTTAATCACTATGTACCTTGCAACAAAGAACAAATGATTGGCTAGCACAGCAAGTTAAATGAGAAAATCAAATCAATGAATTGCAATATATAAATTTCCTGATTGGAACATGTCTGCTAGCATAAACTCAAGCCTCAAGAAAGAGGAATAAAGCTTGTAAAATGACATGTTATGACAGAATACCAATGTCGCATCATCAATCTCTTTATTCGTAGAGAAGCCACTTTCTTCCTTCCCTTTTCCACTTACATCATGATGATTGTCTTGTGTAAAAATATATTAATAATGAAATTGACAACGATAACATGATTCTACCAAGCAATAAAAAGCTTCACTAAATCATCATCAATACTAGACCTCACTTGGCTTCATCAAGCATATTTTCTCCAATGCTAAGAATGCATCCACCTTGAAAGAGAGAAAATAAATAGATCCATGAAAAGGCTAAACGTAGAATGGTGTTATTTGAATAGAAACTCAAGACTGTTCACCAACTTGTTGAGAAATAGCACGATGTTGTTTCTTGCTGTCAATCCATAACCAAGGAGGGGAAGCAGGGTTTGCCCATTTCCATTTCTCAGAAAAAGCATGAGCAGCAACACAAAAATCATTTGATGAGATAGTCCCATCCCAAGGTTAAATGTTCATGGTTGCCAACTCAAAATCTATTGATGAATAACAGGATAAAGCAGAAGGAAATTCACAAATTTAGTTGTAATGCACAAATTTATTCATAATATGTTTAAATAATCTATATATTTTCATTAAAAAAATAATAATTTCGATACCATTAATGTTCTCTATTACCATAATAATTATGTAACCCAAATGCCAACACTCATGAAATAGCAACATTGTTATTAATTTCATAAAGAGACAATAAACTTTTCAGACATTTAATGAATCTTAGAAATGGTATTTCATCATTCTTCCTCGCATATCTATAACATTCATGGACTCGAATATCTTTAGAGAGCTAGCATAATAAGATAACAGTTCCTTATATGATTCTTCCACACACCCCCACAAATTATCTCATCTAGATGAACAAACAATTATATTGGTTTGCATGTTGCAGTTACTTCTGAAGAAAAAATAAACAAATCAATAGATTTAAACTGGATACAATACATAATGAGGAAAAGAGATCAAATGTTAAGCCAACAGAGATGAATTGAGCATAAACAGGCTTAGAAAAATCCAGCCACGTTACCTCTGGCGCTAATAAATTGAGTAGCAAACTCAGATAAATTTATGCTTTTATAATAAAACAAGCCCGTGTTAATGTCAAAAGAAATTCAAATAATCCAGAATATCCTAGTCAATATAAACAAAACATGAATTGAATGTAAATTCCAACCTTGATAGGTCGAAGTAATAAGGGATTTTGCCTCACGTTAATTAAGAATAACATTAGATTGATTCAAATACCAACTCAATTCAACTCACAAAAAGTAATAACCCAAGCATAATCTCAATCAAACCCTCTTAATCACCAGAAAAGATTATAGACTTGCCAATACCTACTTCACTATATAAACTCCAACATGCAAAGAAAAAACAAATAATAGCAGTTTGTCGAAATTAGATTTTAAGGCCACTACCAAGAACACAAATTGAATAGCCCTTCTCATCAATTCTACATGTATCCAAGTTCAAACTCTCCAAGTTTGTCAAATCTACACAACAATAAAAAAATGTGAGGAGCAGATAGCAAAGACCATATAATTAAAGAAGTTGAAGAGCAAGAAGCAGTAGTACCGAAGAAAACAGATACAAGAGCTGTTAAGAAAGGAGTTAAGATATCAGAAACCTACCACTGCGCTCCCCTGGATTGAGCAATAGCGGTGACAGATTTATATCTTTGTTTCCAAGACAGATAGATCTTGAGAATTAATCCTTCAGATCGTAGACAAAAGAGCCAGACAATAAGATATGCTACCAATTAGTGGAACCATACTATGTATCTTATTCTCTCTCAACAAGTTATTATCTAAGAATAAGAATAACTTGAGAGTCCATCTTTTAGGCTCTTAGGAATAGTCTGTTGATTTAAACAACTACAAAGTTTTAGCTCCATAATATAATTGCATATTTAACTTCTTATTTCAAAATTGATTTTAGATGTTTTCAAAAAGTTTAGAAAAATATTAAAGGAACATATCTAACAATGACTCAATTTGAAATACTTTTTAAAGAACAAACTGTCATACTAGCAGATTAATCTCCACTATTTGTTCCAACAAAACTATATATATATATATATCAATTTATTATTGAGCACAAAGAGATACAGGAGCAAAAATTGAAGGACAACACCCATCTCACCAACCATTGTTTTTAATCAATGTATTTGAACACCACCGTCACGTCCAATAAAATAACAATTAGTATTACAAAAAGTCCAAGTTTCAATTCTTTTATTATTGAGCTAGTTTTATCTTTTATTATTTTATTATTAGCAACTGTCGATTGGTTCTAACACTTAATTTACAGCAACCTTAGATGATTAATTAGAGAAATCTTCAATTTAACCAACAATAAATAAATTTTCCCCAATTTCATAAAATCCTAAATCTAAATCCCTCAACTTTCATTCAATTTCCCATCGCAAAACAACCATTATAGGAGGATATAAGGCTTACCTAGGGATGAAGAAGAGAGAAGCAACAAATAGAGGAGCAAATTTAAGAAGGGACCGAGCAAGAGAAGAGAGAGCAGCAGGGGAGCTCGGGGCTGCAGTTGCATGAGGGGAAGAAGGGGAGAAATGGTGGCTTTGAAAGCTTCTCAGGTGGGAATGATAGCGGTAGTGCGGTGGGCTAACGAGGAACGGCGACGGTGGAAGCTTGATTAGAGAAGAGAGGGTAAATGGAGAGGAAGGAAAGAGAGAGGCGGTGGGAAGGGAAGGGAAGGGAAAGGAAACCGATCATTTCAGGAAAAAGAGAAAGAAATAGGTTAAGGCCAAAACTACTTAGTTTTTGCAAATCTCTCTTTTTGTACTTTCTTTTTATATAATTAATCAATTGAACCAAAACTACTTTCTTTTGGCAAAACTTTGATTGGTCAACTTTAATATATTTATTCATTAATGACTTTGAAATACATCCAACTATTGTACATAGCATCATTCGTATCTATTTAAAAATTCTCATACATTTTTTCAAAAATATTTAACTATTTATAAAAATTGGGCTTTTTTTAATAAAATAGTTAAATAGAATTAACAGAGTGATAAAAAATTAAGTATTCTTAATATTTGCTTAATTATTTATGTAGCAAAATTACCTACAGAATTGAATTATGTAGGAAAAATTACCTACGAAATGGCGAATCCGTAGGTAAATTACCCACGAAAATTGAATTTTGTATGTAATTTACCGATGGAAAAATGTTTCGTTGCTAATTTCCCTACGAAATTCAATTTCCGTAGGGAATTTACCTATGAAATGGCGATTCCATAGGGAAATTATTGACGGAATATTTATTCCGTCGTTAAATTTTTTGTATAATTTTAATTGCGTAATATTGGTGCTAATTTACCAATGGAATAAACATTATGTCGGTAATTTCCCTGCGGAATTCAATTTTCATAGGGAATTTACCTACGAAATGGTGATTCCATAGGGAAATTACCGACGAAATATTAATTCCGTCGATAAATTTTGTGTACAATTTTAACCGTGTAATATTGGCGCTAATTTACCGATGGAATAAACATTCCATCGGTAATTTCCCTACGAAATTCAATTTCTGCAGGGAATTTACCTACAGAATGGCAATTTCGTAGGGAAATTTCCGACAGAATGTTTATTCCATTGGTAAATTTTGTGTATAATTTTAGCCGCGTAATATTGGTGCCAATTTAATGATAGTTTTTCCGATTCCGTTGCTAAATTTCATCGGTAAAGTTTGGCGAGAAAAGTTTCCTCCATTATTTAAGATGGATTTGTTATTCCATCGCAATAAATATTTTTTTCGACAATTTTCCCTATGAAAAGTATTTTTTCGTCGGTATTTAGCAACTAAAAATTTTTCGTCAGTAAGTTTCCATCAAGAATCAAGATTTTTCTTGTAGTGGCATACAATGTCTTATTTTATTGCATTGTGCATGGCAATAATCATGGCTAAACTCTAAGACATTCACTCAATAAACACAAATCTTTATTCAATTCGGGCATTGAGGCATTTTTAGCACATCCATTGACTCTTGAAGTGAGAGAATGCAAAATAAATAACATTGAAAATGAAATCTTCTCCTGAGCCTACAATGGCATGCCAAAAAATGATAAGAACATTGCAACATGTTGTTCCCATCATTACTAATATCAAACCCAAATAGAAAACCCAACTCCCCTCAATAAATGAGCCTAAAATATCAAGCTCAACTTACCTAAACCAACCTCTTCAAAATTCCATGAAAACCTACAAGGGCTGATGGTTAATAGGACTCGAATACATGTAAGATGTCACTCGCTGAGATTAAATTAAGATATGCATTCTTGTATCACATGTCTAGTCATGGTTACCATTATTGCCACATGATGTACGTAAATATAAATGCATGCATAAGTTAGGCATAAACATATGGTTAACCGATCAAGAGGAACTGTGGCATGTAAAAATGTGTATACTAAAGTGGGCTCAATTTCGAGATAGCCACGACATTATCTAATACAAGTAGGACCTCGTCCTTCGTTTCTAAGTGCTTGAAGACATCAAATGGTATGTGAAACAGAACGAAGCTATCAGTAGAGGTTGAGCTTTAGTTCATGATGGCCTTTATACAAGATCACATGAATGGCTTGGCATTTTATGCATTAGAGGGTTCTTTTGGCCTGCCATGGATATAAGCTTTTCTAATATAAGGAACAAATATCACAAGGAACTACACCTAATAGTTTCAAAAGCTTTGGGGTTTTGTTACTACCATCACAAGGTGTGTAAAGGCTAAATCCTTTAAGTAACCAGGTCTTCAAAGAACTGACTAAATTTGTTGAATCACAACTACATATTTAGACATGGATTCCCTTGACAGTGCCTAGTTCTAGGTAAAAAATGAAAAAAAATAATTGATGCCAAAAGTCTTTCCCCAGCTAAAAGAGTAATCAAAGAATAAAATGATGCCCTCTAGAAAAAATGGATTTCTTCCTATGACTATTGGCTCCTCAAATTGTGTAGTATAGTGAGCTATAATAAAAAATGTGGCCTTGTACAGCCTACATATGAATTGGCCTCTAGATTGGCCATTTGAGATGGTAAGCAGGAAATCCTAGTCTGGGACACCTGAAGTGGAAATAAGGTCAATCTATTTTGAATGCTTTAGATGATACTGCGTAGTCAATAGTCACCAGTTGGTCCCCCTAAGCTTAAAGTAAAATATAGAACATGACAAATTAGAAGAATAATGCCATCATGAAAAATGGGTATGTCAGCGAGGGGTTATCCAATATATTGACTAGGTCTCAAGAAGAAGAACCCACCTCGAGACACAAGTCTGACATCTACCAATTGCAGTTCTAAATACTCATGTTGCTTCCTATAGAAAGCTTTACACACACTATAGGCCAAAATTTTGGGGGCAAAAAATGTATCCTTAGTTACCATAAATCCTTCAGCCAGGGGCACAACTTTTGAGTAAAGTATGGGATTACAAGCTTAGCATGGCATAACACCCAACGGAATGAATACATCACAGTTCATTGGGAAATGGATTTTCTCTTTCCAAAAGTGTAACAATGAAAGATTATCCTTCCTAAAAATAATAAAAGAACTCAAAATGAAGGCAAAGTAGAAAAAACTAAAAGTGATAACTAGAGAAAACTTGCCTGAAAATTAGGACTTATGAGGATGATGCACGTGAATCACCAGCCACCTCGTATTCGAGGTAGGATTCTCTAACGACCTATGGTGTAGGCCATGCATTTCATGCATACATTCTTACATTTTTACATGCATTCTTACATCTCTGTAAACATACTTGCATTTCATGCATACATTCTTACATTTTTACATGCATTCTTACATCTTTGCAAACATACTTGCATTTCATGCATACATTCTTGCATTCATGAGTAATTTTATGCATTCCTGCATGCACTTTTGTACTTCTGTATGCATTTTCTTACATTTCTACATGCCTTCTTTTAACACAGTTGTTCTGATAATTTCTTGCATGTGTTTGCACACACACATTCTCCTTTGTGCCATTTTATGAATGTTTCACATATAATTTACTGCATGAATTGGCGCACATCTTCCTTTGCATATACTGTTCACATATAATTCTTTACATGTGTCTCTCATGTGTAATTTCTTGCATGTATCACTTATAAAATTTTGTGCATATTTCTTTACACACAAATCCTTATGCACACACAATCTTTTGTATATATTGTTATACATAACCTTGAGGGTAAAGAGAAAGTAAGCTCAACTTTCCTTGCCTCAATAGTTCTCCTAGGCCGTTATGTGCAACACACTAATTGTAAATCCAAAAGATTCAATGATTTCTCATATCAATATAATGATCACTGTAGCACCATACTTTTGCTAACTTAAGGAGTATTCCAAACTTAGTTTTTTCTTGCCAAGATTCTAACATAATTTTCTTTTACAAGTCAAAGGATCATCACCTTCCTGGTGCATTCGAGATGACCACGGTATTGCCTTTTCCTAGTTTTAGGAAGTATTTCTAGCTTAATTTATCTTGCCAAATTATGCCTAGGTTTTGAAATAATTTTCTATTAATTTACAAGTTTGGACATTATCACTTTCCTGATGCATTCAAAAATAACTATGGCACTGTCCTTTTCTCAAGAACGATCCAAGGAATATCACCTCCCTTATATCTCAAATATGGCTATCACAGTACCATTCTTTTCCAAAATACAGGGAGTATTCTCAATTAAAACAATTTATGCCCTAAATTTAATTCATCTTACCAACCAATGTCCAAAATTTTGACATGATAGCTTCTTGTTAATTTACTTTAAATTTGAAATTTTACTTCATCCGAGTAATTCTCAACTATGGATGGGTTTGATCTTAGTTTTAAAAATTTCTTTCTCATTCAAACATAGGTTGAATAGGAGGTAGGCATCATTTACCTCTACCTGTTGAATTGTATAAAAGCCTTAGATATATCTTGCAATTTCTAAACTTTGAGCACCTCAGACTAGTCTTAAAAATAATGAAAAAAATGCTTGAGATTAAGGGGATGGAATAAAACACATTAAGAGCACTAGAACCTTTTTGATTACCCATCAAAGCAACCCTAGGATAAGATAGGACCTATAAAATGATTCAGGTGGCCCTTCTTTGTATAGCCTTCTAAATGACTCTCTTTCTACCCTAATTTCATAAATGTTTGTCAACCCATTAAGCCTTTATTTCAAATATGTTGAATGTGTTCTCATTTTATTATTACACACATTGAATTAACCCTTTAACCCAAAATAATTTTGGCTTCCCCTTAGGAAGATGACCACTTTGGAAAAGCCAATTTCACATTTTAAGAATAGAGAAGATTACTTTCTATGAATTTTTTGTATGAATGGACCATAGGAAATTAGGGTATGTTAGATGAAATAAACCTATAAAAGCAAAAGGAAAACAGAAACGAAAAGAAAAGAAAAGAAGAAGAAAAAAGAAATGAAAAGTAAAATAAGAAAAAGTAATAAAGCAAAGAAGGAAGAGGGAAATAAAAAACTCTCACAAGAAGGATCTTAATAAAGACCATAATAATGAAAAAAAGGAGACCTTGAGTTGTTTCCCTTAAACAATTTCTAGTAATTTGAAATTCATCAAGTCCAAATGCGAGAGTGCCTTGATTAATTGAAAATCACCAGAGCTAAATCCAAAAATGCTTTCAGAGTGGGAAAATCGGTAAAGAAAAGTACTCCCACAAATTAAGAAAATATAGTTGTCATTTTCCTCTAGCAACCTAACCTTTCTTTGATAGCCATTCACCCTGACCTAATACTATAACCCATGTAAGACCTCCTAATTTTGGGCTCGGTCTTATCCAACTTAGCGGAGAAGACATTATAATAAGGTTTGGTATGTAAGAGAGGCATATGGTGTTTTTTGAGCTTTAAGCGAAAAACCATGAATGCATTTATGTATTTAAGTCAAATTTCATCCCCAAATTTGCATCTAGAATTTGTTTTTAAAGGATAACAATCTACTTTGGCCTTTAGCACAGATACAAAGAAATTGCTTGGTATGCATTGTGCTAATGTGTTCATTCAATAGAGCTTGGATTAAAATGCCTATTCTTCTATTCCCTTATTGAGAATGACACCTTAATTTCTCTTGTTGAAGCTAAACTTGTTGAGAATGTGGTCTATTCAACATATTAAAGGATGAGTAAAAATTGAACTTAAAGTATTTAATGAGTCGTAATTACTTTAAATTTTTGACACGCTTTAGCAAATAACTCTTTGCAGCCACCACTTATGACACTCGATGCGCATAACTCACATACATAATTATACATCCACATGTGGATTTTTTACATATATTGCATATGTAATTTGCTACACATGCTCAAATGAATAATTTCTTGCAAGGAAAAAAGTGAACGGACTCCATATGTCAAATTTAATCGTGAGAGAGTCTCAAATAATCAAATTAGGACAGAATGCCCATAAGAGAAATCATGTGAGGGGAATATCTGCAAAGATGAGGTCATCTATCCACTCCACGCTTAGAAAAATTACAAGAGGATGGCGATTTTGGTTAAAGATAAAATCCCTAAAGGTGGAGATTATGCAAATGCATAAAAAGAAAATTCTTTGCAAAGCTAGACTATTAACAAGCACTCTTACTGGGGTAAATCAGGTAAGATTCTTTATCCTAAAATATCTAAATGTTCAAAAATCCAAATTCTTCAAATGTACAAAAATTCAAAATTCCAAATTCCTCAAATATACAAAAAATTCCAATGTGAAAAACTCAAATTCAAATGTATAGGATTCCTTTAAATACCCCAAAAATGAAATTTACAAAGAAAGAAAAATTTGTAAATTCCCAACATACTAAAAGTTTCAAGTCCTTGAAACAAACTTGAAATTGGAAAGCTTAACATACACTCAAAATTACACAGATTTAAAGGTCACAATTTGTAAAAATCCAGCATACACTTAAATTGTGCAAATTTTAAGCACATGAAGCTTACAAACTCAATGTACATGCCAAATTGTACAAGCTCAAAATGCATTCAAAACGTAAGAATCTCCGAGTGTAAAAATCTTAAAATATACAAACTCAATGTACATCCAAAATTTCACATATGCTCAAGCTGCACAAATTTAATATTCACTCAAACTGTACACGTGCAAAGTTCACCTAGAGTGTAACTCAAACGAACAAAAACAAAATGCGCTTTGCAGGCATTCAAAGTCTCTTCGTGAGCCCAAAGTCCTCTTTGAGAGGCATTTAAAGTCTCTTTATGAGCATAAAGTCCTATTTGAGAGGCATCCAAAGTCTTTTCAGAGCATTAAACCTAGTAAATAAACCTCTGAAAACATTAAAACACACTGAAGATCAAAAATCTTAAAATGCAAATTCAAAGCTTAAAATCTTGAAAGGTGCCAAAGCTTTGAGATTTAGAATATGCCAAAGAAACAAATTATTATAAAGAACATAAGATTATAACCAAAAACGCCCAAGTTTTAAAAACTTAAAAACTCAACAAGTCCTCTTAGCAATGCACTAAAGGCTCCAAATCCATTAAATTCTCCCTACGAGCACAAATGTTTAAAACTCAAAGTCTCCCTATGAGCATTGAATCTCCCAAACCCTTTAATATCTCTTCTTAAGCACAAAGTCCTATTTGTGAGGCATTCAAAGTCTCTTCAAAGCAAGCAAATTTAAAATCAACCTCGAGAGTTCAAAGTCTCTTTGGAGCAAACCATCTAAGGTCCTCTTAAGATGCATTGAAATTTTAAAATCTATCCACCTATAGGCAAGCATAAAAAAGAAATTAAGAACTAAACTAAAATCTAGTCACTACCATAGGTAGTAGGAGTTGCCAATGAATTCAAAGTTCTCTTTGAGAGGCATTCATATAAGACCTCTTCGAGAGGTGTTTATCAAAGTCCTCCTTGAGAGGCATTCAAAGTCTTCCTGTGAGCAAAAATTCCTATTTGAAAGGCATTAAAATCTTTTCAATAGGTTTTAGGTCATGAGCTCATGGATGAAGTGAAGATTACACAGTGCAATTTTATTAACAAGTTTGTGTGGATCTCTTCATTACCAAAACTTTATAGCCAAGGAGACAGCTACCTTCTTCAACCAACCAAGGGTTAACACATCAACAAGTTGATGGTAATTACCTAGCAAGAGAATCACTACCTCGAGCGGTACGTGTTTAATGCAATCAAAAGTTTGCCACCTTAAGTACGCATCTTCTATCCTTTACTTTGAATTTGGCTGACCTAGGCACTAGTGCACTGGGCTCCCCAAAGTTAGGGGTAACTCTAGACACTGGGTTCTAGGATAGCTCCTAATTAGGGTTACCTAATAAGGAAGTGATTTCTCAAAAATAGATAAGAAATGGAAGTGCCAGGCTTTCTTTCAGATTTTATATTTTCAAAATGCTTTTTGAGCTCTTCTATGAGTTTTAAATTTTTAAAAATCCCTTATTGGGATTTTTTCCTCTTTTCTCCATGTTAGCGAGGTTAAAATATATTTCAAGAGTAAAAAAATAGTCAATGGTCAAAGGTCGTGACTCATTTATGAGTCATTCCCTTGACTCATGAGATAATGGTATCACTCACCTCCGTGAAAACATTTTAATTGGAATGAATTGTAAAATAGGGGAAAATTTTCAATGGGATTTTTTCATTTAATCATAATCCAAAATAAAATGATGATTTTGGGATATTTAAGAAAAACGAATAAGATTTTTAAAGGAGAAGCTCTCCTAGACATCCTTTTTTTCTCTCTCTCTCACCACACACATACACACTTTGTAACTTTAAAAATCCAAGTTAAAGAGAAAGGAAGATGAGAAAAAAAAAGCCAAAAGCATTGGTTTCTCTTATACTTTGATGAACTAACACTAAAGGTAATATCCTAGAGACCTAAAACCAACTAAATCTAATGTTAGATTTAGATTTATAGTAAACATGTATTTATTCTTTATTTTCTTGATTTTTTATCAATTATTTGATTTCTTAATTCTAAGCTTGTTAATTTGTGATTAATTGAGTTTTATGTTTGTTTTGCTTATTAATTCATGATTATTAACTAAAATCATGCTAAAAGTTATTAAATAGTTTATTTAGAATTTACCATTCATTTTCTTCATTTTGCTTAAACTTTGAATTCCATATTTTCTTACTTTAATTTGTGTTTTTAGTGCATATATCTTGTTTTTTATGCTTAAAAATGAGTTTGGGGGTGTATTCTTGCAACAAATAGCTTAAAATGAGTTTGGGAGCTTTTCTTGGCTATTAATGGTGTTTTCCAACTTATGTTCATTTTCTAGGTTGAGTCACACCCTTGACTCATGCGCAAGTCATGCCTCCAGGTGTGTGGCTCACGCTTTTCCCCTTTTTCCTTCCATTTTACTATGTGACTTACTCTTTTAGTCTCTCTTTTACATATAACTCACTCCCTTGATAAATTTTTTTCTTATTTCCCTTATTTTCATGATTTCTTATTTTTTTATTAATTTAATTTCTTTTCTTGCATATATTTATGTATTAAGTTGACATTTTATTTGTTTATTATTCACCTAATTTATTTGAATTAACTAATTATTTATTATTAGTTATTTGATTCAATTCATTAGTAACTCAAGTTGTTATTTTTTAGCTTTTTAATACACATAATCCATCCACACAGTTAGTCAAGATGGAGAATATGATGAAGTAAAATAGTTCAGATCTTATTTTCTCATTTATAATTATTTTGGACTTGTATTTAATTTACTCCTTTTATTTTCCTTTTATTTCCTGCAAACATATAATAGCTAGTAAAAAAAGCTTTTTATACGCTTTAATTAAAAATAGCACAAAAAAATTTTCTACTTAATTAAATTGGGTTTTTCTCATAAAAATAGACTAATATCCACTTTTATTCCAAAAACCACTTTATAGAGTCTTCATAAATATGCACAAGGGAACCAACATTCCCAATATAATAAATAACCTAATTTATGTATGCTTTTCTTTCAGCATTATTATTTTTTAATTCTTTTATTGCATATATATATATATATATATAACATTAAATAAAATGAGGTCGAATGGTACACCTTGTGATAAGGCCATATTTTTATGATGTTTATATGGTATTTATTATATACACTATAGTTTGATATGTAATATTAATGAATGCATAGAGGATGAGAATTTATGATAATATACATAATGGAAATAACATAAAGTTTTGCATAAAAATAAAACATAAAGTATAATAATTATTTGCCCTTAGCATACGATGGGTAATCTAGCATCATAGGATATAATGGATAGCCATAGGGACTTATATACTGCTATAGAATCATACAATAAATTTTCACTAACAGATGGCTATGCCCAAGTAGTCACCTTACACACAGTCATATAGTATATCCATGCAGTCATGTAAGGGATGGATACGCCTAAGTAGTCACCTCAATCTACATATTCGGGTCGAGGATTTTCATTAGTCATCATTAGGGCCAAAACAGTAAATACACATGTAAATAAGAATTAAATGATAAATCATGCTTAAAGAATGTCATAAAGTTGATTAAATAAGAAATAGTGTGAAAATGTGATTGATAATTTAAAAAGGAAAAAATTGTAAATATAAGTGAAAATAAAGATAAAATGGTAATTCATGCTTGGAGGATGCCATAAAGTTAATTAAATTAGAAATAATGTGAGAAATGTAGTCAATAGTTAAGTAAGGGAAATTTGTCATTATGTAAGAAAATAGGGACTAAAAAGTAAATTAGACATAAAAGTGGTCATAAATGTGAATAAACAAGAAACAAAGTGAAAAACATGATTAATAGACTCAAAAAGAGCAAAAATGTAATTACGCGATAAATTAGGGGCAAAAATCACACTTTGGTACCAATAAAGTAAATAAAAAGGTTAAAATGATCAAATGGGTGAAAAGGGGCCAAATGATAAATAATAAAAAAATTTAGGAACCAAAATGTAATTTATCACTTCATGAAGAAATATATGGACCAAAATGCAAATTTTACATTTAGAAGAAAGTAAAAATCAAAGGAAGCAAAAAGAGTCAAAATCTAAGCAAATAAGGTCAACACAAATGATGAATAAAGGTTTAGGGATCAAAACATAATTTGCCACTTGATCGATAAACATAGGGACTAAAATATAAATTTGCCACTTAAGATGGAATAGAAGATAAAAGAAACAAAAAGAATTAAGATTAGAGTTAAATGAAATAAATTATGAATAAAAAGATTGTTTAGGGACTAAATTGTAATTTTACATTCAAGAAAGAATCAGGTGAGAATTAATAAGAAAAATAAGGATAAAAAGGATTTCATAGTAAAATTGATATAATAGGTGTAGCACCCTTATTCCATACATAGCTATAAGTACTATATCATATTTCATTAAGCATGCTAACCATGTTCTTATGCTCGAAAAACTTTACTGCATACTTAAGAGTATCTTTAAGCAATACAATATTTACTTTTATGAATCATCAGTACATCACATCCTTGTCAAAGTAAATAAGAATCTTGTAATCAAATTGCACTTAACATTAGACTATACTTTCAATCTCTCTCTTGTGTTGGCCATCCCGTTGCACATATCATCCCAGGGAAAAATCCTTACTTGCAACCTACACGGATGAAACACCCGTGCTAAGCTATAAAGCTTAGTGGGAAACAAAAACATGTGGACGACCCCTTTTTAAATGTCATTAAGATGAAAACCCATATATATATACATCTTAAAGCAAATAGACCAATCATTATAAACAATATTCACAATAATCTCCCATAATTATATTCTCTTTTGCTATACTTATAACAAATATCAAGCTTACTTTCTGAATTTCTATATGTTACTATTGACCAATTACTTTGAATTATTAGTTGTCAAACATTGATGACTATATTATTCATGGATTAATATCAATTACCAAACATTTTAATAACTATGTCGTATTTCTATCACTTATTTACAAACATTTATATATACTTCATCTATACTTTATGAGTTCCCACATTTTGATTTTAGTGATCACTTTGATATACTTAACTATCTTAGAAGCATGGTACTGTATTCAGATAAATTATATTTCTTGTACCTTTGTATAATATATTCCATGTGTAAAATGCCATATTTCTCATTCGCTTGAATACTTACTATTTTTATTAAACAATTATATCTTTACCTTGTATATTTTTTTTAACTTTTAAAGCATTTCGATATTAACATTACTTCATCAGTAATCACACTCAGCACACTTTATACGTATACATTTATTTAACATGTAATCAATGGATTAGAAAATCTTGACAAATCTATCAACCTCACATAGTAAACAATAAAAACATTTAAAAAAACTTAACAGTTAACTTAGCATGCTGGTATTGTATATTGACTGAGAATTCTTCATGTGTTTAACTCATTTAAGAAATTTCGAACATTTGGAACCAACTATAAATAGCATACATATCATGTGTTACTTGGTAACCTCTATTTATTTAAACTTATTAAATAATACAAGCAAATCATGTCAGACATATAATCAAGCAATATCCTTAACTTTTATATGATGCTTGCTTAATACTTTATACTTTAATGTCTATACTGTACTTATAGTTTACCCTACCTTAGTTCTATCAGTGGATAACGGAATTATCGATACACTTCGGTATCAAAATGGGGGATATTCAAAGATATCGGATCTATAGACCTAAACGGGGCCAAATTATAACCCAAATGGGGTTGTTCATGATCCAAACGGAATCAAACATACTTTAGACCCAATTGGGCATAACTATGGTAACTGCAATTTTCCCTACATGTGCCTATCTATCAACAATTGAACTCTAGTAGCAGGCAAATATAATCTCTCACTTTATCTTTCTTTAGTTTACTTTTACTCTATTCAATCATATTCGTATATGCAAATGTATACGCTTGTATAACTATTAATAAAATAATCATGTACATGCTCATCTATGGCTATTAAGCAATGTTATTCTTTACTTTGCTCTATTCATCATATACATATAGGTATCTATATATATATATATATATTCCTTTATAACTATGAGCAAGATATCATATACATGTATATGTGTAACTTTATGTAAACCTTTGAACATGCTTACTATTGGGTATTACAATTCTGTGCTTGTAATCTTATTCAATCATGTAACTATTTAGTATAACAAGATTGTACCTATATTATACTGTTTGCACCTGTGAATAATCATGTACAAAAATATATCTGATGGGGATTTATTTGAACCTTTAGTCTCACTAGACTGCATATAGGATGTGTAGGGTATCGTTCCAAAGGGAACGGGGTAAATTTTATATTGAAATCACAAAGAGTAGATGGATAGGTAGCGAATAAAATGTAGATTATGTATTTAAATAAATATCTAAACTACTTTGCATATATTAATGAAATTGGATTAAAGATGACTTAAATGATGGTATGAACATACATTAGAAATATGAAATAGTAATTCATCTAAGAACAAGTTCTAGTAATTGTATAAATAAAGTGACTGGAGAATTTAGCCAAGATTCTTTAAAGAAACTCTCGTTGTCAGTAAAGATGTTTTCATTTAGAGTCTATAAGCACTCTCGTGTCATTATAGAGATAAACAAAAATTATGAAGCTCTATGCCAATTCTTTAACACCTCAAAGTGAATCCTTTAAGTCAAATTAAAGGAATTCAATGCTTTAAGTACATACATTTGTTTTTCCATCAAAGAATTCCAACTCTCGTTGCGAATAAATTGACTAACATGCCAAATATGGTGGCCAATCATAATAGCAAATCAAAGCATACAAATGAATGTAAATCATACTTCATTTAATAATAATAAACATGTCTTAAACAAATAGTAGTACATATTTATAATGTACAAAGGAAACTAGTTAAATACATAATTGAATTAAAGACAAAACAAGAGAAAGAAACTTATCTCATGTTCCTTTGGCTTTTTCCTTTGTCATCATCTAATAAAAACTAAGTAAAAATATTTATCCAAAATAATAACTATATTTCTAAAAACTAAACATTGATTGATCTCCCTTTCTTCAGTTAATGCCATCCATATTTATAAAGGAAAAACTCTATAAATATGTCTCTTCATAATGGTTGTCAATGTGAAAAGTTGCCATGAAGGGTCATGATGCTTGGCTGAAAGATCGGTGCAAACAGGTACAACGTTTGGAAGCAGGTATTTTTTCCGACTCGTGAACTGCTTCACGAGTCGTGAATTCCAGCCGTGCTTCTTTACTCGTGATCTTCCATCCGAGTCGTGAACATGTTGCCAACTCGTGAACATGTTGCCAACTCGTGATCCTTTCTTCTCTGCCTCACTTGTGAACTGCCCTCTGTCTCGTGAACTCCAGTCCGAGTCGTGAACCACTTCACGACTCGTGATCTTCATTCTTGAATCTTCACCATTTCTTCACTTTATTTCATACTTACACCAACTTTAACCTAAAAACACACATAAACACATAAACTAAACATAAACACGCAAAATACACATAATATTACATACTTAAACCACTTAAACATAAGAAAATACATATTAAAAAGTAGACATTTTACAAGGCATCAATATCTTCTCTAGTGCATAAACATATATGCATAATTCATAAAATAATTTATACAATTTGCTCATGTAACAATCACATGACAAGATACTCCTTGTTTATTGCATACACTTGTATACATAGTCACATATAACATTGCCATTTTATACTTTAATAAGATTTCTCTAATTGAGCCTATTCCTATGTAGATCTGTATTTTAGCATGCTAACATGTGACATCACAAATGCTTAATCATGTCATTTCAATTAAGCAAAGACATATTCATGCATTTCACTTTAAACATATTGTCTAAATCATTACTCTAAACATCTTTCGAACCCAATCATGTAAGATCATACTATTTATATATATATATATATGTTTTTATATACACATATATTCTACAAATCATATTACTTCTTTATACAAGTAAAATTGACATTTCAAACTATAAGTATCATAGTAATCTTCAAGAGATCAATAAAAATTGTGTATAATCATTTAGACGTTTAATTATATATACATTTATGTATATTATATTCATGTAATCATATGATAGTCGTACATTAAAAACCTATATTTATCATATTTAAACATTTCTTAACTTCATAGTATACATGCATGCATCAAATAAACAATTACTCCATCATTAAAAACTATGTACATGAAAGCATAATTGCACATAACAACCATGTACATAAGTTTGATCACATATAAATATTTGATATCTTCATCATATATCTTTACCTATGTACATATATGAATATATATATATATATATATATAGACATTTGTTAATAATCATATCACATGCCATATCAAATTCATTGTTTATTCATATAGACACATATTTAACTTAACTATATAAGAAAAACCATAATGTAAGACACATTCAAATTCTGCACAGGGCAGCATTCTAGACCCAAATTGTGAGCCACTTATGATTTGGAAAATGTAATTTTTAGGCCATATGAGCTTCTACAATCTTATTCCCCTATGTGTCTAGTTTCCAAAGCGTCAAAATTCACATTAATATCTTATCTATAGCTTGAGATATTTAAGAAAAACTATAGGCTTTTCATAGAATCGGAACAGTTTTTATTTCAAAATATAAACATTTTTAGCGTAAAATGAAAAAGTAATTAGACCCATATGTCTGCATCAAAGTTATACTTCCATGTCTCTAGTTTTACCATAATTTTAATTTGTAGCATTTTGAAAATTCTACCAAAATTTATGCCCAATTTACTAAGGTCTGTTCCCTGACAGTACATCCAATACCTACGAATTTCAAATCAACATTTGTCATGCTTGCATACATTTTTAAGTCATAATTTCTTCATATAAAATGTGCATTTAAGATTCCATTTTGTATAGGAATTAACCTCATGCCATTCTGAAAATTTTACAGATAGAAATCTCAATTTTTCTACAAACTATTCCAGAATCCAAATTTACAATTCACCTAAATTTCAATAAATCATAGAAATTATTTAGAGGCAGAATTAAAGCTAGGTTACTTCTCCAATTTTGTTATCCTATGTTTTTAGTTTTCATAACATTAAGAATCATCTCAAAATCACTTCTAGATTGAAAGATATTGTCTAAATACTGAGGATTGTTCATGAGGACGGGATTGTTCACTTATTCGATTTTGAAGCTAGGTTATGACCCATTTAGAAGCAAGATTAGAATGTGATTTCTTCTTATGAAATATTTTTCTGGAAGTCTATTTTAAAATCCAATTTGAATTATCTAATTATCTTTTCTATAACTCAAAATATTACCAAAAGAATACAACTAGGTCAAGTGAACCCAAACCAAAAATTTTAAAACTTACATGCATGTCTATTTAAACATAAAAGATTGATGTTTTACTTCAAGTTACTTGTCAAAATGCAACCATGTCACAATGTAATCACATATTTTTCTCAAGGAAAAACACATGCAAGATGATTAAGTTCCTAAACCTATTTTTGTAACTTTAAATTAATCCTTCAATCTTTTCACCATTTCATTCCTTTTTGCTCTCAATCCCTTCCAATTCTTCATGCATCCATGTACTCTTGCATTAAACCCTTACAAATCTCCTTAAAAACCTTCTAATTCAAATAACATACAGCAGGATTTCCTCTTGAAAATTATAGAGATAAAATGTAGAACTTTTAGAGAAAGATGAGAGATGAGTAAAAATGAGGAAGATATAAGGAGAAATCATATTTTTTCTTGGTGTGGCCAACCAACCAACTATATATACTCCTAAAAACAATGCTTGTATGGTGACTTAAGTGGAAAATGAAATCAGCATATCCCACACAAATATCTCTTTTAATCCTCTAACTAATTGCATGTTACATAATTTTCTCTCATTTATTTGCATGTCACACAATGTTCCACTCAATTTTTTCTTTTTTTAAATCAACTTCTCCTTTATTTCCCTTTTTCATAATTTACCCTTCAAGTTTCATATTAAAAAATTGACCCCTAAATTTTCACCCTCTTTTAAATTAGCCTTCAAACTATATTATCACTTTACTATTGTACCCTCTATCATAGGTAATTTTCTGTATTCGACTTGTATGAAATTTTTGACCTTCCAATAGCCATTTTTAACAAATGTTATCTTCTACAAACTTATTACAATATGTTTCTAGTTTCTTAAACGTCAAGAATCATCTCTATAGAATTTGTATATTTTACAATATTTACAAAATACCGAGGTCTATTCCTAGTGACTAGGCTGCAAACTATTCCAAAATTTATGCTTAAATATAGCCTAGTTAAAGACATATTTCGAACTTGGTTTCTTCATATTAAATCTTAGTATGGATGTATATTTTCAAACCCAATTTGAATCATCTAATTTTGTGCTCTATAACTCGAGATATAGTCAAAAGAGTACCAAAAGGTCAAGAAAAACATAATAATTCATCCAATGAGTCGTGAAATGCTGTCCTTTTTCTCCACTCGTGAGCCCCTTCACGAGTCGTGAAATGTTATCCTTTTTCTCCACTCGTGAGCCCCTTCACGAGTCGTGAAATGTTGCCCTTTTACTTCACTCGTGAGCCTCTTCACGAGTAGAACGTTTCTTCATGACTGATTGACCTATCTGGATTGTTTTGCTCATAAATTGAGCTATAGAACAGCAAATTGAGTGATTATTTTTGCGTTGGAAACTAGACTTCCATACCTATATTTTATATGAAGAAACATAAACTTAAATCTGTCTCTAAGTATATGGAATTTGGGGTTGAATCCGGACTATTTTCCCTGGACTACTAATAGAAATAGACTTTACAATAATGGGCATAACTTTTAGTAGACATGTTGAAATGGTACAAAATAAAATTCTGATGAAAATAGAACATGAAAGTCTAACTTTGATGAAGAAATGTTGGTCTATATCCTTTTAAAGTTTACGTTATGAATTTTCTAAGTGACAGACCACACTGTTTTAGTTTTAAAAATAGCCTATAGTATTTTCTCAATAACGTGAGCTATAGGTCAGACATTAAGATGAATTTTAATGATATGGAAACTAGACACATAGGGGGATAAGATTGTATAAGATAATTGTGCCTAAAAATGACATCTTAAATTTCAAATGTGGCTCACAATTCGAGTTCAGAATGCTGCCCTGTGCAGATTTTCTTTAACGTACTTTATTTTATGGTTTTCAGTTAGTTAAGCTAAATATGTACTTATGTGATTACCAAATGAATTGGATAGGGCATGTAATATGACTATTAAATACAAAATTATATGTATGCATATACTTTCACATGTGTACATAAGTAACTACTAGTGAGGAATATATCTAACATATATTTGTGATTAAATTTGTACATAATTGTTATATGCAAGGCTAATGTTTGTATATACTCTTGTGATGATATATGCTCAATTATCATTAAGAAATGTCTAAAATAGAAATACATGTAACTAGAAATGTAAATCAAGTTATGATTACATATGTATAGCTTAACTACATGTTGTTATGATAAATTTATAGTTATATGGAAGCACATTGAATTAAGTATGGCATGTAATATGATACTTATAGTTTGAAATGTCAACTTTACTGGTAGAAAAAAGTATTGTGATTTGTAGATCATATGTGAACATATAAACATATGTATATATATATATATATATATATAATATGATCTTACATGATTGGGTTTGAATTTTGAAATATATTTTAGAGTAATGATTCAAAGTATATGTGTAAAGTGAAATATATGAATATGTCTTTACTTAATTGAAATGACATGAGTTAGAATATGTGATGTCACATGTTGGCATGTTGAAATACATATCTACAGTGCTAAAGACGCCATTATAGAAATTTTATTAAAGCATATAATGGCATTGATATATGAGACTATGTATACAAGTGTATGCATTAGAGAAGGAGTATCATGTCATGTGACTATTATATGAGAAAAGTGTATAAATTGTTATGAATTGTGCATATATGTATATGTACTAGAGAAGATATATATTTTTACATGCTTATGTACGGGTACAAATGGCCTTATATAAGTATAGTCTTAACATACAGAATAGTCACATGATTTAATAGAATTACAAGAACAGAACAGTAATACCCAACAGTGGAATGTTCACAGGTTTACAGAAAGTTTCACATGAGCGCTCTTATGAGTATATTGTTCATAGTTATACAAGAGTATACATGTGCATATAAGAATATGAATGTATAAAGAAAAGATAATGTAGATTTTATTACTCGCATTGAGTCTAGGAAGTGGATAGATAGGCATGCCTATAAGGGTACCTTGCAGCTGTGATAGTTTCAACCCCGTTTGGGTGACTAAACAGACAGACATGGTCCCGTTTGGATCATTTTCAACCCCGTTTGGGTGACTAAATAGACTTGTACCTTCGGGTACCATCGTATAACCCGTTATCCACCTCTTTAGAATAGTGCAGGTTTTATACCAAAGTTAAGAAAAGTTTGATGTTTAACTTAAAGTTTTATGAAGTATGACAATTCATAAATTGATTTCATAATCTAATTTATATGTGAAATTCCTTTTCAGCACGTATGGAAATTATGATATTAAAAGATGTTGCGATATACACTTATGCATGATTATTGCATATAGGAATAGTATGTACAGAGTTATATAAATGAACTAGTGTATCACTAATATCTAGTTGGACTATAATAGAGATAGTATGTTTTCTATAGTAATATGTTACTTGCTTGAGGTAGATAAATGATTTGCAAGATTCGTCATGTATGAAAGCTATGAAAAATGTTTTGCTGTAACAAATGTTTTCTATAGCAATGGAATATAAGAGTTATGTATAGGTATTCATGTTGGTGATTGCTTTTCAATTAATACATTGGATTATATGGTTTTCCCTGTATCTACTCGTTCTTGCTCTTTATTGAGAATTGATGTATAATGTCTTGTGCATACACATAAAATATTTACAGATTTACAAGTGATAAAGTTCACATGATAATGGTATTTGAGATGGGAGCGAGCCATAAATTTTGGTACAATAAGTACTACAAATATATTCTAGATTGATAAATGATAAACTTTCATAGTACTAATGCTCTATCTTACTTTCGAATATGCATATGTCCTTGTTGATCATAGCATATATGTGAATATGTATTTGTGTATATTCCTGGTATATGTGAAAGTGCGTAGTAAGTGGAAGGAATGACTTAGTATAAACACTGGTATACCATTCAATGAATGGATCACAAGACTAAAGGATAAACATGTTTATATGATTAAATGTTGGGTATATAATGCATCAATGCCGAATTTACTATCATTAAGTCATTTGGTTACCATGTGTGGACTCTTGTCTGCATTTTGCTTTTATTTAAAAGTGGGCATAAATTATACTTATGGTTCATAATGTATGCTTGTTGGCGACCACTGTGAGTGGCCGTTTGTCATATTTAGTGTTCCCCACTAAGCTTTATAGCTTAGCACGGATTTTTGTTTATCCGTGTAGGTTGTGAGAATAGGACTTTCTTCTAGGACTGATATCTACTGCAGGTTGGCAAACATAAGTCTTAGAAGATTGATAATAGCGTCTTCTTTTGTCCTTATATGTTGTAGTTATGGAAACTTTAATTATGTTGCAAATTTTGTATAAGTACTAATGTTAAGTTTGAGAAAACATTGTAATGTATTAAGGACTCTTATTTGATTAAGGTATTACTTTTAAGTTCACATGACATGGTTATAATTTTATCTATAAGTTATCTAATTAGAAATGTTTTCATCTTGGGAACGTTGTAATATATGTCTTATGGTATAGGATATTGTGGTAATAGTCAAGTATATGATTTGGGTGTTACATATGGACCTAATTAGGGCCAATTATACGGTGGACCGGTCAAGGACCCAAAAGGGCCAAGTAACAACCCAAATGAGTTGTGCAAGATCCAGCAGGATCAACTATACTGTGGACCTAAAAAGGTCGACTGTGGTAGCTGCAATTCCCTATAGGCGCCTATCTATCCACAATTAAACTCTAGTAGCAGGCAATATAGTTTTTCATGTTTATATTATATATATATATATATATCATTCTTGTGCTTGTCTCATACACCCTGTACACTTATATGTTCATATTATAGTAAAACATTTTCCACTATATAAACATATATTTATACTCACATGTAAAAGTTCAAGTGTCAGTGATTGAACATACCTCTTAATGAACTTATACTCGAGCATGTTATTCTTTAAGCATTACATCATATTTCAATCATAATATCATACATATAATTCAATGGTCATTTTATAGTCTCACACTTTCACATATTCATGCCATAATTTAATATAAACTACATATTTTAGATGTACTTCAAATTTTAGAGTAAGCATTGGTAGTTTATTTGATTAAAAAGTGCATTTAAGTTCAAAAGGAAAAGGCCACGGCTGAGACATTTCGTCTCGGCCGCGACGAAAGGCTGTAATCGATCACAGAAGGTGGCCACGGCTGAGACAAATGGTCTCAGCCGCGACCAAATACTGTAATTTGGCCACAGAAGGTTGCCAAGGCTGACACAAATGGTCTCGGCTGCGACTACCCTTAAGGCCTTAATAATTTTTTTTTTTGCGAGACAGATTTATAACTTCAAATTACAAAACATTTTTGACATTTCAAACGATATTTTCAGCAAAAGTGGTCTTCTACAACATTGTTCCCCTACATTTCTAGTTTCTAAAACATCAAAAATCGCTGCAATATCATGTCTAGAACTCGAGATATGTACAATTTACTAATGGCTGTTCATCATAATAAGCAACACAGAATCTCCGATTTTCAAGTGAACATTAAGCAATCTTATAGGCATTATTTGACTTTGCTTTCTCGATATAAATTGTAGGTCTTGAAGTCTATTTTAAGTAGGAATTGACCTCATGCCATTCCGATCATTGTACAATCATTTATTAAGATTTTACCCAAGCTGTTCAATATTAGCATCGAAGATGCATCTAATGTTCCATCAATGTAGGGATTAATTTAGAGGCCAATTTAGTGATATTTTTTCAAATACACTTTTATACATATATCTTATATGGAACTATCAAAATTACCAAAGCTTTAAATTAAGATCCCTAGCTCATTTTATAGCTTAATTAGAGTCAATAATTTTAGCAAATCTTCATGTAACACATATTGTAACATATTCTAAATTCATATCTCATCCCTATTATTTCATCTATCACACACATGCACCTTGATGATACAATCAACAACCACATGCATACAATGTGAGTACCATCCCATACCTTAGCCGACCCCTATCACACCCAAGCTTTCAATCCCTTGCAATATCCTTCCCTTTATCCTTTCTATCTCCTCCTTCTTTAACTACAACACAAATCATCCCCAATCCATCATTTCCAGCAACCAAGCCCATCCGAAATTCACATAAGGAAATGAAGAAGAAGAAGAAGAAGAAGAAGGGGATGAAGATATCCAAAATTAAACCTTACCTTTATAATCTTTACCAATTTCTTCTTGAATAATTAACATGCATGAAGTTTTCTTTAAGATTTCTTTAGAGATATAGATTAAGCAAGCAAAAGAAATAGGAAATCTCTCTAATTCCACAAGCTTAGCCGACCACACTCACTTCCATCTGAATTTCTCTTTCCATCCACTAAGTTACAGCCTATATAATGATAAGGAAAATTCCCCAAGTGATCCTTTCAAGTTTTTGCATGTTACCAAGATTTCCCACCAAATCTTGCATGTTACAGTAATAACATCTAATTCTTTGCATGTCACAAATTATACCCCACCATTTAATTAATTCTTAATTCAACCTCATCATTTAACCTCTTTCTTACATTAGCCTCTCCATTGTTCTCAAATTCTCAATTGACCCCATTAAAATGTCATAATTACTAATTTACCCCAAATCAATAATTATACTCCAATTAAACCCTCAATTAAAAAAATTAAATCACACTAATCAATTTATTTCCCATGCCATTAAAATAAATAAGACATAATTTATCCCTTAATCACCATTAATATGAATTTCTCATTAAATTCTTAATCTTAATCAAATAAAAACTCCTCTCAAAACATAAAATTCATTTAGGGTCAAGTAAGGGTCTGACATAAATATTTAGGGAAATACATAGTATAAAATGTATGAAAAGCATAGATGCACACACACATGAATATATATATATGCACACACACACACACACACACACATGAATAAGTAAGGTTAAAGATGTTTAATGAAATGATATGCATATTATATAAATGAGTACATTCTCAAAATATATATGGATGATCAAAGCTATACTATTGTGACAATTATGAATAGTTGTAATTGTACATAGGTATATTGAAATGAATTAATCCTCTTGTATGAAAAATGTGAAAAATAGATAAAAGCTTGCATATAAAACTTGGTTAGTAATAGATAGGCATGCCTATATGGTACAATTGCAGCTACCATAGTTTGACCCTGCTTGGGTCCATAGTTTGTCCGTATAGGGACCACGACCTTCACCCTGTTATGGTCTATAGGTTTGATACCTTCAGGTATTCCATATGACTAATACTTGTGGGTATCTACAACACCCGTTATCCGCATCCATAAAACTTAAGCCAAGCATTCACAGAAAATGATGTATAGAAAAATATATGAGAAATACTATATGCTAATTGATGATATGTTATTTATATGATTAACCTTGCATAAGGTAATGTTCACTTAAATCACCAAGACAGGGTTTTTAATGAATCTAATTTTTTTTTATTATTAGTGCATATTGTATGCATGTGAGAATGATCGCTATGAATGGTGGTTTACATATTTAGTGTTCCACACTAAGCTGTATAATTTAGCACGGGTGTTCATCCATATAGGTATTTAAGGTAAGACTCTCCAGAAGGGACCAAGCCAACAATAGTAAAGCCAATACCAATGCTAAGAGAAGTTAAAGTATGAAGATAATATTGTTTTGTTGGCTTTATTTTGCTATTGTAAATTTCATATTTCCCTTATATAATATAATGTAAAGGTATAATAGAAGAAGTGACGTTGCTATAATTATGATTTAATGAGAAACATTATAGTATATAAGCTATTCATATGCATAGATATGATTATGAACTACCAAAAATGATATGACATGTGAATATTGAGGTATAATATGCATCGTTATATGAAAGGTGATGTATGTAGTAACAATAACCAGGAAATGCTAGAGTAATCCTTACAGACCAGCCGTGTTTGAAGGTGGATTGAGTGATGGATATTGAGGTGGATGATGGAAAACCATCGTATTTTGAAATTCAAAACTACCTTGAGAAAATTATATTTCTGAAGGAGGCCACATAAAAGGATAAGAGAATGTTACACAAGCTATCCACCAAGTTCATCAATTTAAATAGGGTGATTCACAAAAGACAGGTAGATGGTTTACAATTGAGGTGTATAGATGAAAAAAAAAGCTAAAAAGGTAATGGAAGAGGTTCATGCTAGGGTTTGTGGTACTCATATGAATAGTTTAGCCTTAGATAAAAAGATAATGTGCTAGGGGTTCTTTTGGCTAACTGTTGACATAGATTGTTCCAAATATGTGAATGAATTTCAGCTATGTCAACAATGTGTTGATCTAAGGCATGTACCTATTTTAGAATTGTGCAACCTTACTTCAACCTGGCTATTTGCTGCTTAGGGTATAAATATTTTGGTAATGATTTATCCATCAACGTCAAATGGGCATAGGTTCATTATGGTGGCCACTGGATACTTCTCAAAGTGGATAAAGGTGGAATCTTTCAAAAATTTAAGGACAAGATAAATGGCAAAGTTTATTGAAAAGAATCCGATATGCAAGTACAGGCTTTCACACCATATCATTTCTGATAATAGATCCCATTTACGAGGGGAGATCGAGCGGATGCTTAGAAGGTATAGAGTTCAGCACCATAAATCTTTGCCATATTGCCCTTAAGCAAATGGCATTGTTGAAGCAACAAATAAAAATGTCAAAAAGATTCTAGCCAAGATGGTTATAACTTATATGGATTGGGCTGAGAAGCTACCTTTTGCATTATAAGGATATAGAACTATAGCCAAGACTTTAATGGGAGCCACTCCATTTGCTCAGGTGTACGGGCAAAAGTCGTATTGCCAGTAAAGATCAAGCATCAATCACTGTGAGTTGTTCTTGAAGCTGAAATGCCAGAAATGGAATGGGTTAAATAGAGGCTGCTCGAATTTAACTTGTTAGAAGGTGAAAGGATATGGGCCTCTTATCATAATCAGATTTACTAGAAGCAGCTAGCAAGATCTTTTGGAAAAAAAGTTTGAAAACATCCTTCGAAAGAAGGGAACCTAGTTTCCAAGCAGATTAGACCAGGCTTGCCTAACATCAGAGGCAAGTTGAGAACAACATGGGAAGGTCCATTTGTGCTGAAACGCTATTATATAAAGGTGCTACAATACTGAGTGATAGTGATGGAAATGAGTTCAAGGAGTCAATTAATATTGATAGAATGAAAAGGTTCCATGGCTAGACTCAGAAAATTGATAAAAATAAAAGAGAAAAAAAAAATATAGCCCTACAAGTTGAAATCCGGTAAATGGTGGCCTTGCCAAAATTAAGTGCCTTACCAAGGTGAAAATTGAAAAAAGGCATATTAGTCAAAAATTTAAGGCATAGTGAAAATGTTCAATCAAGAAAATCTGAGAGAGCTAATTGATGATAGGGGAAATATACTTTCAAGGTTCAGTCCTGTGAACGAGTAGAGTTTTGTACCTTTGAATCTATTGTCAAAATAGTGATCATATATGATGAAAATATGTAGAAATATTATCATGTGCAATGCAAACTAGTACATTAATATAAATAAGAGCAGTTTATTATACATACTTTGAGTTGTTTTGTTCGATATGAAAAGTAGTACATATTTATTTTGCATTATATGTTTGAATCCCTTAAAACGTTTGGATATTATTTCTATCATCCCTTAAAACAAAAGGTGTTTGTTTCAAGGCATGCTGTCTTCTTGGAAAGAGAATTTTTCCTATGGGAGGACAGTGGGAGTAAAATTAAAATTTATGAAGTTCAAGACTCACAAATAGAAATAGATAAACCAATTGAACCCGAAACTGAATTTCATAATGATGAGATTACAGTTGAACCTAATTATACATAAAATCTTAGAAGATCTACTAGGATGCATTCTATCCCTATGAGATATGGATTTCACATTGATTCAGATAGAGGCATAACTATAGTAGAGGACAATGAGCCTACAAGCTATCAAGAAGTTTTGAACATTTCAGAACGTGATTTATGGCTTATGGCTATGCAGTCTGAAATTGACTCCATGTATTAGAACAAAGTATGGACTTTAACTCAACCACCTAAAGGGATAAAACACATGGGGTGCAAATGGGTCTTCAAAAAGAAGACCGGCATGGAAGGTAATATAGTTACCTATAAAGCTCGCTTAGTAGCAAAAGGCTATCATCAAAAAGAAGGTATTGACTATGATGAAACCTTTTTCTCTTGTAGCGATGCTTAAGTCTATAAGAATACTTTTAGCCATTGCAACCCATTATGATTATGAGATTTTGCAAATGGATGTGAAGATAGCTTTCCTAAATGGAAATCTGACTGAGGATGTGTATATGGCACAACCAAAAGGGTTCACATTAGGAGATGACAAAAAAGGTGTGCAAGCTTCAAAGATCCATTTATGGATTGAAGTAGGCCTCTAAGAGCTAGAACATATGATTCAATGAGACAATCAAAGAATTTGGTTTCTCACAGAATGAAGATGAACCTTGTGTGTATAAAAAGGGTTAATGAAAGTGCAATTTTCTTCTTAGTTCTATAAGTGGATGACATATTAATCATGGGAAACGATATTTCTCTCCTCTAATATGTTAAAATATGGTTATCCAAGTAATTCTCGATGAAAGACCTTGGAGAAGCATTATATATTATGAGAATAAGGATCTATAAAGATAGATCCAATAGGTTGCTAGGTCTTTCTCAAAGAACAAATATAGATAAAGTATTTAAGAGGTTCAATATGGATCTCTCTAAGAAAGAGTTTATACCTATGGTGCATGGGAAACACCTTTCTAAGTCTATGTGTCCGCAGACACTAGAGGATAGAGAGAGCATTAATAGAATACCATATGCATTTGCAATTGGTTCTTTCATGTATACTATGTTATGTACACATCTAGATATAGCATTTTCTTTGAGTGTCACAAGCAGATTCCAATCCAATTTTGGAGAGGAACACTGGGACCCGAACAGGTCCAATGCACGGTAGACCAGTCAAATGACCCAAACGAGGTCAGCAAACAACCCAAATGGGGTTTTGCATGATCCAATAGGATCAACTATACTTTGTATCTAAAAAGGTTAATGGTGCCAGCTGCAATATCCCTATAGACGCCTATTTATCCACTATTAAACTCTATACGCAAGTGGTAGTTTAATTGATTCACTTTTCATATAACATATCCATTTATACATCATACAATTGAAATGTGTCTATAGTTATATAACAATTTATTCATCACTATGGCATATTCCATATGCATTAATCATATGACTTTTCATGTTCCTTTAGCTCACTCTCAATAGCTATCTCATGTGTGCATAACATGCCTTTTTAATCAAGTAGTGAAACAAACCTGTTTGATTGTTCATCATAACACTTGCCTCACATATGAAACTTTATAACATGTCATAACATTCAATTGCATTTTATCATATAATTCAATGGATTCTTTGGTCATAATTTAACTATACGTATATCAACACTTTACTCATGTGGGTTTTTGGCATGCTATAATGTTGTTCATAATTTGTAGAGGTACTAAGATAGCATAGCAAGTTCTCTCATCCAAAAGCATGGCAATAAAATAGGATATATGTTACATAGGCAAGTCGCGAGCGTGATAGAGGCAAAATTAAAAGTCCACTTGTACTGCACTACTGCGATCGCGACTATTCCCGTGAGCGCGACAAAGGCAAAATTAAAAGTCCACTTATACTACACTGCCGTAAGTGCAACTATTCCTGCGAGCGCAACAGATATGGATTACATAATTTCAAAATCTTTTAATTAACATAACTCCTATAAGGATTCCTTTTATGCCTAAATAACATACTCAAGTTTACATCATTTTATCCCTAGTTCCATGCATTAATAATTCATAGTACTTCCAATTACTACCTATAATTTAGATTATATAATTTGACATGCATTAACATTTCTAGATTTTAATCAAAGACCTCTATTTGCATGCATTTAAAGAGGCAAGAAGATCCATATATATTCAAACCACATAAATCCCATACCTTGGCCGAAAATTCCCTTGACTTCAATCTTGTGCCTTTCCTTTTCCTTTACTCCTTCCACCTTTTTCTTCTGCTTAATTTTTAACACTAGCTATCCTTGATTAATTCCACATGCAAGGATTCCATCAAGAACATTTAGATATGCTTTAAGAGATTAAAGATATTGAAGGAGAGAGAGAGAAACAAATTCTAGAATTTCTTACTCAAAAATCTATCCCCCCATACATTCTCTCTTACATGAATGTACTTTTATAATGGTAATGGTAAATTCTCTTTCAGACCCTTCAACTTTTTTCCTGTCCTAGTGAAACCCCTCCATTTCTTGCATGTTATAAATTGACCTATCCATTTATTCCTTCTCTTAAATCAACCTCTCAAATCTTTCTTTTATTCACATTCGACCCTTAAGATGCCCTAATTACAAATTGACCCCTAAATTAATACTTAATGCTTCAATTACACCTTTGTACATTATTAAACCAAAAATAATAATTTAATTTCCTTCGTGCCATTAATATAATATAATTAATTTATCACTTGTCCCATACCTTATATAGGATTCACATTTATAATTTTATCTCAATTAATCATAACCCTATTAAAATTCTGAATTTTCAATTAGGGTCATGTTAGGGGCCTTACATTAAGCATGGGATTGGCTACTTCAATGGGATCTTTGACCATAGGGATTTTCTTGTTCCTTAATTATCTGATTTCCCTAGCCAAGATTTCTTTTGGTTCCTCACTATACATGAAATCCGGTTCTACTTGAATATCTTGCACTTGCAGCTTATGAGATTCATCCAAACGATTTCTTCTAAGCATAGACATATGAAACACATTGTGAAGCTTGGCTAATTCCATAGGAAGAGCCAATTTATAAGCCACTGGACTGACTCATTGCAAATTTTCAAATGGACAAATAAATTTCGGATTGAGTTTACCCTTTTTCCCAAATCTCAGAACTTTTCTCCAAATGGATACTTTGAGAAATACTTTGTCACCCACTTGATACTCGATATCCTTTCTTTTTAAGTTAGCATATGATTTTTGTCTATCACTAGCTTCTTTCAGCCTCTGCTTGATAACTTAAACTTTTTCCTCTGTATCCCAAAAAAGGTCAGGATAAATTATTCTTCATTTAGTCAACTCAGTCCAATAGACTAGATTTTTACATTTTCTACCATACAAAGCCTCATATGGCGCCATTCAAATACTCTTCTAATAACTATTATTGTAGGAAAATTCCATTAAGGCCACATATTTGTCCCAACTTCCAGAAAACTCCAAAGCACATCCCCTCATCATATCTTCTAGGACCTGAATAATCCTTTCATATTGTCCATTTGTTTGAGGATGGAAAGTTGTATTGTACTTGAGCTGTGTTCCCAAAGCCTATTGTAGACTCTACCAAAATCTTGATGTAAACCTTGTATCACGATCGAAAATTATGGATACATGTATACCATGTAATTGTACAATCTCATTCATATACAATTTTGTAAGCTTATCCTTAGAATAATTTGTTCAAATCGGTATAAAGTGAGCTACTTTTGTTAACGTATCCACTATTACCTAGACAACATCATCTTTCTTTTGAGTAAGAGGTAAACTGGTAACAAAATCCATAGTAATGTCTTTCCACTTCCACTATGGAATAGGAATGGGGTTTAAAAGACCTGAAGGAAATTGATGTTCTGCTTTCACTTGCTAACATGTTAAATATTTAGAGACATATTGAACAATATCCTTTTTCATGATAGGCCACAAGTAAAACTATTTCAACTCTTGATACATCTTGTTCCCGCTTGGATGCATAGTAAATGCAGTATTATACGCTTCATGCAAAAGTATTCTTTTAACCTCTTTGTCATTAGGAATACACAACCTATTATGGTAATATACACCACCATCTTCTTTCACTATAAAACCTAATTATTCTTCTTCACAAATTGGTTTTACAATCTTTTGCAACTTTTCATCATCTTTCTGAGCATCTAACACTATTTGCCTAACCATGGGTCTAGCTTTAAGTTGTGCTAATAATGCACCATCCGATATAAAATTCCATCTGCATAGCTTTAACATCAATGCTGCCATAGTCTTATGACTCAATGCATCAGCAACCATATTTGCTTTTCGTAGGTGGTAATCAATTATACAATCTTAATATTTAAATAACTCCAACCACCTTTTCTACCTCAAATTAAGTTCTTTTTGAGTGAGCAAGTATTTTAGTCTTTAATAATCAGTATAAATCTTGCATTTTTCCCCATACAAGTAGTGTCACCAAATCCTCAAAGCAAAAACCACAGCTGCCAATTCTAGATCATAAGTCGAGTAGTTCTGCTTATACGATTTCAACTATCTAGATGCATAAGCTACAACTTGACCATCTTGCATTAATACACATCCCAAATCAACTTTAGAGGCATCACTGTACATTGCATATTCATTCCCTGACACTTGTTGAGTTAACACTAGAGCTTTAGTCAACATTTTCTTTAATTGATCGAAGCTTGCTTAACAATGATCAGACCACTCAAACTTAATATTCTTCCTTAATAGTTTAGTGAGTGGTGAAGCAATGACAGAAAAATCCATCAGAAAATGATGATAATAACCTACCAACCCGAGAAAACTTCTAACTTCATGCACATTCTTGGGTGGATTCTAATTAACAATAGCTTTAATTTTATTTGGATTAACCCTAACACCTTCAGCATATACAACATGACCGAGGAAAGAAACTTCCTTAAGTCAAAAGTCACACTTACTCAACTTGGCGTACAACTAATTTTCTTTCAAAGTTTGCAACACGATCCTTAGCTGTTCATCATTTTTGGAGTAAACCAATATGTCATCAATAAACACTACAACAAATTGATCTAAGTAGGGTCTGAATACCTTATTCATAAGATCCATGAATGTAACATGTGCATTTGTCAACCCAAATGGCATAACTAAAAATTCATAATGCCTATAACGGCTTCTAAATGCAGTTTTAAGAACATCTCTATCCTTAACTCTAAGCTGATAATAACCTGATCACAAGTCTAACTTTGAAAACACACCAACACCACGTAATTGATCAAACAAATCCTTAATTCGAGGCCAAGGATATTTATTCTTCACTATCACTTTATTCAACAATCTATAATCAATACACATCCTCATTGATCCATCCTTTTTCTTAATAAATAAAACTTGTGCACCCAAAGGTGATACACTAGGTCTGATGAAGCCTTTGTCTAACAATTCTTGTAATTGAACCTTTAGCTCTTTTAATTCAGATGGAGCCATTCTATATGGTTCCCTAGAAATTAGGGTTGTACTAGTTAACAGATCAATGGACAACTCAACATCTCTTTCTGGAGGAAGATTAGGGAAATCCTTAAGAAATACTTTTTGAACTAAAAATAGACTCTATAGGCTGACCTCCTTTACTTCCTCTAAATCTCTTCCTAGTGGGAGATTCTTCTCTAGAACCACTTCTTTTCTGCTCCCTTTCTATTTTAGCTATCTCATACTTTTCAACTTTCGTGGTGAAAGGCGGTAATAACCAGTTGATTAAAATCCACCATATTTAGAGATGTAAATCAAAACAATTTTTCTTTCATTTGATCATTTAGCCCATCTTCAAAATGTCTGCATTTAAAAACTCCTGTTAACATCTCCTTAGGAACATATTTGCACAAATGGCTAAATTCCTTTTCATACTCAGCCACAGATAAGGCTTTTTGTCTCAAATTTAATAACTGCTTCAATTACTCCTCCTTGTAAGCCTCAGTAACATATTTCTTTCTGAACTCCTCCTTAAAGAATTCTCAAGTAAGTGGGTTAGGTAGCTGAGACTATCTTAAAACTAGCTTCTGATAATGGTGATTTATATGGTGTTTTTAGTATGTTTTTAGGTGTTTAATTTGGTTAATTTTATGTTAATTAGGTTGAATTTGAGTTTAATTAGTTAATTTTGTGTTTTTGGAGTTAATTATAAATTTTGGTGTTTTTTAGGGTTAATTTACAAGAAAAAGGACTTAATTGTAAAAAGGCAAGAAGATTTGGGCCAAAACTATGAATTTGGAAAATTCATGTTAATTAGTGATCGTGAGGTCCAGAAGTTCGATGTGTGGCCACGTAAAGTTATAAGAGAATGAACCCATGGCCACGTGTGAGAAAGAAGCAAAAGACACGTGACCACGTAAAGGAAATCCAAAGGAAACCCATGGCCACGTGATTTTCTTCAAGAAACAACACATGGCCATGTGTGGATTTACACTAGAAAACACATGGCCACGTGTTGAGTCTCCCATGAAGCAAAGGATTCCTGGTTCTCTCCAATTCAAGGATTCTTTTCCTACTCCAATTTGGAAAATTTAGAAGGCTTCTACAACATCTTTTGCCTATAAATAGACAACTCTAACACCAAAGAAGGGGATCAATTAGGGATTATAAGGGATTAATTGCTTTAGTTTTAGTTTTACTTGTTTTTTCTAGTTTTTCTGTTTTTATTTTTCTTTTCAACTTTGTTTTAGTTTTTCAACTTTGTTTTAGTTTTTAACTATGTTTAGGAAGTAGTTTTTCTTCTTTTGCTAATGGATCCTTGAAATCTTATATTTTCATTGTTATGACTTTATTTTGAACTTAATTTTCAATATCGATTGATTATTTCTTGGTTTTAAGCATATTATTATCTTTGATTATGTTGAAATTAATTGTTGGTTTATTGAATAAATAACTAAAAATTGATTTTGACATAGTTAATGATTTGCATGTTCTTGGATTAATTCTTTAATATTTATGCATTATTGTTATCTGAAATATGAGATAATTATGTGTTAATTTTATTGGTTAATACTAAGAGACGAAGAACTAAGAATAAATTGGAGTTGAATCACTTGAGAAAGGCTTCAACGAATATTTAGGAAGTTAAAAATAGATTTTCATGCTAAGTATTAGATTTGTCTATGAGTTTAATACTAAGAATGATATACTTGAATAAAGATATCTTGCTTTATTACTAGTTTTTTCATAATCACTGGTGTTTATATTGAATTTAAGTCATTACAATGCAAGTTAAGGTGGATAGTTCCTTTAGCAAGAGAATTTCAGTTATTGTTTTGTTTTTAATTCATATTTTAGCTTTTATTTTGTTTAATTTTTACCTTTAAATAAAAAACATTTGGGAAATAATCTCGAATTAATTTAATTCATACATAGATATTATTCTTAGCATCCGGTCAACTTCCACCAATCATAAGCCATGCCTTAAAGTAAGTACAAATATAAGATACTTTGTGATCAACAGGACAATTAATTTCATCAAATATCCTCTCCAACCTTTCCAACTAGAACTCAGCTTCTTCAGACTGTTCTAAATTAATGTCTAGAAATTCTTGTGCCCCATACTTCCTAATCTCAGATATTGGAGATTTGGGCATTGTCATTCTTTGTAGGATTTGTGCCATATCCTAAGAAATTTTTAACAAGGCTTCTCCAGGAACAGCAGTAGGAATTTTGTTTTGGAAAGAGGATGAAGTCACTTGGTTAAAAGGATTCGATCTAACTAGCAAGTTATTTCAGCCGATTCTTCTATAGCATCATTAGACGAATTATCCATCTTTAAACTATAAGATAACATAAACTTCTGCATTGGGCCAACATGACACTATCTTATGCCATAAAATTCTATACTCATTTTGCCCATAAAAGACTAAACCTAAGCTTTGATACCAAATTGAAACACCCTACATCTAAAGCCTTTAACATTTATTATACTATATATTTAAGTCATGTTATATTAGGTTATTAATCAAATTAAATAATCATTAATCATATCAAATGGTTTATTTAATTAGACAATATGTACATTAATTAGGGGTTTCACACAATTTCCATCTCCTTAATGATATATGCATAATGACTCATCATGCCACTCATTTATCATATTCAAGTGTGCTACAACTATCTTAATCTATTCATTGCCATGCATAGCATTCAATATTTCATCTCACATATTTATATATAAGCATTCTAGCTCCTATATGCATGCATATAGTAGCATTTTTTTAATGAGCTAGTTACATCATTTACTTCCATATGACATACATATATTAAAATCCTTTTATACATATTAAACATGTTAAGAAATTTGTACAAAATTTAACCAAAAATATCCTTACATCAATTTCTATTAACTGTTGTTAGCCTGTCCTAATGTAGAGTTAGTTCCTATACAAAAGCCTTGTCTATAGAACCTACACGAATAAAATAACTCGTGCTAAGCTATAAAGCTTAATAAAGACATAAAAATAATGGGCGGCCACTCACAACGATTGTCAAAGCAACATACCAAGTGTAACATATATATTTGCATATACAAGCCTTTCGTACAATACTCATTTAAGAATCATAGTAATATATATATATATATACATATGGCAATTATCTTATCAGATTAGTTCAACTTGCATCTCCTCATAATTATACACAAGGCATATAATAGAATTATTTTCATATTATGGGTTCCTTCTAGTCATAAGCAATATATCCCATATAAAACATGTATGAAAGACATTTGTAGATCTCCATAATTTCATATTAAACCATGGAATAAATAAAAACAGGCACATTTAATAATTTAATGATTATAACCATATTTTATAACATGATATAACTCTTTTAACCTCTTATAGCTTGCTAAAGTTCTAAAGGTGGATAACAGGATAGGTGGATACCCAAGGTTATCAAAATGGTGGATATTCGAATATATCAAAACTAGGGACCCAAACGGGTCAACTGTACGGTGGACCAATCATAGGACCCAAATGAGGCCAACAAACAACCCAAATGGGGTTGTACATGATCCAATAAGATCAACTGTACTTTAGACCTAAAAAGGTCAATGGTGGTAGCTGCAATATCCCTATAGGCGCCTATCTATCCACTATTAAACTCTATACGCAGGCGATACTTTAATTGATTCTCTATGTATATAACATATTCATTCATACATCATGCAACTGAAATGTGTCTATAGTCATATAACAATTGATTCATCACTATGGCATATTTCATATGCATTAATCATATGACTTTTCATATTCCTTTAACTTACTTTCAATAGTTATTTCATGTGTGCATAACATGCCTTTTTAATCAAGTAGTGAAACATACCTATTTGGTTGTTCATCATAACACATGCCTCACATATGAAACTCTATAACATGTCATAACATTCAATTGCATTTTATCATATAATTCAATGGATTCTTTGGTCATAATTTAACTATACATATATCAACACTTTGCTCATATGGGTTCTTGGCATGTTATAGTGTTGTTCATAATCTATAAAGGTACTAAGATAGCATAACAAGTTCTCTCATCCAAAAGCATGGCAATAAAAGAAGGATACATGTTACATAGGCAAGTCGCGAGCACGATAGAGGCAAAATTAAAAGTCCACTTATACTGCATTGCCGTGAGCATGACTATTCCCCCGGGCGTGATAGAGGCAAAATTAAAAGTCCACTTACTGTACACTGCTGCGAGCACGACAGATACAGATTACATAATTTCAAAATCTTTTCATTAACACAACTCTTGTAAGGATTTCTTTTATGCCTAAATAACTTACTCAAGTTTACATCATTTTATCCTTAGTTTCATGCATTAATAATTCATAGTACTTCCAATTAATACCTATAATTTAGATTCTATAATTTGACATGCATTAACATTTCTAGATTTTAATCAAATACCTCTATTTGCATGCATTTAAAGAGGCAAGAAGATCCATATATATTCAAACCACATAAATCCCATACCGTCGCTAAAAATTCCCTTAACTTCAATCTTGTGCCTTTCCTTTTCCTTTACTCCTTCTACCTTCTTCTTCTCCTTAATTTTTAACACTAGTTATCCTTGATTAATTCCACATGCAAGGATTCCTTCAAAAACATTTAGATATGCTTTTAGAGAACAAAGAAATTAAAGGAGAGAGAGAGAACCAAATTCTAGAATTTCTTATTCAAAAATCTAGCTCGCCATACATTCTCTCTCTTAACACGAATTGACTTTTATAACGGCAATGATAAATTCTCTTTCAAACCCTTCAACTTTTTTCATGTCCAAATGAAACCCCTCCATTTCTTGCATGTTATAAATTGACTTATCCATATATTCCTTTTCTTAAATCAACCTCTCAAATTATTCTTTTATTCACATTTGACCCTTAAGATGCCCTATTTACAAATTGACCCCTAAATTAATACTTCATGCTACAATTACACCCTTGAACATTATTAAACCCAAAATAATAATTTAATTTCCTTCATGCCATTAATATAATAGAATTAATTTATCACTTGCCCCATACCTTATGTGGGATTCACATTTATAATTTAATCTTAATGAATCATAATCCTATTAAAATCCTGCATTTTCGATTAGGGTCATATTAGGGACCTCACATTATTCATGGGATTGGTTGCTTCAATGGGATCTTTTATCTTGGTCGAAGGAAAAATTACCAAACATTTAGCATTCCTTCATGATTGTCGCCAAATGGGTTTTTTATTTGTAAGAAAAAAACTATACCTTCACCATATGAAATATAAATATTAATTAAGTAATAATAGCATGGCATTTTGAATTCGATATAGATATAAGAAAGGTTTTTTAAGCCATTAGATTATGTATCGAAAAAGTAGTATGAAATATTAAGGGTATTTCCAATTTTATTCTATTGGGGACCTAGTTCAGTGTCATTGATTTTTTTGTTTTTGCACTGGAGTGATCTTAAATCCATTTATGTTATGAAAAAGTAAACAAACAAGATTATATTATTTTTTCAAATAAATAAAAAAAAAGAAACTTCGGGATTACTAAATCACTAATGAAATAAAGCAACAGGACCACCATAGTATTTTTTTTACCAAGGAAATGGTGGTTATTTGATCATTTACTGATTTAATCCTAGATTTTTCTTTAATGAAAGTAAAAGAAAAGTGAATTCTAGTATAGAGCCGTATGCAATGCACAAAGAATTCCTATACGATTGCTCAATTCTATCTTTTTTTTTCATATTCTTCTTTATCTCTTCCCATCACTTTATTATTTATTATGTAAGATAGAATAACCATTTATTTTTATATCATCAGGGTAATGATTTACCAACCTATTGCTGGTTATCATCGAGCATAAATAGGAAAATTTGTCCTAGAAGTAGAAGACTACTAAAACTACTTGAAATCATCACAAGGATTTATGCACAAAGAAAGAGAAAACCCTTATAGGTTGCATCCGAAGAGATGGAAAGAGATGTTTCTATGTCAGAAATAGAAGCCCAAGCTCATGAAATTGTTGATCTTGTAGCAGTTGCATAAAAAATAGTATGAATTTCACACAAATTGTGATTTGAGACTTTTTTTGTTATTGGAATTTCCTATTATTTATTATTATTTTTTAAATATTTTAAATATTTTTTATTATTTTATTAATTTATTAAATTAATACTAAATTCATAGTAATTAATTATTAAATTATTAATAGTAATAAAATAAAATATAAAAAATTTAGAATAATGCGGTTAAGATTGATCTAAACCAGCCCATTACGGATATAATTCAAGATGGCAACTATTAAACAACTTGGTAGAAACACAAGACAACTAATTAGAAATGTCACCAAATCCCCCGCTCTTGGGGGATGTCTATAGCATAGAGGAACATACACTAGGTTGTTTGTGTGACTCGTTTAGATCATGAGCTTGGGTTGGATTAAAAAAAGGAAAAAATTTTCCACTATTTGTGTCAGTATGGATGAATAAGATAGAGTGGAAAAATCTCCTTCATTCCTTATTATCTAGAATTAAAAAACAAAAGATCTATCCTATTTGTCAATTGTTTATAATATTTATGGTTTGATTGGTGCAAATTCAATCACCTCAATTTTTATAAAGATAATATGAAGATCAATTTAAGAACTATCATGCTTCTTTATCTTTTAATTTTTTTCATTGTGCTTTTTTGCACTATGTATTAAGCTTGGGATTTTATAAAGAAATGGAAAATGGGTTATATGGTAGCACCTAAAGGTATGATAAGGATTCCCAAAGGTATCATAATTGTATGGAGGGCCTAAACGAGTTCAAAACTGTACAAGGGACATAAACAAGGTTAAAACTATACGAGGAACCTAAACAAGGTTAAAATTATATAGGGGATCGATCAAGCAGACTCAAACAAAGTTAGCTAATGACCCAAATAGGGCGAAACTGTACTATATTAAGACCCAAACAGGGTTGTTGATAGCAACTGGAAAAATACCTTTATAGGTATGCCCATCTATCCATAACCTAGACATAGAGGCAAACAATATAATCTTTTTACTTCATCTTTATTTACTTTACTCTTTCCAATCATATACATATATACTCATGTATAACTATAAGCAGGGTATAATAAACATGTTCATGTATAAACTTTTTATAAGCATGTTATCATGTGCATGTTTGAGTATTAATATTTTGTACTTGTAATCGGTTCAGAGGCATGTAACTTTTTCACATGCATTTGATAATGATACATAACATCATGCTATATTGAGTTTCTATATTCAAATAATATGTGTGTGCATATATGTAACATATTTACCTATAAAGTATACTATATAACTAGAATCACTTAACATAATGTTTATATACTATAATGAAATGGAAACATTACATATGTACATAATCATGTCACAATTGCATAACTGTGAACACGCACACACACACACACATACACACACACACACACACACACACACACACACACATATATATATATACAATCACTTAATTTGTACAATACTTATAGACATTACAATATTTTAATAATGTACAATCATAAGATAACAAACTGGAATAGGCATTCACGTAAAGCTATGCTATTTTTAGTAAATAATCAAAGTAATATATAAACATGTGCAAATCTTATAAACACATTACTTTATTTTCATAGATATCTTTACACTACAAAACATTGCATATCTAAATCTCTTTATTAAAATCACTATATAGTCATTTGCTTATACCCTAAAATTATGTCACTATAATTGAGTTATATGGACTATGTGATGTGCAACATAAAAGCATATATAAGTGAGGATACCAACTTCTATTGTGAGCGCAACATAGGTCACGAGCATGGCATAGGAAGGCAACCAGTTATGAAGGAAAAGAAAAAGAAAGAAATGTTAGTGGAGGAGCAACGTTTGTCGTAATCACAACATGGAGTGTTCATTCCCAAATATGATTTTTTAGTAGCTCAAAACCAACATGCAAAATTGTAGAATTTCTAGAATCTATCTTGCATGCTTGATAATGGTGATGTATATAGTGTTTTTAGTATGTTTTTAGGTGTTTAATTAGGTTAATTTTGTGTTAATTAGGTTAGATTTGAGTTTAATTGGTTAATTTTATGTTTTTGGAGTTAATTGTAAATTTTGGTGTTTTTTATGGTTAATTTGCAAGAAAGAGGACTTAATTGTAAAAGGTAAGAAAATTATGGGCCAAAACTGTGAATTTGGAAATTTGATGTAAGCGTGACGTCCAAAAGTTCTTCACGTGTCCATGTGTTTAATATAAAGAAAGGAACCCATGGCCACGTGAAGGTGAGTAGTGAAAGAACACATGGCCATGTGTGAAAATGAACTAAGTAACACATGGCCACGTGATTAATAACAATGAAGCAACACATGACCACGTGCAAGGAAAGGAGGAAACACACTTGACCACATGTGAAGATCAACTAGCCAACACGTGACCACGTGTAGAAATACACTAAGAGACACGTGGCCACGTGCTGAAACTCCCACTTCGCGAAGGATTTTCTCGAGCTTCCTATTTGAGCAGAGTTCGATTCCTATTTTATTTTGGAGATTAAGAAGGAATCTACTATGATTTTGCCCTATAAATAGCAGTCTAAAACACCAAAGAATGGAGGAATTAAGGAATTTAGGGAATTAGGAATCAATCTTAGAATTAAGCTTTGTTTATTTTACGTTGTTTTTATTTTTCTTTTCAACTTTTTTTTAGTTTTTAACTACATTTAGGAAGTAGTTTTTTTTCTTTTGCTAATGGATCCTTGAAATCTTATATTTTCATTGTTATGACTTTATTTTGAGCTTAGTTTTCAATAGCGGTTGATTATTTCTTGGTTTTAAGCATATTCTTATCTTTGATTGTATTGAGATTGATTGTTCGTTTATTGAATAAATAACTAAAAATTGGTTTTGACATAGTTAATGATTTACATGTTCTTGGGTTAACTCTTTAATATTTATGCATGATTATTATCCGAAATATGAGATAATTATGTGTTAATTTTATTTGTTAATACTAAGAGAGGAAGAACTAAGAATAGGTGAAAGTTAAATCTCTTGAAAAAGGCTTTAATAGACATCTATGAGGATTAATTCAGACTTTTATTCTAAGTGTTGAATTGCTCTAAATAAGGGAATTTAAATGCTTGAAATGATAATCTTGAGTAAAGTTATCTGGTTTTATTTATCTAAATTCTTCATAATCACTGGTGTTTCTATTAAATTTAAGTCATTACAATGAAAGTTAAGGTGGATAGTTTCATTAGCAAGAGAATTCCAAATATTGTTTTGTTTTTTAATTCATGTTAGTTTAAGTTTAGCTTTTGATTTATTTCATTGTTTATTTTGTTTAATGTTTGCTTTTAAATCAAAAAAATTTGGGAAACAATATCAGATTAATTTAATTCATACATAGATATTATTCTTAGTAATCCATGTTCCCTTGGATATGATATTTTGGGGTCTTAATCTATATTTCCCTGTATTAATTGCCGATCTAGTACACTTGCTAGCATCCGGTCATGTTTTTGGTGCCGTTATCGGGGAACAGCGGTGTTGTTTGTTTAATATCTTTGATTGAGTTAGTTTGAGATTTTTATTTTTAATTTGTTTTTAATTTGGTGATTGTTTTTTACAGGAACAATTCTAAACATCTTTTAAGATGATGCAAGATGAGGTTTAAGAGTATGAATTGTTTATTTTAAAACAACGAATGAATGATCTACTAAGAGAAAGAGAGGAGATAGAACGATTGCATGCACAATCACAAAATCCTTATTCATCACCATCCATGGCTGAAGATTCTTATTCTCTTTGGAATTTGAGAGCACAAATGGAAGAATTGAAAACAGAGAATCAATAACTGCGATACTCAAAAGAGGCCTATATTTTCGAGAATCAGCATCTTCATAACCTGCTTATAGGTAAGGACGAACAATTTTGGGCTGCAAAAGAAAAATGGAGGACCACACAAGAAGCTATTCTCTCCGAAACTAAAAATGTTTGTGACTTGCTTATAAGAAAGGAAAGGGAATTTTATGCTGAAAAAGAGGAGTTAGAGGCTACATTAAGGGCTCAAGAGGAAAAGTTTAGAATTAAAGAAGAGAAAATAAGGACTCAAGAGGAGACAATTAAAAGTCAAGAAAATTTATTAAGGGATAAAGAGCATGGAATTGAAAAGTTGGAATCTAAGCTAGAACTTTTGAGCACTCAAGGTGATGATGGTAAGGAAAAAGGACCAAATCATTCATTTATGGAGGATGAGGAACAAGAGGAGCAATTCATATTTGAGGATAAGTCATGTATTTATTTAGAAGGTGTAGGATCTTTTGTAGAGAATTTATCACCAAAGGAGTAAGAAGGAAAAGATTCTCAAGTAGAGATACTTAATTTAGTCTGCTTGAAGGGTTTATTTAGGCTAGAGGAGCCGGTAGAGTTCGTTATAAATGAGCCAAAGGATGAGTCATATTTTATTGAAGATATGGAGTTTCCAGCTTTGATAAACTATGACAAGTTTCTTCTACTAACGGGAGAAAATGAGGAACAAAGTCTGGAGAGACCTATATTTGGATCACAAGCACGACCTCCCGAGAGTAACATGAGTCGAGCTGGGACTCAATAAACTAGAACTTCTCTTTAAATTTTTATCAATTTTTTTTATATTTTGCATGTTATTTTCAATAATTTGTTTTGCCATTGTTTTTATAGTTTAAAGTTTAATGCATGTTTGTTATTTATTTGTGTCTTTTAATTCATGAGTTTAAGATTTGGGTAGAACATCAGCTTCTAATGGTCTTTGTGCTTAATTAAGATTAGTAAAGGAGCTAAAATGGTGATTTTCGAGATGATGATTTTTGAGGGAAGTATGATTTTATGTGTCTTGAGTGGATTAGATGTGAATTTGCATATTGTTGCTTGATGCTGAGAATTTAAAGAAGAAACTTGCATATTTTGAGTTAAGAGTGGACTACGATTGGAATTTAATTAATTGATAGATGTGCATATTGTTGGCATAATTCAATTATAGCTTGAAAAGAAGGAAAAGCCTAATTGAGTGAGTATGAGCTGTAATTGGTTTATATGTTTCAACAATTGGTTTACATTGTTAATGTGATTGATTGAAATGGTTAAAGATGAATTAAAATAAATAAAAGTTAACTTGGTGCTTTAACATGTAGGAAGATTGAGCTAAAGAGTGTAGTAGGAAGACCAGAGAAATTTTTGAGCCCAGCATTCAATTGCGCTCCCACGTGTGTCACTGCCCTTTCCTATTGCGTGACCACGAGTTGCTTTCTTTCCCAGCATGCATGCCCACATGCCCAGATGCCTTTGCCCTCACGCGCCCACGCACCAGGATTCTACCTCCCATCACCAAATTGCGTGCCTATGTATTCATGCAGGTATATCCACCCATGCATAAGCCTACTGCTTGCCCCATAAAAATCGCGTGCCCACATGTTCATACAGGTATATCCACCCTTGCCCACGCATGAAGCTTTTGCGTTCACCCACATTGCCATGTCTCCCTTGCATCTCTCCCATGCATGGCCACATGTGGGTATGCCTATACCCTTGCGTGGCCATGTGAAAGCCACTACCTCCCTAATTAAACCCACATGATTTTTTTTCTTTCATTTCATATTCACATGTTCATTTTTCATTCCTTTCACTTACACCCCTCACTCATACATCACCCCCATACTCACACACCCTCATTCATTCACACTCATATACTCACTCAAGCACACAACTCAGAGATTGAATTGATTTTTTTTCATTATTTCCATCCTTGTTGATTCAAGTATGCACACTATCACTTGTTCAATATTACACATTACATGTGCTTATTTCTTGCATTGATATTGAATAACCAAGTGCTGATATGATTGCTTAAGATTTGATTGGTTTCAGGGATTCAAAATAAGATTTTGTGTAGAAAATTTTTCTTGAGTTCCTCGATGCTTCAAATTTTTCATGATATTGAATAACCGGCTAGCTAACCACCGTGTTATCTAATCCTAGCGCCTTAAATTTTATTCAAGTTATTATCTGCAATTTTGATACATAAATATTTATATATACATTTAGTTGAGCAAGATTTGCAAAATGACTTGATTTTTATGATGCATGGCATGGCTAATTGGGACTCTTACGTAAAGTATGTTGCACTTCATTTCTTACCCAAGTACACACCTTTCCACTAAGGCACACAAACTTAGTTTTTCATTTGTATGATGTAATTGACGAGCTTAGTTCAAATAAATTGGCATAGGTTTCATTGGTGTTGTATATAAGTTTGCTTAAAAATTGATTTTCAATTATGCATTGCATTTACTCTTAGCTACTTATTGTTTGACATTATACTTCATTGTGGCTTCATATAGGTTGAGTTTGTCTTTGAATTGGCTTATTTTATTTTATGCTTACCACGACCAATTAAAATCTATCTCTTCCTTTTATTTAAGCCTAACTATCACCAATTATCTTTACACTTTAGATTATGCATTCATACACTATCCACCTTGTCACTTATGGATAGGAAACAATACGCACTTAAGCAAGTTTGGCCTAGTTACATTTCTTTTCTTAGTTACCATGATTATTAAGTCTTGTTTATTGCACTACATTGGGATTAGAGGCGTGTTTGCTTGTTAACTTAATTTCATTGACCTCTTGCCTTCTTTTTGACTTCATTATGGTTCTAGGTGTGGTGAGTTTACATTTTTTTTGTCACTAACTTGTTTCTCAAAAGTGATGAAGTATGCTGAAATTTCCCATACTTTGCTGAGGATAGCAAGAATTTAAAGAGGAGTATAGAGCTCAGCTGAGCTAGAAATTGAAGACCAAATTAATGGAGTTTTTCTTATCTTGCTCATTTTCTTACCCATGAATTATTTTGTTTTAGTCATTTTTGTTTTTGTTTTTGTTGTTTAGTTTGGTTTTTAGTTTACATGTTTAGTTTTTATTTTACATGTTAGTTTAGTTAATTTTTTTATCATTTATTATACATTTAGCTTAGTTCACCCTAGTTTTTTCTTAAAAATTGAACATATTAAACTTGAATTTATAATGTGCTATATGTTTAAAATTCTTGTTTAGCATTAGAACAAGCATGTTGTTTAATAAATTTTTAGCTAGTTTAAGTATTCAATTGGCTTATATTTGTTAGTTTCTATCTTTTTCAAGCACTTATGATTGATTTTTGAATTTAAAGAAAAACAATGCATTGAAATAGTTGAGTGGGGAATTTTAGAACACTAGAACCTTCCTCATCACCCTTCAAAGCATAAAAGTAACTCAAAACAATTTGGAAAGTGATCTAGGCAATGTTTTTATTGTTAAGCCATATCTTAACTTATTTTCCTACACTATATGCATATTTATCCTTTGTTAGCCATTTTTTAGCCTAATGAGGTATGCTTAATACGTGCCATATTTATTTTTTCGTTACACTCATTTATTTTACCATATAGCCTAAAAAGCTTTTATCTTTCCTTCTAGAATTGGCCACTCTAGGATTGGATGGATTAATAGGAATTGAGTATCTTGATGAGTGTAGTAAGATAATTTTGAATTTTATTATCAAGGGCTATTGTTGAAGTTAAGTGAATAGTGAATTGTGACTTTGTGATTACCCATGTTTTTTATTGTATTGCCAACATCAAAGCTAGTGAAAAAATAAAGAAAAGAGGAAAAAAAGAAAAAAAAAAGAAAGAGAAATAAAAGGTAAAAAAAGGAAAAAAAGAAGAAATATTGAAATAAAGCTAGCATGTATGGCAAAATCTTAAGTGTGGGGTATAAATCGTGAAATTGAGAGAATTTTAAGATTGCACTTTGAATTGTGAAGGGTTGGGAAATTTTGGCTAAGTTCTTTATTGATTAAGTTAATGGAATGAAATTTGTGAATTTTTAGTCTATTTTATTTTAGAGTGGCTATTCTTATTGTTGATCTTTTATCCATTCTTTGATAACCAATACCTTTGCCCCATTACAACCTTTAAAAGACCTAAGTGATTCTAAGTTTTGCTTTTAAGTTGTTTAGCGGAGATGACCTCCGGGTTCCGGTGCTAAAGGAGAGGCCTATGGTATTTCTAGAGTTTCAAGTACGAAACCATGTGTATACTTATGTATACATTCATTCTAAACTTGACTATGAATTTGCATTGGTGTTTTGCATTTTGAAAATACTTAAAATATTTTGGTCTTACACACACACAAGGAAACTAACTTATGTTGTCTTGATTGAATTTATTCTAGTAGAATTTTTAGCAAGTGCTCTTGTTAATTGTTAAACTTGGTTTTGAAATGTATGATTCTTTATTGGAGTTTGATTATTTTGAGAAGTTGGTTTACTCTAATTTGCTCGCAGGCGAGCAAAGTTTAAGTGTGGGGTAATGCTATTTTTTACTCAATTACATTTAATTTCCAACAATGTCTCTTTACGAATTATGTAATTTTCGTACTTAAAAACACATTTGAATCTCAATTTCAACTTATTAAGAAGATCATATCCAATTTTTTCAGTACAGCAGAACAATATAATCTTTAAATTAAATGAGAAACTATTCTTGAAAATGTACTCCATTATATTCAAAGGCACCTTATAAAGTTCTCATGCAAAGTTCAATGCTATATTATTTCTATTATCTCTAACATGTTATCATACACATTCATAAAATCACACATGCAAAATCGAATTAATAATTCCACACCCAAAATCCATGTTTTATTTCATAACACATCCATAACACATTTTTAACACATCAATTACACATTATTTCTACATTTTATCACAAATCAATCACATGCAAAGTTCTTAAAGTCCCCAAACCTAACATGTAACTCTAAATCTTTCTTTAAAACCCCTTTCATTCTATTTCTTCTTCTTACTATTCCTTGCTTGCCTTTCTCCTTAAAGACATCCTTCATTAAGCTCTCCTAACATGTATAGCGATGGAAATCTGAGAATGTTCCTTCGGGTGATGAAGCCGGATTTAAAAGAACAAAGAGAGAGAGAGATTTAAAATTTTAAAAAGAGAGAAAAAATAAGTGAAATTGCAAATTTTAAAGAGGGAGAAGGGAAAGAAGTATTTTTTTATTTTTCCCTTTTAAATGGCTAGCTCTAAGTCCCAATATTTCTATTATATACCAGATTTTATAGGGTTAAGTGAAAGATGACATCATATATGAATCACAAGACAAATGCTCTTAAAAATCCCTTCATTTTCTTAATTCACAATTTCACCCCAATTATATTTCTTTTACTTCAATTGACCAATAAATTACACTTTCGTTCTAATTATACATATGGTAAAATAACTATTTTACCCTCTTTCAAAAAAATAATTAATCCTCAAATCTTAACTTGTAATATATCCTCTAATTATGCTTAATTAGACCTTATTACAATAATAATACCCATGAATTCTCCGGGGTCTATGTCGGATTTTGACAAAATGACAATCGATACCAATGAGGAAAATGAGAAATTAGATAAGTATGTGGAAAACAAAATGGGTTTGCTTTACAATAACATTGTAAATAAATTGAAAGGGATGTAGTGCTGCTTAGTAACATGTTTGCTTTGGGTACAAAATGCCATGCGTTCAAATCCTATCATCCCTATATATTACTTTATCTTTGAACAATAATAAGGGATCAATTAAAATTGAAAATTGTGCATACCTAATCTTTAATATATATCATATTTTATACGATAGTATAAACATTCAAGATGTAGTGGAGTTAAAAAAAGAATCTATTTTTTTTTACTTACAACCTCCTTTTTTATGATAAGGATTAAAAAATGCTCTTAGTTCAGCTTAGTAGAATATGGGTCTCCTAAACCCAATGTTGTAGGTTAAAATCCTACAAAGTGTGATTCTCTTCTTCTTTTGTTAGGCAAAAATTTATATAGAAAAATAGAAGAGCAATCTGAATTTGACCTTCTACAGATTAAAGAAAGGAGATCATGAAAACAAGGTGTTAATTAATGTTAATCAAAATTCCAACTGATCACCCTATCTATATTGTAAATCTATAGTAACGAATAATCCGGCCAAAGTAATAAGAATTAGACTTAAGACAATTCCAAATAGAAAAGCTTCAATCATTTCAATTTATTTTTAAATTTATTTGAAAAAGGAAAAATTAGAGGTGATATCTATGCTTAAATATTGATCAATATTGCCCATAAAGGTCAATAACCAAGAATTGTAAATGAACATGGTAAAGAACTACAAAATAGATGGAATGCTGTAGAAAATTTTCATTTTGTTTTTATAAATTGTTCTTTCAATTAAATTAAAATAAGTCATATCTTGCTAAGACAAACAAATATAATTGAGGTTATAGTTAAAGCCGCTTGAAGAAAACTGAAATAACTAGTTATAGTAGGCATGAAGGAGCTAAATAAACTTTTTTATACATAGGCATGTAAAGCAAAAGCACTTTCCTAAGTTCAATTTTTTTAAAGATAAATGATACGAGGAAAAAGAAAAATACCAAATAAAAGAATAAGTTCAATTAAGAATTCTTCTATTTATTTATCAATCATTTATTAATAATTATCGTTATAGATTGTACATGGCACTAATAAAAACTTTGTTGTATAACTTCATTCAAAGAAACTTCTTTATAGTTAAGTGTTAAAAAAGAGCTTTTTATCTAATACACAAATATATGTGTCACGAATATTGATTATTCAATTATTTTATCGTTGTTCTCCTTATTTAATTTAAAATTCTCTACTATATATACTTTTTAATGCACGGCTAACTAATTCCTTAAAATGCAAAAAAACTAAAAAAAACTCTACTTTTAGAATTGCAAAAGTTTTAGATTTAAGATCTAATTAAATTGAGGAAATATGATAATCTCTTTTATGAATTATTAATTATTATTGCAACCTGCCCAAATTTGAATTTTACTTGATTTATGGTATACAGGTCTATAGTAAGAATAAAGGAAGAAAGAGATTCTCTAGGACGTTTATTTTGAAACTGATTGAAATTGCATTATTGTGTCAAAAGAAGGATAGCTATACTAATTTAGTATACTTTAAAGAAACTCTTGGTATAATATTAAAGATCTAACAAAGATGAAATTTCTTTTGTTGATCTAATCTTTTATAGAATCGATCATTTTTTATTGTACAATAATATATGGAGCTCAATATGTCTAGAAGCATAGGAAAACATTCTTTTCCTGATATTATTACCAATATTTGATATTGGATCATCCTTATCATTACTATACGTTCCCTATTCATTGTAGGTTGGTTATTCATCAATACGGGTTTAGCTTACAATGTATTTAGGAGTCCTCGCCTGAATGAATATTTTACAGAGAGTCGATAAGGAATTCCATTAATAAATAACCATTTTAATCCTTTTGAATAACTCAAAGAATTTAATAAATCTTTTTCAGAGGCCTGATGACCACAAATTGAACCTATCCAATTTTTACAGTAAGATGGTTGGCTATTCACGGACTAGTTATACCTACCATTTCTTTTTTAGGGTTAATATCAGCAATGCAATTCATCTAATGATAAATCTAATCCCTATTAATTATAAAACTATAACATAATCAAATTCAAATGAACAACATGGTTAATTGAATTGTACCAGTCTCTACTAGTGGTTATTACTCATTTTTGTAATTGCTATTTTATTTTTTAATTATTTCTTTAATTAATAGGGAAATAGTAGAATAATCAATAATAATGGGAATTGTGTTATCTCCTTGAAAGGATATTATCTCATAATTACCTATGATCATTTTTGTCTCTAGCATAGCCACTCAATTAAATGTAAGGGAAGTGGGATAAATGGCTTATACTACTTGAGGAATTCCTCTTTGGATAAGATTTACTATAATAGGTATTATTGTGATCAATATAATAGGGATTTTCTTTCATGGTTCATATTTTGGATTGGGTTCATCCCTATAAGTAATTGGGTGAATTATTTATAAATAAGAAGGCATAATAACTCAGCAAGACCCTCCCTTCTCTGTCTGATTTAGAGGGGTCCCATTGAATTATTAATAACAATAATTTATGCGTATAAGTGACAAAATAAATTGCCTTTTTGATATTTGAAATATTTCAAAAAATTTACCTTCATTTTTTTATTTTTGTTATCCACTATTTTACGTAATAAATCGAATTTATTACGTATCCAAATTGCAAAGTGATGATAATGATAAACCTAGATAAAAGTAAATTATTATTTTGACACAAGAAAGGGATGTGGAAAATTCCTTTTCTTATGTTGGAAGACTAGGAAGACAAATAAAAGAAAAAGAATACCTCCTAAAATCCTTTATTTCCCCTACATTTAACCATTGCTACTAAATTATCTTATTTTTAGTTTCTAGTCAAATTGGATTATTTTATTATTAGAAAAAAGAAGCTTTTGATCCACTATATGACAGTGAAATTAGGCAATAGTAAGAGTAAGATATTCACACTACTGTAGATTCAAAACTATATATATATGTAAAAAAGGGATCAAGTCAATTAGTCTTTTTTACGAATATTCATATTATGACTAAAAATCTAATAAGAGTAATGTGAGGGCCTAATCTTGACCCTAGGAGGGAATATGATTAATTGTATGATGCTATATGTACAATTAAAACTTTATGGTTATAGCCATATTGGAATAAAGCTTGTTGAAGGGCAATATGGTAACTCCAAGGGAATTTATGAATAAAAAGGGTTTTTGGATAATAAAAATGATAGAGGGCTTATTTTGGGAAAAGAAAATGGAAAATAGAGGTTAAAAGAGTAAAGTGGTGGTCTTCCCACGTGACTCCAGTGATAAATGTCACTATTAGTGTCAAAAGAAAACTATCTGTCTCTTTATCTTCCTCTTTCTCTCGTTTCTTTTTCTCTGGGTTGGAACTAGGGTTTTGGTAAGAGGAATTTCTCCCTCTTATCTCTTTTATTTCATTAAAGATATTGTGAAGCAATAAGGAAATTTATTATTTTGTGTGTCATTTGTTATAACATAGCCAAGCAAGGGTAAGGGCAAGGAGATCGTGAAGGAGTGAGGAAATCACGGTGTTCAGGTATGGGATACTGTTGGTTTATGAATCCTTATAAACTAGGGTTAGGGTTAGGTTATATGGGACTCGTTTATCAGGAGTTGAGTTGAGTCGTGAATGATTGCTTTCTTTAAGATGTGTTTTGAAAGATTGTTGGCTTATTAGATCGTTTGTATTTTGTGTTTTCTAATTCGGCCAAGAGGTATTCGTCATTGCCGAGTCGTGAGGATCTTCATGAGTCATGCACCTTCTAGCTGTTTATCACTTGTGAACTTCTTCTCGACTCGTGAATGTTCTCCCTTGACGTCCGAATCATAAGTCACTTCACGAGTCATGCATCGATTATCTCTACATCACTTGTTAAATCCTTCATGACTCGTAAAGGTTATGCTGTCGAGTCATGACGATCTTCATGAGTCATGCATGTATTGCCTCGGTACCACTTGTGAAATCCTTCACTACTCGTTAAGTTCTCCCTTGGCTGCCGACTTGTGAACCTCTTCACGAGTCATGACATTTTATATTCACGAGTACCACATACCCTCATGAGCAAAAACATTTCTTGCATCCCATTTTCAATCAAACCTTAATGAAGGAAAATACTATTTAGCTCATTTCATTACTCTTCATTTACTTGTTTGGCATATTTAATTAAATCATCTAACAAAACATTTCCACATGAAAGATTAATTAATCCAACACTCTTTATAAAGATAATTAACCCTTTTAAGACAACCAATGGGCATATTTAGAGGGTATGTTCACTAAAGGCAATATGTGATTTGTTTTACGCTATGCTCTTATTGGCAATCTATAATAATTAAGGTAAAGTGATCGTGGTAAGTTTATATTGCAACATCTTTAAATATCATAATTTCCATATGTTCTAAAAAGGAATTTCACATATAAATTAGATTATGAAATCGATTAATGAATTGTTATGCTTCATAAAGCTTTAAATTAAACATCAAACTATTCTTAACCTTGGTATAAGGCATGCACTATTCTAAAGAGGTGGATAACGGGTTGAACGATGGTACCCGAAGGTACGAGTTTGTTTAGTCACCCAAACGGGGTGAACTGCAACCCAAACGGGGTTGATCGATGGTACCCGAAGGCACAAGTTATTTATTCACCCAAACGGGGTGAACTGCAACCCAAACGGGGTTGATCGATGGTACCCGAAGGCACAAGTTATTTATTCACCCAAACGGGGTGAACTGCAACCCAAACGGGGTTGATCGATGGTACCCGAAGGCACAAGTTGTTTAGTCACCCAAACGGGGTGAACTGCAACCCAAACGGGGTTGAACGATGGTACCCGAAGGTACAGGTTTGTTTTTGCAGCTGCAAGGTACCCTTATAGGCATGCCTATCTATCCACTTCCTAGACTCAACGCAGGCAATAAAATCTATTTACTTTATCTTTCATTTATTCATTCATATTCTTATATGCACATGTATACTCTTGTATAACTATGAACAATGTACTCATACTCATGTTCATATATAACTTTCTGTAAACCGGTGAACATTTCACTGTTGGGTAATACTATTCTGTTCTTGTAATCATATTCACTTATGTGGCTAGTTCGTATGTCAAGATTATACTTATATAATGCCATTTGTACCCATACATGATCATGTAAAATATATATATACATCTTCTTTAGTACATATACATATATGCACTAATCATAAACAATTATACACTTTTCTCATATAATAATCACATGACAAGATACTCCTTCTGTGATGCATACACTTGTATACATAGTCTTGTATGACATTACCATTATATACTTTAATAAAATTTCTATAATGGTGTCTATAGCACTGTAGATCTGTATTTTAGCATGCTATCATGTGACCACACATATGCTTAATCATATCATTTCCAATTAAGTAAAGACGTATTCATACGTTTCACTTTACTCATTTTCTTTGAATCATTACTCCCAAACTTCTTTCAACAGTCAAACCCAATCATGTAAGATCATATTATATTTATAGACATATGTTTATATGTTCACATAATCCACAAATCACATTAAGCATCTCACATGTTCACAGTCATGCTAAAACATTTTCTATCTCATAGTACAAATTCATGCTCATACACTCATGTACATAATCATGGATGTACGTACCTGTGGGTACACTCGCATATAGTAGACTTACTCATGTGAACATATTTACCAAATATATATATATGTATATATATATCTTTATCATTATTAAAATCATGTGCTATACACATGCCAAGGTCATACTATTGCAGTCCTTATTTCATAGCATAAATACATGTCAAAATGTGCACTTTCATGTCATAAGGTTACATGTGTATAATATATATATCAATTTTGCATATGACAATCATGTACAAAACTATTTACATGTATAAGTTAGATATTTCATCATTAGTCTTTATTCATATACACAAATGAATGCATGTGTATTCATATAAATCCTTCATTGATAGCCATATTACGTGCTTTATCCAATTAACTTTACTGTCACATATACCCATATCTCTCTCAATTTATTTAAAGAAATCATATTATCAAGTATAGCAACAATTGACACATAATAGTAACTTCTATTTTTATGAGCAGTTTAGGAAACTAGTACGAATTCAACCCTAGATTCCGCATACTTAGGGACAGATTTAAGTTCAGGTTTCTTCATATAAAATATAGGTATGGAAGTCTATTTTTAAATGCAAAAAAAATTACTCAATTTGCTGTTCTATAGCTCAACTTATGAGCAAAACATTCTAGACAGGTCATTCAGTCGTGAAGGGAGTTCGACTCGTGAAGAGGTTCACGAGTGAAGCAAACCAAGCAAAACTCACGACTCGTGAAGAAGCTCACGAGTGGAGAAGAAAACTCTACTTCACGACTCGTGAAAAGGTTCACGAGTGAAGCAAACAGGGCAAAGCTCACGACTCGTGAAGGAGTTCACGAGTGGAGAAGAAAAGCAAAAATCACGACTCAGACAAAGATTCACTAGTGACCCAGGAAGGCAGAGGCACGACTCGTGAAGATCTTCACGAGTCGGACAAAAGTTCACGACTCGTGAAGGTGATCACGACTCAGCAACAACTCTAACAGGAAGCAGATTCACGACACGTGAAGAGCTTCACGAGTCGGACAAAAGTTCACGACTCGTGAAGTGCTTAACGACTCGACACTGACTCTCACAACTGATGAAATCTGTTCTTCTAAAATCAACCCGAAAACCCAGCAAAAACCAGAAAAACGTAACTTCAATTTCTGTAAATTACATCCAAATTCAGCAACCAATTCCACATGCAATATGAACAATCTACATTCCCATACCTTTTTCTGAAACTTATCACACTCAAGCTTTCAATCTCTTGCTATGTCTTTCCCTTTATCCTTCCTATCTCCTCCTTCTATGACTACAACCAAAATTCATTCATCATTTCCAGCACTTGATCTTCATTACCACAAGCAAGATGAGAAGAAGATGAAGATGATAATGATGAAATTCAGTAGATATCATTTACCTTAGAGTTTAATGTTTTAAACACTTGTTGAACCAACAAAACTTATCAACTAATTTCTTGAGAGGAATTAGAAGGAATGAAAGAAGGAAGAAGAGAAAATTTTCTGGTTTTCTCTCTACAAGTGCCGACCAACTCTCTTGCAAATGTCTCTTTCTCTTTCTTTCCACTACACACACATATATATATAGGGCTTTGGCAAACATCCCTTTAAGTCCTCCAAGATTTTGCATGTCACACTAAAACCATCCTATTCTTTGCATGTCACATTTCATACCCCACATTTACATTATTCATACATTAACCTCTCCATTGTTCTCTAATTCCCAATTGACCTCTTAAGTTTCTGAATTTTCAAAACTACCCCACAATTAATACTTTTTCTTCAATTATACCCTCAATTAAAATTAAACTTTACCTTTAAATTTTATTTCCATGCAATTAACATAATAACTTACTCCATTGACCTTTACTTATACAAAATCCTCATTTAAAAATATGCAAATTAAATTTAGGGTCATGTTTGGGGCCTTACAAATCTCTCCCCCTTAAAGAATTTCGTCCTCGAAATTCATACTTGTATCTTTCACTTATGCACAACACTATCATTGCTATACCTATGTCTATCATAAGCGTCTTTGATCTCATACTAACTTTACCATCTTCTTTTCTTGCTTTTCATTTGACCTTATCTCAAAATACGGGCAACTGTATCATATTGTTATATCATTACTATGCTTAATGTATATCCTGTCAGCTTCCCTATTCAGTCGGGGCCTGTACATGTAGTATGATGCTTGATGCTATGCTTATGCGTAAATGATGCTTTCATGTATGCAATAAGATGCAAATGCATTCTCTCGTGTGCTGTATATGTTTTTGCCCCATCCCATGTATAATGTTTTGTCAACTGTCCATGCCTGTTAAGGATTCACTGACAGGTATACATAGCATCATAATTATCCTAATTTTCTCACAGCAACTACACATATGAAAGATTTTATTCACAATACCTAAACTGTTTCTCCAAAACCATATTAACACATTTATACTATATTCTATTAACACACTTGCAATATAATCCAAGCACTAATCATAATAGCATTTCTTTATCATTTACTTTTTAATCCAAAGTTAGGATTTTATTGATATGCCATCATAGAGTAATCTTTATGTATTCCCTCAATGCATATGTACACTAATTTACCTAATGGTCAATTATGCACAATATTCTGAAAGTTCCAACATATCAAAACATTCCTAAAAGCATAAAATTCATTACCATAATAAGAACTTATTATTGTGAATGAGCAAATATTAAGGAAGAAAAGATAAATACCAATATCTCCTTCGATGACATCCTGCTTTGATGAAACCTCAATTTTTCCGGTCTGAACCGATACAATCAGATGTATAGATTTATCTCTTTCAATACGATCTATCTCTTCTATCTAAGGTACAATAGCAGTGACAAGATTCTTTTCATTCTTTGATGATACCATATCTTTCCTTGGCAACCTTGGGCAATTAGCCATAAAATGATCTGTTTTACCACATCTAAAACAAGCCCCTTTTAAAGCTCTACAAGTACCCCAATGATTCCTTGCGCAATGCAAACATTTAGGAACTTGAATCCCTCGACTTTTCCTTGCCGAACCTTTCGCAGAATGGAATGTGCTGCTAGAAGAACTTAATTTCAATATCTTATTTCTTTTTCCTAACTCCCTCTTATCCACATTCCCATCTCGACTTCTTTTGTTCTCATTAATCCTATCAACCTCTTTTGATACTCTGGGCTCGGTTAACTCTTGTAAAATCTGATTCAAGGTGCAATTCATTTTCTTCAGTTCCTCTAATATAGAAACAGACATCTCTACATGAGTTACATTCACAGGATCGGGGACAAGTAAGTTCAATGACCCGGAATTGCTGACTTTAACGATCTCTTTTCCAGTTTCTTTCAATTTATCCATCTTTAATCTATACAAAACAAAACCAAGATATCTGCATTAGGCCAACACACTAACACTTCCATATAACAATTAGTCTAAACACTTATAGCCTAGGAACGGCTAAACCTTTGCTCTGATACCACTAATTGTAACACCCTTACCCTGTACTTAGCTATAACACTGTGATTAATATTAATCAAGCATGCTTATCAACATTTCATCCGGTAATCCACTAAACAGACATCCAAAAGATAACTATTAGAAGCTTCACTTACAAGTGCAACTTACTAACATCAAATATTACATATACAAAGCATCTGTAGTAAATACAAAATTTCCAACATATTTAGAGTTTCCACAATTACAAATCATAAGGACAAAAAGAAGACTCTAATATCAATCTTCTAAGACTTGTGTTGGCCAACCTGCTGCAGATAACAGACCTGGAAGAAAGTCCTGTTCTCCCAACCTACACGGATAAACAAAAATCCGTGCTAAGCTATAAAGCTTAGTGGGGAATACTATAAATGATAACGACTACTCACAGTGGTCGTCAACAAGCATACATTATAAACTATAAAGTATAACTTATACTCAACAATTAACCATATAAGCATAATTGTCCTTAAATCTTGCGATTCATCCATTGATTATTTTACCACTGTTTATACTTAGTCATTCCTTCCACTTTTTCATATAAGATAGGAATATAAGCATATACATATTCACATATGAGCTATGATCAACATTCACATATAAATATTCGCAAGTAAAACAAGGCATTAGTACTATGAAAGTTCATCATTTATCAATCAAGAAATATATTCGAATTACTTATTGTACCATTGCATACATAGAATTTCTAGCTCGCTTTTATATCCAATACCATTTTCATGTGAACTTTATCTCTTGTAAATCTATAAATGCTTTATGTGTATGCACAAGACAATATACATCATTTCTTAATCAAGAGCAAGAACGAGTAAATATAGGGAAAACATATAACTCAACTGTATTAATTTGAAAAGCAATCACCAACATGAATACCCATTCATAAACTCTTATATTCATTTGCTTTAGAGAACATACTATCTCTAATATAGTTCATAATTAGATATTAGTGATGCACTAGTTCATTTATATAACTCTGTATGTACTATTTCTATATGCGATAATCATGCATAAGTGTATATTGCAACATCTTTAAATATCATAATTTCCATATGTTCTGAAAAGGAATTTCACATATAAATTAGATTATGAAATCGATTAATGAATTGTTATGCTTCATAAAGCTTTAAATTAAACATCAAACTATTCTTAACTTTGGTATAAGGCATGCACTATTCTAAAGAGGTGGATAACGGGTTGAACGATGGTACCCGAAGGTACGAGTTTGTTTAGTCACCCAAAAGGGGTGAACTGCAACCCAAACGGGGTTGATCGATGGTACCCGAAGGCACAAGTTATTTATTCACCCAAACGGGGTGAACTGCAACCCAAACGGGGTTGATCGATGGTACCCGAAGGCACAAGTTATTTATTCACCCAAACGGGGTGAACTGCAACCCAAACGGGGTTGATCGATGGTACCCGAAGGCACAAGTTGTTTAGTCACCCAAACGGGGTGAACTGCAACCCAAACGGGGTTGAACGATGGTACCCGAAGGTACAGGTTTGTTTTTGCAGCTGCAAGGTACCCTTATAGGCATGCCTATCTATCCACTTCCTAGACTCAATGCAGGCAATAAAATCTATTTACTTTATCTTTCATTTATTCATTCATATTCTTATATGCACATGTATACTCTTGTATAACTATGAACAATGTACTCATACTCATGTTCATATATAACTTTCTGTAAACCGGTGAACATTTCACTGTTGGGTAATACTATTCTGTTCTTGTAATCATATTCACTTATGTGGCTAGTTCGTATGTCAAGATTATACTTATATAATGCCATTTGTACCCATACATGATCATGTAAAATATATATATACATCTTCTTTAGTACATATACATATATGCACTAATCATAAACAATTATACACTTTTCTCATATAATAATCACATGACAAGATACTCCTTCTGTGATGCATACACTTGTATACATAGTCTTGTATGACATTACCATTATATACTTTAATAAAATTTCTATAATGGTGTCTATAGCACTGTAGATCTGTATTTTAGCATGCTATCATGTGACCATACATATGCTTAATCATATCATTTCCAATTAAGTAAAGACGTATTCATACGTTTCACTTTACTCATTTTCTTTGAATCATTACTCCCAAACTTCTTTCAACAGTCAAACCCAATCATGTAAGATCATATTATATTTATAGACATATGTTTATATGTTCACATAATCCACAAATCACATTAAGCATCTCACATGTTCACAGTCATGCTAAAACATTTTCTATCTCATAGTACAAATTCATGCTCATACACTCATGTACATAATCATGGATGTACGTACCTGTGGGTACACTCGCATATAGTAGACTTACTCATGTGAGCATATTTACCAAATATATATATATCTTTATCATTATTAAAATCATGTGCTATACAAAATGTCAACATGTTTCCATATGGGCATATACACATGCCAAGGTCATACTATTGCAGTCCTTATTTCATAGCATAAATACATGTCAAAATGTGCACTTTCATGTCATAAGGTTACATGTGTATAATATATATATATCAATTTTGCATATGACAATCATGTACAAAACTATTTACATGTATAAGTTAGATATTTCATCATTAGTCTTTATTCATATACACAAATGAATGCATGTGTATTCATATAAATCCTTCATTGATAGCCATATTACGTGCTTTATCCAATTAACTTTACTGTCACATATACCCATATCTCTCTCAATTTATTTAAAGAAATCATATTATCAAGTATAGCAACAATTGACACATAATAGTAACTTCTGTTTTTATGAGCAGTTTAGGAAACTAGTACGAATTCAACCCTAGATTCCGCATACTTAGGGACAGATTTAAGTTCAGGTTTCTTCATATAAAATATAGGTATGGAAGTCTATTTTTCAATGCAAAAAGAATTACTCAATTTGCTGTTCTATAGCTCAACTTATGAGCAAAACATTCTAGACAGGTCATTCAGTCGTGAAGGGAGTTCGACTCGTGAAGAGGTTCACGAGTGAAGCAAACCAAGCAAAACTCACGACTCGTGAAGAAGCTCACGAGTGGAGAAGAAAACTCTACTTCACGACTCGTGAAAAGGTTCACGAGTGAAGTAAACAGGGCAAAGCTCACGACTCGTGAAGGAGTTCACGAGTGGAGAAGAAAAGCAAAAATCACGACTCAGACAAAGATTCACTAGTGACCCAGGAAGGCAGAGGCACGACTCGTGAAGATCTTCACGAGTCGGACAAAAGTTCACGACTCGTGAAGGTGATCAAGACTCAGCAACAACTCTAACAGGAAGCAGATTCACGACACGTGAAGAGCTTCACGAGTCGGACAAAAGTTCACGACTCGTGAAGTGCTTGACGACTCGACACTGACTCTCACAACTAATGAAATCTGTTCTTCTAAAATCAACCCGAAAACCCAGCAAAAACCAGAAAAACGTAACTTCAATTTCTGTAAATTACATCCAAATTCAGCAACCAATTCCACATGCAATATGAACAACCTACATTCCCATACCTTTTTCTGAAACTTATCACACTCAAGCTTTCAATCTCTTGCTATGTCTTTCCCTTTATCCTTCCTATCTCCTCCTTCTTTGACTACAACCAAAATTCATTCATCATTTCCAGCACTTGATCTTCATTACCACAAGCAAGATGAGAAGAAGATGAAGATGATAATGATGAAATTCAGTAGATATCATTTACCTTAGAGTTTAATGTTTTAAACACTTGTTGAACCAACAAAACTTATCAACTAATTTCTTGAGAGGAATTAGAAGGAATGAAAGAAGGAAGAAGAGAAAATTTTCTGGTTTTCTCTCTACAAGTGCCGACCAACTCTCTTACAAATGTCTCTTTCTCTTTCTTTCCACTACACACACATATATATAGGACTTTGGCAAACATCCCTTTAAGTCCTCCAAGATTTTGCATGTCACACTAAAACCATCCTATTCTTTGCATGTCATATTTCATACCCCACATTTACATTATTCATACATTAACCTCTCCATTGTTCTCTAATTCCCAATTGACCTCTTAAGTTTCTGAATTTTCAAAACTACCCCACAATTAATACTTTTTCTTCAATTATACCCTCAATTAAAATTAAACTTTACCTTTAAATTTTATTTCCATGCAATTAACATAATAACTTACTCCATTGACCTTTACTTATACAAAATCCTCATTTAAAAATATGCAAATTAAATTTAGGGTCATGTTTGGGGCCTTACAGTAAGAACAGAAAGCAGAGGCAGGGGGCAAGGTGGTTTTGATCTTGATGGATCCCAGTTTTGTAATGTATCTAAGTCAGTGGATAGATTAGTTGCACCAGCTTTTTTAGGGTGGGCTTATGCCATGAAGGCATGCGAGGATCATTATGCTTCAGAAGTAATAGCTGGTATTTTTTCACTTTATGATTCTAATATTTATGCACTTATTGATCCTGGATCCACTTATTCATATGTTTACCTTGAGAGTATGAGTGGGAGTGTGTCTAAGGTGTATCAAATGGAATATGATATATGTGTAACTAGCCCATTAGGGCACAATGTATGTGTGAATAAAATGTTCCCTGACCGTCCCATCTTGATACAAGGAAGAGAATTTTTAGCTGATCTTATCGAATTACCTTTTCAAGAATTTGATGTTATTTTAGGCATGGACTGGTTGTCTAAGCATCGTGCATTGGTGAATTATGGGCCTAAGACTGTAACTCTTAGTGATAAATATAGTAATGAGGTAATAGTGGCAGGTATTCCGGCATAACCTTTGACCAATGTAATATCTGCCATTCAAGCTAGATGATTTTTGAGGAAGGGGTGTGAAGCATTTCTAGCCCTAGTTCTTGATTCAAAAAGAGACACGGTTAAGCTCCAGAACATACCAGTAGTGAATGAATTTTCAGATGTGTTTCCCAAAGACTTACCTAGTCTTCCCCCTGACAGGGAGGTTGAATTATCTACTGAAGTTTTGCCGGGAACAGCACCCAGTTTAAGAGCCCCTTATAGAATGGCTTCAAAGGAGTTGAAAGAGTTGAAGATACAATTGCAAGAACTGCTTAACAAGGGTTTTATTAGGCCTAGTGTATCTCTATAGGGTTCACCGATCTTATTTGTTAAGAAGAATGATGGTTCTATGAGGATGTGTATCGACTATCGACAGTTAAAAAAAGTATCCATTATCCCGAATTGAGGATTTATTCGATCAGTTGAAAGGGGCAGGAGTGTTTTCAAGGATTGACCTAAGATCGGGGTACTACCAACTTCGAGTTAGGGATGTGGATGTTTCAAAGATGGCATTTAAAACCAGATATGGACATTAAGAGTTTCTAGTAATGCCATTTGGGTTAACGAACGCACCAACCACATTTATGGATTTAATGAACAGAGTGTTTAGACCATATTTAGACCAGTTCACAGTGGTTTTTATTGACGATATTTTGATCTATTCTAAAAACGAAGAAGAACATGCTAAGCATTTGAGAATTGTGTTACAGACCTTAAGGGAGAATCGATTGTTTGCAAAACTAAGTGTGAGTTTTGGTTGATAGAGATTTCCTTCCTTGGTCATGTGGTATTTTCGAAAGGTCTTAGAGTTGACCCAATAAAGTTTGAGGCTTTTGTCAATTGGAGATCGCCTCGGAGTGTTCTTGAGTTAAGGAGTTTCTTGGGATTGGCCGGTTACTACCGTTGCTTTGTGAAAGTGTTTTCAGTGATGGCATCTCCACTTACTAAGCTATTAAGGAATAATGTTAAATTTGAATGGATTGTCTGATGTGAGACAAGTTTTGAGAATATCAAGAGCATGCTAACCAAAGCTCTAATCTTGACACAACCGGTATCTAAAAAGGAGTATGCTATATACAGTGATGCCTCTAGAGTTGGGTTGGGTTATGTTTTAATGCACGAGGGTAAAGTGGTGGCTTATGCATCTCGTCAACTTAAACTGCATGAACAAAATTATCCAACACATGATTTAGAGTTGGCAGCAGTAGTTTTTGCCTGAAAGATTTGGCGCCACTACTTATACGGTGAAAGATGTAGGATATACACAGACCATAAAAGCCTTAAGTATCTACTTACTCAAAAGGAACTCAACTTGAGACAGCAGAGATGGCTTGAATTGTTTAAAGACTATGATTGTATAGTGGACTACCATCCAGGTGAGGCTAATGTTGTAGCAGATGCATTAAGCAGAAGAGTGATGGCATTGATGGTGCTATAACGGGGTAGATGGAGGTTTACTTCAGATAGTGCTCTAATTGCCCAATTAAGAGCTAAGCTATATGTGAGACAGACGGTGATCGATGCACAAAAAAATGATGAGAAAATACAGTGAGTTATATGGTCTATGTATGATGGGGGACAATTTGAGTATTCAATCAAAGAAAGTAGAGATTATGTGTTTCAGATGATAGAGAATTAAAAAGAACATTATTGCATGAAGCTCATAATAGTGTATTCACTATGCATCCCAGGGGCAATAAGATGTATCAGGATCTTAAACGATGTTATTTATGGTTGGGTATGAAGAAGGATATGGTTGATTTTGGTTTTAAGTGCTTAGCTTGTCATCAAGTGAAAGTGGATCATCAACTTCCTTCTGGATTGTTACATCCCATTCCAATTCCTTAATGGAAGTGGGAAGATATCACTATGGATTTTGTCACCGAACTACCTTCTACATCGAGAAAGTATAACGTGGTATGGGTAGTTGTGGATACGTTAACCAAGTTAGCTCATTTCTTGCCAATTAAAATGGATTATTCCATAGACAAGTTGGCAGAATTGTATATAAATGAGATAGTTCGAATTAATGGTATCCCAGTATCGATAATACCCGATTGAGATCCCAGATTCACCTCTAGATTCTAGCAGAGTTTATAAAAGTATATGGGAACCCGATTGAATTTAGTACAGCTTTTTATCCCCATACAGATGGGCAATCAGAAAGGGTGATATAAGTCTTGGAAGATATACTAAGGGGTTATGTTTTGAATTTCTTCGATAGTTGGGACAAATACCTAGCCTTGATGGAGTTTGCCTATAATAATAGTTATCAGGCTAGTCTAGGCATGGCTCCTTATGAAGCCTTGTATGGTTGAAGTTACAGGACTTCGGTATGTTAGACTGAGTTAATTGAATGCAAGGTAATTGGGCCAGATCTAGCTAGAGATACTGAAGAAAAAGTTCAAGTTATTAAACAGAGATTAAAAGAAGCATGTGACAGGCAAAGATCTTATGCAAATTTCAAAAGAAATGATGTTGAGTATCAAGTTGGGGATTAGGTATTTCTAAAAGTTTCACCCTGGAGAAAAGTTTTGAGGTTTAGAGAGAAAGGAAAACTGACTCCGAGATTCATTAGTCCCTTTGAAGTTCTGCAAAGGGTTGGACCAGTTGCATATAGATTGGCATTTCCTATGGAATTATAAAAGTTTCATGGCGTATTTCATGTTTCTATGCTTCGAAGATACCGTTCAGATGAATCCCATGTACTACAAGTGCAAGAAATTCAAGTTCAGACGGATTTTACCTGCAATGAAGAGCCTAAAGAGATTGTGGCTAGGGAAATTAGACAGTTGCGGAATAAACAGGTTCCTCTTGTCAAAGTACTTTGGCGACATTATAACATTCAAGAAGTAACTTGGGAACCAGAAGCCATGATAAGGGTCCAACATCCCCACTTGTTTAACTCATGTATGAATTTCGAGGACGAAATTCTTTTAAGAGGGGAAGAATTGTGAGGGCTAATCTTGACCCTAGCAGGGAATATGATTAATTGTATAATGCTACATGTACAATTAAAATTTTATAGTTATAGCCATATTGGAATAAATCTTGTTGAAGGGCAATATTGTAACTCCAAGGGAATTTATGAATAAAAAGGGTTTTTAGATAATAAAAAGGATAGGGGGATGATTTTGGAAAAAGGAAATGGAAAATAGAGGTTAAAAGAGTAAAGTGATGGTCTTTCCATATGACTCAAGTGATAAATGTCACTATTAGTGTCAAAAGTAAACCATCCATCTCTTTATCTTCCTCATTCTCTTGTTTCTTTTTCTCTAGGTTTTAACTAGGGTTTTGGTAAGAGGAATTTCTCCCTCTTATCTCTTTTATTTCATGAAAGATATTGTGAAGCAAGAAGGAAATTTATTATTTTGTGTGTGATTTGTTACAATAGAGTCAAGCAAGGGTAAGGGCAAGGAGATCGTGAAGGAGTGAGGAAATCACGATGTTCATGTATGGGATACTATTAGTTTATGAATCCTTAGAAACTAGGGTTAGGGTTAGGTTATATGGGAATCGTTTATTAGGAGTTAAGTTGAGTCATGAATGATTGATTTCTATAAGATGTGTTTTGAAAGATTATTGGCTTATTAGATCATTTGTATTTTGTGTTTTCTGATTCGACCAAGAGGTATTCGTCAATGTCGAGTCATAAGGATCTTCACGAGTCATGCACCTTCTAGATGTGTATCACTCGTGAACTTCTTCACGACTCGTGAATGCTCTCCCTTAACATCTGAGTCGTGAGGTACTTCACAAATCGTGCACTGATAGTCTCTGCATCACTCGTGAAATCCTTTACGACTTGTGAAGGCTATACTGCCTAGTCGTGAGGATCTTCATGAGTCGTGCATCTGTCGCCTCGATACCACTCGTGAAATCCTTCATGACTCGTGAAGTTCTCCCTTGGCTGCCGACTCGTGAAACTCTTCACGAGTCACACATACCCTCATGAGCCAAAACATTTCTTGCATCCCATTTTCAATCAAACCTTAATGAAGGAAAATACTATTTAGCTCATTTCATTACTTTTCACTTACTTGTTTGGCATATTTAATTAAATCATCTAACAAAACATTTCCACATGAAAGATTAATTAAGCCAACAATCTTTATAAAGATAATTAACCCTTTTAAGACAACCAATGGGCATATTTAGTGGGTATGTTCACTAAAGGTAATATGTGATTTGTTTTACGGTATGCTCTTATTGGCAATCCATAATAATTAAGGTAAAGTGATCATGGTAAGTTTATCAAGAAATGTTAATTACATCTTACTTCTATATGTGATCGTAATGATAGTAATGTTATGATTGCATGAAATTACTATGAGAATATATATGTTTATGTGGGGTGTGATGAAAATTGTCCTTTAACGAAATTGAATATGCAGTATAACAACTATAAGTTGAGATGACAATTATTGGCACCCTTACATGTGTATGGAATGTAAATTTGATTGTGAATTGTGGCTTGAAAAATATTGTAATATGAGAAGGAATATGATAAATTAAATATTCTTTCAATTAAGTGGTTAGCTTGCGGGTCATAGTTCGGTTGTCGATTAGATAGGCATGGCTAAAGGGATATAGATGCAGCTGCCATAGTTGACCCCGTTTGGGTCCATTGTTTGTTCCTTTATTGGAACCATAGTTTGACCCCTTGGGTCAATTGTTTGATATCCTCACAATATCCTTTGTTTGATACCTTCGGGTTTCCATTGCTCCCGTTATCCACCCCTTTTGATCTAGTACTTAGACAGGCTATTAATTTTAAGAGAAATGTTAAAATAAGAAATGCTGGTATCAATTTCTTCATCTGTATAATGTAAGCATGTGAATGATTGATTACCATGTTTTATCGTCATTTCTTTTGGCTATATTGTTAGTTTAAGACGAACTCATAATACAAGTATTTTAATGCTCTTATTAAAACGTTATTTGTAGATACTTATATTCAATTGAAGCTATTGTTCGATATTATTATTTTGTATGCATATCCCTTCTAAGTTTATAGCTTAGCACGGTTGTTTTACATTTGTGTAGGTTTGCCTGGTTGTTGTTCAGGGACTTAATTTCTGCATCGGTTGGCCAACAAGAGTCGGTTCAGACTACTAAATGTAGGATATTTTGTGGATAGTTCCTTTTTATCTAGTCTTGTATTTTGTCATGCTTTAGTGGCGAAAATGTAATATGGAGGATTGTAAACCTTAACTTAAATTACCATGTTTGCTTGCCCCTCTAGGTTGTGGTGGCTAATGTATGATTGCAACATTATTATTGTTTTGCATGACCTTCCAATTTAATTATTAAAATATGCATGCACCATATATGTACATGATGATATGTTGATGAATGATTGGTGTGAATTATGGTTACTAAAGGCATGATATATGTTTTGGATGGAAGTCAGTATTAGGGTATGACAAGTTATTCCCATAATCTAATAGGTATAAAAAAATAAAAAATTCCAAAAAAATAAAAGAGCTTCTTACAATTTTTCTTTAATTGCCAACCAAAATTTTTTTCTTTTTAAAAAACTTGATATTGATAAATTTACAAATCTAAAAATTCATTTTGGACAATGGAACCTTCTCAAACTATTTCTTTTTAAGAACCAAAAATATTTGTACCAAAATAATGGATGCTAAGAAGAACAATAGGTCTTAGACACATAATGGGTTTTGAAGTACTATTTTTTCATTCCCCTTACCAAATCCACCCATATTAGGAATACTTATTAATTGTTGATCAAGTTTGATGGATTCGCTTTCAAAATAAGAAGTTTTGATCCTGGATTATAATATCAATCACTTGATGTCCCTCTAACGTATCTATTGTGGTTATTTCGTATTTGCCTTTTTCTTTTTGTATTATTTTGCTTAGTATACTTGCTGATTTAGCATTATAAATGGTAATTTTACTCTTGCTCCCGTTGGGATAAATTTAGCCCCTTTCTCTATTTCAGCCTATATATATGGGATATTTTAAAAAGTGAAAATCTTTCTTTGTGGTAGGGTTCGAAGAAAGAATAGGAAAAGTAATTTCACTATATTTATAACCAGGAGTGTGACTTATCACAAGAATATTATTTAGTAGTGCAATAACTCTGAAAGGACAGATTTCCCATCTTTTCTTTCATCTCTGGCAAAATATGATTAGAAGGGGCTAATTTAAAGCCCTCAGGTAAAATAAGAATGGCCCCCACATTGAAAACCCCCTTTTTAAAATTAGCAAGAACTTGTTTCAGTTGCATATCATAAGGAATTCAAATAACTACTTTAAATATAGTATCGTAAAGTGATGCTTGTGAAACCTCAATATCAATAGGTTTATTAGCTAAATGACAATTGGCATGTACAATATGACCAATTGCTTTACGTGGATTTTCATAACCCTACTGTGTAAAAATGGGATATACATTTGAAACGGATGCCCAAGTTATTATATATACCATGATCAATACAAAAATGGAACGAGCATTCTCTTCCTTTATCCAAGAAAAGGTATTTCTATTTTGCATGGTCTAATCATTGATCCTAAAAATTTCCATAATAAAATTAGGTAGGTCCTTAGTAAAGTTCCCTATCCATGATATTGGCAGTTAGTGAAAAATTTTTACTAAAATATAGGAAGAGAATCCCTTGGATGTATAAAAAAAATAAACCTATTTATATAAATTTTAAAGATAAAGTAAAGTAAGACTTTGAATGTTTTGTTTATGTACAAAATAAAAAGCATTTTAGTTATCTAATTAGATTCATGGATTATTTTTCAGTCATTCATTAAATGATAAATCACTGTAAGTGACAAAGATGCACAATTTAAATAACTTAAAATCGAATATTTTAAAATTGTATCAAGAATGACTAAAAAACTGGAAACAAGGCCATATATAATATGATTATTATGAGCAAACCAAAATTGTTTATAGATATAACCAATCATTAGTTGTCAACCATGGGGTGAAATGAATCCTATACATAAATCAGTTAATAAAAGAAAGGAAAAACCTTTTATTATGTTGCTGAAGTTATATAGGAATTTTTGAACCCAAGAATAAAGAATAATAAGTTCTATATTACTTAGAATAGAATAACCACTTAGAATAATGAAAGAGATTATAGTTGTTACAAAGTGCAAAATCGTATTGATACGACCCTCCTTATGCATTTTGACTAATTAGATCGTTTGTTTGTAGATTTCGATAGGAATCTTTTATAGATGTGTTTCCAGGTATTGCTTTATCATTTCGTCCAAGCAAATGAGCTCCTCTAATTCTTTTAATTTTTCTAGATTACTTTTTTTAGATATCATTTAAAAAAGTTTTTAATTTACTAGTATTACACGAATTAATAACCCAAGATTTAATACTTTTTTTAAATAAAAAAGAGATCCACCAGGGCAATAAAACTATAGATATAAGATATAGAAGGGGAATAAATGCATTTTTTTCATTTTTTTTGAATTTACATTTTTAATGAGCACACCTCATTTATTGATTCTATATGATCTAATATTTCTATCAAGCATAAGTTCCATTACTCTATTACAAGGCTTTGAATTTATGAATCTATTCCCTTTTTCTTAACCGTATGGTTAGTCCTTGAATTTTTAAAGATGAAAGAATATAAAAAAATAACTCAAAAAGAATACATCAATAAAGAAAAAAATATTTTTTTAGATATCTCAATTGCTCATATTTGAAGCAATTCCCTCCTTTCGATAAAGGCCCTAAACAGTCACCCAAAATTCAAATTTTAAGATGGAATGAAAGAATTTCATTGTAACAACAAAACAAATATTTTGAAAAAAAGCCAAACTCCCCCATATCCCATAGGAATTATTAAGAAAGATTTCTAAAGGATATTGTGATGTGATAATAAAAAATGAGTGGCAAAAGCAGAATAAGACAGAAAGGTTTCATTATAAATGGTCCATCCCTTTGTCCTTTATTCATTAAGGAAGACAAAAAAAAAGATAAAAAGAAACATTGATTGACAAAAGAAAAGAGAGAATTTACATGATATGTTCTATCCATACCTAACCTATGCATTTCAAATATTGAAAATAAAAAGAGAATTTCTTTATTCTATATTTGAGTACAAAATGCTTTGTTGTCATCTATGAGATAGGTCTATTATTTAGATTTCTTACTTTTTTTGTTATTAAATTTAGTGTATTTACTTATGCATAAAAAGTTTCATTTTCTAATTGATTTTCCATATATATAATACGTCTTTCTTTAGTTCATCAATATTGTGAAGAAAGTTTGATTAAGTCAGGCTATACAAGTTATGCTATAAGAAAAAAGAAGACTCTTGGATTTTTTTAGTTCTTGCCAAGGAAATATTCACTTTCCAACTCATTTCAAATACTTTAATTGGTACATGAAAAAAATAAGCCAATTTCACAACTTTTTTCTCAATTTCTCGTGGAGTCAAATTCCCATCAATACGACTTAAAGGAATAGCCTTCACAACCTGATTTTCATATAAAAGCCATGCTTAGCATAAATACCCTATTTGACTTCTATTCTAATATATTGAATAGCTTTAATAAGGAATTGAAGTAAGATGCGACAATTTTTTCTAAGAAATCCCCAACAAAAAATACACATTATTCCTTCTTTTATGTTGAATCAATCATAACCACTACCTACATTCCATAAAATTGTGCACTACAAATAAGAACTAATAAATAGACCAGCGAACCTATAGAAAGACATCTCGATCCCTTATGGAAAAATATTATTTGCTGAGAGGGAAATAAAGATATCAAAATATTGCCAAGATAACTAGAAATTCCAACTAATAAAAAACCCAATGAACCATTAAAAAAAAAAAGAATACAGGCCCAACAAAAATTACTTATTTTTTGAGACCCTACTATAAGTTCAATCCATATATGTTCTGATTACCATCTCATGTAAGATCTAGTTGCTTTTTATTTGAAGTGGAAAACTAGCCCAAATGAATTTGACTTTTTGTTTTTTTTTTTTGTTTTTGAAGTAACTTTCATTAACTCGCACTATTCTGATGTGAATCTTTAGGAGGAATTCATCGAATTTGTTAGATTAAAAAAATAGAGCCGTTATATGATCCCCTATCTATACATATATAAAAACATTGGCTTTGCATTTATTTCAAGCATTTTCCATAGCCTCGATTTATTTTTAAATAGCTAATTTACTCATACATAATATTTACATATGCACAAGAACCTTTTAATTTTTCATTTAAGTTTGAGGAAAGTTGCTCATATGTTATATCATATTATACTTAATAGATATATGTATTATGATCCACGTCTAAGTCTTGAAAAAATAAGCAAATGAAATCTACTACCATTGGTCGTAATCGAATCTAAAAAATCTTATTTTTTTTTAACATGAAGAGATAAAGAATACATTACAATTGTCGGAAATATTAAGCCCACTAAAGGCACAAAAATGGAGGGTAAATTGTTGAGAATTGTCAAAGAATGGGCAAAAATAGAAGGTAAATGAATGATGCCTTTTATTAAAAATATGAGTTCATACATATGAAATACATCCCCATTACATGGGCTCTAGGGCATACTCTCTAACAATCTCCCACTTGTACTAGAGCCGATCACTCATTTTTTTTAAACCCATGTTATTTATATGGTGATTTTGCTGTATCTATGAAAGTGCTTTGGTGAGGGGATCCGCCAAACTATCATATGAAGGGACCCTTTCTATTTTCACATCATTTCTAGATACTATTTCCCTTATGAGATGGTAGCGTCTAAGAACATGCTTGGATCGCTGATGAGAGCGTGGTTCCTTTGCTTGCACAATGGCTACATTATTTTCACAATATAAATGAATTGAATCAATAATGCTAGGCAACACTCCTAGTTTAGATATGAACATTTTGATCCAGACTGCTTCTTTGGCTGCTTTCAAAGCAGCTATGTACTCAGCTTCTGTTGTGAAATCAGTATATGTTTCTTATTTGGAACTCTTCCAACTAACTGCCCCTCATCCCATTATGAGCACAAAACAAGATTGTGATTTATGATAATCTTTATTAGATTGGAAGCTAGCATCTGTATACCTATTTACTTCCAAACTTCCCTCCCTACAGACCAAGAATAGATTCTTAGTCCTTCTTAAGTACTTAACGATATTCTTAACAGCTGCCTAGCGTTCCTTTCCAAAATTTGATTGTAATCTGCTTGTGACACTCAAAGCAAACACTACAGCTGGTCATGTACATAATGTAACATACATTATAGAACCAATTGCAGATGCATATGGTCTATTATTCATGCTCTCTTTATCCTCTAGTGTCTGCAGACACATATACTTAAAAAGGTGTTTCCCATGCACCATCGGTATAAACCCTTTCTTAGAGAGATCCATTTTGAACCTCTTCAATACTTTATCTATATATGTACTTTGAGAAAGACCTAGCAACCTATTGGATCTATCTTTATAGATCCTTATTCCCAGAATATACGATGATTCTCCTAGGTCTTTCATGGAGAATTGCTTGGATAACCATATTTTAAGAGATTGGAGAATATAAATGTCATTTCCCATGATTAATATGTCATCCACATATAGAACTATGAAGACAATTGCACTCCCACTGACCCTTTTATTCACACAAGGTTCATCTTCATTCTATGAGAAACCAAACTCTTTGATTGTCTCATTGAATCGTATGTTCCAACTCCTAGAGGCTTGCATCAATCCATAAATAGATCTTTGAAGTTTGCATACCTTTTTCCCATCTCCTTATATGAACCCTTATGGTTGTGTCATATACACATCCTCAGTCAGATTTCCATTTAGGAAAGCATTATTTACATCCATTTGCCAAATCTCATAATCATAATGAGTTGTAATGGCTAAAAGTATTTTTATAGACTTAAGCATCTCTACAGGAGAAAAGGTTTCATCATAGTCAATACCTTATTTTTGACGATAGCCTTTTTCTACTAAGCGAGCTTTATAGGTAACTGTATTATCTTCCATGTCGGACTTCTTTTTAAAGACCCATTTGCAGCCTATGGGTTTTATCCCTTCAAGTGGTTGAGTTAAAGTCCATACTTTATTCTCATACATGGAGTCCATTTCAGATTGCATAGACTTAAGCTATAAATCACGTTATGAACTGTTCAAAACTTCTTGATCTCTTGTAGGCTCATTGTCCTCTATTACAGTTATGCCTCTATCTGAATCAATATGAAATCCATATCTCACAGGGATAGAATGCATCCTAGTAGATCTTCTAGGATTTTGTGTATAATTAGGTTCAACTGTAATCTCATCATTATGAAATTTAGTCTCAGGTTCAATCAGTTAATTTACTTTTACTTGTGGGTCTTAAACTTCACCAAGTTCAATTATACTCCTACTATCCTTTCGTAGGAGAAATTCTCTTTCCAAGAAGATAGCATGCCTTGAAACAAACACCTTTTGTTCTAAGGTATGATAGAAATAATATCCAAATGTTTCTTTTGGATCTCCCACAAATAAACATTTGTCAGACTTAACATCTAGTTTGTCTGACATTGTGCTCTTTACATAAGCAGGACAACCCCATACTTTCATATGTGAAAGTGTGGGATTCTTGTTATTCCAAATCTCATAAGGAGTAACATCAACCAATTTACTAGGAACTCTATTTAACACATAAACAGTAGTTTCTAGTGTATATCTGCAAAAGGACTTAGGCAAGTCTGCTCGGCTCATCATGAATTGAACCATATCTAATAGTGTTTGATTTCTCCTTTTAGATACAACATTATGTTGTAGTGTATATGGTGGAGTCCATTGAGATAAAATCCCATTATCTCTAAGATAAACTTGAAATTCTTAACTTAAGTACTCTCCACCTCGATCTGATCTAAGTGTCTTAATACTCTTGCCAAGTTGCTTCTCTACTTCATTTATGAATTCTTTGAACTTTTCAAATGCTTCTGATTTATATTTCATTATATAGATATATCCAAACCTAGAATAATCATCTATAAAAGTAATGAAGTAGGAGTAATCTCCTCTGACATGTGTAGTCATTGGACCATATACATTTGAATGTATTAAGTCCAAAACCATTATAGCTCGTTCTCCTTTACCAACAAAGGGAGCTTTTGTCATTTTTCCTAATAAACAAGATTCACATGTATAAAATGATTTATAATCAAATAACCCTAAATCACCTAATTTGTGTAATTTGGTCATACGTTTCTCATTTATATGGCCTAAGTGACAATGCCATAAATATGAAGTATTTAGATTATCGTGTTTCATTCTCTTAGTATCCACATTATGCACTTATTTAATTAAATCAAGAATAAATATACCATTCTCAATGATAGCTTTAGAATAAAACATATTGTTCTCAAAAATGTAACAACATTTGTCTTTTAAAGAAATGTCATAATCATTCAATAAACAACTAAAAGAAATAATACTTTTGGATAAAGCTGGAACATAATAACAATTATTTAATTCTAGTATCAATCCACTTGGAAGAGGCAAATGATAAGTCCCTACAACTGTTGTAGAGATGTTTTGTCTAGTAGCTGACTGTAGACATATTTCTGCCTTTCCAACTCTTTTACTACTTTTAAGCCCCTATAGACCATTACAAAAATGAGATCCACATCTTGTATCTAATACCCAAGATTATTTTGAAGCAATAGAATAAGTATTGATTTCAATCATATGAATGCCTGAAGTAGAAGCATCGGCTTGCTTCTTCTCCTTGGGAGAATCTAGATAGGCCTTGCAGTTATGCTTCCAATGACCATCTTTTCCACAATGAAAGCAAGGTCCTTTGGGATTCTCTTTCTTGGCAACCTTCTTCTTGGAAACCCCACCATTCCTTGGTTGCACCTTGGTCATCTTCTTCTTATTGCCTTTAGTAGAATTGACAACCATGACACTTTTTGAATCCTTCTTGAAGGATCCATAAGCTCTTTTGAGCATGTTGATTAATTCAGGAATGGTTACTTGGATCTTGTTTATGTTGAAGTTAAGCACGAAAGACACAAAACTTGGAGCCAACGAGTACAAGATTAAATCTATGTATGGATCATTATCCATTACATAGCCAAGTCAACTCAAATGCTCAATATACCCATACATCTTTAATGCATAAGTAGCAGCCGAAGTGCCTTCCACCATTTTACATCTAAATAGAGATCAAGCAATCTCATATTGCTCGGTTCTAGGCTGAGAAGAATAAAGCTCCTCTAGATACAAAATGATGGTTCTAGCATCCATCATCTCATGTTGCTTCTGAAGCTCTGATGACATAACATCTAGCATCAGACATGTCGCTGCTTCACTATCCTCTATTTATTTTCGATAAGTGCCCTTGATCACATCAATGTCATCATCTGATGGAAGTGGTGGTGGATCTTTATCCAAGATATAATGGATCTTTTCAGCTCCAAGAACAATTATCACTTGTCTGATCTAGTCAGAATAGTTGCTACCAACCATCTTGTTATCCAAGATTGATCATATGTTAATGTTTGATGTGCTCATGATTATAACCTAGATGTGAAAAGAAAATATATGAGAGTATGTTTATATATATTTATGCATTAATTAGGTCTTTAATTAATCCATTTACCCCCACTATTTTATTGCAAATTAATAGCCCTCACTATATAATCCGAGAAAAATCGATGGTTTTCTTAATGGGCCAATGTCCAGTCCTTGATATGTAATTTGACCTTCACTGTGGTCAACAAGCCAAACTCCATACCCTTGAAAGGTAGGTCTCTCTATACCAATTATGTCTCTACACAACTATTGGATCATTAGGTTATCAACTCTTGGTACATGCATTTCCTAGTCTTGCCTCTAGAACCATTAGCCTTGACTATGGTCAACAAAATAATGGGCTAGCTAAGATGACCCATTTAATTAGATTCAAACATATTCGATATAATGTGAGCTTGACTGTGGTCAACAACCCATAATATAAAGAACTTTGGTTCTCCTCTAATTAATGGAAGGCTTATATACCTTAGTATTTGTTTGAGGGATTTTAGTTAATTAAGTCTCATCATATATGGTTGGCATACATTGGTATGTATCCTATATCTATCACATAAATATAAGCATACAAATATGGTACAGTTATGGACTTTACTACATTGATTTCCTCGAGCCAAAAGGGAAATCAAAAGGTCATACCTAAGTAATATGCATGATTCAAACAAGTAAAAATAATTACATTATCTTCAATCTTGTTGGATCTCCATCTGACCCATCTTGCTCCTTGATAGTGGTCTCTATCTCTATCTCTAATTCTAATCTAGGTAATCTAATTACATATTACAATATGAAAAAAATACAAACCAAAAATAAGTGGCCGGGACATGAAAGTCCTCATTGGGCCGAAACATTATTTTCTCAAAAGAGTCATTTTTATTTTTCATTTTATATATTTAATCACATACATCCAAAAATCAATATTTATCATTCATGAACAATCAAATCTAATATTTTAAATTTCATGAAATAAATAACTCAAAAATAAAAATAAAAACTATTTCGTAAGTAATATAGAATTGTAGATTCATGGCAAAACCGTGGCTCTGATATCATGTTGGGAATTATCGATTACATGCATCACATTCATAAGTGGAATTTAAAATTTTTTAACCAATATATCTTAGCTTGCCATGAATTTACAATATAAATATTAATGAGAATAAGAAAAATCACCTTTGATTTTTGTTGAACAGTTGATTTTCCTTCTCACCGAGTTATCACAAACCATATTATCCAAAATTGAACACCTCCAATTAGTAATCCATAGTAGAGAAGGATTGAATGAACCAAGAATAATAGAACACAAGGGCTGGCTAATTTCCCCTTGATGCTAGCAAGGGAGTGGCGGCTAGGGTTTTTTTAAGAGGGAGAATTTCTTTTCTCCTAATGTTCACTTAACCCTAAAATCCCTATCACTTGGATTTTTATAGTTAGGTTAAAAATCCAACTTCATAATGGGATTGGGCTCTTTAAAGTTGCTGGATAAATATTAAATGGGCTTTTGGAATTATTAATAATTTATTTGGGCTTAATTAAATCCAATTTAAATCATTTCACAAAAGACTATGCACAAAACCCACAAACTAAGCCCTTTGTGCATACACTTGGATTTAATCACCCAAATTAATTCCAAATCCATGAAAATTAAATATGTAGGCTCCATAACACTTATCAAATATATTTAATTTATTTTGGTCCAAGAATTAGGCCTCTAAGGCCTTCAATATGGGTTTAGCGTGTAATGCTTCCTCTGGATGGTTTTTGCGCCAAAACCAATTCTTTGGGCCTCTTTTAATTTCTTCAATGGATATATTAATTATTATATCATCCCTATAACATTGATAGTCCAATAATAATTAATTATGAAATACAATATTTCAATTAAGTCGATTTTGCAGAATATTTCTAAAAAGTTATGCGAACAATTCTACTTGATCATAATTAATTAAACTCTTTAATTAATTATTCTCTTATTTGTTTCTCTCTTCCATAATAATATCAAATATTATTATCCTTGTCATTTTACCATTTTACCCTTTACTCTATATGTGTGTGATCTATTGGGTTCCTATCTATATTGGCAGTATAATATGTAATTTTGAGTTATATTCAAAACTCACATGATTTAAACTTCTTTAAATAATTTTATGAATGCCTATTGATAAATATGATATACTATTATACAAGTCATGAGTGGCCTCTAGCTAGGCATCATGACTATCCAAATATCAGGTAAGTCAAGTGGTTTGACAATACCCTTCCATAGAAACAGTTACCCTACAATTACTTCTTTCACCACTCTTATCTCAATTAGATTCTGAGCATGGATTTCTATCAACTCATATAAATCTAAATATGTAAGTTCTATTAATTTAACCATTGTTCCCAAAATACCCTTCGTGGATCCTTATGCATCTTGGCATATTACTCTGGCTAGAGATTCTCAGAACAAGGTAATTATAAAATCATACGAGATAACTTCCTTTAATAAATTTAGGATGGTTAATCCTTTGTAAATTACTCAACTATCTTCAAGTAGGTCATGATATACCCAACCTCCTAACTATGTTCATCCCCAGTTAGAAGTAATCAGTTATAGAGTCAAAATATATCACTTGCTACTAAAGATAACCTTGGTGATCTCAAGTCTAGGGATACTTGCACAACCGCTATAAAGAAATTCCTCACTGACATAGATTTAATATCCATGTGAGGATTCTCTTTACAGGTCTACAATGAACTTGTTCTTCTAACAAGCATCCACATGTTAGCTTTGATCATCTTCCGTAATCACAGTTATGAGAACAACTGCTTAGACTATTCAAGAAGCATAACATGTGCTAGTCTGTCTGAATTAACAATGTCTTATCATTTTCATTCTATGACTAGGGATATTTAGATATTATCACATTTGCATGCAATAGAATCTCATATCATAAACACTTTCATGATTGCCTTTGGACTGTGTTTATAATATCTAGGACTTCATTTATTAATTTAAGATTTACAAACTCATGTATTTGAACATGGAATTAATAAATGAATGATGCCTTTTATTAACAATATGAATTCATACATATGAAATAGATCCCCATTACATGGGCTCTAGGGCATACTCTTTAACACCCCTTTTATTCATTTTCTTTTCTAACTTATTCTAATTAAATAAAAAAGAATAGGGGAGCAGTCACAGATATTTAATTGTATCTTTAACTTCTTTAAACCCCCCCCACCACCATGCATTGATGGCTAGGATGAAAAAAAGGGAATGTCAACTCATCTGGTAAAAAAATGATTGATCTCTATCAATAGACCTGCTAAAGACACAAACCACATAATACTTATTATCAATCATACAGATAGATAAATTTTTAGATCTCGCATTTAAAATTCTCTTTCTTTAATCTCTATTGTTAGTGTAATAAATAATGTTTATTTTATTCTAATACATAATGATAATAGATATTTAATCAGATGTGGAAATTAGGGTTAAGTGAACAATTAAGAGAAATAGTTTTTCTATCCTCCAAAAACCCTAGCTGTCACCTCCCTTGCTAGCTCAAGGAATTTTTCGGCCAGCCCCTTGTTCTCTCACAATTTTTGGTTCATTTTATCATTCTCAAGTGTGGATTACTCATTAGAGGTATTCGATTTTGGACACTATGTTTTACGAAAACCCGGTGCGAAGGAAAAACAACTATACAACAAAAATCTAAGGTGATTTTTGTTGGAATTTACCGGTTACATGCATCTCATACATAAGCGGAATTTAAAATTTTTAACCAATATTATTGATCTTACCATGAATGTACAATATTCATATTAATAAGAATAAGAAAAATCACCTTTGATTTTTGTTGTATAGTTGATTTTTCTTCACACCGGGTTGACGCAAACCACAATGTCCAAAATCGAACACCTCCAATGAGTAATCCACACTAGAGATTGATAAATTGAACCAACAAATTGGTATAGAACAAAGAGTGGCTGAAAATTCCCAAGAGCTAGCAAGGGAAGTGGCGTAAAAAGGGAGAGAGAACTAGAAGAAAAGACTTTCTTATGTGTTTAATCACTTAACCCTAATTCCTCATTAGTTGGACTTTTATAGTCAGGTTAAAATTCCAACTTCTAAAGAGATTGGGCTCTTTAAAATTGCTGGAGAATTATTAATTGAGCCTTTGGAATTAATTATAATCATTTGGGCTTAATTAAATCCTAATTAAACCTTTTCATAAAAGACTATGCACAAAACCCACAAACTAGGCCCTTTGTGTAACTAATCGGATTTAACTACCCAAATGGATTCCAAATCCAACCAAATTCAATATGTAGGTTCCATAACACTTATTTAACATATATAAATTAATTTGGTCCAAGAAATAGGCAATTAAGGCCTTCTGTATGGAGTTGGCGTGTGGCCCTCTTCTGGAGGGCTTCCACACTAGCTTCATTCCTCTGGCCCTTTTTATATTTCCTCTAATGAACCTATTAATTAATATATCAGTCCTATAAAACTTATATGAAAATAATAATTAGTCATTAAATGCATTATTTCAATTAGATCCAATTTTACAAAACATTTCTCAAAAGTTCCGCGAACAATTTTACTTGATCATAATTAATTAAACTCTTTAATTAATTATTATCTTATTCACTTCTCTACCCTCACTATAATATCAAATATTATTACCCTTGTCATTTTACCATTTTATCCTTTTCTCTATATTTGTGTGACCTATTGTGTTCCTATCCATGTTGGCAGTATAATATGTAATTGTGAATTCTATTCAAAACTCACATGACTTAAACTCCTTTAAATCATTTTATCAATCCCTATTGATATTCTTGATACATCATTATACAAGTAATGATTGCCCTCTAGCTAGGCATCATGACTACCCAAATGTCAGGAAAGTCAAGTGGTTTGACTATACCCTTCCGTAGAAATAGTTATCGTGCAATTACTCCCTTCACCACCTTATCTCAATTAGATTCTGAGTATGGATTTCTGTCAACTCATATAAACTAACTATGTATGTTCTATTAATTTAACCATTGTTCCCAAAATTCCCTTCATGGATCTCTATCCATTTTGGCATATTACTCTGGCCAGAGATTTTCTGAACAAGGCAATTATAGATTCATGCGAGATAACTTCCCATATTAAATCTGGGATGGTGAATCCTTTGTCAATCACTCAAATATCTTTAAATAGGTCATGATATACCCAATCCCCTGACTATGTTCACTCCCAGTTTGAAGTAATCAGTTATGGAGTCAAATTATACCACTTGCTACTTAAGATAACTTTGGTGATCTCAAGTCTAAGGATACTTGCACAACCACTATGAAGAGATTCCTCACTAACATAGATTTAATATCCATGTAAGGATTCTTTATGTAGTTCTCCAATGAACTTGTTCTTCTAACAAGCATGCACATGTTAGCTTTGATTATCTTTCATAATCACAGTTATGAGAACCACTGCTTGAACCATTCAAGAAGCATAACATGTGCTGGTTTGTCCGAATTAACAATATCCTTTTCTTGTTAATTCTATGACTAGGGATATTCAGATATTAATACATTTGCATGCAATAGACATCTCATATCATGAACACTTTCATGATTGCCTTTGTACTGTGTTTATAATATCTAGGACTTCATTTATTAATTTAAGATTTACAAACTCATGTATTTAAACATAGCATTAATAAATGAATGATGCCTTTTATTAAGAATATAAATTCTTACATATGAAAAACATCCCTATTACATAGGCTCTAGGGCATACTCTCTAACAATCTCCCACTTGCACTAGAGCCAATCATGTTAGAGAGTATGCCCTAGAGCCCATGTAATAGGGATGTTTTTCATATGTATGAAATTTATATTCTTAATAAAAGGCATCATTCATTTATTAATGCTATGTTTGAATACATGAGTTTGTAAATCTTAAATTAATAAATGAAGTCCTAGATATTATAAACACAGTGAAAAGGCAATCATGAAGGTGTTCATGATGTGAGATGTCTATCGCATGCAAATGTGTTAATATCTAAATATCCCTAGTCATAGAATTAACAAGATAGGACATTGTTAATTCGGACAGACTAGCACATGTTATGCTTCTTGAATGGTTCAAGCAGTGGTTCTCATAACTGTGATTATGGATGATAATCAAAGGTAACATGTGGATGCTTGTTAGAAGAACAAGTTCATTGGGGACCTACAAAGAGAATCCTCACAACGATATTAAATCTATGTCAGTGAGGAATCTCTTCATAGCGGTTATGCAAGTATCCTTAGACTTTATATCACCAAAGTTATCTTAAGTAGCAAGTAGTACACTTTGACTCCATAACTGATTACTTCCAACTGGGAGTGAACATAGTTAGGAGATTGGGTATATCATGACCTACTTGAAGATAGTTGAGTGATTGACAAAGGATTCACCATCCCAGATTTAACAAGGGAAGTTATCTCGCATGATTCTATAATTGTCTTGTTCAGAGAATCTCTTGTCAGAGTAATATGCCGAGATGGATGGAGATCCATGAAGGACATTTTAGGAACAATGGTTAAATTAATAGAACATACATAATTAGATTTATATGAGTTGATAGAAATCCATACTCAAAATCTAATTGAGATAAGAGTGGTGAAAGGAGTAATTATACGGTAACTGTTTCTATAGAAGGGTACAGTCAAACCACATGACTTTCCTGACATTTGGGTAGTCATGATACCTAGCTAGAGGCCAATCATGACTTGTATAATGATGTATCAAAATATCAATAAAGATTGATAAAATTATTTAAAGGAGTTTGAATCATGTGAGTTTTGAGAAAAACTTACAATTACATATTATACTGCCAACATGAACAGGAACCCAATAGGTCACACACATATAGAGAAAACGGTAAAATGGTAAAATGACAAGGATAATAATATTTGATATTATTATGAAGGTAGAGAATAGAATATGATAATAATTAATTAAAGAGTTTAATTAATTATGATCAAATAAAATTATCCGTGGAACTTTTGAGAAATGTTCTGCAAAATTGGACCTAATTGAAATAATGTATTTTATGATTAATTATTATTGTCCTATAAGTGTTGTAGGACTACTATATGTGTTATAGGACTGGTATAATAATTAATAAGTCCATTGGAGCAATTATTAAGGGCCAGAGGAATGAAGCAGTTGGCGAAAGCCCTTCTGTAAGGGCCACACGCCTACCTCAGAACAGAAGGCCTTAATGGCCTATTTAATGGACCAAATTAATTTATATATGTTACATAAGTGTTATGGAACCCACATATTTAATTTGGTTGGATTTGGAATCCATTTGGGTATTTAAATCCAATTAGATGCACAAAGGGCCTAGTTTGTGGATTTTGTGCATGGTCTTTTATGAAAAGATTTAATTTGGATTTAATTAAGCCCAAATGATTATAATTAATTTCAGAGGCCCAATTAATAATTCTCCAGAAATTTTAAAGAGCCCTATCTCATTAAGGAGTTGGAATTTTAACCTAACTATAAAAGGCCAACTAATGAGAATTAGGGTTAAGTGATTAAAACAAAAAGAAAGTCTTTTCTCTTATTCTCTCTCTCTCTTCTGCGTCACTTCCATTGCTAGCCTCTTGGATTTCGGCCACTCCTTGTATTACACCAATTTTTTGGTTTAATTTATCCCTCTCTAGTGTGGATTACTCATTGAGGTGTTCGATTTTGGACACTCTGGTTTGCGACAACCCGGTGCGAAGTAAAATCAACTGTTCAACAAAAATCAAAGGTGATTTTTCTTATTCTCATATAGTCATATTATGTATTCATGGCAAGATCATATCTAATGGTTAAAAAATTTTAAAATTTCGCTCATGTATGTGATGCATGTAACCGTTAAAATCCAACAAATCACTCATATGTCTCAGACCCATGCTATTTATATGGTGATCATGCTTAATCTGGGAAAGTGCTTTAGTGAGGGGATCCGCCACATTGTCATATGTGGGAACCCTTTCTATTTTCACATCATTTCTAGCTACTATTTCCCTTATGAGATGGTAGCGTCTGAGAACATGCTTGGATCGCTGATGAGATCGTGGTTCCTTTGCTTACGTAGTGGCTCCATTGTTATGAACTTTTTGATCCAGACTGCTTATTTGGCTACTTCTGAAGCAACAATGTACTTAGCTTTCGTCGTGGAATCAACAGTTGTTTCTTGTTTGGAACTTTTCCAACTAACTGCTCCTCCTCCCATTATGAACACATAACCAGACTCTAATTTATAATCATCTTTGTCAGATTGGAAGTTGGCATCTGTATACCTATTTAATTCCAAACTGCCCTCTCCATATACTAAGAATATATCCTTATTCCTTCTCAAGTACTTAAGGATATTCTTGACAGCTGCCCAGTGTTCCTCTCCAAAATTGGATTAGAATCTGCTTGTGACACTCAAAGCAAATGCTACATCTGGACGTGTACATAACATAGCATAAATGATAGAACCAATTGCAGATGCATATGGTATTCTATTCATGCTCTCTCTATCCTCTAGCATCTGCAGAACATAGACTTAGAAAGGTGTTTTCCATACACCATGGGTATAAACCCTTTCTTAGAGAGATCCATATTGAACCTCTTCAATACTTTATCTATATATGTACTCTAAGAAAGACCTAGCAACCTATTGGATCTATCTCTATAGATCCTTATTCCCAAAATATAGGATGCTTCTCCAAGGTCTTTCATGGAGAATTGCTTGGATAACCATATTTTAACATATTGGAGAAGAGAAATGTCATTTCCCATGATCAATATGTTATCCACATATAGAACTAGGAAGACAATTGCACTCCTACTGACCCTTTTATACACACAAGGTTCATCTTCATTCTGTGAGAAACCAAACTCTTTGATTGCCTCATTGAATTGTATGTTCCAGCTCCTAGAGGCTTGCTTCAATCCATAAATGGATCTTTGAAGCTTGTATGCCTTTTCGCCATTTCCTGATATGAACCCTTCGGGTTGTGTCATATACACATCCTCAGTAAGATTTCCATTAAGGAAAGCTGTCTTCAAATCCATTTGCAAATCTCATAATCATAATGAGCTGCAATGGCTAAAAGTATTATTATAGACTTAAGCATCGCTACAGGATAAAAAGTTTCGTCATAGTCAATATCTTCTTTTTGACGATAACCTTTTGCTACTAAGCGAGCTTTATAGGTAACTATATTACCTTTCATGTCGGTCTTCTTTTTGAAGACCCATTTGCACCCTATGGGTTTTATCCCTTCAAGTGGTTAAGTTAAAGTCCATACTTTATTCTCATACATGGAGTCCATTTCAGACTGCATAGCCTTAAGCCATAAATCACATTCTGAACTGTTCAAAACTTCTTGATAGCTTGTAGGCTCATTGTCCTTTACTACAGTTATGCTTCTATCCGAATCAATGTGAAAACCATATCTCACAGGGATAGAACGCATCCTAGTAGATCTTTTAGGATTTTGTGTGTAATCAGGTTCAACTGCAATCTCATCATTATGAAATTCAGTTTCGGGTTCAATCGGTTGATCATCTTCTATTTGTGGGTCTTGAACTTCACCAAGTTCAATTTTACTCCCACTGTCCTCTCGTAGGAGAAATTCTCTTTCCAAGAAGATAGCATGCCTTGAAACAAACACTTTTGTTCTAAGGGATGATAGAAATAATATCCAAACGTTTCTTTTGGATTTCCCACAAATAAACATTTGTCAGACTTAACATCCAGTTTTTCTGACATTGTCCTCTTCACATAAGCAGGACAACCCCATACTTTCATATGAGAAAGTGTGGGTTTCTTATTATCCCACATCTCATATGGAGTAACATCAATAGATTTACTAGGAACTCTGTTTAACACATAAACAGCAGTTTATAGTGTATATCCCTAAAAGGACTTAGGCAAGTCCACTCGGCTCATCATTGATCGAACCATTTCTAATAGTGTTCGATTTCTCCTTTCAGATACACCATTGTGTTGTGGTGTATATGGTGGAGTCCATTGAGATAAAATCCCATTATCTCTAAGATAATCCTGAAACTCTTGGCTTAAGTATTCTCCACCTCGATCTGATCTAAGTGTTTTAATACTTTTGCCAAGTTGTTTCTCTACTTCATTTCTGAATTCTTTGAACTTTTCAAATGCTTCTGATTTATATTTCATTAGATAGATGTTTCCAAACCTGGAATAATCATCTATGAAAGTAACGAAGTAGGAGTAACCTCCTCTGGCATCTGTAGTCATTGGACCACATACATCTAAATGTATTAAGTCCAAAACCATTTTAGCTCGTTCTCCTTTACCAATAATGGGAACTTTTGTCATTTTTCCCAATAAACAAGATTTACATGTATCAAATGATTCATAATCAAATGATCCTAAATCACCTGACTTGTGCAATTTGGTCATGCGTTTCTCATTTATATGGCTTAAACGACAATGCCATAAGTATGAGGTATTTAGATTATCATGTTTCATTCTCTTGGTATCCACATTATGTACTTTTTTAATTAAATCAAGAACAAATATACCATTCTCAATGATAGCTTTTGCATAAAACATATTGTTCTTAAAAATGTAACAACATTTGTCCTTTAAAGAAATATCATAATCATTCATCAAACAACTGAAAGAAATAATAATTTTGGACAAAGCTGGAACATAATAACAATTATTTAATTCCAGTACTAATCCACTAGGAAGAGGCAAATGGTAAGTCCCCATAACTGTTGTAGAGATGTTTTGTCTAGTAGCTGACTGCAAACATATCTCTGCCTTTCTAACTCTTCTAAAGCTTCTAAGCCCCTGTAGATCATTAAGTAAATGAGATTCACATCCGGTATCTAATACCCAAGATTATTTTGAAGCAATAGAATAAGTATTAATTTCAATCATATGAATACCTGAAGTAGAAGCATTAGCTTGCTTCTTCTCCTTGAGAGAATCTAGATAGGCCTTGCAGTTACGCTTCCAATGACCATCCTTTCCACAATGGAAGCAAGTTCCTTTGGGATTCTCTTTCTTGGCAACCCTTTTCTTGGAGATCCCACCATTCTTTGGCTACGCCTTGGTTATCTTCTTCTTCTGCTTCTTGCCTTTAGCAGAAGTGACAACTATGACACTTTTTGGATCCTTCTTAAATGATCCATCAGCTGTCTTGAGCATATTGATTAACTCGGGAATGGATACTTAGATCTTGTTCATGTTGAAGTTAAGCACGAAAGGTGCATAACTTGGAGCCAACAAGTACAAGATTAAATCTATGTATTGATCATTATCCATAACATAGCCAAGTCTACTCAAATGCTCAATATACCCATACATCTTCAATGCATGAGTAGCAGCTGAAGTGCCTTCCATCATTTTGTAGCTAAATAGAGCTCCTGCAATCTCATATTGCTCAGTTCTAGCCTGAGAAGAATAAAGCTCCTCTAGATGCATAACGGTGGTTCTAGCATCCATCATCTCATGTTGCTTCTGATGCTCTGAGGACATAGCACCTAGCATCAAACATGCTGCTGCTTCACTATCCTCCACGTATTTTCGATAAATTCCTTTGATCTCATCAATGGCATCATCTGATGGAAGTGGTGGTGGATCTTTATCCAAGACATAATGGATCTTTTCAGCTCTGAGAACAATTCTCACTTGCCTGATCTAGTCAGAATAGTTGTTGCCAACTAGCTTGTTATCCAAGATTGATCGTATATTAATGTTTGATGTGCTCATGATGATGACCTAGATGTGAAAAAGAAAAGATATGAGAGTATGTTCATATATATATATATATGTATGCATTAATAAGGTCTTTAATTAATCCATTTACTCCCACTATTTTATTACGAATTAATAGCCCTCACTATATAATCCGAGAAAACCCGATGGTTTTCTTAGTGGGCCAATATCCAATCCTTGATATGTAATTTGACCTTGACTGTGGTCAACAAACCAAACTCTATACCCTTGAAAGGTAGGTATGTAGCACCCTCTATGCAAAAACCCTATTACATATGTATCATGAATACTACTAAACATGCTTATACTTCATATTCATTTAACTATCAATTTGCTGTTAATCATGCCATATGGTTTCATATGATTATGTTCATGCTACAAGTCTATTCCTATTTTTCATTTCATACCTAGTATCATGCATACTATACTATATGAATATTACTTTATGTATATCACATGCATGCATACTCTTCTTAGCTTTACTACTTGTGAGTTGCATCATTTCTCATAAGTTATACATATAACTCTTATAACATAACTGGCCATAAAGCAAAACATATGATAATACTAATACTAAAACATCCTACATCAAGATTAAAAGTCGGTAGTTGGCCCTTCCTGATGCAGAGATCGTCCCTCAACAAAAGTCTTGCTAATTGTACCTATACGGATAAATAACCCGTGCTAAGCTATAAAGCTTAGTGGGGAATAACTATAGATGGATGACCACTCACATAGGTCATCAAAGCATACATATACAATATATAAATAATATAAACAACATGTACCACATATCATGGCAATAACAACATATACTTTTAGGCATAAAGAATATTCTCATGTACATAAACATTGTACCCAAGGGAGTAGCACATATTTCATTTTCATAATTCATATAGATGGCCATTTCTCATGTGAACATATTCAAATGAAACATAATTCCTGTAGGTAAACCAATAATATAATCCACAATATCAATCTTTATTCAAATAACTTTAACTGTTTAATTTTGATCATTACTATGAATAACATTTAGCCTGCCTTAGCTTTATCAGTGGATAACGGGAACTATGGATACACATCGGTATCAAAAGAAGGATATCCGAAGATATCATATCTATAGACCCAAACGGGGCCAAACTGTACTGTGGACTGGTCAAGCAGACCCAAAAGGGGTCGCCTATCAACCCAAACGGGGCTGATCATGATCCAAACGGGATCATAAATACTATGGACCCAATTGGGCCAAACTATGGCAGCTGCAATTTCCCTATAGGCGCCTATCTATCCACATCTAAAACTCTATCGCAGGCAAAACTATATTTGTGTTCAAATCACATATTAATATTATATTCATAGCATACTATTGCACATATACAGAGTCTTGTAAAACTATGAGTTCTCTGGTGCATAATCAGATATATGCGCATTTCATATGCCAAGTTATACATCTGGCTTATTCAAATCTGTATGACTATACAATTTGCATCATAACATATAAGCATGATATATAATCATCATATCATATACTTGATCATGCTCTCATTAAGCATTTCATATGTTCATAGTCATGCCAAAACACCTTCTATCTCATAGGGCAATTACATGCTCATATACTCATGTATATATAATCATAAATTTACATACCTGTGGGTACATTCGCATATAGTTGACTTATTCTTATGAGCATGTTACCAATATATATATATATATACCTTTATCATCATTCAAATCATGTGCTGTACAAAATATCAACATGTTTACATATGGGCATATACACATGCCAAGGTCATACTATTATAGTTCCTATTTCATAGCATAGGTACATGTCAAAAGGTGTACTATCATGTCATAGGATTACATGTGCATATATATCAATTTGGCATGTGACAATCATGCACAAGACTATTTACATGTATAGGTTAGATATTTCATCACTAGTCTTTAGTCATATACACAAATGAATGCATATGTATGTATATATATCCTTCATTGATAGTCATATTACATGCCTTATCCAATTAACTTTACTATCACATAAACAACTATCTATCTCAAATTCTTTAAAATCATATTATCAAGTGTAGCAAAAATCTGCACATTAATGTGAATTCTATTTCTGTGAGCAGTCGAGGAAACTAGTCCAGATTCAACCCTATTTACATGCACTTAGGGACAGATTTAAGATTAGGTTTCTTCATATGAAATATAGGTATGGAAGTCTATTTTTTAATGCAAAAAGAATCACTCAATTTGTTGTTCTGTAGCTCAATTTATGAGCAAAATGATCTAGATAGGTCATTCAATCGTGATGGAGTGTTCGACTCGTGAAGAGCTTCACGAGTGAAGCAAATAGGGCAAATCTCACGACTCGTGAAGGAGTTCACGAGTGGAGAAGAAAGGCATATACTTCATGACTCGTGAAGAGCTTCACGTGTGGAGAAGAAAAGCTGTACTTCATGACTCGTGAAGAGCTTCACGAGTCGGACAAAGGTTCACGACTCGTGAAGACATTCACGACTCGGCAAGGCAGTCTTCTTCAACCTCACATTAATAAAATCCAAAAAAAAATGTAACTTTGAATTCTGTAAATCATACCCAGTTCCAGCAATCAATTTCACATGCATTATGAACAACCTAAATTCCCATACCTGGGCTGACAAATCTTATATCTTCAACCTTTAGAAATGTCCTTTCCTTTGCTCCTTCTTCCCTCCACTTCTCCTTCACAAATATCATCATCATCAACTTTTAAATTTCCAGCATATGTACGTTTTCCTCAGTTAACTTGAAAAGAAGAAGAAGATGGAGATGATGAAGGGTTAAATTAAGAGTTTAATTACCTTAGTTTACTACACTATACTCATGATTAACCCACAACATTATCATCAAATTGCTTGAGATATTTCAATGAGAATCAAAAGGAAGAAGAAGAAGAAGATTTTTCTGGTTTTTCTCTCACAATTGCCGATCTCAAAGTCTCACACAGCCACCTCATATTCCACTAACTCAAGCCTCTTATACCAACAAAGAAAAATCCCCTCTTTAGTCCCTTGAAAATTTGCATGTCAAACTTTAACCTCTCCATTTAATTTCTTTCAAATATTAACCTATCCATTTATCCCTCTCTCAAATTGACCTTTAAACATTTATTTCTATCCATATTTGACCCTTGAGTTTCCAAAACAATACATTTACCCCAAAGTAACACCTTTTTACTTCAATTAATATTAAACCATACTCTTTTATTTTATTTTCATGAAATTAACATAACAACATGATAATTTACCCCCTTACTTAAGCACAAAATTATGCAATTTAAATTAGGGCATATTAGGGGCCTTACAAGGTATCTCTATACCAATTGTGTCTCTACACAACTATTGGATCATTAGATTGTCAACTCCTGATGCATACATATCGTATATGCATTCCCTAATCTTGCCTCTAGAACATTTAGCTTTGACTGTAGTCAACAAGCTAATGGGTTAGCTAAGATGGCCCATTTAATTAGATTTGAACATATTCGATATAATGTGAGCTTGAATGCGGTCAACAACCCACACTATAAAGAACTCTAGTTCTCTTCAAATTAATGGAAGGCTTATATACCATAGTATTTGTTTTTAGGGTTTTAGTTAATTAAGTCTCATCATATATGGTTGGCATACATTGGTATGCATCCTATATCTATCACATAAATATAAGCATACAAATATGGTATATTTATGGACTTTACTACATTGATTTCCCCGAGCCAAGAGGGAAATCAAAAGGTCACACCTAGGTAGTATGCATGACTCAAACAAGAAAAATAATTACATTATCTTCAAGCTTGTTAGATCTCCATTCGGCCCATCTTGCTCCTTGATAGTGGTCTCCATCTCTATTTCTAATTCTAATATAAGTAATCTAATTACATATTAAAACTTGAAAAGAAATACAAACAAAAAATAAGTGGCCGGGACATGAAAGTCCTCATTGGGCCAAAACATGCATAATGCTCAATCACATTGGGCCTTATCCATAACTATCTATTATGCCAATCATACACCCTTATATGCCTTTCTAATGCATAAAGAAATGGATTACTAACTTTGTTTCGACTCTTGAAACAAGCTTTTGAGTTATTTTAACAATGTGATCAAATTAGGAAACTTTTTTCATTTTGGAAACTTTCATTTTAGGAAACCTTTTTGCATGCATGTGTTCTTGCCTTAATAATCAATCCAATTGATTATTAATTAATTATTAATTGATTATTTAATTAATTAATCATATTAAATAATTAAAAGGATCAGTTTTGGGCTTAAGATCAAGGGTAGGCCGAAACCTACCAAAATAAACCCTAAATGTGTTCACACACAAACTAGTTTTGTGTCTATTGGACCATTTGGGCCTTTTGGAATGAGGCAAGCCCACTCCAGCCCTTAAAAATAATTAATAAACTTAATTAATTTTTATAATATTTAATTTAAATCGGCTCCTTGGGCCCATCAAGTCATTCACTAATTTAAACCAAGTTCGTAAACATAATTAAGCCCATTAAGTGGTTTTAATGAATTAAAATTAATCAAATTAATTTAAGGCCCTTTTTAATTGATCAAATTAATTAAAAACACTTTAATATATCATATATATCAGATTTAGAAGATTAAAAGTCGTTCAAACCAAGAACACACTAAAAACATCATAAGAACACACGAAGAACACCAATTTATCGAACTTTTCGATTAAACTAGTTTTCATGCAAAACTTGTTCGATTTTAATTTCGTTCGATCCTATGGCTTAATATCACATATTAAACATATAAAATATCATCTAAAGGATGTTTTAATGGATCCATAAGAAATTAAATTAGAAAAGCCACTAATTCTGTAAGGGTTTCACGCAAAACCCTAGGTCTAATTCTTCAAAAGAATCATTTTTGTTTCGGTTAAATTTATTTGATCAAACATATATCCAGAAATCAATATTTCTCATTCATGAACAATTAAATCCGATATTTTAATGTTCATGAAATAAATAACTCAAAATAAAATAAAACTTATTCTGTAGAAAAATATAGAATTGTATATTCATGGCAAAACCGAGGCTCTGATACCATGTTGGAATTTATCGGTTACATGCATCTCATACATAAGCGAAATTTAAAATTTTTTAACCAATATTACTGATCTTTCCATGAATGTAAAATATTCATATTAATAGGAATAAGAAAAATCACCTTTGATTTTTGTTGTACAGTTGATTTTCCTTCGCACCAGGTTGTCGCAAACTACAGTGTCCAAAAGCGAACACCTCCAATGAGTAATCCACACTAGAGATTGATAAATTGAACCCAAAAATTGGTGTAGAACAAAGAGTGGCTGAAAATTCCCAAGAGCTAGCAAGCGAAGTGAAGCAAAAAGGGAGAAATAATTAGAAGAAAATACTTTCTTATGTGTTTAATCACTTAACCCTAATTCCTCATTAGTTGGACTTTTATAGTCTGGTTAAAATTCCAACTTCTAATGAGATTGGGTTCTTTAAAATTGATGGAGAATTATTAATTGGGCCTCTAGAATTAATTATAATCATTTGGGCTTAATTAAATCCTAATTAAACCTTTTCATAAAAGACTATGCACAAAACACACAAACTAGGCCCTTTATGCAACTAATCGGATTTAACTACCTAAATGGATTCCAAATCCAATCAAATTAAATATGTAGGTTCCATAACAGTTATGTAACATATATAAATTAATTTGGTCTAAGAAATAAGCCATTAAGGCCTTATGTATGGAGTTGGCGTGTGGCCCCCTTCTTGAGGGCTTCCACACCAGCTTCATTCCTCTAACCCTTTTTATAATTCCTCTAATGAACCTATTAATTATTATATTAGTCCTATAACACTTGTAGTAGTCCTATAACACTTATAGGACAATAATAATTAATCATGAAATACATTATTTCAATTAGGTCCAATTTTACAGATTATTTCTCAAAAGATCCGCGAACAATTTTACTTGATCATAATTAATTAAACTCTTTAATTAATTATTATCTTATTCAATTCTCTACCCTCATAATAATATCAAATATTATTATCCTTGTCATTTTACCATTTTATCCTTTTCTCTATATGTGTGTGACCTGTTGGGTTCCTGTCCATGTTGGCAGTATAATATGTAATTGTGAATTCTATTCAAAACTCACATGACTTAAACTCCTTTATATTATTTTATCAATCCCTATTGATATTCTTGATACACCATAATACAAGTCATGATTGGCCTCTAGCTAGGCATCATGACTATCCAAATGTGAGGAAAGTCAAGTGGTTTGACTATACCCTTCCATAGAAACAGTTACCGTGCAATTACTCCTTTCACCACTCTTATCTCAATTAGATTTTGAGTATGGATTTCTGTCAACTCATATAAACTAATTATATATGTTCTATTAATTTAAACATTGTTTCCAAATTGCCCTTCATGGATCTCTATCCATTTTGGCATATTACTCTGGCCAGAGATTCTCTGAACAAGGCAATTATAAAATCATGCAAGATAACTTCCCTTATTAAATCTGGGATGGTGAATACTTTGTCAATCACTCAACTATCTTCAAGTAGGTCATGATATATCCAATCTCCTAACTATGTTCACTCCTAGTTGGAAGTAATCAGTTATGGAGTAAAAGTTTACCACTTGCTACTTAAGATAACTTTGGTGATCTCAAGTCTAAGGATACTTACAGAACCGCTATGAAGAGATTTCTCACTGACATAGATTTAATATTATTTGAGGATTCTCTATGCAGGTCTCTAATGAACTTATTCTTCTAACAAGCATCCATATGTTAGCTTTGATTATCTTTCATAATCACAGTTATGAGAACCACTACTTGAACCATTCAAGAAGCATAACATGTGCTAGTCTGTCCGAATTAACAATATCCTTATCTTGTTAATTCTATGACTAGGGATATTCAGATATTAACACATTTACATACAATAGACATCTCATATCATGAACACTTTCATGATTGCCTTTGCACTGTGTTTATAATATCTAGGACTTCATTTATTAATTTAAGATTTACAAACTCATATATTTAAACATAGCATTAATAAATGAATGATGCCTTTTATTAAGAATATAGATTCATACATATGAAAAACATTCCTATTACATGGGCTCTAGGGCATACTTTCTAACAATTTTTCTTATTCTCACTAATATGAATATTGTAAATTCATGGCAAGATCAGTAATGTTGGTTAAAAATTTTAAATTCCGCTTATGTGTGAGATGCATGTAACCGATAAATCCCATTAATTTTCTAGTCTGCATGGTCTAATCATTGATCCTAAAAATTTCTGTAATAAAATTAGGCAGTTAGTCGAAAATTTTTAATAAAATATTGGAATAGAATCCCTTGGATGTATATAAAAAATAGATCATAAAGTATAAAGATAAAGTAAAGTAGGATTTTGAATGTTTTATTTATTTACAAAATAAAAAGCATTTTAATTATCTAATTGGATTCATGGATCATCTTTAAATGATTCATTAAAAGATAAATCACTGCAAGTGACAAAGATGCACGATTTAAATAACTAAAAATCCAATACTTAAAAATTGTATCATGAATGACTAGAAAAGTGGAAACAAGGCCATATATAATATGATCATTATGAGCAAACCAAAAATCGTTATAGATAGAACCAATCATTATTTCCTAACCATGGGGTGAAATGAATCCTATACATAACTCAGTCAATAAAAGAAAGAAAAAAGCTTTTATTATGTTGCTGAAGTTATATAGGATTTTTAGAACCCAAGAATAAAGAATAATAAGTTCTTTATTACTTAGAATAGAAAAACCACTTAGAATAACGAAAGAGATTATATTTGTCGCAAAGTGCAAAATCGTATTGATATGATCCTCCTTATGCATTTTGACCAATTGTATCATTTTTTGTGGATTTCGATAAGAATCTTTTATAGATGTGTTTTAGGTATTGCTTTATCATTTCATTAAAGCAAATAAGCTCCTCTAATTCTATTAATTTTTCTAGAATACTTCTTTTTAGATATCATCTAAACAATTTTTGAATTTACTAGTATTACCACGAATTAATAACCCAAGATTTAATACTTTTTTAAAATAAAAAAAGATCCACCAGGGCAACAAAACTATAGATGTAAGATATAGAAGGGGAATACAGGCTTTTTTTTCATTTTTTTGAATGTACATTTTTAATGAGCACACCTCATTTACTGATTCTATTTAATCTAATATGTCTATCAAGCATAAGTTCTATTACTCTATTACAAGGCTTCTAATTTATGAATCTATTTCTTTTTTTTAACCGTATGGTTAGTCCTTGAATTTTGAAAGATGAAAGAATACAAAAAAATAACCTAAAAAGAATACATGAATAAAGAAAAAAAAGATTTTTTTAGATATCTCAATTGGTCATATCCGAAGTAATTCCATCTTTTCGATAAATGCCCTAAAGAGTCACCCAAAATTAAATTTTTAAGATGGAATGATAGAATTTTGTTGTAACAACAAAACAAATATTTTGAAAAAAAAGGCAAACTCCCCCATATCCCATCGGAATTATTAAGAAATATTTCTAAAGGATCTTGTGAATGTGATGTGATAATAAAAAATGAGTGGCAAAAGCAGAATAAGACAGAAAGGTTATCATTCTAAATGGTCCAACCCTTTGTCCTTTGTTCATTAAGGAAGACAAAAAAAAAGATAAAAACAAATGTTGATTGACAAAAGAAAGGAGAGATAATTTACAAGATATGCTCTATCCATACCTAACCTATGAATTTCAAATGTTGAAAATAAAAAGAGAATTTCTTTATTCTATATTTGAGTATAAAATGCTTTGTTGTAATCTATGAGATGGGTCTATTGTTTAGATTTCTTACTTTTTTTGTAACTGAATTTAGTGAATTTACTTATGGATAAAAAGTTTAATTTTTAATTGTATTTTTCCATATATATAATACTTATTTCTTTAGTTCATCAATATTGTGAAGAAAGTTCGGTTAAGTTAGGCTATACAAGTTATACTATAAGAAAAAGGAAGACTCTTGGATTTTTTTAGTTCTTACTATGAAAATATTCAATTTTCAGCTCAATTCAAATACTTTAATTGGTATATGCAAAAAATAAGCCAATTTCACTATTTTTTTCTCAATTTCTCGTGGAGTCAAATTCCCATCAATACGACTCAAAGGAGTAGCCTCCCACCCCTGATTTCCATATAAAAGCAATGCCTAGCATAAATACCCAATTTGATTTCTATTCTAATAGACTAAATAGCTTTAATAAGGAATTGAAGTAAGATACGATGATTTTTTCTAGGAAATCCCCAACGAAAAATACATGTTATTCCTTCTTTTCTATTGAATCAATCATAAACACTACCTACATTCCATAAAATTGTGCACTACAAATAAGAACTAATAAATAGACCAGCGAACCCATAGAAAGACATCTCGATCCCTTGTGGAAAAATATTATTTGCTGAGAGTGAAATAAAGATATCAAAATTTTGCCAAGATAACTAGAAATTCCAACCAATAAAAAACCTAATCAACCAAAAAAAAATAATATAGGCCCAGCAAAAATTACTTATTTTTTGCGACCCTACTATAAGTTCTATCCATATACGTTCTGATTACCATCTCATGTAAGATCTAGTTGCTTTTTATTTAAAGTGGAAGACTAACCCAAATGAATTTGACTTTTTATTTTTTTTTTCTATTTTATTTTTGAAGTAACTTTCATTAACTCGCACTATTTTGATGTGAATCTTTAGGAGTAATTCAGCGAATTTGTTAGATTAAAAAAAGCAGAGGCATTATATAATCCCCTATTTATACATTTATAAAAACATTAGCTTTGCATTTATTTCAAGCATTTTCCATAGCCTCGATTTATTTTTTAATTGCTCATTTACTCATATATAATATTTACATATGCATAAGAACCTTTTAATTTTTCGTTTATGTTTGAGGAAAGCTGCTCGTATGTTATATCATATTATACTTAATAGATGTCTGTATTCTGATCCAAGTGTAAGTCTTGAAAAAATAAGCAAATGAAATCTACTACCGTTGGTTGTAATCGAATCTAAAAAATCTTGTTTTTCTGAACATGAAGAGATAAAGAATACATTACAATTGCCAGAAATACTAAGCCCGCTAAAGGCAAAAAAAATGGAGGGTAAATTGTTGAGAATTGTCATAGAATGGGCACCTCAATTTAATATTTGTAACTATTATTTATTCTTTTAATAATTATATTAATTAATATTAATATAATATTAAAATTATATTAATATAATATTATGTTAACTTTCTATTATTTTTATATATTTTATTTTTTATTAATTAATTTTTATTCTCTTTCATTAATTATTAGTATTAGTAATTTTTTTAATAGTAATTTTTAGAAAGATATCTTATAATCATTAAAATTAATATATAATAGAATTATACTAAGTATATTTAAGTGAATATATATAATTAGAATAAAATAAAGTGCAAAAAGTGTAAAACTAATTAAATGACTTATTCATATTTGTATATGAAATATATATCATAATCCATTTATTTGTTATTCGTCTTTATATTCTCTTTTTTTTTCCTTGTCTTATAATGTTATTTTTAATTTTACTTTTTTTAATAATTTAATAATAAAAAAGAGTTTTTTCTCTTATAAATTAATGGAAAATTTGTTATAATTTATAAGATAATCAAGTAGCAGGGATTTTTAGTAAATAAAGGGGATTCTCTAGAGATGTATATAGAAATTTGAATATGTGAGGCTATATTTTCTATGTAGAGGTAAGAAAATAGCATAAAATTCATTTTATTTATTAATTACCATACTGAAATTTTTTTCATGAAAAAAGAATTCACTCTTTTTTCTTGTTGATAGAAAAAGTGCAAATATCTAAAAAAAATTATCTATATGATTCTTTCAACAATTTACTATTATATCACAAAAAAATCCATTCTTCGAGTTTTTCTTTGATTCTAATAAAAAAATGCATGCTCAATAGAAAAAAAAAGAATTTAACTAATTTCATTAAGTTAAGGCTTTACTTGATTTAGGAAAGAAATTATAGAGCTAAAGTAACTCATTCAGAATGCCTTTTAAAAAATTACATGATACGGTTAGATCGAAGAAGCCCTTACGGAATAAAAATTCAACCGATTGTAAACCTTCAGGTACTGTCTTATTCAATATTTGTTCAATAACTCTTTTACCTACAAATTCAATATTAGGTTTAATAATAATAATATCTCCCAACATCTTGAAACTATCTATCACCCCACTAGTCATAGGAGATGTAAGGATTGATTTATAAAATAATGTTTTATTTAATTGATAATCATATAAAGCTGAGGATATTTTACCCATTTGCATCAAGCTCAAAATTCCTTCATGCATATGTGTTATTTCGGAAGCACACACTAAAATAAGAGGTAAAAATTTATTTGTAGAATATTCAATAAAATGAATAATTTTCTTGTCTTCTAGGGATCCCATACTACCCCTCATAAACTAAAAATATATAACTCCAATTGCTACGAGAATGAAATTTAGTTTACCTATGCCTATTTAAATAGCCTCGATTAATCATGTCTTTCTTTGATAAGCATCAATACGATCTTTATAATGTTCCTCTTTTTCATGAAATTCAATGGGATCCAGAGATACCATGTCTTCATCCATAGGATCCCAAGTGCTTGAGTAAATCGAAAGTTCAATTCTATCTAAACTACTCATTTTCAGATGATATCCACATTGTTTACAAAGATTCATTCTTGACTTAAAAAATTTCTTAAAATTTAATCCATAACAATTGTCGTAATGAACCCATAAATGCTTATATTTTTTAGTTATATCTAGATTATTACAACTTGCTTTTATAATTAAATCACTACCCTCCGTGCTAGTTCTTAGATTGGAACCCTTGCTTTCACTACTATTTCTACTTTCACCATAAAGTGTAACTATAAATGCAATTTTCACTATAGTTGCAACTATTGCTTAAAATATAACTATCAATATAGATTTGAGAGTGAAGATAACAGTCAATGCAACTATTGATGTAATTATTCCAATTATATTTAGTACATACATATAATGATTATAGTGGGAGTCACAGCTCCTAGACCAATTATTTAGATAACTAAAATTCCAATAACTAAAAAAAGAACTTTCTAGTTCACTCAAAAAATAATGATCGGTATCAATCTCAAAAACTTGATTTTCAATATCGAAACAGATGGAATAATTGTCCCTTACTAAAAAAGTTTCATCAATGCTAAAATTCGACCTAAACTCAACACTAACTAAATGATAAACTCTATTTACATTAGAGTTGCCACTATTATTCTTGCTATGGGTGTTTTTATCTGTATCATTTAAAATCGGGTCTTCATTTATATTGGTATTTATAAAATTATTAGTTTTTGCTAAATAATCCCAATCAATAGTAAAAGTATCTATGGATTAAGCTAGCCTACACCTATATCATAATTTCATATTAGATAAGATAGAATTAGTTAGCTGAAACCCATATCCTAATTCCATATTGGATAAGATTGAATTGAACTACCATTTTTCCATGGAACTTTCTTGCTACTATTTACTTTAAAATAGACAGATGAATAGTCATTAATCATTCAAATATTTCATTTCATCCTAGGAAAAGTATATAGATCCAATCACCCGAATTATTAACTAATAAGGCTAATAAGAGTGGGTATTAAAACAAATGATTCTCTTTTGTTTTTTTTTAAAAACCAAGAGTATCACTTCACTATATATGGTTATAATGGAATAATGTTTTTTATTTTTTTTTTCAATTAGACTAAGCCTAAATAGAAAAGGAATTTGTTATATTTGCCAAATTTGCATCGAAAGAAGTAATATTTCTTTTCTACTCAAAATATGAAAAAAAAATATTTTTTTTGTAAAATTTTATTTCATAATAAGTTTTTATTTCAACATGGAAAGAAAGGGACAATATACAGAATGTGTGTACAAAGTTCTAATACTAGGGAATAAATTAGAATACACCAATCCAATGGACCTTTAGGATTAATTGTGGATCCAAGATAACAATAGAATGTTTGAGTTGCTTAGTATTATATTTTGTCTTTAAAATATTGTATATTTAGTGAAATATGTATCTATAAAAAATATATACATCTATATACAATAGGATCGATGCATTGTATTAGGATTTTTGCATACAGTCGAGTTAAATTACAATTCAATTAAGAAAATGGACGTCAATTAGTGGATTACAAAGTATCCATTGCTTCAAATTCAAATTTAATTTCCTTCCATACTTTACAAGCAACAACTAGTTTAGGACTTTATTTGTTAGCCTTACGAATAATTTCATTACCCTTAGGAGCAAGATCACATCCCTTGTTACGCACCTGTACACATGCTTCTAGAGCTACTCAATTAGCTATGGCATCAGGTGCATTTCCCTAGGGGTTCTTTAAAGTTCCTCCATCAAATTGTAGCATGGAATCATCTCTAAAGATCTCGGCCAGAGCAAACATATGCAAAATGTGAATACCCCTAGAAGCTACAAGTATAACACTAGGTAAAGAGACCTAATCTTAAGTGAAATAAATATTGTGGCTTCAATCTTTTTCAATAAAATCATCATGCAATATATCAACAAAGCCCAAAGTGATCTCTCTTTCCCCTTCAAGTTTACCTAATACAGTACCAACATGAATATGATCTCCATTAGACATATGTAATGCCTTAGCTAGTACATGAAAATGCATACCATGATTCTTCTATCTATCAAAAACTGCATGCATTGCATGGTAAATATGAAGAAGTAAGCCGTTTATCTCAATAATAATGAACCAAGCTACTATTTACAGTGAATCCCCCTAATAACTAGTCATGTTTTATGATAGGAACTCCTAATTCTCGAGCAAATATAGGCTTATTGATCATTTATTTGCATGTACCTACAGTATCATTCAAATATTTTCCTTCAATTTCACTTATTTCTGCCTATGCTTTAAAAATTGCTTCGATATAAAATGAGAAATGCTCACTCTAATGCATAAATGGTTGGGAGTTCACGTTCTCATTTTCTCTGGTAAAATCAAGTCCACCGCAAAGACATTCTTAAACCACTTTATTGTAATTCTTAGTAGATAGCCTTAATATAAGTTTAATAGTATAACCTAATAGAGGGTGACCATACCTGTTCAATTTATCTCACTCAACTTTGATGCCATAAGGTAGCCCTCGAAAAGTTTTAATGTAAGCAGTAGGGATTTGCATATCCTCTAAATGTAGGGCGCATAGAGCTTTGAACCAAAATACATTACCCACAATGGAAGTAAACATGTTTGTAATAAAACCTTCTTCAAAAAGGTCTAAGGGGTAAGTTATATAAGTAATATATTGATTTTCTTCTTTAGCAATGGGCTTGCAATGGTAGCATCGTCATTTATAATGATCAAGACCAGTAAGCCCATCGATCCATATAGTTATCCATATACCAGTAGAAGATTTAGTAGCTACCGCAACTCCAACTTCCTCAAGCAAAACACTAAGTTGAGGAATTATTCGAAATGCTTCCAATATATCAGTATCTTTGGTTTCATATTTACGAGCATAATAAGTTAATTTATAATTTTTAACACCAACCTTGAATCCAACACATGCTTTAGTTTCTGTTTGTGGTGACATAAGTCCCTTCCTACAACTCATGAATTAAGAATTCTCACAACAATAAAGTCTACTCGACATGAATTAGGAGTTAATGATACCTTTCACGAGAATCTTTCACAAAGTTATCTACTAATATTATCAACTAATCATAATTTTTTTATTAGACCATGTTATTTGATTCACCAAATAAATCATTATTGTATACTATTACATATATATGGTGCAATGTAATCCTTTTTTTAAAGTTTATAACCAATATAACTTTTTTGAGTTGAAATATCTAACTAATAAAAATTTTCCTCTTGAAAGTGATATATGTTGCATATGTAAATTTGAGGTGTGAAAATCTACAAAATTCATATATGAAAAAGATAATAATATTTAGGCATAAATTGATATGCTTAAATAAAAAAAATAAGGGCCCCTAAGATAAAAATACTAAGTTCGAGTTCAAATTCAATAAAAATGATGAATAATAATGATAGACAAAGGAAAGACTTACTGAAGCCTTTTTATTCATCCACTTGATATTTATATTTTAAAAATGAGTTAGTTAAACTTGAAAATTAACTTTGAAAATAAGTAACTAATTGAATTTGATTTGTTAGATGGTATCAATGAAATCAAGTACTAACTTTCATTTTTTTACTGAATGAATCGATCAACTTGTTGTTAAACATTTAGTTTGAATTAGAAAATTTTGAAAAAAAACATATATTGAATTTTTTTTTATTATTTTTACTATAATGAGAATCAATCCTAATGCTTTAAGTCCCAAAGTTTCTATGCTTGAAGAAATGAACTTGGGGCTTATGGCCCAACTCATTGGGTTATTAGTAGATGTAACTTTTCCCCAGGCAAGATGCCTAATATTTACAATGCTTTGGCAGTTAAGGGTAGAGATACTGTTGGTTAAGAAGTTAATGTGACTTGTTAGGTACAACAATTATTAGGAAATAATTGAGTTCAAGCTATAGTTATGAGTGTTATAGATGGTCTAATGAGAGGAATTGTAGTGATTGACAAAGGAGTGCCTCTTAGTGTTCCATTTGAAGAGGGGACTCTAGGATGAATTTTTTGCATGCTTGGAGAACCTGTTGATGATTTAGGTCCTATAGATACTCATGTAATATCCCCTATTCATAGATATGCACCTGCCTTTATATAGTTAGATAAAAAATTATCTATTTTTGAAATAGGAATTAAAGTAGTAGATCTTTTAGCCCTTTATCATTATGGAGGAAAAATCAAACTATTTAGGGGGCTGGAGTGGGCAAAATAGTCTTTATTATAGAATTAATCAACAACATTATGAAAGCTTATGGGGGTATCCGTATTTGGTGGAGTAGGCGAACATACTAATGAAGGAAATGATCTTTACATGGAAATGAAAGAATGTGGATTAATTAATAAAGAAAATATTGTAGAATCAAAATTAGCTTTAGTCTATGCTCAGAATAATAAACCACCGGGAGCTCTTATGAGGGTTGGTTTGATTGCCTTAACTATGGCATAATATTTTTGAGATATTAATGAACAAGATATACTTCTATTTATCGATAATATCTTTTGTTTCATCTAAGTAGGATATGAAGTATCGACTTTGCTGGGTAGAATTCCTTTCACTGTGGATTATCAACCTACCATTAGTACCGAAATGGGTTCTTTACAAGAAAGAATTACTTCTAATAAAGAAGGGTCCATAAGTTATATTCAAGCCATTTATGTGCCTTTAAATGATTTGACTGACCTTGCTCCTGCTATGACATTTGCACATTTAGATGCTACTACTATACTATAAAGAGTACTAGTTGCTAAAGGTATCTATCCAGCAGTAAATCATTTAGATTTAATGTCAACTATGCTCCAACCTCAAATTGTTGGTGAGGAATATTATGAAACTATGCAAATAGTTAAACAAACTTTACAACGTTACAAATAACTTTAGGAAATTATAGCTATCCTTGGGTTAGACAAATTATCCAAATAGGATCATTTAAATGTAGCAAGAGCATAAAAAATTGAACGTTTCGAATCACAACCCATTTTCATAGCACAAGTATTTACATATTCCCCAAGGAAATATGTTAGTCTAGTAGAAAAAATTAGAGTATTTAAATTAATCCTTTTTGGTGAATTGGATAGTCTCCCTGAATAGGCCTTTTATTTTGTAGGTAATATTAAATGAACTTACTACGAAGGCTATGAACTTAGAAATGGGGAACAATTTAAAGAAATGACCTTAAATCTTTGTGTACTGATGCCCAATCGAATTGTTTAGGATTCAAAAGTGAAAGAAATCATTTTATCTACTAATAGTGGACTAATTGGCATATTACCAAATCATGAACCAACTACCACAGTTGTCGATATCGGTATTTTGAGAATACAACTTAATGGCCAATGTTTAATAATGGCTCTGATGGGTGGTTTTTCTAGAATAGGCAATAATGAGATTACTATTTTAGCAAATGATGCGGAGAAAGGTAGTGACATTGATGCACAATAACATCAACAAACTCTTGAAATAGCGAAAGCTAACTTTAGAAAAGCAAAAGGCAAGAGACAAATAATTGAGGCAAATCTAGCTCTCAAATGTGTTCGACCACGAGTAGAGATTGTCAATATAACTCAATAACTATAACTAGTTGGTGCATTCGAATAATCAACAAAACTTTTGTATGAATGGATGTTCTATTTATACAACCTTTTTTTTTTGCCAATTGAATAGAATCAAATTTGAATACAGCGAAACATTTTTTAAGTCAAAAATTAATAAAATAAAATAAAATAAGGTGGGTAAAAAAGCTTATTAGATAGCATTGATTCATATATCTATTAAGTTCTACCTATTATTGGATTTGAACCAATGACTCTCGTTGTATGTAAGCAATACTCTAACCACTAAGTTAAGTAGGTCATTTATCATCACAAAAAGAAAGAAATGGAATCTATGACATGACATCAATGGATTAATAATGTAATATTAATTATAAATGGAATATTACTTATACACAATATCGACCAAAGAGCCCAACTAATTAGGATGTTGGATCTTATAATATTCATCTGGATAAAATATCTATAACGAACACAAAGGTTATAGGTTAGTTAGGTAGAGCAACTCATTTACACATACGCCAATGTTTTTTTCAAAGGAGTCCATTATGGAATCAAAAGACTTATTATGAAGTCGATGTCTTACTCCATGAATTTTTGTGAATATAAGAACAATAGTCTAACATAAAAGGTTCAGTCCAATTTAGATGTCATTTTAGATAAACACCCATTGGAACCCATCATTAATTTAAGACCTTGATAAGGTGAATACTAGTCTATTCAATGCTAGTCATAATAAGGACCTCAAAAAAATTCTCTCCTTTCATGCTATCCTACATTAAGATAACCCTTCTTTGAAACCATTTGGTAATGCTTCCTGATCAAAATCCAAAAATAAGAGCACATAGAGCCATCTTGTTATCTTTATGCCAAAAGAGCTATGGTAGACTAACTGATTATTTATATTAGTTAATGAAAAAGCCTAATGCAAAAACAAAAATGCATGTTGGGTTTTTGAAAAAGTCAGTATTATCCCACAAATTAGAAAATTAGGGCAAAGATTCAATTGTAAAGATAACAAAAAAAGGGTAAGTCAATCTTCATAAATTTCATAATGAATTTGAAATACTTATACTATACAAATAAAATATGGGAAAGAAAAAAAAAGATGCAAGCTCTTTTGTCTGCTTGGCTAGTCAAATATGGACTAGTTCATAAATCTTTGGGCTTTGATTAGGAAAGAATAGAGACTTTACAAACAAAGCCCAATGATTAGCATTCCATTATTGTCATTTTATATGTATGTGGTTATAATTATTTACATCCGCAGTGTGCCTATAATGTAGCATTGAACGAGCTATTAGCTAGTGTATATCATCTTACAAAAATAGAGTATGGTATAAATCAATCAGAAGAAGTATGTATAAAAGTTTTTTCCTTAAGGAAGAATCCTAGAATTCCATCTTTTTTTTTTTGGTTTGGAAAAGTGTAGATTTTCAAGAAAGGGAATTCTATGATATGTTAGGAATCTTTTATGAGAATCATCCACATCTGAAATGTATCTCAATGCCAAAAAGTTGGATATGGTGGCCCTTATATAAGGATTATATTGCTCCCAATTTTTATGAAATACAGGTTGCTCATTGAATAAAATAATAAGAAACTAATCTTCAGTGTTGAGTATTGAGGGAATATTTATACACTTGCTTATAGGTCAATATAGTCATTAAAGTCTCATTCATATTATTATGCATAGAATAAATAAAATAAAAAATTAGGGATTCGGTAAATTCTTAAATTTTAAAGATATTTATTCGAGTGAGCTGAGCTAATATGATAAACTAAACGAATTCTGCATAATGTACTTTGTACCACCCATATCCCTTAGAAGAGTTATATAAAGTCACATAACATAGAAGGGGAAGAAGAAATAAAAGATGAAAGAAAACAAACACAAAGAAATGAAAGAGGATTGAATTCTATTTATATTATATTTAAGATAAATTTTAGAGATTTCCACCCTTCAACTCCTATAGAGTAAGCATTTTTTGTTTTCTAACTAATTGATTTTACTTTAACCTTTTGAATATATATGACTTTAAAATTTATATAAAGTATCAAGATTCTTTTTGACCAAGAGGAGACACATTATGACCAAATAAAATAAAAAAGAAGAGGAAATAAAATCTATTTTTTTTACATACTTTTTTTTTTATTTTAGAACATAAAATCTTTACTCGTCTAAAATCTCTAAAAAGGCTATATATCTAGATGGATAAATTAAGTATATATCATAATCCATACTATTATTGTATTGAATATGTATGTCAAACTATATCAGATCTAGATTAGATCAATTAATATTAATTCAATTTAATTGTAGAATTGATACTTATACACAAATTAATCATATGCTAGGAACCAAATTTGAATTGTTGACATGAGGATTTTCAGTCCTCTACTCTATCATTTGAGTTATCCTGACCATTTTTGACACATCTTTTTCCTTATTTTACTAAATGACTTTATCCTATGTTAATTAGAAAAAGATGAAAAAGTATTCTCAAGTCTTACCTAGACCTAAAATGTTTTGTCTTTTAAAAAAAACTCCATAAATTTCAACTCGAATAATGATTTGCATTGTTAATCATTCCAATTTCCAATGATGATTTCTTATTTTTCTCAAAGATGTTCATTTGTATTGTATGATATCTATCACAAGGTTTGTGAAAAAACAAATCTTGTTTGTAAAAGAATGGAATAAATGAGATAGATATCAAAATTTGAACCGTTAACGAAAAGAGAGAAGAGAATGGGATAAAAATAATTAAGGAGTCAAGTAGTCCTTTTTAGGAGATAAAGGAAATTAAACCCTCACGATTTCTAAAGTGGGTCAATTTTCCTCTTACTATAGATTTTGTTGTTGCTGATATTGACTTATAGAATAGGACTCTATCTTTATTCTCATCGGATTAATTAGTTATCTATTAGACTATGGAGTGAATAGTTGATCAATTAATATTCGTTCTTTCTTTAACTTGGAATCAATTCAAAATAATTATTTATTTCTTTTTTATTTCATTTTCATATAAAGATAAAAAGAATCTAGATTTAGGCCCATATTAATCATTTGAGATAATATTTTAGTATGTATAAGTATGTATATAGAGTTATCCTTTCCTTTATCCTTTCTGCAGTTTTGACAAAAGGATTGCTTTACTTTACTAATGCAACGTAGTCAACCCTATTTGTTATAACACCTTCTATTGAGTCTCTGCACCTATCCTTTTTTCTGTCTTTTTGAACCTTTGTTTATTTTTGAAAAAAAGGATTTGGTTTAGGATTGCCCATTTTTAATTCCAGGGCTTCTCTTCGAAAGTTATCACTTAGTAAGTTTCTATACTAAGGCTCAATCCAATAAAGTCTATAGCGTCAACCAATTTCACCATATACCCTTTTTAATTTTAATATTAAGATCTTATTATTATCCCTTCTTTTTCATTTCTATTCTATTAGACCTGTTGAAGTCATTAAATACTAATTCCCATAAAAAGTGTTTCCTCTTATTTTTGTTTTGTTTCTTGTTTATCTTTTTTCATCTCTATCAAAGACCCTTATTTAGTCTAATCAGAAAAGATTATATCATTTCTCTTTCCACAATTCAATATAGAAGTATATATAATACTTTTATTATATATCCTTCTCATGCTCTTTTTTTTCTCGTGTAATTTTGAATACTCGAACAACTGATTCTTTTTCTGTTTTTCATTCTTAGTTATTCATTATTCATAATTAAAATGAATATAAAAGAAAAAAGAAAAAGTTAATAGCCAAGATTCAATTAGATTACTAAATTCCTATGCATGTACAATTTATGTTATATGAGCTCACTTACCTCAGAGGTTAGAGCATCGTATTTCTAATGCGATGGTCATTAGTTCGATTCTAATAGCTGGCTTTTTCGCACTTGTTTGATTTTTTATAGGGTTGATTAGGGCTTTTTTTCCCTTTTTTGCCAAGGGTGAATGATTTTTATATGGTAAGAACCCATCCCATTATTCTTTGTAGTACACTATTTCAGTATATTTTTCTTTATTTGTCATATTTATTTATCCTTTAGTTCATTTTAGTTCAGCTTTAGTTTTGGTTTATGATAATTCAATAAAATAAGGAAAATAAGGAGTTCTTATGTCACGTTATCGAGGGCCTCATTTCAAAAAAAATATGCCATTTAGGAGTTTTACCGGGACTAACTAGTAAAAGGCCTAAGGTATGGAGTGATCTTAGAAATCAATTACACTTAAAAAAATCTCAATATCGTATTTATTTAGAAGAAAAACAAAAATTGCGGTTTCATTATGGTCTTACAAAATGACAATTACTTAAATACGTTTATATTGTTACAAAAGCCAAAGGTTTAATAGGTTAGGTTTTACTATAATTACTTGAATTGGGTTTAGATAACATTCTTTTTCTATTGCATATGGCATCAACTATTCTTCAAGCCTGCCAATTAGTTAATCATAGACATATTTTAGTTAACGATCATATAGTAGATATACAAAGTTATCGCTGTAAACCCCTGTGATATATATTATTACAGCAAGGGATGAATAAAAATCTAGAGCTATGATTCAAAATTATCTGGATTCATCCCTTCGAGAGGAATTGCCAAAACATTTAAATCTTCACCTATTCCAATATAAAGGATTTGTCAATCAAATAATAAATAATAAATAGGTCGGCTTGAAAATAAATGAATTGCTAGTGGTATATTATTATTCTCGTCAGACTTAAACCGAACAAAAATAATAAGGGTTAGAATAATTTTGTCCCCTATTGCATAAGTAAAGAAATCGGTTTGGTTTGGGTTTGATCGAGGGTCTTTTCTTCCATTCGTACATCATAGAATGATAGGGATATTTTCATTCCTTTGCATTTTTTCCAATACTTTATTTTTTATACCGTAGAAATTAGAAATCGAGAATCTATGTCAAGTTGAGGATCAAGGGAAGACCTAACTTAACTATGGCAATACAGGAATCCATTGCTATGTGATTTGATACATTGCAATCAGTATAACATTCATAAATTACGTAATGGTATAGAAAAAGAGGGATTTGAACCTTTGGTGAATAAAAGCCTATATAGTAGTTCTAATGCTACGTTTTGAACCACTCAGCCATCTCTCTTACATAATGATTATGGCCTAAAAATCAACTTAATCACGAGTCATTCATACTCTATTGTTGGGTAGGTATGGTACATACAATCAATTCTAACTATAAAAAATAAAAATAGAAAATTTTTAATCAAATTCAAATAAAAAACTTTCCTTCAAAATCGGGGGATAAAGATATATATTTTTTTAATTAAGTATATTTTTATGTTATTTTGTACTGTACAACCACTTTTTTTGGATCATTTTCTCATGAGAGGAAATTAAGAAGAAATTATAAAATGGATTGGTACCTATGCCTAGATCCTTGATAATTGGAAATTTTATTGATAAGACCTTTTCAATTGTAGCCAATATCTTATTATGAATAATTCCAACAACTTCGGGAGAAAATGAGGCATTTACTTATTAAAGAGATGGTACGATTTAATTTATTTTATTACTTTAAGTCTTAGGAGAAAACTGATTGGTCGAAATAGAAAGATTTGAAAGAACTTTACTCTACGCCTGTTGAAGGTAAAGTTTCTAAGTTTATAAATAAAATAATTTATTTTGTCAGGTATCCTCGATTAATGTAACATTAGATGCTTCAATTGTTAATTCTAGCATTGAACGAAAGGTTACACCCATATCTATAGGGTTTTATATTATAGGTTAACCCTACCCCACTAGTACCAATAGGCGGCATAGAGGAAGAAGCACTACATCTAGGAATCAACAACATGAAAACTTTGTTAGAAATTATCTCCTTTCTTTATTTTATTAGTAGTGGAACTAAGAAGAATGGTTGGGACAACAAACATCCATCTTGTTCGTACTTTGGATACCTATATAGCAATCAAAGACTATTAAGATGGCTAATTCCTAGAGATTAAGGACAAAGAAATTATTTGACTTAACTTAATATTTTATCAAGTATTGGCATACTTGATATTAAGAAATAATATTTGCAGGAAGGTTGGCTAGATATTTCTTGTAAAAATAATAGCCTTACTTAGTTCATACTAAGAATATTTTACTCTTTTTTGTGCTATATATTATTTTTTGTTATGCACCTAAGGAAGGAGCCATATGAGATGAAAATCTCGTGTACAGTTCTAGAATGAAGATTCTTTGAATTGAATGATGACCGTAACAAGTTTCTTGTCAATTCGAAGGAAATTATGCAGAAGCTTTAAAGAATTATTATGAAGCTATGTGACTCAAAATTGATCCCTATGATCAAAGTTATATACTTTATAATATAGGCTATATTCATACAAATAATGGAGAACAAACAAAAGCTTTAGAATGTTGTTTTCGAGCACTAGAGTGAAACTCCTTCTTACCATAAGCTTTAAATAATATTGCCATGATCTATCATTATATGCAACTATCTCCACTATAGAAAGAAAAAAAAATTCTACATATACATTGTCAAAAACAACAATTTTTATCAGCTATAGCAAAGAAAGTAACTTTATATAAGTCATAATATGAAGAAAAAAATATGCTTAGATACTTTATTCTATTGATAAAGGATCTAATTGATAGAAAAAGCATCGTAAAGATCAATTAGTGATATTTTTGGCTGAAATAATAAGAATTGCTTACTTATCTCATAATATAAACATGAGACATAGGTTAAAAATCAAATTATGTAACAGAGTCGATCCCTTAAAGTGTTGAGTAGTGGTGTAGCATCAGATCCCATAGATAGTAAGCCTTTCTTATGAGGGAAAATCTTATTGAAAGATTATATATATAAATAAACCAAGATAGTTACCTTTTAGAAAATTCTAATGATAGTATAAGACCTACACTTTATTCTTCTGAAGGTGGGAGAAAAGATAAAACTAATTATTAATCAAAATTCAAGTTTGAAATTGTAATTAACCTTTTTTTGGTTAACTTCAGAAAAAATGGCACACCAAAAGAATTGACTATTGAGCTGTATGAGGTGGGAAATCCTTAAGTATAGTTCTAATGGAAGGAATTTGCTCACCTATTTTCATCGATGAGAATAGGCCATTGGGTGGAGAGATTCTAAAATTGCGGAGGTTTAGTTCAATCAAGTCGCATAATATTAGAAACAAGCCATAGTTCTTACTCCCAAAAATTATATTGAAGCGTAGAATTGCTTGAAGATCATAAGGCATTTCAAATAAGATAAGAGCACTCTCTTTGTATTTAGTATTTATTACTTATTATTTAGTATTTTTTGTTTTATTATTTGTTATAATTTTCTATTTCTTATTATATAAAATTATATAAAATAGAAAATTTTTAGTAGTATGAGAATATACTAGGTTACACAAAAAATTATTTTCGCATTAATTCAAAACCCCAAAAGGTCCTTTGAGTGTCTTATAGCTATGTCATAATAGATCTAAATAGTTGCCCTAGATCAACTTCCAGATCATAATTGCTCTAGTAAATGACTAAAGAAACTAAACAAGATAAATGAGAGATAGAAAAGAAATAAACTAATTCTAAGCATATCTCATAGGTTCACTCATAACTTGACTTGACTGTTTGTGGGTCTCTTTAATGTGTTATTTGGAAAGAGGAGGACTCAATGATTATTCATTCGCTAGAAATAAAATTAAAAATTTTAGTAGATAAGGATCCCATCAAAACTTCTTTTGATGAATGGGACAGACTCGGTCATTTCTCAAGAACAATAGCTAGATGACCTCATACTCCCATTAAGATATGTAACCAACACACTAATGCTCACAAATTTGATAGCTGTAACACCCCAAAATTTGCATCTGACATGTATAGTAACCCTAGGACAGTTTTTGGAGTAATCAAAGTAGAATAGGATAGAAAAATTTCAAAGTGTTTAAGGGTTAAATGTACTAAGGCCAAGGAAATTTGGGGATGGATGACCTAGTGGGCAGTTTGACCTAACACTGGAATATAAAAAAAGGTGTCAAACAAAGTTTAGTGGTACAAATTGAGAAGAAATTGAGGTTAAATAGGCCCTTAAAATAGATAGAATTTTTTACTCAGTACTACAAACTTAATTGACTAGAAGTTTGACTGAGCCATATAATATTCTAAAGACCTCCAAAAATTATTCCAATCAAATACACACATTAGATATGGCCTAAATCAACTATTGGAATTGAAAAATATTTTTTTTGGCAGTTTAGAAATTTCAGGTTTTGGACTTGTTAATTTTGCCTCTAGTGTTTGAAGTATACCAAAATAATATCAGAATGACTTGATATTTTAGCCACATGATCCTACATATCTTACTACATGTAGGGAGAAATTTCATAATATTTTGACAAACAAAACACTAATTTAAAAAAATGATGAAAAATCGAGGTTAAATTAGTTAGAGAGCTTAAAGGAAATATTTAATTCATATGAGTGCATAATGGACATTAGTAAATGAGACTTGATCATCTACATGCATCATCATAGCAGAAAGAAAGGTAGGAACCAATGAAATCATGACAATTGGCTTAAAAATAAGCCATTGGATCAAATAGTAAATAGAGGAATCATGGCCCTAGATTAGGTGGACTTATGGGGAGAATATAAGGGTCTAGAATCATATGAAATATTGCCCAACTATCAACCATCTTCGTCCCTTTTCCACTAAAATCCAAACCAAGCCCCTTTACTAGGTTTCCACCATTTTTTCTTCAATTGGTAATTTCAGCATGTAAGTATATGAGTTAAGTTAAATTATAATTAAAGACAAGGATATAATTGAAGTGAATTAGAAACTCTTGGGGTTAAGTTGAAAGAAATTGAAATAATGGAGGTTTAGTTGTGTATAAGGGACATTTTGTGAATTTCTTCTTGTGAGATATTTATCCCACTATAAATTAGGGTTTTGAGGGAATGTAGATCGGCATTTTGAAGTACCTCTCTCTCTCTCTCTCTTTGGTCATGGTTTGGAGAAGGATGCTAGAGTTTGGGAGTTAACATGAAAGGTAATGTTTCTCCTTTAAGATACCTTCTTTCTTTTCTTTTATTTGTGATTTTTTTGGTGATGAGAGATTACATGATCTTGTTGTCATCTTGTGTAAGGAATGAAATAGAAAGAGAGTTAGATCAATTAATGTTGAAGGTGATGAAGCTTGATTTTGATGTACGGGGATTATTTGGAAAAGTTACTATATACTTTTTCCATCTCATGTTGCATATGTTTTCTTTGAGAGATTAAGGGTAAATGTAGTAGGTGTTGATGATTATAACATGATTTGTAACTTAAATGATAATATAAGTATGTAGGGAGGTGAGATTTAGGGTTTAATTTTATGTTTGTATAATCGGGATTTTGGGTTTTCCTTTTTTTCTTCCCACGAGTGGCTACACACTATTTTCTTCTTGTTCATGCATGGTCACGCATGTATTTTGTCTTGGGAATACATGACCACACATTAAATTGCCTTTGAGGATGCATGGTCACATAATGATGTCCTTCCTCCCACACATGGCCACTTGCATTTGTTCTTTCTCTCACACATGGCCATGCATGTGTTGTTCTTTGGGAACCCGTGGCCATGCATGTGTTTCTCTTTGGAAACACATGGCCATACACCATGTATCTCCTTGATGTACACGGCCACGTGTGTGTCTTTTCTATGTTTCTTCTTCAAAGCACGTGGCCACGCATGGAATGCCCTTTTTCCACACACGACCATGCATGGATTTTCTCTTTGGAAACCTGTGGCCACGTGATGCTTCCCTTCTTCTCACCCACGGCCACGTGATGTCTATCTTCCTCTTGTACAAGGCCAATTATGCTTTTATCCCTAAAAATACATAGCCAACCCTCCTTTCTCTATATGAAATGCTTGATCAGCCATGCTTTATATATGCTCTTCATTCATTCGAGTATATTCTCATCCCAAGATATAAGCTATATAATTAGATATTGAACACAGTATTATGTGGTCCATAATATCGTGACAAGAGTAAGAATTAAGATAATTGGATTAGTAATCTGTATGAGTAATGGTAAGTAGTTATTAATTGGAGATGGATATGTCACTTTATTACTAAGGGAGTGATAGATCATGAAAATTTGTTCTAATGCTAAAGTCTATAAAGATATGATTTAGAAAGACATGAGTATAGCATGAATTATTATAGAAAGTAAAAGACATAAAAAGCTAATATGATAGGGTGAAGACTAATTTAAGCTGTAATTCATCCAAAGTCACCTACAAATGAATAAAGCATGATCGCTTAAAATGAAAGCATATATATATATATATATACACCTTGTTATACACAGATTAGATTGAAAGGCTTTAAAACAGTAATCCTATAAAGATATGAATTGGAGTCTACTTGAACTTTAATTAGGAAGACTTACATATGATAATGCTAAAATAATTAGGCTTCTAAAATGTGTTTTAGTGTATAATGGCATGAAACTATGAAGAGTGAAAGGAAATATAAGAATCATAAGATTATGCTAATTGATATGCTCCTTTATAGTATAGTATAAAGTATACACTTGGCCAAACCGAACAGTTCTACCTAGATACTATACTTTGGTAATCCCTTTCAACGGCATAGGAATAATATGATTTAGCCTAGTTGATAAGAAGATAGTTGTAATGTTGCATGTAATTTAGTAACTGTAAATATACATGCTAATTACTGTATTTTATACAGGTATAAGGTATGTATATTTACATCATAGGGAAACGACTCACGGCAAGCAATAACAAGGTAAGTCCTTAAGAACTATTCTTGAGTTATGTAAGTATATGTGGTTGAATTGATTTGAGCATGATATGAAAAGTATCTTGATTTAATATGCAAACAAGTATGAGTAATGAAATCATGTATTGCCATGTTTAAACTGCACATATAAGTACGAGTGCATGTGGGTACGCGTAATGCTAACCATGAAAGATGATGTGTTGTTATTTCTGCATAAATATGAAACTATTATGATATGAACGAAAGAAATTGACGCAAGCATACGATCATATGACAGCGTCCATATGTAATGGAGCCTAAAGCTCAGCATTGATGTACGAAAAGAATTATATGCATTCTTTTATGACAAGTGGTTTTAAGCCAAATGATGTGCTAAGTATAGAAGAATATATTAAATTAAGAGATGTCTTAAAAAGTTAAGCCTACGGGTCTTAGTTCAGTTATGGATTAGATAGGCATACCTAGAGGGATACAATCGCAACTGCTATATGTTGACCCCATTTGGGTCTTGTTTTTTAATAGAACCATCATTTAACCCCGTTTGGGTCCATAGTTTGTTCCTTGCTAGAACCATTGCTTGATCCCGTTTGGGTCCATTATTTGATATCTTTGGATATCCATAGTTTGATACCTTCAGGTATCCATTACTCCCGTTATCCACCCTTTGAACTAGTACTTATACAAGCTATTAAAGATGTAAATGGTTCAAGAAATAAAGTAACATATGTATCGATCGCCTCACTTATATGTATTGGAATCATGATAGTGATTTATTCTATTGCTTTATTCTAAATTTCAGTTAGCTATGAACTACTTCTATGAAATGAAATGCCATGTTATGTAGTACTTGATTGTGATGTCTTACATCAACGATGAGAAAGGTCACCATGTGAGTAACAGTGTGAGTCGGTTCCATGGTGAATAATTGGGCAACAAAGGCCACAAGCTTACAATATTGAATTAAACGTTACATGAACTATGACATGCATAACAATATTCATATAGGGGAAAATTAGAAAATGTTTGCATGTGGTATGAAGACTTTGTCAGTTAATAATGAGGTGTAATACCTATTCCTTGGAATGGCATGCAAATTCGTGAGTATGAATATGAACATTTATTTATGTATAATTCTAACATAAATCAAAGTGCAAAGCATGATATGATATGAATCAGTATGATGTTTAAAGTGTAATGATAACATAGCATTAAGGAAGACATGCACCAAAAACCCGAACAAAATGATAAGTTTTTAATATATGTAATGTAAGCATGCCTAGCAATATCTATTGCAACGTTATATAACATGAGCACTTTCTTTTGGATATGAATAAGCAATAAATGCACATGTTAGGTAACCAAATTGGTTAATGGTATTGAGTTGAAGGTCAAAAGAATATAATGATAATATCAGTATTCTGGAATAGAAGAATTATAAGATGCATGAATTGTTCCAATAAATAAGAGAGTATTAAAAATGATCGTTAATTAACAAGTTTATGGGATAAGATAAGATTATATAATGCTTTTGGTTTTAGCAATGGTGACATCAATGGTTAGGGTTGAATGCTCCTTGGAATGCTCAGTATGCCATGATAGATAATTGTAACCTCATGTGTTATTTTATGTTATTATGATAATTGTATTTGGTTTGATGAAGAATATCGTAAGACCTTGTCTAGAGTTTTGTTCCCCACTAAGCTTTATAGCTTAGCACGGGTTTATTTTTCCGTGTAGGTTTCAGGATAAGCTCCAGATGATCAGGCATGATGCAGTTGCCTTGAGGATTTCAGGATACTCGAAGGCCTCTTATGTTATGATTATTTATTTTTATGCTGACTATTTATTGTGGTATGTAATTATGGCATGTTCTATTATTATTATTATTATTATTATTATTATTATTATTTATGTTTGACTTTAATAGGTTTATGATGATGACTATGATGAGGATGATTGATGATTATCCATGGTTAAAAAATTAGGGTGTTGCATGGGTAACACAATTTTATAAGTCATTATGTTGCCAAAATTTTTGTTAAATGAATAGTAACTTAGCAGCATTGAACATGAGTTGGAACCCAAAGTATAAACTTAGTCTGTTAATCATCAAATTGAATGTTCCATCACAACAACAACATACAACTTCAGTATGAAATATTTACCATGTACAGAGAGCATGCATATAACTAAGGTGCTACATTTAGTAGTAACAGAGTAGGTTTAGGTGATTCTAAGGTCGGAGTAAATACCTAAGGGTGCATAGAAGTTTAAATCGATACGTGTACATGGCTTAAAGGAACGAGTGATTTTGTCATTTAATTTTACCTATCCCTTTTGCATATTTTAGTGATAATTATGGCTTCAGGATCTAGATAAGTGTTTAAGTTGGTGAGCGATGTGGAGAGCGAAGCCTTAGCCTTAGACATGCTATTAGCTATTGCGACAACCCTGATAGCTGAATCTCAATTGCCTGGTTAGCACACATCACCACTAGATCCTTAGCCAGTTGTATATGTAGCTCCAGATTTTGAGTACATGGTGGTGGCATCCTATATCAGCGAATTTAGGCCCCAACTCCTCCATAGCATAACATCAGCCACCACCTCAGCCATTCAAGAAACCTATGCTAGAAAAACTAAAAAAAGCTAGGAGTTGAAAACCTCCTGTAAAGATGTGTCAGCTATTTGAGAGGGGATTCCACAATTACATCAAAAAAGACTTAGCAGTCTATGATTACACTAATAGGAGGGCATTAGTTGATGTAGTTATAAAGATTAAAGGAATTGATGCGGAGGGAGCAAATCGAAGAGCAAGGTCCCAGCAAAGAAGAAAACCATCCACAGGAGCACCTAGTGGGCCTAGTAAGAAGTCCAGAGGCTCTTTTGCTCCCTTTCCAAGTTTTACAACAAATCCTACACCTAGTCAGAGGTCTAATGCTCGACTTGCCCTCCTACTACATCTATAGCTAGTACACCTCGAAGACCTAAAGGATTTAGTAACCCTGTCTGTAATCATTGTGGGAGAAGACATCCAAGATGTGGATCAAAAGATCATCTAAAGAAGGATTCTCCTTGAGGTCAATCGACTACCTCAGCCACTCCAGTAGACAGACCCAGTATTACACCAGTTAGAGGCCATAAGAGAGGTGGACCCACCAAAGCTACATCAGCCAGAGGGAGCACAAAGGCACCACTAGTATCAAGTAGGCGACCATCTAGTCAAACCTATGTAGTCAGGGTTAGAAAGAGCAGGATGCCCCAGATGTAAAGTAGGTAAATTTTACTTACTTGATGCTCCAGTATATGCATTGATTGATCTTGGGTCCACACACTCCTATCTTAGCACAAAAGTTACACATGGAAAAGGGTTAGCTAGAACACAATTAGATTAGGACATACTAGCCAACAATCCTTTAGGGCACATCATGGTAGTCAACAAAGTATTTAGACACTGCCCCGTTTAGATAAAACAAACTACTTTCCTTGTGAATTTGATCGAGCTTCCTTTCGATTAATTTGATGTGATTTTGGGATGGAATGGCTCTATAAACATCAAGTAATGATGGATTGTCTATCAAAAAGAATTACATTAAAGACCTCTGATGGATAGGAGATCACTTTTATAAGGGAAAGATCTAATCCTGTAATGACTACTTTATAACCTTCCTAGTCATTACTTTCACACATACCACCTTGTATGCAATCAGTCATAATATAGTCCATTAGCATAATTATCACATTAATAAATATACCTTTTAAGTCAATTATCCAATCGAATAAGATCATATAAAAAGGACTACTTACTTGCTATATTATGTTTTACAACTGTTTTACTCTTTACAAACCACTTTACTTAATAAAAAATGAAAATGTACAAAGGAAAAAGCATAAAAAAAGTATCTTCATACTTTGACTCTTCCTAGTGTTGTCCTTATTGCTATAGATCTTGCCTTTAGTAGAGAGTCTGAACTTAAGTACCTACATGGATAAAACTCGTGCTAAGCTATACAGCTTAGAGGGGAATAGTTAATATATGAACAACCACTCACAAGATCATTCCCAAGCACACAAACAGGCAACAATACAAAGATATATTTATTCTCATTAGAGACTTTATGACCAATAACAAAGGAAAATATGCTACTATATTACTTATATTGCAAGTGTAATCATGTGTAATACATCACTATTTAGTAATTTCTTTAATAATTTGTTCTTTGTCTATGAATGCTTGCCTAAGTTCTGTGGATATGGATAACGAGTGCCATGGATACCCATAGGTATCGATTGTATGAATTCTTGAAGGTATTAATCTTATGGACCCAAATGAGGTCAAGAATGTGGTCCCTATAGGGACAAACTATGGACCCAAATGGGGTCAAATTATGATAGCTGCAACTGTACCTTATAAGCATGCCTATCTATCCATAATCGAACTCTATTTGTAGGCATTAACTGGGTTCATACACAAGCTATTTACAATTTCTTATGTGTAATTATATATACATACATTTAAGCTTAGATACGAATTCAAATAACTGTGAATGTATGTTACACTATATAACACTGTAACTATAAACTCTACCATGATAACTTAAGGCATAAACATGTAATCGCTCTTATGTTATGTCACACAAATAATAATCAATATACATATTTATGTGTTCGCTATTTAGTTATATTTTTATAATTTCATAATTAGTTTTAAATTAGGGTACTTCCAATCCCCTGTGTATTTATATCATATTATAAGTTAATTGTTTGTTGTTAAAAATTATAAAAAATCCTTAATTTAATCAAGGAAAGAAAATAAGAGAAAAGGGATGAGTCATGCCATATGGGATGACTCGTGATAGAGACTGAAGTGGGATGAGTCATATCAATTGGGATGAATCATGAGAGAGACTGAAGTGGGATGACTCGTGACACCTAGGATGACTCCTAAGAGGATAGCTTGCCTAGGTCATTTTGTTTTTTCCTTTTGATATATATCCAGCTAGATTTAGAAAAAATGGTCTTCTATAAACTTCTTTCCACGTGTTTGTAGTTTTTAAATATTTAAAAATCATCTCATTTTTATTTCAAAATCTTAAGATATTCACAAATTACTGAAGACTGCTCTTAATGATAGTGCAACAGACAACCTCACAATTCAAGTTTGATTTTGACAATGTTAGAGGCAGAATCATGTTAGATTTTAACGGTTACATGCATCACATACATGAGCGAAATTTTAAAAAATTTTAACCATTAGATCTGATCTTGCCATGAATACACAATATAACTATATGAGAATAAGAAAAATCACCTTTGATTTTTGTTGAACAGTTGATTTTACTTTGCACCGGGTTGTCGCAAACCACAGTGTCCAAAATCGAACACCTCCAATGAGTAATCCACACTAGAGAAGGGTAAATTGAACCAACAAATTGGTGTAATACAAGGAGTGGCCAAAATCCAAGAGGCTAGCAATGGAATTGGCGTAAAAAGGGAGAGAGAGATTAAGAGAAAAGACTTTCTTTTTGTTTTAATCACTTAACCCTAATTCGCATTAGTTGGCCTTTTATAGTTAGGTTAAAATTCCAACTCCTTAATGAGATTGGGCTCTTTAAAATTGCTGGAGAATTATTAATTGGGCCACTGGAATTAATTATAATCATTTGGGCTTAATTAAATCCAATTTAAACCTTTTCATAAAAGTCTATGCACAAAACCCACAAACTAGGCCCTTTGTGCAACTAATTGGATTTAAATACACAAATTGATTCTAAATCCAACCAAATTAAATATGTGGGTTTCACAATACTTATGTAACATATATAAATTAATTTGGTCCATTAAATATGCCATTAGGGCCTTTTGTTATGAGGTAGGCTTGTGGCCCTTACAGAAGGGCTTCTACCAATTGCTTCATTCCTCTGGCCCTTAATAATTGCTCCAATGGACTTATTAATTATTATACCAGTCCTATAACACTTATAGTAGTCCTACAACACTTATAAGACAATAATTAATCATGAAATACATTATTTCAATTAGGTCTAATTTTGCAGAACATTTCTCAAAAGTTTCGCGGACAATTTTATTTGATCATAATTAATTAAACTCTTTAATTAATTATTATCATATTCCCTTCTCTACCTTCATAATAATATCAAATATTATTATCCTTGTCATTTTACCATTTTACCCTTTTCTCTATATGTGTGTGACCTATTCGGTTCCTGTCCATGTTGACAGTATAATATGTAATTGTGAGTTATGTTCAAAACTCACATGATTTAAACTCCTTTAAATCATTTTATCAATCTCTATTGATATTTTTGATACATCATTATAAAAGTCATGATTGGCCTCTAGCTAGGCATCATAACTACCCAAATGTCAGGAAAGTCATGTGGTTTGACTGTACCCTTCCATAGAAACAGTTACCGTGCAATTACTCCTTTCACCACTCTTATCTCAATTAGATTCTGAGTATGGATTTCTATCAACTCATATAAATCTAATTATGTATATTCTATTAATTTAACCATTGTTCCTAAAATTTCCTTCATATATCTCCATCCATCTCGGCATATTACTCTGGCCAGAGATTCTCTGAACAAGGCAATTATAGGATCATGCGAGATAACTTCCCTTGTTAAATCTGGGATGGTGAATCCTTTATCAATCACTAAACTATCTTCAAGTAGGTCATGATATACCCAATCTCCTAACTATGTTCACTCCCAGTTGGAAGTAATCAGTTATGGAGTCAAAGTATACCACTTGCTACTTAAGATAACTTTGGTGATCTCAAGTCTAAGGATACTTGCACAACCGCTATGAAGAGATTCCTCACTGACATAGATTTAATATCCATATGAGGATTCTCTTTGCAGGTCTCCAATGAACTTGTTCTTCTAACAAGAATCCACATGTTAGCTTTGATTATCATCCATAATCACAGTTATGAGAACCACTGCTTGAACCATTCAAGAAGCATAATATATGCTAGTCTGTTCGAATTAACAATGTCCTATCTTGTTAATTCTATGACTAGGGATATTTAGATATTAACACATTTGTATGCAATAGACATCTCACATCATGAACACCTTCATGATTGCCTTTGTACTGTGTTTATAATATCTAGGACTTCATTTATTAATTTAAGATTTGCAAACTCATGTATTCAAACATAGCATTAATAAATAAATGATGCCTTTTATTAAGAATATAAATTTCATACATATGAAAAACATCCCTATTACATGGGCTCTAGGGCATACTCTCTAACAATCTCCCACTTGCACTAGAGCCAATCACTCATATGTCTCAGACCCATGCTATTTATATGGTGATCATGCTTAATCTGGGAAAGTGCTTTAGTGAGGGGATCCGCCACATTGTCATCTGTGGGAATCCTTTCTATTTTCACATCATTTCCAGCTACTATTTCCCTTATGAGATGGTAGCATCTGAGAACATGCTTGGATCTCTGATGAGACCGTGGTTCCTTTGCTTGTGCAATGGCTCCATTGTTGTCACAATATAAAGGAATCAGATCAACAATGCTAGGGACCACTCCTAGTTTGGTTATGAACTTTTTGATCTAGACTGCTTCTGAAGCAGCAATGTACTCAACTTCCATCGTGGAATCAGCAGTTGTTTCTTGTTTGGAACTTTTCCAACTAACTGCTCTTCCTCCCATTATGAACACATAACCAGATTGTGATTTACAATTATCTTTGTCAGATTGGAAGCTGGCATCTGTATACCCATTCACTTCTAAACTGCCCTCTCCATATACCAAGAATATATCCTTAGTCCTTGTCAAGTACTTAAGAATATTCTTAATAGCTGCCCAGTGTTCCTCTCCAAAATTGGATTGGAATCTGCTTATGATACTGAAAGCAAATGCTACATCTGGACGTGTACATAACATAGCATACATGATAGAACCAATTGCAGATGCATATGGTATTCTATTCATGCTCTCTCTATCCTCTAGTGTCTGCGGACATATAGACTTAGAAAGGTGTTTTCCATGCACCATGGGTATAAACCCTTTCTTAGGGAGATCCATATTGAACCTCTTCAACACTTTATTTATATATGTACTCTGAGAAAGACCTAGCAACCTATTGGATCTATCTCTATAGATCCTTATTCCCAGAATATAGGATGCTTCTCCAAGGTCTTTCATGGAGAATTTCTTGGATAACCATATTTTAACAGATTGGAGAAGAGAAATGTCATTTCCCAAGATCAATATGTCATCTACATATAGAACTAGGAAGACAATTGCACTCCCACTGACCCTTTTATACACACAAGGTTCATCTTCATTCTGTGAGAAACCAAACTCTTTGATTGTCTCATTGAATCGTATGTTCCAGCTCCAAGAGGCTTGCTTCAATCCATAAATGGATCTTTAAAGCTTGCATACCTTTTTGCCATTTCCTGATGTGAATCCTTCTGGTTGTGTCATACACACATCCTCAGAAAGATTTCCATTAAGGAAAGCTGTCTTCACATCCATTTGCCAAATCTCATAATCATAATGAGCTGCAATGGCTAAAAGTATTCTTATAGACTTAAGCATCGCTACAGGAGAAAAAGTTTAGTCATAGTCAATACCTTCTTTTTGACGATAACCTTTTGCTACTAAGCGAGCTTTATAGGTAACTATATTACCTTCCATGTTAGTCTTCTTTTTGAAGACCCATTTGCACCCTATGGGTTTTATCCCTTCAGGTGGTTGAGTTAAAGTCCATACTTTGTTCTCATACATGGAGTCCATTTCAGACTGCATAGCCTTAAGCCATAAATCATGTTCTGAACTGTTCAACACTTCTTGATAGCTTGTAGGCTCATTGTCCTCTACTATAGTTATGCCTCTATCCGAATCAATGTGAAATCCATATCTCACAGGGATAGAACGCATCCTAGTAGATGTTTTAGGATGTTGTGTATAATCAGGTTCAACTATAATCTCATCATTATGAAATTCAGTTTTGGGTTCAATCGGTTGATCATCTTTTATTTGTGGGTCTTGAACTTCACCAAGTTCAATTTTACTCCCACTGTCCTCTCGTAGGAGAAATTCTATTTCCAAGAAGACAGCATACCTTTAAACAAACACCTTTTGTTCTAAGGGATGATAGAAATAATATCCAAACGTTTCTTTTGGATATCCCACAAATAAACATTTTTCAGACTTAACATCCAGTTTGTCTGACATTATCCTCTTCACATAAGCAGGACAACCCCATACTTTCATATGAGAAAATGTGGGTTTCTTGTTATTCCACAACTCATATGGAGTAACATCAACCTATTTACTAGGAACTCTGTTTAACACATAAACAGCAGTTTCTAGTGCATATCCCTAAAAGGACTTGGGCAAGTCTGCTCGGCTCATCATTGATCGAACCATATCTAATAGTGTTCGATTTCTCCTTTCAGATACACCATTGTGTGTGGTGTATATGGAGGAGTCCATTGAGATAAAATCCCGTTATCTCTAAGATAATCCTAAAATTCTTGACTTAAGTATTCTCCACCTCGATCTGATCTAAGTGTTTTAATACTTTTGCCAAGTTGTTTCTCTACTTCATTTCTGAACTCTTTGAACTTTTCAAAAGCTTCAGACTTATATTTCATTAGATAGATGTATCCAAACCTGGAATAATCATCTATGAAAGTAATGAAGTAGGAGTAACCTCCTCTGGCATGTGTAGTCATTGGACCACACACATCTGAATGTATTAATTCCAAAACCATTTTAGCTCATTCTCCTTTACCAATAAAGGGAGCTTTTGTCATTTTTCCCAATAAACAAGATTCACATGTATCAAATGATTCATAATCAAATGATCCCAAATCACCTGACTTGTGTAATTTGGTCATGCATTTTTCATTTATATGGCCTAAACGACAATGCCATAAGTATGAGGTATTTAGATTATCATGTTTCATTCTCTTGGTATCCACATTATGTACTTCTTTAATTAAATCAAGAACAAATATACCATTCTCAATGATAGCTTTTGCATAAAACATATTGTTCTTAAAAATGTAACAACATTTGTCCTTTAAAGAAATATCATAATCGTTCATCAAACGACTGAAAGAAATAATACTTTTGGATAAGGCTGGAACATAATAACAATTATTTAATTTCAGTACTAATCCACTAGGAAGAGGCAAATAGTAAGTCCCCACAACTGTTGTAGAGATGTTCTGTCCAGTAGCTGACTGCAAACATATCTCTGCCTTTCCAACTCTTCTAAAGCTTCTAAGCCCATGTAGATCATTACATAAATGAGATCCTCATCCAGTATCTAATACCCAAGATTGTTTTAAAGCAATAGAATAAGTATTAATTTCAATCATATGAATACCTAAAGTAGAAGCATCAGCTTGCTTCTTCTCCTTGAGAGAATCTAGATAGGCCTTGCAGTTACACTTCCAATGACCATCCTTTCCACAATGAAAGCAAGTTCCTTTGGGATTCTCTTTCTTGGCAACCTTCTTCTTGGAGATCCCACCATTCTTTAGCTGCGCCTTGGTTATCTTCTTCTTCTTCTGCTTCTTGCCTTTAGCAGAAGTGACAACCATGACACTTTTCGGATCCTTCTTAAATGATCCATCAGCTGTCTTGAGCATATTGATTAACTCAGGAATGGATACTTGGATCTTGTTCTTGTTGAAGCTATTTTACATATGTAAAATAATGATACATAACGTTATGCTCTATTGAGTTCCTTTAATCAATGATGTGTATGATCATGTTCACAACAGGTTAACCTATACGCATACATACATAAGTTATAAGAAAAATAAGTACAGAATTGAACTAACATTTATTCATAATAGCTGTACTACTAAAAGTATATTTTAACTGGAATTTTGTCCCATAGCATTTTGAGTTTTGTATCATGAGTTATAAGAAAAATACTACAAGCTATTCGTTAACACTAGATAGCAGTTCACAATAACAAAATCAGTTTTAGTTACTAATTAGAAAATTCATAGAAGAAAATTTGTACAGATTTAAGCCAACCTTCCTCCACAAAAATTATTATCCTATAAGTCTATTTTATCCAAGATTTTTCCTCGTAGGATTTAGACTTCTCTATCAAACATTATTTCAAAAATATTGGAACCTGCTCTCTACAACTAGATAGCATCTCACTATGAATTTCAATTAAAAATAAAAAATACTTAGGAACAGAATCACATTTAGGTTTCTTCTACAAAACTATGAATCCATGTATTAATTTTAATTAGCAACTAGAATTTCCCAAATTGGAGCTATAAAACTCGAGATATCCACAAAATTCCAAAACTGGTTCATAGAAACTTAACCCATAATTTCAAATTCATTAACTTTTCTTCTTTCAACTTTGATTTGCATGCTTTCGATTCATCTCTTCCATAAACCAAATATTATAATAACACAATCAATATCATCATATTCATGCAAAATAAAACACATGCAAAACTGATTTTACACTTCATTAATTACTGTTCAAATTAACAATGTTTGTATAGGTTTGAAATTAAACTAAAATTAGATAAGCTTAAGGAAAGATTTAGGCTTTACTTTCTTCATGAAAAGTATAGGTTTAGAAATCTATTGTTCCCATAATTTAACCTCATAGTATTTTGTTCACTATACAAGGAGATGTATCATATTTTCTACAATCTGTTCCAGAACCGAAAATAATAGGTCACTACAATTTCAAGTGAATATTTGGATAGGATACAAACATATTTAGCCCTAGGTATCTTCTACAAAGTTGTTTATCATTATATAAAGTTTACAAGGAGTATGGTTAAAACATTGGTAACTGTTCAAAACTACCTATACACATAAATAGTTCACTTGCACGAATTTTATGAGTTCCTTAACAACAGAATCAAGCCAAAACTTCTTCTAATTAATTGTAGATAATTGAATCTAGTTTGCCCAGAATTTTGAATCACCTCAATCCGAGGTCTACAACTCCAGATATGGACAAAATAAGTAGGCTGGTTCATAAGAACCACACCCAGTTTTTCCTCAACATTCAAAAACATGATTTTCCTATTTAAATCTCTTATTAATCCTAAATAAACTAATAAATTACCATTAAAATTAATTAATCCAAGCATAAACATTGATATCCACACACATGGGTGAAGAATAAGTTTCCAAACCTGGACATGCAACTCAAATCTTCTTTAAATTCTCCTTGCTCTCTACTCTTTATAACTACTTTTCCTTTACTTGTTTCTACCCTCCTCTTCTCCATTACAACCAACATCATCATTCATTAAAATTTCTAGCACTTATTCAACATTTACCTCAACCAAAATGAAAAAAAGAAGAAGAAGAAGAACATGAAATTCAGTAGAGATTATTTACCTTAAAGTTGTACACTTAATTGCCTTAATTAACCATCATGAATTGTCACTTAAATTGCTTGAAAGATTCAAAGACATAAAAGGAAATGAGAGGGAGTATTTTTCTGGTTTTCTCCTCTCAAAATTGAAGACACTTCAATCTCTCACACACAATCTCTCATCACATGTTTAGCTTATATAATAACAAGGTAAAATTCCCTATTTGGTCCCTTAAGAGTTTGCATGTCACACAATGAACACCCTCCTTTTTGCATGCTATAAAGTGACCCCTCCAATAAATCTTTTTCTTAAATCAACCTTTTCATATATTCCTTCTCTTAAATTGACCCCTAAATTATTCATTTATTCACATTTGCCCCTAAAGATGCCATAATTACAAATTTACCCCAAAATTAATACTTTTTACTTCAATTATACCCTTGAATATTATTATACCAACATAATAATTTAATTACGCCCTTATAAAATTCATACCATATAATTTACACATTTGTCACATAATTAATGATAACTTAATAACATTTTTGCCCTAATCAATATCTTAACTCTTAATAATTCATCCAATAATACTCAATTAGACTTAAATAACATGTAATTGCCCTTGAATTCTACTAGGGCCTGTTTTGGGTCCTTACATAAAGATTTTATATAAGAATAATATAAAGATCAATATAAGAACTATCATACTTCTTTAACCTTTTATCATGATATAATGTTTTTCTTTTACTTTGAATTAGGCCTACACTATTCTAATGAAGTGGATAACGGGCTAAACAATTGCACCTAAAGGTACCTGAGATATCCTAAGGTATAAAATAGAAGACCTAAATGGGGTCAGCTATTACACCCAAATGTATTAGAGATCCCCAAAGGTATAAAATAAAATACCCAAATGGGGTCAAACAATCGAAACTGCAAATTAGCCTTATAGGCATGCCTATCTATCCATATCCTAGACACAATGTAGGCAGTTAAATCTTTTTACTATATCTCTCTTTACTTTACTTAACCCTGTTCAAACATATATATATATATATATATATATATATATATATATATATATATATATATATATATATATATATATACATACTCATGTGTAACTATGTAAAGGTTAATCATATATCTGTTCATGTATAACTTTTCTATAAACATGTGATCTTGTACATTATTGAGTATTGTTATTCTGCACTTGTAATCAGTTCAAGGCATGCAACTCTTTACAATCATGTACATATACATATGTGCATACATCTATTTATAACTATGAACATGATATTGCATACATGCTTGAGTATAGATATGATGTATTTTTAATCCAAAAAAAGTATGTAAAATCATCATATACAGAGGAAAGTGATGTTTATTATCATCAAATTCCAAGCTTCTTTATTCCAAATTATGTATGTGTGTATGTCTATAACATATTTTCTTTAAAGTGTACTTTACAATTAGATTCACATAATAGCATGTTTATATCTTCATGTTTACACAGAAACATACATTACTATTGACCTTATATGATATGTTCATCGTTACTATAATTATATGGAAACAACATGTATATACCTTATTATTTCATAAATACACATCTATACCATACACTATGTAACAATACTATACATCTTATATTTACAATGCATAATCATTTATCAAGCTTAGAATTGTGTGTTGAACATATATGATCAAATTATTGTATTCAATAATGATTATTCAATTATACACATCACACCTTTTTTCCAAGGTTGTCACTTAGTCCTTATCTCCTCATATTTTGTTCATATCTACACACGCACACACACACACGCACGCACACACACACACACACACACATATATATATATATATACATGTAGATGTACAATCTTAAATACACATATATATGCAAATACGTGTAAGTACATAACACTATAACTATAGGTTCTTTCATGATGACATAAGAGTATAAACATACAATTATAACTATACTATTTCCAAAAAGTAACATTTATTATGATTGTTCATATACTAAATATATATCTACAAGTTCCTTTAAATTCATAATTAGTTTTACATTAAAGTGTATCCTTTTCTCTATATACTTGCACCATATTTTATACCATTTCTTCATTATTAAATTAGCCTACATATCTTTAGTTTCTCTTTTAAAGCCTATTAGAATCATAAATATATCTAATTATATGCCTTTTTAAACAAACATGTTGATTGAGTTCTTAAATAATTTAGCAAAGTGATTTAAATACTCAAGTAATTATATGAGATGGCATTTCAAAATTCCATAGGCAGATTCTAGTGGCTAGTTTGTACACTAAATTAGATGTATTAAACGATAATTTTAAGAGAAATGATATTTTATAAATGTATTTTTCAATATTTATGCTTTTTGGAATATTAAAATTAAAATCATTATCACTTCTAAATCTCAATATAATCAAGAAATAGTATAAGATGTTCCCACTACCATGGCAGCAAGTATAACCAATTTAAATCTAATATATAACCACTATAGAGATATATTTAAAATTCAATATCTTTATATGAAATTTATATATAGAATTCTAGATTAAAAACCAATTGGACTTATTAAATTTTATATTCTACAACTCAAATTATAAGCAAAACACTCCTACTAGGTCAAACTAACCCAAAGATAGATTTTTATATCAATTAGAAAATTCGTAAAATAAAAATGGGTGTAGAATTAGACATACATTCCTTCATAATAATTGTGCTTATATTTGCCTAGTTTATCTAGAATTTCTTACCATAGCATTTAGACTTCTCTACAAAAAGTTATGTGCAAAATATTAAAATCCGCTTACTGAATACATATTACAACTCACATTTGATTTCAATATAAAATTAAGTAGACATAAAGGTAGAATCAAACAAAGGTTTCTTCTAAAATGTTATAGGACTATATCTTAGGTTAATATACCAATTAGAATTACCAAAATTGGAGTTATAAAACTCGAGATATATCAAAATACTGAAACTTGTTCCTAGTGAACAAAAATAGATTTTTTGCTTTTTTAATCTCTAACTAAATAACACAATGTAAGATATAATCCTGTAGATATGAACCTTAAAACTATGTTATCAACTCAAAATACATTCCATCACACATTTTATCCACATTTTTAAAATTAAATCTACATGCAATATAAGTAAAGATCCCTAACCTTTAATGGACACCAAATCTTCCATCAAGCCTTATTTCTCTTGACTTCTTCTTCTTTATCTTTCATTTTTATGGCATTTCTTAAAGATTCCTCATCCCAAACCCTCACATCAAAGTTCCAACAACTTAAGAGTGTTCTAATTAGTGAGGAGGTTGAATTCAAAAGAGAGAAAAGATAGAGATTTAGGGATTTTTTAAGAGAGAAAGATTGTGTGTGTGTGAACGATGAAGATCTTTGGGAGAGAGATGGGTTTTCTTCCATTTTCCTCTTCAAATTTTCCACTCTTTTAGAACTAAGAAATAAGTCTTCTCTCTCCTTCATGCAAATTCTTAAAATTAAATAACATGGTAAAAATTCCTGACACTTCCTCTTCTTTTTGCATCTTAGAAAGCTATCCCTCTTTATCTCTTTCTTTTAAGTTTTGCCCTATTCTTACTCTCTTTCCTTTAATTACACCCCAAATTCCTTTATTTTATTGATTTAACCCACTAATACTTAATTATATCACAATATACCACTTAATAATAATTTCTTTTCAATTGCACCCTTGTATACAAAAATTTTAATTGAATCTCTAACCTTTTACCACATAGGACCACTAATCATTATTGTCTTAACTTATAATAATTCCTCTAATTATGCTTGATTAGGCATTAATAACTTGATAATGTCCTTAAATTCTAATAGGGCCTATTTGGGGTCCTTATAATTACCCTCATAGTCTATAGAAAATCCAAGGAAAAATGTGAGTGTAATTATTTTAAGAAGTGAAAAAGAGTTGGAGTAGCCTTTGCCAAAGAAGGATAACTAGAAAATAACAAAAGAAGTGGAAAAAGAGGTATAAATTAAAGAAAAAGAACAACCCAAAGATAAAAATTCAAAACAGCCCCCTGTTTTAGTTATACAACCCCCATTTCCAAAATGATTGTCCAAATCAAAGTAGGGGAAGGAAGAGAAAGATATCTTTGAGACTTTTTGCAAGGTTGAGATAAATATTCCTTTGCTTGATGCTATCAAACAAATATCTCGATATGCTAAATATCTTTAAGACCTATCTGCTAATAAGAACAAGCTGGTTGGGTATGAAAAACTAACTGTTGGTGAGAATGTTCCAATTGTACTTGAAGGAAAAATGCCTAAAAAATATAGAGATGAAGGTATGTTTGCTATTTCCTGTAAAATTACACTTTAAGCATTAAGAGAGTTATGCGTAATTTAGGTGCATCTATAAACATTATGTCCAAGTCTATTTATTCTTCTTTAAATGTTAGATCCTTAAAAGAAACAAGAGTAGTAATCACACTTGTTAACCGATCAATTGTTTATCCTAACTGACTATTGGAGGATGATTTAGTTTAGGTTAATAGCTTAATTTTCCTTGTTGATTTTTATGTAATTGACATGGACGTTGATGAAAAATCTTTAGAATTATCTGATATTTTATTTGGAAGACATTTCCTTCAAATAGTTAGGACAAAAATTAATGTGCATAAAGGTACTCTTACTATGCAATTTGATGGTGAAGTAGTGCAATTTAATGTTTATAATGCCAAGAAATATCCATGTAAAGTGTCTTTTATATGTGGGATTGATATCAATGAGCCTTTGACCTAATAAATTTTTTAAATTAGTAGGGATGGTAAGTTATAGGTTGCTTTAGATGAAAATGTAGATAAGGACAAAATTGATGCACTTAAAGAGGAGCTAAATTTAGAAGAAAAATTGCAAGAAGTGGTGTTGGAGTCGGTGGCCTTGAAGCTAGTAGTAGTGAACCTAATCCTTTGGAGATGCCCAGTACTAACAAAAAGCTTTTTTCATCTATTTTGCAGGCACCTAAATTATAGCTGAAGGTGCTAGCCAATCACTTGTAATATGCCTACTTAAGTGAGGAGAAAACACTTCTAGTAATTATCTCTAATAAGCTGAATTCAAAGGAAAAATGTTGTTGAATGAAGCTTTAAGGGAGCATGAAGAGGAAATTAGATGGACTATTATTGATATTAAAAAAATAAGTCAATCCACATGAATTCATAGAATCCACTTAGAGGGAAACATCAGGCAAAGTAGACAAGCTAAAAGGCATTTAAACAAGTTAATGATGGATGTACTTGAAATGGAAAATCAAAAGATGTTGGATGTAGGAGTGATTTACCATATCTCATATAGCAAATGGGTGAGCCCTATTAGTAGTTATGCCTTAGGGCAAACATTTATTCCTTTATTTTGTTGGGAATTATAGGTTACATGCATCTCATACATAAGCGAAATTTAAAATTTTTAACGAATAGATATGATCTTGCCATGAATTTACAATATATGTATTAATGGGAATAAGAAAATCACCTTTGATTTTTGTTGAATAATTGATTTTCCTTCTCATCGGGTTGTCGCAAACCACAATGTCCAAAGTTAAACATCTCCTATGAGTAATCCACACTAGAGAAGGATTGAATGAACCAACAAAGAGGGAATACAAGGCTGGCCGAAATACCTTGATGCTAGTAAGGAGAAAGTGGTGTCTAGGGTTTTGAGAATACGAGAAAATTCTTCTCTCTTAATTGTTCACCTTATTACCTTAAAACCCTATCACTTGGATTTTTATAGTTAGGTTAAAATCCAACTTCATAATAGGATTGGGCTCTTTAAAATTGTTGGAGAAATATTAAATGGGCTTCTGAAATTATTAATAATTTATTTGGGCTCAATTAAATCCAATTTAAGTCCTTTCACAAAAGACTATGCACAAAACCCACAAACTAGGCCCTTTGTGCATATACTTGGATTTAATCACCCAAAGGAATTCCAAATCCATCCAAATTAAATATGTAGGCTCCATAACACTTATAAAATATATTTAATTTATTTTGGTCCAATAATTAGGCCTTTAAGGCCTTTTGTCTGTAGTTGGCATGAAACCCTTCCTCTGAAAGGTTTATGTGCTAAAGCCATTCTTCTGGGCCTCTTTTAATTTCTCCAATAGATCTATTAATTATTATATGAGCCCTATAACACTTATAGTCCAATAATAATTAATTATGAAATACAATATTTCAATTAATTCCATTTTACAGAATATTTCTAAAAGGTTCTGCGAACAATTTTACTTGATCATAATTAATTAAACTCTTTAATTAATTATTCTCTTATTCACTTCTCTATTCCAATAATAATATCAAATATTATTATCCTTGTCATTTTACCATTTTATCCTTTTCTCTATATGTGTGTGACCTATTGAGTTCCTATCCATATTGGCAGTATAATATGTACTTGTGAGTTCTATTCTAAACTCACATGATTTAAACTCCTATAAATAATTTTATCAATCCTTATTGATATTTATGATTCACTATTATACAAGTAATGAGCGGCCTCTAGTTAGGCATCATGACTACCCAAATATCAAGGAAGTCAAGTGGTTTAACTATACCCTTCCATAGAAAAAGTTACCATACAATTACTCCTTTCACCACTCTTATCTCAATTAGATTTTGAGTATGGATTTCTGTCAACTCATATAAATCTATGTATGTTCTATTAATTTAACCATTGTTCCCAAAATGTTGTTTATGGATCTCTATCTTGGCATATTACTCTGGCCAAAGATTCTCTGAACAAGGCAATTATAGAATCATGCGAGATAACTTCCCTTAATAAATCTGGGATGGTGAATCTTTTATCAATCACTCAACTATCTTCAAGTAGGTCATGATATACCCAACCTCCTAACTATGTTCACCCCTAGTTGAAAGTAATCAATTATGGAGTCAAAGTATACCACTTGCTACTTAAGATAACCTTGGTGATCTCAAGTCTACGGATACTTGCACAATTGCTATGAAGAGATTCCTCACTGACATAAATTTAATATTCATGTGAGGATTCTCTTCACAGGTCTCCAATGAACTTGTTCTTCTAACAAGCATCCATATGTTAGCTTTCATTATCTTCCATAATCACAGTTATAATAACCACTACTTGAACCATTTATGAAGCATAACATGTGCTAGTATGTCCGAATTAACAATGTCCTATCTTGTTAATTCTATAACTAGGGATATTTAGAAATTAACACATTTGCATGCAATAGACATCTCATATCATGAAAACTTCATGATTGCCTTTGTACTGTGTTTATAATATCTAGGACTTCATTTATTAATTTAAGATTTACAAACTCATTTATTTAAACATAGCATTAATAAATGAATGATGCCTTTTATTAAGAAAATGAATTCATACATATGAAACATATCCATATTACATGGGCTCTAGGGCATACTCTCTAACAATCTCTCACTTGCACTAGAGCCAATCACTCATATGTCTTAGATCCATGCTATTTATATGGTGATCATGGTTTATCTGGGAAAGTGCTTTAGTGAGGGGATCCACCACATTATCATCTGTGGGGACCCTTTCTATTTTCACATAATTTCTAGCTACTATTTCCTTTATGAGATGGTAGCATCCGAGAACATGTTTGGATTGCTAATGAGACCATGGTTCCTTTGCTTACGCAATGGCTCCATTGTTGTCACAATATAAAGGAATCGGATCAACAATGCTACGCACCACTCCTAGTTCAGATATGAACATTTTAATCTAGACTGCTTCTTTGGCTGCTTTTGAAGCAATAATGTACTTAGCTTCTGTCGTGGAATCAGCAGTTGTTTCTTATTTGGAACTTTTCCAACTACCTGCCCCTCCTCTCATTATGAACACAAAACCAAACTGTGATTTACAATCATCTTTGTCATATTGGAAGCTGGCATCTGTATACCCATTTACTTCTAAACTAGCCTCCCCATATACCAAGAATATATCCTTAGTGCTTCTCAAGTACTTAAGGATATTCTTGATAGCTGCCCGGTGTTCCTCTCTAAAATTGGATTGGAATCTGCTTGTGATACTCAAAGCAAATGCTACATCTGGACGTGTACATAACATAGCATACATGATAGAACCAATTGCAGATGCATATGGAATTCTATTCATGCTCTCTCTATCCTCTAGTTTCTGTGGACATATAGACTTAGAAAGGTGTTTCCCATGAACCATGGGTATAAACCCTTTCTTATAGAGATCCATATTAAACCTCTTCAATACTTTATCTATGTATGTACTTTGAGAAAGACCTAGCAACCTATTAGATCTATCTCTATAGATTCTTATTCCCAGAATATAAGATGCTTCTCCAAGGTCTTTCATGGATATTGCTTGAATAACCATATTTAAATAGATTGGAGAAGAGAAATGTCATTTCCCATGATCAATATGTCATCCACATATAGAACTAGGAAGACAATTACACTCCCACTGACCCCTTTATACATACAAGGTTCATCTTCATTATGTGAGAAGCCAAACTCTTTGATTGTCTCATTGAATCGTATGTTCCAGCTCCTAGAGGCTTGCTTTAATCCATAAATGGATCTTTGAAGCTTGCATACCTTTTCTCCATTTCCTGATGTGAACCCTTCTGGTTGTGTCATATATACACATCCTTAGTCAGATTTCCATTTAGGAAAGATGTCTTCACATCCATTTGCCAAATCTCATAATCATAATGAGCTATAATGGCTAAAAGTATTCTTATAGACTTAAGCATTGTTACAGGAGAAAAGGTTTCATCATAGTCAATACCTTCTTTTTTACGATAGCCTTTTGCTAGTAAGGGAGCTTTATAGGTAGCTATATTACCTTCCATGTCGATCTTTTTTTTGAAAACCCATTTGCACCCTATGGGTTTTATTCCTTCAGGTTGTTGAGTTAAAGTCCATACTTTATTCTCATACATGGAGTCCATTTCAGACTGCATAGCCTTAAGCCATAAATTACGTTCGGAACTGTTTAAAACTTCTTGATAGCTTGTAGGCTCATTGTCCTCTACTACGGTTATGCCTTTATCCGAATCAATATGAAATCTATATCTCATTGGGATAGAACGCATCCTAGTACATGTTATAGGATTTTGTGTATAATCAAGTTCAACTATAATCTCATCATTATGAAATTCAGTCTCGGGTTCAATCGATTGATCTACTTCTATTTGTGTGTCTTGAACTTCACCAAGTTCAATTTTACTCCCACTGTCCTATTATAGGAGAAATTCTCTTTCTAATAAGACACATGCATGGAAACAAACACCTTTTATTTTAAGGGATGGTAGAAATAATATCCAAACATTTCTTTTGGATATCCTACAAATAAATATTTGTCAGACTTAACATCAAGTTTGTCTGACATTGTCCTCTTCACATAAGCAGGACAACCCCATACTTTCATATGAAAAAGTGTAGGTTTCTTTTTATTCCACACCTCATATGGAGTAACATCAACCGATTTATTAGGAACTCTGTTTAACACATAAACTGCAATGTCTAGTGCATATCCCCAAATGGACTTAGGCAAGTCTACTCGGCTTATCATGGATTGAACCATATCTAATAGTGTTCGATTTCTCCTCTCAGATACACCATTGTGCTGTGGTGTATATAGTGGAGTCAATTGAGATAAAATCGCATTATATCTAAGATAATCTTGAAATTATTGACTTAAGTATTCTCTACGTCGATATGATCTAAGTGTTTTAATACTCTTGCCAAGTTGCTTCTCTACTTCATTTTTGAATTCTTTAAAGTTTTCAAATGCTTCTGATTTATATTTCATTAGATAGATATATCCAAATCTGGAGTAATCATCTATGAAAGTAATGAAGTAGGAGTAACCTCCTCTAGCATGTGTAGTCATTGGACCACATACATCTGAATGTATTAAGTCCAAAACCCTTTTAGCTCATTCTCCTTTACCAATAAAGGGAGCTTTTGTCATTTTTCCCAATAAACAAGATTCACATGTATCAAATGATTCATAATCAAATGATCCCAAATCACTTGACTTGTGTAATTTGGTTATGCGTTTATCATTTATATGTCCTAAACAACAATGCCATAAATATGAGGTATTTAGATTATCTTGGTTCATTCTCTTGGTATCCATATTATGCACTTCTTTAATTAAATCAAGAACAAATATACCATTATCAATGATAACTTTTGCATAAAACATATTGTTCTTAAAAATGTAACAACATTTGTCCTTTAAAGAAATGTCATAATCGTTCAATAAACAACTGAAAGATATAATACTTTTGGATAAAGCTGGAACATAATAACAATTATTTAATTCCAATATTAATCCACTTGGAAGAGGCAAATGGTAAGTCCCCACAACTATTGTAGAGATGTTTTGTCCAGTAGCTAACTGCAAACATATTTTTGCCTTTCCAACTCTTCTAAAGCTTTTAAGCCCCTGTAGATCATTACATAAATGAGATCCATATTCGGTATCTAATACCCAAGATTGTTTTGAAGCAATAGAATAAGTATTTATTTCAATCATATGAATACCCGAAGTAGAAGCATCAGCTTGCTTCTTCTCCTTGAGAGAATCTAGATAGGCCTTGCAGTTACGCTTCCAATGACCATATTTTCCATAATGGAGGCAAGTTCCTTTAGGATTCTCTTTCTTGGAAACCTTCTTCTTGGAGATCCCACCATTCTTTGGTTACACCTTGGTTATCTTTTTCTTCTTCTTCTGCTTATTGCTTTTAGCAAAAGTGACAATGATGAAACTTTTTGAATTCTTCATGAAGGATCCATTAGCTGTTTTAAGCATGTTGGTTAACTCAGGAATGGTGACTTGGATCTTGTTCATGTTGAAGTTAAGCACAAATGGTGCATAAGTTGAAGCCAATGAGTACAAGATTAAATCTATGTATAGATCATTATCCATTACATAGCCAAGTCTACTCAAATGCTCAATATACCCATACATCTTCAATGCATGAGTAGCAGCCGAAGTGCCTTCCATCATTTTGCAGCTAAATAAAGCTCGAGCAATCTCATATTGCTCAATTCTAGCCTGAGAAGAATAAAGCTCCTCTAGATATAAAATGATGGTTCTAGCATCCATCATCTCATATTGCTTCTGAAGCTCTAAGGACATAGCACCCAACATCAGACATGTTATTGCTTCACTATCCTCCATGTATTTTCGATAAGTGCCCTTCATCTCATAAATGGCATCATCTGATGGAAGTGGTGGTGGATCTTTATCCAAGACATAATGGATCTTTTCAGCTTTGAGAACAATTCTCACTTGCCTGATCCAGTTAGAATAGTTATTGCCAACCAGTTTGTTATCCAAGATTGATCATATATTAATGTTTGATGTGCTCATGATGATGACCTAGATGTGAAAAAGAAAACATATGAGAGTATGTTCATATATATGTATGCATTAATTAGGTCTTTAATTAATCCATTTACTCCCACTATTTTATTACGAATTAATAGCCCTCACTATATAATTCAAGAAAACTCGATGGTTTTCTTAGTGGGCCAATATCCAATCCTTGATATGTAATTTGACCTTAACTGTGGCCAACAAGCCAAACTCCATACTCTTGAAATGTAGGTATCTCTATACCAATTGTGTCGCTACTCAACTATTGGATCATTAGGTTATCAACTCTTGATACATGCATATCATATATGCATTCTCTAATCTTGCCTCTAGAACCATTAACCTTGACTGTGGTTAACAAGCTAATGGGCTAGCTAAGATGACCTATTTAATTAGATTTGAACATATTCAATATAATGTGAGCTTGACTGTGGTCAACAACCCACACTATAAAGAACTCTGGTTCTCCTCAAATTAATTGAAGGCTTATATACCTTAGTATTAGTGTGAGGGATTTTAGTTAATTAAGTCTCATCATATATGGTTGTCATACATTAGTATGCATCCGATATCTATCACATTAATATAAGCATACAAATATGGTATAGTTATGGAATTTACTACATTGATTTCCCCAAGCCAAAAGGGAAATCAAAAGGTCACACCTAGGTAGTATGCATGATTCAAACAAGTAAAAATAATTACATTATCTTCAAACTTGTTGAATCTCCATCCGGCCCATCTTGCTCCTTGATAGTGGTCTCCATCTCTATCTCTAATTCTAATCTAAGTAATCTAATTACATATTATAATTTGAAAAGGAAATACAAACAAAAAACAAGTGGCCAAGACATGAAAGTCCTCATTGGGCCAAAAGATGCATTATGCTGAATCACATTGGGCCTTTGTCCATAACTATCCATCATGTGAATCATACACCTTTATATGTATATCTAATGTATAAAATAAAATATATAATGGATTACTAACTTTGTTTCAACTCTTGAAATGTACTTTTGAGTTATTTTAATAATGTGATCAAATTAGGAAACTTTTTCCATTTTAGAAACTTCCATTTTAGGAAACCTTTTTGCATGCATGTGTTCTTGCTTTAATAATCAATCCAATTGATTAATAATTATTTTAATTTATTATTTAATTAATTAATCATAATAAATAATTAATAGAATTAATTTTGGGCTTAAGATTAAGGATAGGCCAAAACCCACAAAATTAAACCCTAAATGTGTTCACACACAAACTAGTTTTGTCTCTATTGGACCATTTGGGCCTTTTGGAATGAGCCAAGCACACTCCAGTCCTTAAAACCCATTAATAAACTTAAATATAGTTTATAATATTTTATTTAAATCAGCTCCTTGGGCCCACCAAGTCATTCACTAATTTAAATCAAGTTCGTAAACATAATTAAGCCTATTAAGTGGTTTTAATGAATTATAATTAATCCAATTAATTTAAGGCCCATTTTAATTAATCCAATTAATTGAAAACACAATAATATATCAGATTTAGAATATTAAAAATCATTCTAAACATGAACACACCAAAAACATACCAAGAACACACGAAGAACACCAATATATCGAACTTTTCGACTAAACTAGTTTTCATTCAAAACTTATTTGATTTTAATTTTGTTTGATCCTGTGGCTTAATATCACCTATTAAACACATAAAGTATCATCAAAATAATCTTATAGTGGATCAATAAAAATTAATTTAAAACAGCCCCTAAACTTTTATTCAAAAATAAAAGCCATTCACGCCATTCTCTATTATTCTTTTCTCAAAAGAATCATTTTTATTTTTTGTTTTATATATTTGATCACTTACATCCAGAAATCAATATTTCTCATTCATGGAAAATCAAATATGATATTTTAAATATAATGAAATAAATAACTCAAAAATAAAAACTATTTCGCATAAAAATATAGAATTGTAGATTCGTGGCAAAACCGAGGCTCTGATACCATGTTGGGAATTATCGGTTACATGCATCTCATACATAAGCAGAATTTAAAATTTTTAATGAATAGATCTGATCTTGCCATGAATTTACAATATACATATTAATGGGAATAAGAAAAATAACTTTTGATTTTTGTTGAACAGTTTATTTTCCTTCTCACCGGGTTGTCGCAAACCACAGTGTCCAAAGTTGAACACCTCCAATGAGTAATCTACATTAGATAAGGATTGAATGAACCAATAAATGGCCAATACAAGGCTGGCCAAAATTCCTTGATGCTAGCAAGGGGAAAGTGGCGGCTAGGGTTTTGAGAATGAGAGAAAATTCTTTTCTCTTAATTATTCACCTTATTACCCTAAAATCCTATCACTTGGATTTTTATAGTTAGGTTAAAAATCCAACTCCATAATAGAATTAGGCTCTTTAAAATTTCTGGAGAAATATTAAATGGGCTTCTGAAATTATTAATAATTTATTTGGGCTCAATTAAATCCAATTTAAGTCCTTTCACAAAAGACTATGCACAAAACCCACAAACTAGGCCCTTTGTGCATATACTTTGAATTAATCACCCAAATGAATTCCAAATCCATCAAAATTAAATATGTAGGCTCCATAACACTTGTGAAATATATTTAATTTATTTTGGTCCAATAACTAGGCTTCTAAGGCCTTCTGTCTGTAGTTGGCCTGAACCCTTCCTTTGAAAGGTTTCTACACCAAAGCCATTGTTTTGGGCCTCTTTTAATTTCTCCAATAGATCTATTAATTATTATATTAGCCCTATAACACTTATATTCCAATAATAATTAATTATGAAATAAAAATCTCAATTAGGTCCATTTTACATAACATTTCTAAAAAGTTTTGCGATTAATTTTACTTCATCTTAATTAATTAAACTCTTTAAATAATTATTCTCTTATTCATTTCTCTATTCCAATAATAATATCAAATATTATTATCCTTGTCATTTTACCATTTTATCCTTTTCTCTATATGTGTGTGACCTATTGGGTTCTTGTCCATATTGCTAGTATAATATGTAATTGTGAGTTCTATTCAAAACTTACATGATTTAAACTCCTTTAAATCATTTAATCAATCCCTATTGATATTTATGATACACTAATATACAAGTCATGAGCGGCTTCTAGCTAGGCATCATGACTACCCAAATGTCAGGAAAGACAAGTGGTTTGACTTTACCCTTACATAGAAATAGTTACATTGCAATTACTCATTTCACCACTCTTATCTCAATTAGATTCTGAGTATGGATTTCTATCAACTCATATAAATCTAATTTTGTATATTCTATTAATTTAACCATTGTTCCCAAAATGCTCTTCATAGATCTCTATCCATCTTGGCATATTACTTTGGCCGGAGATTCTCTGAATAAGGCAATTATATAATCATGCGAGATAACTTCCCTTAATAAATCTAGGATGGTGAATCTTTTGTCAATCACTCAACTATCTTTATATAGGTCATGATATACCCAACGTTCTAACTATGTTCACCCCAGTTGGAAGTAATCAGTTATGAAGTCAAAGTATACCACTTGCTACTTAAGATAACCTTGGTGCTCTCAAGTCTAAGGATACTTGCACAACTGGTACGAAGAGATTCCTTACTGACATAGATTTAATATCCACGTGAGGATTCTCTTTGCAGGTCTCCATTAAACTTGTTCTTCTAACAAGTATCCACATGTTAGCTTTGATTATTTTCCATAATAACAGTTATGAGAACCACTGCTTAAACCATTCAAGAAGCATAACATGTGCTAGTCTATCCGAATTAATAATGTCCTGTCTTGTTAATTCTATGACTAGGGATATTTATATATTAACACATTTGCATGCAATAGACATCTCATATCATGAACACTTTATAATTGACTTTGCAATGTGTTTATAATATCTAGGACTTCATTTATTAATTTAAGATTTACAAACTCATGTATTTAAACATAGCATAATAAATGGATGATGTCTTTTATTAAGAATATGAATTCATACATATGAAATACATTCCTATTACATGGCCTCTAGGGCATACTCTCTAACATATTTAATGTTATATTTCATTTTATAAAATTGGGTTTTCTACATGTTATTATATTGTTTGCATGTTACATTATGATAATGTTTATAAATAACATTATAATGTTATTTTAACTATCCATATTTATTTATCATTAATGGAATAATGATAAATAAAAACTAGTATGAGTTTGATTGATAATCATGTGATGATTATATATGGTGATACAAAACAAACTTATAGGTACTTATTAGAGAATGGGTACTGGGTAGACCTACTATAATATATTACATTGATTAATATCATTAGTGATCTCATAATAATTATGTTATCGATCCTTAGACCTGAGATTATCATAATATCCTACATGACGAACATTATGTTTTGAAATAATCAAACATTATCTTTAATCCAATAATCATAATGAGAATAATGCAGCGGATAGTGAATAATCAGTAAGGAATTTATCCCTTTTATGAGAGAGACATCTATTTGGCCCCACGATAAGTAGGATTGAGAAATGCATGGCCATGCTCAAATGAATTATTGGAGTAATCAGTATCATTTGATATTTTCGGTCTATTTAGTAATTGAAAAATAATATGTCTAAACTATATAAATTTGACATAGATGATGACTTATGTTCAAACAAGATATCATGTGACAAAAGAATTATAGCATGTTCTATTGATTATGGTAAAATTGAATTATAAATACTCATATTTTTTAAGTAGTTATAATGTCTTGTTAGAGACCATTAATGACTTCTAGGCCCATGATGGGATTAAGCCCCAGTGCTAACACAATATAAACCTATTAGGTCACACACATACAATGTGATGAATGGAATAAAGGTTAATTCGAGCGTTTTGAATTTTATTTTGTGACAAATTAAAATTCAAAATAAAAAATTTTAAAGTTAATATTATAATTCATATTTTAAATAAGAAATAAAGTATTTCTTATTTTAGTAAGCTCAACAATTTTTCTCTCTAAATTAGGATTAGGTCACCTATATATATATATATATATATATATATATATATATATATATATATATATATATATATATATATATATATATATATATATATATATATATATATATATATATATATATATATATATATATAGTTTAAACCCTAAGCATACTAAATTAAAGTGGAAGACATCATTTTTTTATACAGATAAAAATTTTGTTTTTCTATAAGTTTAAGAAGAATATAAAAATATCAAATAGTAGCTGCCGAGGAAAGGAGCTAACACCTTATGAGACTCCAACCATCGCATTCGAGTTTGGATATCGGTAAAGGGTGTTCATATTGTATGAGACAACATATGCAAAATCAAATTTTCTATGCTTTAAGAGTTTGGTAATTATTACATCCACTCTTTTGAATTAATTAGATTACATAGATCCCATTGGGTTTCATATTTTTTCGCTGCTTTATTGTTTTATTTTATTTTATCAAAACCTAACAATGGTATCGGAGCCATTTGTGAGTTCAATTGATTTAGTTATCATTTTTTATATGTATATGATTATATAAAATCGATTACATGTGATATGATTAGAATGTATGTTCATACATTATAAGTTAATAACTATTTTAATCATTAAAATTAATCCATTTGTTTGAGATATGAAGGATATCAATCTCTTTGTATAAGATATGAATGTAATTAATCAATTAATATTTATAATATTAATTATATAGGTTGCGAAATTGATAGATATTAATATGATTAACATGTGTGTGATAATTCTAATGTAATATGATTAAACAAATTATCATGTGATTAAATGTGTAATCAATATTTAATTTTTTCTATTGGTATTCTATATCGATAAGTGAATATTTGATGTGATTAAACAATTGCTGATATGATTGGTAGATTTGATTTTTAAGGATACATAATAGGGATTTAAGGCAGAAAATTGTTAATGTGATTAATGATATCTAATCTTAGTGCCTTATATATCGTTAAAGTTATTCTTTGATAAATTTAATACATCAATTTAATCCAATTAACTGAGCATGGTATGAGATGACTTGATTTTATTTGATGTGTGCATGATGTCTTTGCATGGCCAAATTGAGACCTTTATAATGGTATTTATTTTATTTATTCATTTTATGGGTTTGTAATTTTAAATACGACCTACGTGTCATTCTTTTGTTTGAATTTTATTTTACTAATAGTTTTAATAGAATAGCTTATTTCATTATTGTAATGAAGACAAAAGAACTTTATGAAGACCAAGAAAGGGATCAATCAAATTCCATGATGATAGAGGTGCAAAGTGAAAATTGTTGGTCATGACAAGTTCATGTAATTCCACTTAGGATTGACCTTTGATCTTCATATTGGCCTATGAAAATTATATAGTTTCTGGCTATGCTATGACACATTTTAAATATTAAACATATTATGTGATACCCTATGCTCGAACATGGGTCCTAAAATCGGTATGCTACTATGGCTAAACTCATATGGTTATTTTAAGCTGTTTATTTCCTTATAAATGAAAATGTACAATTTTAGCTTAAGTTAAAAGCCTAATTAACTTTAATACCAAAATATTACTATTCATTTAGTAAAATTTTTGGGCAGCATAATAGCTACAAAATCATGTTACACAAACTTCCAAAGTGTCAAAATCACACTCCCAATATTCAATCACCTCTTCCAATACTTAAATAACAACACAAACACTTCTAACGATAAAATCACAGGACATTAATAAGATAATTATTTACATAATTAAAACTCAAATACAATATTATTATTTATAATCACATGTTCTTTATTTTCTAATATTCATTATGTTTCATGCTACATGCTTTAAATGATTAGTATTATAAAGCCCTAATTTTGACCCTAGTAGAAAAGCATGATTAAATTATAATATTCATGATTAATGTTTAATTAATAAGGAGAAACTCAATTTTGGGTTAAAAGGGGCAAAGTGGTAGTTTTATTTATGTTATGTATATGAGTTATTAAGTATGATTAATTTTATAAGGTTACAATTGAAATAAAGAAAATAGAATTGTGGGTCAATTAAAAAAGAAGGAAATATGGGGTTAATTTTATAAGAGCGAGAAAGGAGAGGGGCGTCTTATTGTATGCAAATTAATGAAGGACCAAAAGGGAACTTTTCCTCCCTTTTTTAAAGTTTAAAATTCTACATGTTAGAGAGAGAAATATAGATATTGGGTTATGTTATTGGTTAGTCTTCGTCTCTCATTCATCTCTTATCTCTCTCTCTAAATTTTTGAGTTTCATCTCTAAGATTTTTAGGGGAAAATTCTGCTGCATGCTAATTGATTTAGATGTTTTGAAAGGGAAATTTTAAGGTAATGGGTTCATCTCTTATCTCCTTCCTTCATTTTCTTTTTTAAAGTATAAATACATCTTAATGAAGAAGAAATTAGGGTTTAATGCAAGAATACATGGCCATATGTAGAAAAAGAAGGAGGAAGTAAGAAAAATAAAGGCAAAGAAATTGTTTAGGATTGAAGTAAAGGAAAAGGGTATTCGACCAAGGCATGGGACTTGGTGTATATATGATTGCATTTATATTTAAATGTTGATTTTGATGAAATTAAGACTTAGTATACTATAAAGATAAGGAACTTTGATTATGCTCATATGAAAGGCTTGAATGATTAAGAAAAGTTAATCCCTAGATTAAAATTTTAAAAGTAGAATGCAAAAATATGTTTGTAAGGGAAATGTGTTAATATTAATCTCTAATTTTATAAATTTTCAATTTAACTTAAGTGTGTTAAAATGCTTGAAAAATTCCTTTGCTATCAAAAATTTGCATTTAAGTTCATATAACCTAGTGAGCTTGTTTTGGTAATATCTTGATTTACCGAAATGAAAATTGTTTAATTCCAATTAGATTAGAAACTAGACTTTAATATCTACCTTTTATATGAAGAAGACAAAGCCTAAATTTGACACTAAACCTACCTAAACTTAGATTGAAAACAGGAATAATCTGATGCCCTGTCATTGGAACAGTCTTTAGTAATTTGTAAATATATTGAAATTTGGATATGATAATGAGATGATTTTTAATGTTCTAGAAGTTAAAAATATACAGGAATAATTTTTCAGAAGGTTACATTTCCTAAAAATGATGTTTAATAGGTAAAAAATTGCAAACAAAATGAACTAGTAAATCTGCCTATAGGCAAGTTAAAGTACATGACTATAAGAATACATGTTCAATTACAATTAGTCATAGTGCTATATGAGATTGATAATACATGTTCATATACTAGAGATTGTATATCTGTTTATATGATAGTATGAGCACAACAAGTACAATAAAAGTCCAAGCTTGATAAGTAACTTGAATATGAATACAGTATTGCATGCAAATAGAGTTCAATTATGGATAGACAGGCATGCCTAAAGGGATATAGTTGCAGCTACTAGTGTTTGGCCCCATTTGGGTCTACCATTGTCCTCGTTTGGGACTACTGTTTGATCCCATTTGGATCTACTGAATTTAATACCTACGAGTATTTACATGATCGATACCTACTACTGTTCCTGTTATCCACTTTCAGAACTTAGGCAGGTGAAATTCCAATTTTAATTATGATTATAGTAATTTGAATAAAAGCATGAATGCTCAGATATTATTGTTGAACTACATGATTAGTTCTAATTGTAGCAAGTGTATCTCAAGTATAAATGCTCATAGTCTATCAATCCATCACATGAATTATATATACAGAGTTATATGTGTCCTTATATTGCCTTACTGATTACGTTTGTAATATTGCTAGAATTAATTATTCATTCATCATTGATATCTTATGTTATATATGATGCATGTTGAGTCTGTTTGTTGATGACTGCTATGAGTGGTCGTTCATCATAAATTGTTCGCCACCAACCTTTATTGCTTTGCATGGGTTATTTAATCTTTGTAGGTTCTGTGGATAAGACTTTTGCTCATAGGTGTTCTCTGTATCTGAAAAGGCCAACACAAGATTGTTAAGAAGTTGATGTAGGGATTTTATGATGAATATATTTGGTATAAATTTGGCATTAATAGGTGTATGTATGTAAAAATGTATCTAGTTTGGGCATGTTGAGTTATATATGCTCAGTTTTGTAAAGTGGATAGTAAATGTATGTTTTTTTAATCTAAAGCTATTATCATACCATATGATATGCATACTATAGTGCAAGTAAGTAGAACATGAGAATAGGGATAGTAATCCATGAATGCATATGATTTAAAGTATGTTAACAACTATATGTTAGTGTAAGCCCTAGCCCCAATGTATTGTTATAAAACACTTAAGTTAATAAATAAGGCATTTGTGTTTATCTATTGTATTCTTATGCATATCAAATGAAAGAACTATCCAAGAATGTTGTTTTAATTTAATTTATCATTTGTGAGACACATGGTTGTAAGACCTTGAAACAATTGAGACTGCATTCTAAATATCCCTAGATTGTCATAATTATGGGAATAACAAATGAATTAAGACTAGTATGCTCTCTCTGATAAGTTGAGTTATGTCTTTCAGATCATAAGGACTAGAGTGTCAATTAGAGATCATAAATACATGTTTATAACATGGTATATGGATTTGATCCGTTCATGATAACACTACATGGTATAAGTCATAAGTGTTTCTCATGTGCGAGTTTTGCATCGGAGTTCTTAGACCTAAAATCTCAATGAAACTCTTTATGAATTACTATATACTTTGACATACACCTAACACACTCGTAACAGAGTGACAAGTATAGGTATGCTTAGGTATGCCCTAATTCAAGTTAGAGAGCATGAGAGAAGTGAAGGGATTACCCCTCTTGATAAGAGAGAAAAATATCATCGGCCACTTGATCAATGAACTGAGAAGTGTATAGCCATGCCGAGATGAAATAATGAGAAATCATTATTTATCTAAGAGTTTAGTGTCACTGGAATATCAAGAAAGGAATTAGTATATATAAAGATGACTAGTTCTATCCTTATATTAATTCTGATATTTATGGGTAAGGGATTATGCAAAATTACATTAGGTCACTAAATGCCATTTACATTTTCATTTAATTTGGAATGCTATAATATCTTGCTAGAGAATATATTTATAGCCTTTAAATTAATTTATTAATTCATTACCAATATTAAATGGACCTATAGGATCACACACAAAGCATTGGGCTTAAAATATTTAAATAGTGTATTTGGCATGAATTTGGGCTTTTATTTAAAGTCAAATTAATGTATGTATCGGGTATTAAAATTGCTAATTAGACCACTAATGCAGCAGAGCTGGACTGATTCTCTTAAATAGTTTTTACTTTAAATAGCTAGCTGTTGAAGGCAAATCTATAAAACAGTTTTTTTTTGCCTTTAACAACTAGCTATTTAAGGCAAATCTATTAATTAGTTTTTTGCCTAGCTGTTTAAGGCAAATCTTTTGAATAATTGGTCCATGAGAGAGATATTCGGAATGTGCTAGGTTTATTTCAATTAATTAATTATTTATGTATAAATAAGGTAATTGAGTTTAAATCCTAAATAGTATATGAATCAATTAGCAACACTTAAATAGGGATTGTTATGGCCTAAATTCAAGCTACTTTCCTAGTTGAATTCGACACATGTTAAATCCTAAACAAGTGATGCACTTTTTATTAAATGACTAATGCCATTTAAATTTGAATCCTAATAAAGTTTGAATTAATTTAAATCACTTAATTAGGAAGTGATGGAGGCTAAAAAATACTCCTTATTCCAAGGGGATTTCGGCATTCAAATTTTTCTTAAATGAATGATATAAATTAATTAATTCTATTTTTTTGACCAGGGTTACAATTGATCTCTCTTGTGCCGCCACTCTCAAGTGAAAGAATTCTTTCTTCACCTCTTGTGTTCTTGGGCAGCAATAGCAACCAAAAGAAAGAACAAGATCATATCTTTTGGCTTCAAACCATTCTCATTTCCGAATACACAAACATAAAGCAAGCACTCTTGGTTTTAAGTCATCTTTGCGAGTGTGTGTGTGAGCATAGATTGGTGTGGCATAAAGGTTGCTCCTTTGGCTTTGGTGATCAAGATCTAAGGTATATAAGTACATCTTATATGCTAGTCATCTTCAAAATTAAGTTTTGAAGTGAATCCATGCTTGTAAGTTTTTAAAAACCCTAAAATTGCATGTTTCGATTCTATGTTGTATATTACAAGGCATGTAGGATTTAAATATTTCCGCTGCGTGATCATCATGTATATTCCATGTGATATCCCATCAATGGTATCAGAGCCTAAGGATGCTTATTTTATTGCTTTGGATGCATTAAATCTTGATTCAAAATCGTTATTGCATAAAAACCCTAATGCTGAAATTTTCTATTTTGAGTTTTCTGCATTGTTTTAGTGTAAAAATGATTTTATGTGATTATTTAGGTATTATAATTATTTTTACATGTTAATTTACTGTCCTAAGATGTTCTTAGAGCTATTCATGGTCAATTTTAATTATACATACCTGATCGTACATGTTAATCTTGAAACTAGGTGCTAGTTTGCATGATATGTTTTTTTTTAACAACTAGTTTTCAAAATTAAATGTAAAAACGAGTTTGGAATGTTTTTAAGTGATTTTTAAAGATTAATAACAGGTCTAGAAATTTTTTAAAAATGGTTTTAATTCTGGTCCATGACAATTTAATTGATTAATTTTAAAATAACTTAAACTATGAGTAGTTTGTGTTTGTTGCATGTTTAATCAACATTGTTTGTTATGTTTTGATTAAAATGGCAAAAATACATTTAGATCATATATGAACAAAACCTTAACTCAATTTTTATGACCTTATTTAAAATATTAAATAGCTCATAAAATCATTTTAAGTGTTTGTGCATTTTTTGTGGCATTATATGAGCATTAAACAACTAGTTTTATTATTGTTTGTTTGTTTTAATATATATGCCGTGTATGACATATGGTCTTCATAAATTTTTATGTTTAATTCATGTTGGTTCACATTATATGTCTTTTAATATTTATGGGCTGTATGATATAATATTAAAAATGGCAAAATTGGAAATTATACTAGAGTTGATTTATAGCACAAATCTAACTAGTTTGTGTTTCAGAATTTAAAGAGAACTTATTCTATAAGTTGATTTAGTCCATGGGCCTTCGGCCCAGGCCCATCACAGGGTCTTCTCTTAAAAGTTTAAGTACACAATTTTCATTAATGGGCTTGACTAAATTAATTAAAATTGGACTTTGTTTCATCCATGAATGTTATGTATATTTATTTGCTTGTTTTATGTGATGAATGGATATGAATGGTGCATTCATGGGCCCTAGGTTTTTATAAGTAAATATGGCCTGCATGCCATTATGGATTGTTGTAAAAGTTTCATTTATTTCTTAGTATAGAATTTATTTGAAGACTTTGTAAATCAAGATGAAGCCCACCGGAGTGGAGAAGCCCAACTCGAAGATTCTTATGTAATAGTATAAAATCTTAGTTGTAGATTTTTGGGCCTATGTTTGTCACACTTTATGCAATTATATATATATGCATACTATGAATGGATGAAAAAGCGTAAGCCATAATAAAATGAATCCCTAAAATAGTAAGTCACAAAGTTGCCTTCCTAATTCGAAACATGTCAAGGCATCGATCATCAGTCACGTAGACTAGGAGTCCTAGATGCACCCGATTATCTTTGTGAGGCATGAGTTGTGAATGTAGGTTGGACTTAACATGGGAAGGGATGCCCAAACCTAGGCAACTAATAAATGGGTTTGTGCTATAACATCTTAAGATGTTAGCCCATTTGATCCAAGAGTCAAGTACGAGACATGATTGGAGTTTTCCTACCTAAGTAACTTAACTTGTTAGGTGTACAAGCTCAGCTTGACTAATAAGTTATTGTGAAAAGTGGATATTGGCCCACATTAAATCACTAATGCAAATTATTTAAAGGAATATTAATTTGGTTTGGGGCATCATTATAAGACCTCATTTAATCTTGCTAAGTTTTATTATTGTAGATTTAAAAAATGGCATATTTAAACAACAAATTTTCATTGCAATCGGCCCTAGAAAAGGACAAATTGAATGGCACCAATTTCATAGACTCATCTTGAAACTTGAGAATAGTTTTCAGCAATAGAAGAAGTCATATGTTTTGGATGCACCCTTGCCCGAGGAACCTGCTAGGAACGCCTCTGCAGTTCAAAAGGAAACTTTTGAGACTAAGAAGAGTGACTCCAATGATGTGACCTATCTAATGCTAGCCACTATGGTGCCCGATTTGTAAAAGCAATTCATGGACCAAGAGGCCTATGCAAACATGGTGCACCTCAAGGAGATGTTCCAAGAACAAGCTCGTTACGAGAGGTTCGTGATAACAAAAGCCTTGATTTCTTGTAAGATGGTTGTGGGTACTCCTGTTAGTACCTATGTACTAAAGATGAAAGGGTATCTTGATACTCTTGAGAAGCTTGAGGTACAAGACCCAAAGGAATTGGCCACTGATCTGATTTTGGGTTCATTGACTGATGATTATGATCCAATTGTAATGAATTATAACATGCATCCAATGAACAAGAAAGTCATCGAGCTTTATGGGATGGTTAAGAATGTTGAAGAGAACATTTGAAAGACTAATCCCGTACTCATGGTTCAAAGGGGCATTAAGAAGGGACCCATAAAAGGAAAGGGGAAGGGAAAGGAAAAATCGAAGAATGACCTAGCTCGGCCTAAGTCTAGTGGGAGTGCATCTCCGGACCAACCCAAGCCCAAGGCGCAAAAGCTCAAAGAGAGTGAGAGCACATGCTTCCATTGTAACAAGTTAGGGCATTGGATGAAGAATTGGGCTCTCTTTAAGGAAGAACAAAAGAAGAATGGAGCTAAGGCATCCAGCTCTGGTATTTTTGTTGTTGAAATTAACCTTTCTATTTCTACCACTTGGGTATTGGATACCGGTTGTGGTTCTCACGTTTGTTTAAATGTGTAGGGGTTAAGAAATAAGCGGTTACTTGAGAAGAATGAAGTGGACCTCCATGTAGGGAATGGAGCACGAGTTGCCACCATGGAGATAGGCGACTATCGACTCACTTTACCTTCCAAACTTTGTTTAGATTTGAAAAATTGTTATTATGTGCCTACTATGAGCGAAAGCATTATTTTAGTTTCATGTTTGGATATGGATGGATTCGACTTTGTTATTAATAATGGCAATATTCATATTCGTCGCAAAGGCATTTTATATAGCAATGCCATGTTAAAAAATGGCCTTTATATTCTTGATCTACAAAATAAAGAGTCCATATACAACATTAAGACAAAGAGGGTTAAATCAAATGAATTGAATCCTACTTACTTCTGGCATTGTCGTTTAGGACATGCAAATGAAAAATGCATTTCAAGACTCCATAAATCTAGAGTGCTTGGGTCATTCGACTTAGAATTTTATGACACATGGGAGCCATGTTTGCATGGAAAGATGACTAATGACTTATTGGAATTAATACACACCGATGTGTGTCGACCATTAAGTACACAAGCTAGAGGTGGTTTTAGTTACTTCGTAACATTCAAATATGAGTTTAGTAGATATGGCTATGTCTATCTAATGAAGCACAAGTCTAAAACTTTTAAAAAATTCAAAGAGTTTAAGAACAAATTAGAAAACCAACTTGGCAAAAGTATAAAAGCCATTCAATCAGATTAAGGTGGCGAATACTTAAGCCAAGACTTTGAGGATCATCAAATTGGAACACCACAATGCAATGGTGTGTCTGAAAGTAGAAATCAAACTCTATTGGACATGATTTGATCAATGATTAGTCAAATAAATCTTTCTGTCTCTTTTTGGGGTTATTCATTAGAAACTGTTGCATTTCTACTGAACCATCTCCAACTAAAGCAGTTGAAAAGACACCATAAGAGGTATGGACTGGGAAAGAACCCAATATGTCATTTCTCAGGATTTGGGGCTGTGAAGCACATGTTAAGAAATTAACATCTGACAAACTAGAGTCCAAATCTGCTATCTGCTTATTCGTGGGTTATCCCAAAGGAACCAAGGGATACTACTTTTACTCACAAGCCAAGAACAAAGTGTTTGTTGCTTGCAAGGCTATTTTCTTGGAAAAGGAGTTCCTTCTCAAGAAAGACAGTGGGAGTAAAGTAGAACTTGGAGAAATTCAGGTGCCACAAACTCCTACAGAGGATGAGTTGGAAATGGGATCAAATTAACAACTAGTTGTGGAATAAGAACCCATTGCAAGAGAACCTAAAAGGTCTGGTAGGGTACATCGAGAGATTAAGAGATATAGTTTTCTAATCATCGATAGTGACACTATTGAGTTAGTGGATCGTGAGGATCCAACTACCTTCCAAGAAGCTATTGAGAGCCCTAACTCAAAAAGTTGGCTTGGAGCCATGAAATTCGAGATGCAATCAATGTACGATAACCAGGTTTGAACGTTGGTTGATCCATCGGAAGGTGCTAAGGTAATTTTAAACTCAAAGCTAACAAGACCTACAAAGGTAGACTAGTAGCAAAAGTTTTTCTGCAAACTCATGGTGTAAACTATTACGAGACCTTTTTGCTTGTAGTCATGCTCAAGTCCATTAGGATCTTGCTTTCCATAGCTGCATATCATGACTATGAGATATGGCAAATGGATGTCAAAACTACTTTCCTCAATGGAAATCTACTTCAGGATGTGTATATGACACAGCCTGAGGGTTTTGTCAATCCCAAGCATCCTAATAAGGTTTGCAAGCTTTAAAAATCCATTTATGGATTAAAGCAAGCATCCCGAAGTTGGAATCTTCATTTTGATGAAGCTGTCAAAGAATTTGACTTCATTAATAACAAAGATAAGCCTTATGCATACAAGAAGGTTAGTGGGAGCATAATAGTATTCCTGGTCCTATATGTGGATGACATCTTTCTCATTAGGAATGACATTCCAACATTGCAAAAGGTTAAGCAATGGTTGGGGAAGTGTTTCTCAATGAAAGACTTAGGTGAAGATGAGACAATACTTGGTATTCGGATCTATAGAGATAGATCGAATCGGCTTTTGGGACTAAGTCAAGAAAAGTACATAGACAAAGTACTAAAGCATTTTAGTATGGGAGACTCAAAGAAAAGGTACATACCTTTCGCTTTGGGAGTTCCTTTGACTAAAGAACAATGTCCTAAAACCTAAGAGGAGAGGGACAACATGAGTAGAATCCCATATGCATCTACGATTGGATCTATCATGTATGTTATGTTATGTACTAGGTTGGATATTGCTCATGCACTGAGTATAACCAGTAGGTTTCAGCAAGACCCTGGTGAGAAGCATTAGTCTACTGTAAAGGGGATTCTTAAGTACCTACGAAGGGCTAAGGATCACTTCTTGGTGTATGGTGGTCAAGAAAAGCTCGTCATACAAGGTTATGCCGATGCTACTTTTCAGACCAGCACTCAGGACTCAAGATCACAATTTGGTTTTGGTTTGGTTTTGAATGGTGGTGCTATCAGCTGGAGAAGCTCAAAGCAAGAGACTGTTGCCGACTCAACTATAAAATCTGAGTATATTGCAGCGACTAAGGATGAAAAATAGTCTATTTGGATTATAAATTTCATTTATGGATTAGGAGTGGTCCCAAGCATCCTAGATCCATTAGAAATTTTTTGTGACAACAATGGGGCCATTGCACAGGCCAAGGAGCCCCGATCACACCAGAAATCTAAACACATACTCAGGAGGTACCACCTAATCAGAGAGATCATTGATCATGAGGATGTCAAGATTAGCAAGATAGTAAGTGAAAATAATGCAGCAGATCCTTTGATGAAATAGTTGCATCCAAATCTGCACAAAGATCATTTGAGAGCATTCAGTCTTAGGGCTATGCCCAATTGGGACTTGTGTTATTGGGAGATTGTTAGTGTAAGCCCTAGCCCCAATGCATTGTTATAAAACACTTAAGTTAATAAATAAGGCATTTGTTCTAGCTATATTTGCATATCAAATGATAGAACTATCCAAGAATGTTTTTTCAGTTTAAGTTATCATGTGTGAGGCACATGCTTGTAGGATCTTGAAACAATTGAGACTTCATTCTAAATATCCCTAGTCAGTCATAGTTATGGGAATAACAAATGAATTACGACTAGTATGCTCTCTCTGATAAGTTAAGTTCTATCTTACAGATCATCAAGACTAGAGTGTCTATCAGAGATCATACATACATGTTTAGAACATGGTATCTGGATTCAATCCATTCATGAGAACACTACATAATACAAGTCATAAGTGTTTTTCATGTGCGAGTTTTGCATTAGAGGTCTAGGAACTCAACTTGAGACAGTAAAGATAGTTAGATCTGTTTAAGGATTATGTTGTATAGTAGATTACCACCCAAATAAAGCTAATTTTGTAGCAAATGCCTTAAGTCATAAGACGATGGTAGTTATGATATTACAACATGGTAGATGGAAATTTGCATCAAATGGTGGTTTGATAGCTCAGTTAAAGGCTAGACCTTGTGTGAGGCAATTAGTGTTAGATGCTCAGAAAGGAGATGGTAAGTTGTAATAAATTATACAATCATTTCATAAAGGAAATCAACCCGAGTACACAAAAAAAATGATAGGGGTGTGTACTACCATAATAGATTATGTGTCCTAGATGAGAGGGAAATAAAAAGAACTTTGTTGCATGAAGCTCACAATACAGTGTTTATTATGCACCCTGGTGAGAATAAAATGTATCAAGATTTGAAATAGTTTTATTGATGGCTAAGTATGAAGAAAGATATAGTAGACTATGTTTTGAAGTGTTTAACTTGTTAACAAGGGAAAGTGGTACACTAGTTTCCCTTAGGATTGTTGAATCCCATTCCAATACCATAATGGAAATGGGAAGACATTATTATAGATTTTGTGATAGGTTTTCCTCTCACATAGAGGAAGCATGATGTAGTATGGGTTACAATTGATAAGTTTACTAAATTAACTCATTCCTTACCGGTTCGAATTAATTATCCTATGGATAAATTAGCAGAACTCTATATAAATGAGATTTTTTAGTATATGGTATACCGATGTCTATAATTTCTAATGGACATCAAAGGTTTACATCTATATTCTGGCAAAGCCTATAACAAGCATTGGGAACACACCTTTATTATAATGCAACTTTCCATCCTCAAACAAATGGACAATCTGAGAGGGTTATCCAAGTCTTAAAAGACATGTTCAAAGATTGTGTATTGGATTTCACATGAAGTTGGGATAGATATTTGGCTATAATTGAGTTTGCTTACAATAATAGTTATCAGAGAAGTATTGTTATGTCACCATATGAGGCTTTGTATGGTTGAAAATGTGGAACTCTAGTTTGTGGACTGAGTTATCTAAATGCAGAATGATTGGTCCTTACCACATTAAGGACATAGAGGATAAGGTATAGGTTATTAAGTAGAGATTAAAAGTAGCTTGTGATAGATAGAAGCCCTATGAAGATTTCAAAAGAAAAGACATAGAGTATCAAGTTAGTGAGAAAGTGTTTATAAAAGTGTCCCCCTAGAGAAAATTATTGAGATTTGGGAAGAAAGGTAAATTGAGCTTGAGGTATATTGGTCCGTATGAAATTTTAAAAGAGTTGGAACAATAGCATACAGATTGGTTATTCCTATGGAATTAGCTAAACTATTTGATGTGTTTTATGTGTTAATGCTTCAATGATATCGATCGAATGAATCCTAGGTTTTACTAGTACAAGATATTCAGGTTTAGCCATGCTTCTCTTATGATGAAAAACCTAAAGAGATTTTGGAAAGGGAAATCAGACAGTTAAGGAACAAGTAAATTCATCTTATCAAAGTAGTTTAGAAACATCATGGTATGTATAAAAGGGAGAGCAGTATCCCCAACTATTTAAAATAGGAATGAATTTCGATGATGAAATTTTTCAAAGGGGAGAGAATTGTAAGGCCCTAATTTTGACCAAGTAGAAATGTATGATTAAATGATAATATTTGTGATTAACATTGAATTAATTAGGAGAAATTCAATTTTGGGTAAAAAAGGGAAAAGTGGTAATTTTATTTATGTTATATATATGAGTTATTGAGTATGATTAATTTTATAAGATTGTAATTGAAATAAAGAAAATAAATTTGCGGCTAAATTATAAAAGGAGGAAATATGGGGTTAATTTTATAAGAGTAAGAAAGGAGAGGGGACATCTTATTGCATGCATATTAACGGAGGACCAAAAAAAACTTTTCCTCCCCTTTATAAAGTCTAAAATTCTACATATAGGAGAGAGAAATGTACATATTGAGTTGTGTTACTGGTTGGGGTTGCATTTGAAGAAAGACTATTTGGATTTCTTCCTCTCTCTTTCATCTCTCATCACTCTCTTTAAAATTTTGCATTTCATCTCTAAGATTTTTAAGGGAAAATTCTGCTGCATGCTATATGATTTAGAAGTTTTGAGTGGGAATTTATAAGGTAGTGGGTTCATCTCATATCTCCTTCCGTCATCCTTTTTTAAAGTTTAAATACATCTTAATGAAGAAGAAATTTTGAGTTTAATGCAAGAATACATGGCTATATGTAGAAGAAGGAGGAGGAAGTAATAAGAACAAAGGCCAAGAAATATCTAAGGATTGAAGTGAAGGAAATGGTATTTGGCCAAGGTATGAGACTTGGTATATATGTGATTATAGGTATATTTAGATGTTTATTTTGATGAAATTAAGACTTAGTTATAGCATGGAGATAAGGAACTTTGATAGTTGAATGAATAAGAAAAGTTGAACCCTATATTAAAATTTTAAAAGTAGAATGCAAAGAGAAATTTGTAAGGGAAATGTTTTAATAGTAATCTCTAATTTGATAAATTCTCAATTTCACTTAAGTGTAACAAAATGCTTGAAAAATTCCCTGGCTATCAAAAATCTGCATTTAAGTTCATCTGACCAAGTGATCTTGTTTTGTAAATAACTGGAGTTACAGTAATGAAAATTTAGTAATTCTAATTGGGTTAGAAAATATACTTCCATATCTATCTTTTATATGAGTAAGACAAATCCTAAATCTCTCTCTAAACATGTCTAAACTTTAGTTGAAAACTGGAATAATCTACTACCCTATCACTGGAACAATCTTTTATAATTTGTAAATATCATGAAATGTGGATATAATAATTAGATGATTTTTAATGTTATATAAACTAGAAACATATAAGAATGTGTTTGAAGAAGGTCACTTTGCCTAAAAATGATATTTAATAGGTCAAAAATCGCAAACACGATGAACGAATAAATGTGCCTATAAACAGAATATATGTCATGGCCAGTACCTATTTAGTGCGGACCATAAGGCCAGTCCAGAATAAAAAATGAACCTCTGTCATGGTCAATACCTATTTAGTGCTAACCATGAGGTCGGTCTAGAACCTAAAGTGCAACTATGTCATGGTCAATACACATTAGGTAATGACCGTAACCCTCTCTTGTTTCAATATTAATTTATTTAGAGGTTCCAAATGATTACCAAAGTTTACCTAAAACTCTTAAAACATCTTTAAATCATTTCATAATATAGAAACAAAAAATTAAGAGAGATAAGTTTATAGAATATATTATAATATCATATTGTAAAGCAATAAACATAAATAGTTGATAAAGTATGTATATGGAAATTACAAGAATATGTATGTTGTTATATACTTCATTGAGATGGCATGAACATGCTTATATGTTTTGATTATATTTCATGCTTATATGTTAACATGCCAAGATATATGTCGACAATAATGCATGTTCAATTATAGTTATTCATAGTGCTATATGAGATTGATAATACATGTTTATATACTAGAGATTGTATATCTGTGTATATGATATTATAAGTGCAACAAGTATAGTAAAAGAACAAGCTCGATAAGTAACTTGGATATGAATACAGTATTGCATGCAAATAGAATTCAACTGTGGATAGATAGACATGCTTATAGGGATAGAGTTGCAACTATTAGAGTTTGGCCCCGTTTGGGTCTACCGTTGAACCCGTTTGGGAAAACTATTTGATCCCATTTCGATCTATCAAATTTAATACCTAAAAGTATTTATGTGACCAATAACTATAGGTATCTACCATTCTCGTTTTCCACTTTCAGAACTTATGTAGGGTAAATTGCAATTTTAATTATGATTACAATATTTTAGTGAAAGCATGAATGCTCAATGTTATTGTAGAACTATATGATTAGTTCTAATTATAAGAAGTGTATCTCAAGTATACATGCTCATAGTCTATCAATCCATCACATGAATTATGTATGCTAAGTTATATGTTTTCCTATGTTGCCTTATTGATTATGCTTTGTAATGTTGCTAGAATTAATTATTCATTTATCATTGATATCTTATGTTAGATATGATGCATGTTGAGTGTATTTGTCGATGATTGCTGTGGGTGGTCATCCTCCATGAATTGCTCCCCCCTAACCTTTATAACTTAGCATGGGTTATTTGATCCGTGTAGGTTTTGTGGATAAGACTTTTGCTTAAGGACATTCTCTACATCAGGAAAGGCCAACACAAATTGTCAAGAAGTTGATGTAGGGATTTTATGATGAATATATTTTGTATAATTTTGGCATTAATAGGTGTATGTATGTAAAAATGTATCTAGTTTATGCATGTTGAGTTGTATATGCTCACTTTTGTAAAGGGAATAGTAAATGTATGTTTGTATGATCTAAAGCTACTATCATACCATAAGATGTGCAGACTATAGTGCATGTAAGTAGAACATGAGAATAGTGATAATAATCCCTAAATGCATATGAGTTAAAGTATGTGAACAACTATAGTATCACCTAATCGACTTGTGTGATGATAGTATTATCAAGAATGTATGATGATATAATGACATCATAAATTTGATTAAAGATGTATGATTCAGTAATACGGTTAGGTTATAAAATTAGGGCGTTACAAGTGTAATAGACACATTCGTCATGCACTTTTACTTAAGTCGCATAGGTACATGTTATTTGAGTCACTCCTTCTCCTTGTCCTCAGATACCTATCCCTAACATACAGTAAAACAAAACCATGTGTTAAGCAATAAAGTTGCCCAATGGTGGATACACTATACAAAATTTCATTCACACAAATAATATTCATAAAATTACCATTTTTCCATTAGTTAATATTTATTTCCACTTGTCTTCTAATTATACCTTAAATTTCTTAAATTTACCATTTAGTCCTTAATAACAATTATTGTTACTCTTTTCTAACTTATTACTCGATATAGGTGGCAAATTACCATTTGGTCCCTAAACTTGCATTTATACACATATAGCATGTTTTCACATTAATCTCAAAAGTTACATTTTAGTCCTTATATTCACTCATGTGGTGGAAAATTACAGTTTTGTCCCTAAAATTTACTTTTATTTATATTTTTACCATTTTAGCCATTTTATTTCTCATGGTCACACCTCTAACAAGAAATTTACAATTTTGCGCCTAATTTCTTGCATAATTACATTTTTTCCCTATTAATCGTTTAATCACATTTTTCATCATATTCACTATGTTGTCACATATCTGACATCTCTTTATGCATAATTCACTTTTTAGTTCTTATTTTCTTGCATAATTATATTTTTTCCCTAATATAGATTGAGGACTCTGATGGTCCAAAATGAACTAGAGAGACCACTTGGCGTAATCTTACTACTCTAAGATGTGGGAGGTGACCACTTGGCATGATCAACACCTCTAAAATGCATTAAGGTGACCACTTGGCATGGGCAATGACTTAATTACGTGTTAAGGTGACCACTTGGTGTGATCAATGCCTCAGCTATGGAACTATTATTTGTTGAGTGAGGTGACCACTTGGCATGGTCAATTCCTCAATTATGTGCCAAGGGATCACTTAGGGTAAACAACTCCTCAATTGTGAGTCCAATGTTATGTTTTTAGTTAATTATCATATATCTCATATTATGATATCATTCCTACTTACTCAATACACATTTGTTTATGTTCACCATCTGTACATTCATGACATACACATAAAACATCGTTCAAATAAGGTTGAAATACACCATTTACACATGAAATACCATTCAGCCACATCAGATATACATACATCTATCATGCTTCCTCACACATAATCATGCTTTATAACTTCTTTTTTTCATTTCAAAGTTCCGTATAATGGTACGCAATTAAATTCCACCAATATCAAACAATACACTTACAATCATCATTATGTCCACTTAGTCATTATTATGTACATCTATAAATTGAATATTCTAATCATTCATCACACATATGTTCATAACAAAGATAAATAATATCATCCAAACTTAATGAGAACATGCCATTCACACAAGGTACCACATTCGACCACCACATATGTATAAGTATCCATCATGATTTTTCCATACTTTATCACGTCACATGTTTTCCTTTAACCACTTTAAACTCTTATATAAAGGTATACATTCAAATTATACCTATAACCATTTAATACATATTGGATCACCATTATGTACAACTTAGATACATTATGTACACATGTGATTTAGGGTTATAATTACTAATATCAAATCTACTTATCATCATAATGTCTAAATCATACCCCATCTTCAATGAAGTATTCAATTATCACATGGTACTCATGAATACACCATCGGCCATCTTATGATTCCCCTTTCTTTGATTGATTTCTTTATTAATTTTTTATTATTATATATTTTTATACCATTTTACTAACATATCTCAAGTTATTTCATATCTATTGCTAAATTACCATATTTACATAATGTGAATTTATGAAAAATTAAAGGGAATTGAATGAAATAAAGTGTAAGATTGTATCCACTTACCTCAAAATGATTTAAGATCACTTATTTTTCCTTCTTCGTTACATTTCCCATGTTAGCTCTCTTTTTCACCTTGAAATTCTATTTACATTGAATTATCTAAGGAATAAATTATCAGATTTTGCTACTAATTTCAACATGTAAATACTCATAAACAATTCTACTAATGATTATTTACAATTCTTTACTACTAATGATTATTTACAATTCTTTACCAAAATCCCTAATTAATTTTATTAAAAAATCATAAATTTACCTATTTAAGTTAACTTTCTATCACTAAAATTTCACACTTTCCAAGCTTTCTTTTGCTTCAATCTTGTTTCTATGTTGTAGAAGATAATTTATAATTTATCTAGATGCAATTTTGAGTTTGAGTTATGGTGGGAATTAAAAGGAGGAAGAAAATAAATGGTGGAATTTCACTAAGTTTTGGTTTATATTTTTGGAGGAAAAGGAGAGATTCTTTTTAGTCCAGTTATTGTCCATAAATTTTTGGCTTTTGGATGAATATTCTTCCTAAAAATTATCCCCAAAATCAGTGGTTTAAAGGGTGGACAAATCAAACCACTATATATGGACATAATTATACCACTTGTCAAATTCTCATTGGGTTATTCATCATTATTTTAATTTTCCACAAAAATAGTTTCAAAAATTTCTAAATATTATAATTAATGTTTTTTTAAAAATTTTAGGTCAATTGAAGTTTGTTTCGATAGGTTTTAGAGAACAAAAACATTTTTAATCGGTTCGGAACATCAATTTTTTTCCTTTTTTAGAATTCAATGTTTCCCTCATCAAAATTCTCTTAAATTTTCCTAGAGTGAATAAATATATCCAATAAGATTTTTCTGAAATTTTGGGTCTTTCTAACATCATTTTGATATACTTTCGGATCTAGCAGAAAAATTTACCAGTCCAAAACTCAAAAATCTAACACTATCAAAAAAATTATTTTTTACTTCCAAATATTAATTAGGATTATTAATAGTAGATCTAGGAAAATGAAATAATTTTTACAGGTTTGTGGAATATTTTTGAGCCAGTCAAAGTTTGCTTAACCTTTTTATGGTCCGAGGGAAAATCTTCAATGTCTATTTTAGGGACCTATCTAAGCTTAATTTCTTCTCAAATTATATCACTTGACTTTATTTAACTCACATTATCTCATCCAATGGTTAGCTACCAACTTCCAAGTAGGTCACCCATCCTCAAATTTTCTTGGCTCATACACGTTCAACATTTAAGCTCTTATGAATTCTATTGTACTAGGTTAATGTAATCATATCGAATACCATCCTAACTTTACTATTCATGGTCAAGAATGTACTATTCATATCGAATGGAATTCTAGGGCATTGCATATTATATCGATATGTGATGCAATGAATGATTATATATGTGTGTAAGATGCCATGTATGGGATGATGCGTGATATATAAATAAATTGACATCATAACTTAAAATTTAAAAGTTACCTCACCAAAATTTTAAGTCTTATGCCACCCAAAATTATAATACATGACAAGAATAAGATCACCAAAATGTTTGTTCTACTAAAGCATAGTACATTAGATTATCATAGTGAGACAAGATGGGTAATGGTTAGACTTAAATAGGCTATCAAAATGGTTTTGGACCTACAGGCATTAGATGGGATTATAACATGCGAGGACATATGATATCAAAATCCTATAAAGAATCTAAAAGTTACATTAAATGTAATTGGTAAGAAGTTATCTACCTAAATAACTTGATTTTAAGCATCATGCCAAAGCTAACTTAGAATTAAGTGAAATGTGGATCTTAGCCCACTAATGTAATGCCCATATTTCTATACACCTATTAATCAATGCATCAACCATAATATTTTACTATTATTTACATTCATGCTTGATTTTGTTACTAATATGATCTTTATAATATTAATAGTTATATCATGCTATAACATTTATCTATGTTGGTGTTAATTATCTATTCAATCTGTCCTTTTTTAATTTAGCTTTATATATGTTAAATCCTGTTTGATATGATTCTATTATCTACTATCATGCATCCACTATACTTATACATGTCATGTATACATTATAATATACATTTTACTCATATTCTATGCATCTTTATATGCTTTTATCAATGAGTCTTATCATAAATTACTATTACAAAAGTTTCCAACATTGACTTCTTAGACTTGTGTTGTCCTTAGTCCTAATGCAAAGATCTTCCATGGCAAAATTATTCTACAAAACCTACACGGATAAAATAACCCATTCTAAGCTCTAAAGCTTAGTGGAGATATAAAAATAATGGGCAGCCACTCACATCTGTGACCCTGACTTTAACCCTAGTAGAAATTATGTCTAATTACTGAAATTCAGATTGCATTAATAGTTAATATGATGAAGGTTGTTTGGAAATCAAGATTGTATGAGGGTTAAAATGGTAATTTTGCTAAGTAAGTTATTCCTAAGGTTAATTTAGAGAATTAAATAGAATTATGGGGTAAATTCTTGAGATTGGGGTTAAATGCAAGGGTAATATGTGAAATTGAATTTTAGTGGGTCAATTTTAAAAATGAGAATTTAATGCAAGGATTAAAAGGCATTTTGCCCACTATAACCTCATGGGGAAACTAAATCACATGGGAGAGTGTGTGAAGAAGAGACCTTGGGTATAAATGGGTTTTGAGGACCTTTTAAAAAAATATAAATGTTTGTTCATCTTTCTCAAACCTCTTACTCTTTTCTCACACAAAAAAAATCGATTCCTACCTCTTGCATGTTCTTATGTATTAAGAGTTTTTAAAGGCTAAGATTTGTAGATGGAAGAGGCAATCAAAGGTGACAGAATCAGAAACAAGAAGTGTTGAAAGGGAATTTGAGGCTCTAATAAAAGGTACGGGAACAAAAAATTGATATTAAATTGCATGTGAGTGTGGTTTTAAGAATTATAATAAAAAGGATGATTAAAAATAAGGAAGTTTAAGTTAGAGATTTTGCATGTGACTAATTTTAAGCTTAATTGAGGAAAGGGAGTTAATTGCTTAAATTAAATGGATGCTGTAGAATTCAACCTCTGCGTGTAAGATTCAAAGAGTGAATCTTTCATAATTGGTTTAATAATTCTTTAAGATATTACAAAGAATGTACGTTAATGTTTAAAGTAACATATAATAAACATGTAATTAGGCATTTAATAATTTTTTTAGTGGAAACTAGTGGACAAAGAATTGGAAATTTAACAAATGAGCATTTGGATTATTTATGAAACAATTGCCATAACAGACTTGGCCGTAGATAAACACTCAGCGAGTGGTCTCTGTTGGCTTGCCCAGTTTAGATTCCTCAAATGTATTTTCAGCCCAACATTGATATAATAATGCTCTCTTACCTTTGGAATAGTTTATATGTATTTTAATCAATATAGTTGATATGTTATGGTATAAAAATTATTAAGAGGTTTAGAGAAAAAAAAATAAAGATATAGTATTGGTTAAGCATTTAAGGTGAGGATTTCTTACTGTTATTTGTTTGGGAATTATTTTAGATAGCTGTTCTTTGCTAACCTATTAACTAATGGGATATAAAATGTCTTTTATACAATGATTCAACTTTAAAATAATTCAATAAAATGAGAACGTGGCTTTGGCAGTGCTTAGATTATATTATTTAACCATGAAAGTATTCAATAGCTTAAGTTCCACTTTTTTGTTTTATCAAATGATAAGTCCTATCACATCCACAGTTGGTACTACTTCAACCGAAGGTTGAAGACACTCTTAAAAATATTTTTTTATTCTTTTATGTTTTAGCATCTTATTTGAGCTATATTTTAATTGGTAAACAATGGTCTTTTTATTTCTTTCAATAAAGAAAGCTAGGTACTTGAAAATTAAACATTAATATATAATTACTTAAGTTTAAAATTAGTTAAATGGTATGTGATAATGGTGATGGACAAACTAAGCTATTAAATTATGGAAAAGCCATTAAATTAGTATTTAAGCATGGTTGAGGTGATCTAATAGACTATAAATAAAAAGATAATTGTTGTCTAGAAATTCGGATTGACATCCAATGACTATTTTGATCATAAATTGAGTTTTTAGACTACAAATTTAATGATTCTAGTGAGGTTAGAACCGAGACATCTGTTCCTACAAATTTTATAGAAATAGTAATAATGTAATTTTTCTTCTAAAGTCCTAAAAAATTCCTAAAATAATAGCTCTTTTTCTTTTGTAGGGTCAGTAAAGCAGTAGGTGCTTCTTACATCATAACTGCTAGGATACATGTTCAAATGACTTGAAATTTTTCTAGTATGTAGTTAAAATCTTATCGATCAATTGTTAAGAAGACCTTGTTGTCAAAAAAAGGTATTTTCATAACAGTTTTAGTGGTACAAGTTAAGTCTAAGAGAGCAACAACAAGCTGTTAATAGTAAATACATTAATTTTTTCATATAAAGGAAAAATGATGAAAATTGTTAGGAGGTGTATAGCTGATTTAAGGTGATTAAAATGTAAATGATAAGTATAATAATATTAATAAAATGAGTATTGATATTATTATGTCACCATATTTAAATAAATAATTATAGTATGGATATAAATAACAAAACTCAAACCAACAGTGTGAACAACATAATTGTAATGTGCTTAATTATTAAGCTCAAGGTGTATCGGTTTTGAATAATCCTTGAAACTATTAAAATATAATTATATTTAATCAATATTGAAGCCTTACTTTGATAGGTATAAATCTTTTAAGGCATAGAATTTTACCTTAACAGTTATAATTTATGTATAACCTTTAAATAATCTTTTGTTATAATTGGTTAAGCTTTCTTATTTATTATTCTAAGCCTAGTTGCTGAATTCTAGAATTAAGTAACAATATTGTCATATTATGAAATAATTATGTGAAAAATAATTGAATTGGGACCATTATAGTAATAAGTAAATAATTTTTTTAAAGCAACCCATCTTAAAGATACAGAGAAAATTTTCCCTAGTTTATTAAACTTCAAACTGAGGATTAGGTAATTGTAATAATTTAGTTTAAGTATCTCTATTACCATAAAGATTCATTCTTATTATTGAATTAGAGTATTGGTTTGCAATAACTTCCTATTAAATAATTATTGTTAATTACTTAGTTGAAAAATCAAATGTTTAACATGTGGCTAGATATCCTTGTGATCTAATTGGCTATAAAAGAGAGATTATAACAGTTGATAAGTGATTAGCAATAAAGAGTTAACTTATATGTGATTTAAAGTTATAAGGTGTAAGAACACTTTACTATAAAGCTAAATATTAGACTCTAAGAACATATCTAAATGATAAATATTTGAACAAATAAAATGTGTATTACTTATAGTAATGACTATGTTGTAATGAATTATAGTAATATGATCTTAAGTATTCTTAAGCAAAATGAGAAATATGATTTAGCTCATAATATAATAAATGTATAGAGAAATGAAAGTATCTTATTATAAGATTAATTCTAGAATTATAATAACATGGTTACACACACACGCATTTGCAACTATTGAAATGGATACCTCAGTTTAAAGTAAACGAATATATAAAATGAGTATATGTAATTATATATAAAGAGACACAAAAGATTGCCATAATGAATAAAAAAAAGTTCGCTTTTTATGAAATGTAAAAGTATTATACAAGCATAGGAGTTAAATGTTTAAGCATTACGATAGATGTTGTTTTTGTACTTATATGATAAATTACATGCTTTTGAACTAGTCATAAGTATGGTATAGTAGTACTCATGTGTGTACATGATAACATGTTTATAGAAAGTCTTTTATAGGAATATGTGGATGATAATCTTGCACTCGGTTATATACGAGTATATACATATGTAATGTATCAACCTAATAGGCTACGAATAGCAGCAATGCATGCTAATGAGACAAAAATGAACATGGAATTAAAATGTTAATAGATAGAAGATAAATTATTATAAAGTATTACTACATGAAGGAATAATTGACATGATATAACATGACATTGCTTATACATATGATGTGCTATATTGTAAAGCTTTAAGAATAGGGCATGTTTTATAATAAGCACATGAACAGGTATGATATATTACTTAATTAACATAGCGTGATTATGCTAATATGTGATATATAATGATAAAATTTTAAAATTATTTAAATCAATATATGAACTTTACATACATAATTATGCCATAGCAACAATATATATATCCTATGATTATACATGTGCAAATTGAATATTATAAGTCTAAGCATGATATACGAAAAGAGAATTAAATAAAGTATTGTCTGTAATTAGAGTTCAACTATGGATAGATAAGCACCTATAGGGATAATGCAGCAGCTACCGTTGATCCATTTGGGTCTAAATTATAGTTGATCCTATTGGATCATGAACAGCCCCGTTTAGGTTGTTAGCTGACCCTGTTTGGGTCCACTTGACTGGTCTACCTTATAGTTGGTCCCGTTTGGGTCTATATTTTCAATATCCTTGGATATCTACCATTTTGATACCCTCGAGTATCTACCATTCCCACTATCCACCTTTAGAACATATGCAGGATAAACTAAAGTATAAGTACAATGCAAACATTAAAGTATAATTAATCAAAATTATTGATAGTGTACATGATTGACTCTAATCACAAAAATTATTCGACAAGTTTAAATGTATGGAATATACTAAATAATTATATGATATATGTATGTTGAGTTAATTGCTGAGTCTTGTTAATTCATTGTTTATATATATATATATATATATTATGTTATGATTGAAAGCATTACCGTGGTATTCTTATGATAAATCTATGTTTCATTTGCTGCATTTTGAGTGTATACATCGATGACTACTATAAACAGTCGTCCACATGTCTTTTGTTCGCCACTAAGCTTTATAGCTTAGCACGGGTGTTTTATCCGTGTAGGTTGCAAGAAAATATTTTCTTCATAGTGATAAAATTTGCAACATGATGGCCAACATGAGAAAGAGAATGAAAGTATAGCTTTTACTGTTGAGTTAATTAAGCTACAAGAGTTTTTATTGGTATTGATAATTAATGTATTGTATAAATATTTAATAGATGTAAATCTTAAAATTTTTTTAAAGAGACTATTGAGTATGTAGTAAAGTTGTAATAGTATAATATATATATTGAATTTATATAAAAAAAACTATTTCGGTCATAGAGCATAACAAAGCATGTTTAATGATTCGAGATAAAGTGATTACAATGAAGTTTAGGATAAGGGTGTTACATTACAGCAGTCATCAAAGCAACATACCAAATGTAACATATAATCACATATACAAGCCTTTCATACAATCCTCATTTAGGAAACATAGTAATATATATGTATATATATATATACACACACATACATGGCAATTATAATAGTGGATTAGTTCAACCGGTATCTCATCATGATTATACACAAGGTATACAATAGAATTATTTTTCATGATGAGGATTCCTTTTAGTCATAAGCAATATATCTCATATAAAACATGTATGAAAGACATTTGTAGATCTTCATAATTTCATATTAAAGCATAGGCATAAAAACATGCACATTTATAGTTTAGTAATTATAACCATCTTTTATAACTTGAAATAACTCTTTTAACCTCTTATAGCCTACTAAAGTTCGATAAATAGATAATGGGACTGTAAATACCCAAAGGTATTGAATACTATAGATTTTTGAAGCTATTGAAACTGTAGACCTGATAATAGTCATTTATATGATGTTTTTAGTGTGTTTTTAGGTATTTAATTGAGTTAATTTTGTGTTAATTAGGTTTAATTTGAGTTTAATTTGTTAGTTTTGTGTTTTTAGAGTTAATTATGTGTTTTGCATGATTTTCAGGGCTTAAAGTATGAAAAGTGCAAAGTTTTGGGCCAAAAGCGTAAATATTGGAAGTTTAAGCGAGAAAACTAGCTCTTAGTCCAGAGGATGGAGCCGTGGCCACGTGAAGATATTGAAGGAATTTACACGTGACCACGTGTAAGAGTAAAGTGAAGGGTAACGTGGCCATGTGAAGTAGACGTGAAGAAACAAAGGAGAAAATAAGCCATACACGTGACCACGTGTGAGGGAGTGTACATTCCACACGTGGCCACGTGTGAGGAAGGAAAGGAACACGTGACCACGTGTTCCTCAATGCAAAAGGATGCGTGGCCACGTGATTTTACTCTCCCATTGCGCGAAGGATTCGTCAGACTTCCTGTTTTGAGCAGACTTCCTTTCCTATTCTGATTCTGCAATTTTGGAAGAAATCTACCACGTTTTTGCCTATAAATAGAGCCCCAAAACATAGAAGAGATATATAGAGAGATCAGATCCTTAGTTTAGCTTTGTTTTTCTTAAAGTTTTTTTCTTTTACGTTCTTAGTTTTCAAGTTTTTATTCAATCTTTTGTTTTTAGTTTTAACCATGTCTTTTGAGTAGTTTTCTTTAACGTTTGCTAAAGGATACTTGAATCCTTGACTTGTATTGTTATGACTTTATTTTGAGCTTAATTTCAATATCGGTTGATTATTTCTTGGTTTTAAGCATATTCTTATCCTTGATTGAGTTGAGATTGATTGTTGGTTTATTGAATAAATAACTAAAAATTGGTTTTGACATAGTTAATGATTTGCATGTTCTTGGATTAACTCTTTAATGTTTATGCATGATTATTATTTGAAATATGAGATGATTATGTATGAATTTTATTGGTTAATACTAAGAGAGGAAGAATCAAGAATGAATTGGAATTGAATCACTTGAGAAAGGCTTCAATGAATATTTAGGAAGTTAAAACTAGATTTGCATGCTAAGTATTAGATTTGTCTATGAGTTTAATACTAAGAATGATAGACTTAAATAAAGATATCTGGCTTTATTACTAGTTTTTCCATAATCACTGGTATTATTCTTTGAATTTAAGTCATTACAATGAAAGTTAAGGTGGATAGTTTCCTTAGCAAAAGAATTTCAGTTATTGTTTTGTTTTTAATTCATGTTTTACCTTTTATTTTGTTTAATTGTTTATTTTGTTTAATTTTTTCTTTCAAATCAAAAAAACATTTGGGAAACAATCTCAGGTTGATTTAATTCATACATAGATATTATCCTTAGCAATCTATGTTCCCTTGGGTACGATATTTGGGGTCTTAATTTATATTTCCCTATATTACTAGCCGATCTAGTACACTTGCTAGACACCGGTCAAGACCCAAATGGGGTTGTTGGACTGTGGATCGTTCAAATCAGACCCAAACGGGGTCAGCTAACAACCTAAACGGGGTCGTATATGACCAATCGGGATCATATCTGTAAAAGACCCAAATGGGTCACTGTATTGTAAGCAGCTGCAATTCCTTATAGGCACCTATCTATCCACTATTGAACTCTATATGCAAGTAATACTTTAATTGATTCTCTTTTCATATAACATATTCATTCTTATATCACACAATTGAAATGTGTCTATAGTCATATAACAATTGATTCATCACTATGGCATATTTCACATGCATCAATCATATGGCTTTTCATGTTCCTTTAACTTACTTTCAATAGCTATCTCATGTGTGCATAAAATGCCTTTTCAATCAAGTAGTGGAACATACCTATTTGGTTGCTCAACATAACACATGCCTCGCGTATGAAACTCTTTAACATGTCATAACGTTTAATTGCATTATATCATATAATTCAATGAACTCTTTAATCAGACTTTAACTATACATATATCAATACTAGCTCGTATGGGTTCTTGGAATGCTATAGTGCTATTCATAAGCTATAGAGGTGCAAAGATGGTATAGCAAGTTCTCTCATACAAAAGCAAGGCAATAAAAGAAGGGTACATATTACATAGGCAAGTCGCGAGTGCAACTAAGGTCGTGAGCGCGAATGCGATCAAGGTAAAAATAAAAGTCCACATATAGTGCATTATAGCTAGCGCGACTATTTTTGCAAGCATGATAGATGCTGATTATACAATTCCAATATCTTTTGATTAACAACATCTTTTGTATGGATTTCTTTTTATGCATAAATATCTTACTCAAGATTTACACCATTTTATACTTGATTTCATGCATTATTAATCCATAGCACTTCCAATTAATACCTTTAATTTAGATTCCATAATTTGACATCAAAAAATAATATGAAACATGTGTATACCATGAATGTTTAAGGGTCTTTTCATGCTAAGTCCTCCATTAGAAGTATAATTATACAACAATGTTAAGTTATTAGGGAATAATCCCTCTAATAACTCTAAGTTCTTCCATCATTTTTGACATGCATTAACATTTCTAGATTATAGTCAAAGACTTCAATTTGCATACAGTTAAAAGAACAAGAAGATCTATATAAACACAAAACCACACAAGTCCCATACCTTAGCCGAAACCACTAGGAATCCCTACTCCTTTAAGACTCATTTACCCTTTTTCCTCTTACTACTATCTTCCTTTACAAACATATGTCACATATACTTGTCTTAAAATACAGAATTTCCTCTCCATCAAAGTATACAAAACCAACCATTTAGATAAAGAAGGAGAAGAAGAAGAAAATGCTCATATTCTCCTTACTTTAGCAATTTAGTTCAAAAATTCTCTTAAACATCATCACATGTATCCGAATTCCATAAAGATTAAGAGTGGAAAGGGTTTGATCTTATGAAAGAAGAAAACCAAGAAGAAAGAATAAGTAAGAGAGAGAAGGTGTCGGCCAAGATGAACTCCACCATACAATGAGTTTCTCTCTCCCGCTAACCATCTTTTCTATACATATATAGGTGGCAAACTTCCATTCACTCCCTTCTTTAAATGCATGTAACAAATTTACCTTTTAATTTATAGTCTTTCTTAATTCAAACCCCAATTCTAACTTTCTTATAACATTTGCCCCATAATTAAATCTATTCATGAATTAACCCCTCAATTAATCATATATTATAAATTCCCATATTTGTAATATGAAAAATCACGTTTTCACCCCTATAATGAGCTTATTGGAATAAATAAACATTTAAATTACATATACATCTTCTAAATTATCATATTTTATACTAAGGCCATATTTGGGGTGTTACAACTTAATCATTACAATTGTTATAATTTATATTGAGGGTGAATAGTTTAGTAGGAGTTTTAAGAAATACCATAAATGAAATTAGTACTAATATTTATATATATTTTGGATATTTGTAGATCAATGGCATCAAATAACACTTCCACGCTATCACTGTGATTAGTCGATGAGAAGGACAATCTAAAAGAAAATGGCACCAACTTCCTTAACTGGTTCAAAAACTTGAGAATTGTTCTCAAGCAAGAAAGGGAGCTATATGTGCTTGATGACCTTGTTCTTAATGTCCTGCCTCATGATGCCCCACGAACAACTAAGGAAAAACAAAAGAAACATGTTTATGATTTTCTTGATGTGGGATGTCTTATGTTAGCCACGATGTGCCCAAAAATTCAGAAGGATCTGGAGCATATGGAGGATTATGAGCTGAATGCTCATCTTAAATAGACATTCCAACAAGTAGCAATGTAAGACAATTATGAAACTGCCAAAGCTTTGCATTCTTATAGAATTGTTGAAGTGCATCAGTAAGCTCTCATGTTCTGAAAGTGAAAGGCTATATTAATCACCTTAAAAGGATTAGATTTCCTATTAGCTTAGAACTAGCCATAGATTTGATCCTTAATTCATTACCTGATAGTTGTGACCAGCTTATCATGAACAATAATATGAATAATATAGAGAAATCCCTTGCTATGCTGCATGCAATGCTTAAAATAGCTAAACAAATCATTAAGAAAAAGCCGAGTCATATTCTTACGGTTAATAAAGGAAAGGGGATGAAAAATAAGGGCAAGGATAAGGCTAAGACTAAGGCAAAATTTGTTGGCAAGCCTAAGGCACAAGCTAAACCTAAACCCAAACCCAAAAAAAAGCTCCAAGGTAGGAAATTTACTTCCATTGCAATTATCCTTGTCATTGAAAGCGAAATTGTAAGCTCTATTTGGAAGAATTGAAGAAGAAGAATAAGAAGAAGAGTAGTGAGACTACATCTTTAGGTATTTATGTTATAGAAATTAATTTATCTACTTATACTTCCTAGGAATTAGATATTGGATGTGGATCTCACATTTGTACAAATGTGCAAGGACTTAAAAGGTGTAGGCAACTGAAAAAGGGTAAAGTGGACCACCGAGTTAGAAATGGAGCAAGGGTTGTTGCTTTAGTTTTAGGCACTTGTGAGTTAACTTTGCCGAATGGGCTTTTGTTGATTTTGAAAAATTGCTTTTATGTTCCTGCTTTGAGTAGGAATAATATTTCAGTTTCTTGTTTGAATGACGAAGGTTTTTTCTTTTCTTATCAAGAATAAGAAATGTTTTCTTTATTATGTTGATATGTTTTATTGTATTGTTGATTCATATAATGGCCTTTACATCTTATATCTAGAAAAATCTAACAATCAGAATATATATAACATAACTATAAAGAAATCCAAACCCAATGATTTGAACAATACATATTTATGGCATTTTTACCTTGGTCATATAAATGAAAAATGCATATCAAAACTCCATTAAGATGTACTTTTGGAATCATTTGATTTTGAAGCTTTTAAAAATTGTGAATCTTGTTTGTTAGGCATGATGACAAAAGATCCCTTCACTAGATGTAGTGAAAGGGCCACTGACTTATTGGGCCTTATAAATCTGATGTATGTGGCCTATTAAACTTAAATGTTAGAAGAGGATTTCAACACTTCATTACTTTCACTAATGATTTTAGTAAATATGGCTATATCTATCTAATGAAACATAAACATGAATCATTTGAAATGTTCAGAACCTTTCAAAATGAAGATTAAAATAAACTTGGGAAAACTATTAATACACTTCAATGTGATAGGGGTGGTGAATACTTGAGCCAAGAGTTTAATGATCATCTAAGAAATTGTGGAATTCTTTCACAATTAACTCCAACAATGACACCATAAAGGAATGGTGTTTTTGAAAGGAGGAATTGAACTTTATTAGATATAGTTTGATCAATGATGTGTCAAATAGATCTTCCTTTATCCTTTTAAGGCTATGCATTAGAAATAACTGCATTCCCTTTAAATCAAATTCCATCTTGTTGGATTTTAACGATTACATGCATCACATACATGAGCGGAATTTTAAAATTTTTTAACCATTAGATCTGATCTTGCCATGAATACACAATATAACTATATGAGAATAAGAAAAATCACCTTTGATTTTTGTTGAACAGTTGATTTTACTTCGCACCGGGTTATCGCAAACCACAGTGTCCAAAATCGAACACCTCCAATGAGTAATCCACACTAGAGAGGGGTAAATTGAACCAACAAATTGGTGTTAAACTAGGGCTGGCCGAAATCCAAGAGGCTAGCAATGGAAGTGGCGCAAAAAGGGAGAGAGAATTAAGAGGAAAAGACTTTCCTTTTGTTTTAATCACTTAACCCTAATTCTCATTAGTTGGCCTTTATAGTTAGGTTAAAATTCCAACTCCTTAATGAGATTGGGCTCTTTAAAATTGCTGGATAATTATTAATTGGGCCTCTGGAATTAATTATAATCATTTGGGCTTAATTAAATCCAAATTAAATCTTTTCATAAAAGACCACGCACAAAATCCACAAACTAGGCCCTTTGTGCATCTAATTGGATTTAAATACCCAAATGGATTCCAAATCCAACCAAATTAAATATGTGAGTTCTATAACACTTATGTAACATATATAAATTAATTTGGTCCAAGAAAAATCCCTCCAAGCCCTTCTGTTTGGAGTTGGCGTGTAGCCCTCTTCTGGAGGGCTTCCTCCAACTTCTTCATTCCTTTGGCCCTTTATAATTTCTCCAATAGTTCTATTAATTATTATATCAGTCCTATAACACTTATAGTAGTCTTATAACACTTATAAGAAAATAATAATTAATCATTAAATACATTATTTCATTTAGGTCCAATTTACAGAATATTTCTCAAAAGTTCCGCGGACAATTTTATTTGATCATAATTAATTAAACTCTTTAATTAATTATTATCATATTCTTCTCTCTACCTTTATAATAATATCAAATATTATTATCCTTGTCATTTTACCATTTTACCATTTTCTCTATATGTGTGTGGCCTATTGGGTTCCTGTCCATGTTGGCAGTATAATATGTAATTGTGAGTTCTATTTAAAACTCACATGATTTAAACTCCTTTAAATCATTTTATCCATATCTATTGATATTTTGATACATCATTATACAAGTCATGATTGGCCTCTAGCTAGGCATCATGACTACCCAAATGTCAGGAAAGTCATGTGGTTTGACTGTACCCTTCCATAGAAATAGTTACCGTGCAATTACTCTTTTCACCACTCTTATCTCAATTAGATTCTGAGTATGGATTTCTGTCAACTCATATAAATCTAATTATGTATGTTCTATTAATTCAACCATTGTTCCTAAAATGCCCTTCATGGATCTCCATCCATCTCGGCATATTACTCTGGCCAGAGATTCTTTGAACAAGGCAATTATAGAATCATGCGAGATAACTTCCCTTGTTAAATCTGGGATGGTGAATCCTTTGTCAATCACTCAACTATCTTCAAGTAGGTCATGACATACCCAATCTCCTAACTATGTTCACTCCCAGTTGGAAGTAATTAGTTATGGAGTCAAAGTACACCACTTGCTACTTAAGATAACTTTGGTGATCTCAAGTCTAAGGATACTTGCACAACCGCTATGAAGAGATTCCTCACTGACATAGATTTAATATCCATATGAGGATTCTCTTTGCAGGTCTCCAATGAACTTGTTCCTCTAACAAGCATCCACATGTTAGCTTTGATTATCATCCATAATCACAATTATGAGAACCATTGCTTGAACCATTCAAGAAGCATAACATGTGCTAGTCTGTCCGAATTAACAATGTCCTATCTTGTTAATTCTATGACTAGGGATATTTAGATATTAACACATTTGCATGCGATAGACATCTCACATCATGAACACCTTCATGATTGCCTTTGCACTATGTCTATAATATCTAGGACTTCATTTATTAATTTAAGATTTACAAACTCATGTATTCAAACACAGCATTAATAAATGAATGATGCCTTTTATTAAGAATATAAATTTCATACATATGAAAAACATCCCTATTACATGGGCTTTAGGGCATACTCTCTAATACATCTAAGGCAGTTGAAAAGGCACCATATGAGATATGGACTAAGAGAACTCCTAGTTTGTCTTTTCTAAAGATTTGGGACTATGAGGCTTATGTCAAACAACAAGTCTCAGACGAATTATCACTAAAATCTTATAAATGCCTTCTTGTGGGATATCCTAAAAAACTGAAGGATATTACTTTTATAATATTTCTAAGAACAAAGCATTTGTCGCTCAAAATGTTGTCTTTCTTGAAAAAGAATTCATTCCTAAAAGAATTAGCAGGAGTAAAATAGAACTCAAAGAAGTTTGAAAACCACAAAATGGCATAAGACCATCGATGAAAACTCAAGAAGTTTTGTAAATAGTTGTCGAACTTACATAAGAATTGCATAGATTTGATAAGACATGACATCAACTAGAGAGATGTGGATTTCTCATAATGAATAGTCATGAAGTAAAATGAGCTTACTACCTATCAAGATGCTATGTCAAGTCCATATTTTAAGAAATGACTAAAGGCCATGAAATCTAAAATATAATCTATGTATGACAATCAAGTTTAGAACTTGATTGATCCACTTAAAGGAATTAAAATCATTGGGTAGAAAAGGATTTTTAAGAAGAAAATTGACATGGATGGGAAAGTACATACCTTTAAAGCGTGACTTGTTGCAAAAGGTTTCAAAGAAACTCATGGTATTAAAAATGATGAAACTTTTCCACCAGTCATAATGCTTAAATCAGTAAAAATTCTTATTGCCATGGCTGCGTATTATGACTATGAGATTTGGAAAATAGATGTCAAAATGGCATTTCTTAATGAAAACTTGCTTCAAGATGTGTATGTGACATAACCTGAAGGTTTTGTCCATCTTGAGAATTCTACAAATGTGTGTAAGTGCAAAGATCCATTTATGGATAAAAGCAAACTTCTCAAAACTAGAATCTTCATTTTAATAAAACAATCAAAGAGTTTGGATTCATAAAAAATAAAAATAAACCTTGTGTATATAAGAATGTTAGTGGGAGTGTAGTAATATTTCTCATTTTGTACATCAATGACATATTACTCATTGGAAAAGATATCCCTATCTTGCAAAAGACCAAAGATTGGTTAGGGAAATCTTTTTCGATGAAAGAACTAGAAGAAGCTACTTATATCCTTGGGATTAAGATCTATAGGGATAAATTGTCTGAGTCAAAATACTTATATAGATAAGATGCTAAATAGGTTCTGCATGTAAAATTCTGAAAGAAGATTTTTGCTAATGTCTCATGGTATTACTCTTAGCAAGACTCAATGCACGCGTGCTAAGCTATAAAGCTTAATGGGGATCATAAAACATGTAGACAACCTCTTTAAAAATTCATCAAAATGCACACGCACAAAATATATCTTTGAGAATAGAAATCCAGTCATTTGATATAATAATATCCAGATCATAACCTTTTGAAATTATTTACACTCCCAAATTATTCTTGTGTTTAATGCCAAGCACTTGTAAAAGTTCCTTTTAGTTTTTGCTTAACAAATATTTACATACCTCAATTGTAATTCTTGAGTTCCTTTATTCCAAACTTGACTAATCACTTTGTATTACTTAACTTTCTTAAAGGCATGGTAATATCAATCTATCTCCATAAAAGTCATTTTAAAATCATAAAACTTTAAGCTAATAAATTTAAATCCCTGTGTATAGAATAATAATAATAATTTTCAAGACACAATCACATACAAATACATCTCATGTACCCAATTCATGTATTATCTCAATAAATTCTTATTATCGTTATCATGCCATTCTCTTTCATAATTAGATACCATTCCATTTTGCTATTATATTGACATTCTAATTTATTCCTATCTCGTGTATGTATTACTTACCCATGCTTGTGAGATCATAGCCCATTAATATTTACAAGCAAGGAGTCACACATATTTCTCCTATTATTGCACAGTGTTGAGCAAGAAGCATATGGTTATAAGGAATACATATTAGCCAATATCATTGTTGAAAAACATTACTATACACTTACCAAGACCTGTATCTTTTATTCCTAAGCATAGAAAATACCATGAAATTACATCGAGGATTTCATCACTTTCATATATTAGAGTCACATGCATTATTTAACAACCACAAGAAAATAACATATAACTATAGAGAATATACTTTCACCAACACAATAATTGACTAGACATTATTGATGCACAAGTTATTTATACATCTTGCTTGTTATTGTAATATGTACACGTGATACTATATGTAGTAAATATGCATATATAAAATGTAACCTCTTTTAGTATCACATTTTCTATATGCAACATAGAGATTTTATATAAGAATCATATGAAGATCAACATAAGAACTGGCATACTTCTTTAACCTTTTTATCATAGTATGATGTTTTTTTCTCTTACTTTGAATTATGCCTACACTATTCTAAATAAGTGGATAATGGCTTATAGAGTAGCACCCAAAGGTATAAAAAATATACCCAAAGGTATTAAATTGTAGCCCCTTATATGAATGAAACTATACAGTAGACTTGTCAAATGGACACAAATGGAGCCTACTAATGACCTAAATGGGGTTAAACTATACTATATAAAGACCTAAATAGGGTTGACAATAGCCCCATACGGGAAGGACAATAGCATTTACGAAATTACCTTTATAGGCATGCCTATCTATCCACATCCTAAACACAACGCAGAGAGATAATTCTTTTTGCTTTATCTTTCTTTACTTTACTTTACTGTGTTCAATCATATACATATATGCACATGTATATTCACATAAAATTATATATAAAGTAATCATATACATGTTCATGTATGACTCTCTATAAACATGTGATCATATGCATATAGGTATCTGTATATATATATTCACGTATATACATGTACAAGTATGAACTTTCTATAAACATGTTTTCTTGAGCACAATTAAGTATTACTAATTTGTGCTTGCAATCCCTTCTAATCATGTAAATATTTAACATATGTATTATGATGATACATAACATCATGCTCTATTGAGATTTTTTAATGAACGATGTGTATGAACATATTCATGATATAGTTACCTTTGAGTATACTTTATAATCATATCTGATTAACTGCATGCTTTTGTGATCATATATGTACATACATGCTTTATTGTCCCTTTTTGTGCGATATTTTCATCACACTATAATCTTACAAAAGCTTTACATATGCACATTATTAATTACAATTACACTTCAATACACACTTAGAATGTTTATCTATATGTGTACATACATATATGAATATATATACAGTCACATATAGTTATACAAATAACTGTAAATATAAAATTCACACATATATGTAAATATATGTTCATATAAGATGATAAATAATCTCTAATATGTATACACATGAATACAAGTATAATCAATACAATACAAGCAGCTGTGAATGAACATATATCACTAGCTTCATATACATTCGCATGGTAAAATATAAGCACATCATATAAGCATATACATGTTATCTTAAATAAGAATAAGTATAATAATTAATATATTTGTCACATGTCATGCTTCATCAACATTTTATACCTATTGCTTTACAATAGTATCATATAGTCTTGAATTTACACCACTTTATATGTTGTTTCTACATTTTGAAATGCTCTAAAGATGTTTAAGAAGGCTTACGTAAACTTTGGTAACAATTTGGAACCTTTAAATCAATTATAAATGAAATAGGGAAGGGTAACAGTCATTACCAAATAAGTACAGACCATGACATAGGTGCACTTTACATTTTGGACTAACCTCATGGTCATTACCCAAATTGTTACTGACTATGACATACATTCTGTTTATAGGCAAATTTACTGTTTCATTTTGCTTACGATTTTAGACCTTTTAAACATCCATTTTAGGCAAAGTGGCCGTTAAAAAACTTATTCCTCCATGTTTTTAGTTTCTTTAACACTGAAAAGCATCTCACTATCACCTTTAAATCTTGAGATATTATCAAAACACTGAGGATTTTCCTAATGACAGGATTATAGGCAGTTTCGCTTTTAAAGCTAAATTTAACATGTTTAGAGGTAGATTTAAACTTTGTGTTCTTCATAAAATATATATATATATATATGGAAGTTTAGTTTATCTAAAGTTTAGTCTCATAGAATTTATACTTATCAACTAAGAGTTATGTTAAAAATATAGCAACCTACTCACTATAACTCGACAACAGCTCGCATTAAACTTCAAGTTAAAATTAAGGACACTTAGAGGTAGAATCAAACTCTAGTTTCTTCTAAGAAACTACATGTCCATGTATTAAGTTTAATTATCAACTATAATTATCCAAATTAGAGTTATAAAACTTGAGATATGCTTAAAATGTAGAAACTGGTTCCTAATGAACCAACCCAAATTTTACTTCTTAAAACTTCAACAAATAAATACATGCAAGACATAGTCCTTCATGTTTCACCTTAAAACTATGTTATCAACTCAAAATACATTCCATCACATATTTTATCCACATTTTTTCATATTAAATCCACATGCAAGATGAGTGAAAATCCTTAAACTTTAATGGAACACCAAATCTTCCATCAAGACTTTTTTTCTCTTGACTTCTTCTTCTTTCTCTTTTCTTGCTATGGCAATTCTTGAAGATTGCTCATCACAACCCTCAAATGCAACTTCCAACAGATCAAGGGTGTTCTAATTAGTTAAGAGGCTGAATTTTTCACAAGAGAAAAGAGAGAAGAGATAAGTTAATGGATTTTACAAGAGAGAGAGAGGAGGGATTATAATTTTTAGTGAGAGATGAATGAAAGAATGAAAATCTACATTTCTTTCTCCATTTTCTTGTTAATTTCATTCTCCTCATATTAAGAACTAAGAAAATGTTTTCTCTCTCCAACATGCAAGGGCTCTAGCACTTAAATAGAAGGGCAAAGTATCCTTATGCTCCCTTATCTATTTGTATGTTAAAAATCTATCCCCACTTGTTTCTTTCTTCCAAATTTGACCCCATGGTTACTTTCTTTCCTTTAACTGCACCTCATATTCCTTTATTTTATTGATTTGACCTACTGATACATAATTATATCACAATAAACCATTTGAATATAATTTCTTTTCAATTGTACACTTGTATACCAAAATTTTAATTAACTCTCTAACCCTCTACTACATAAGACCATTAATCCACATGGTTTTAACTTATAATAATTCCTCTAATTAAGCTTGATTTGACATTAAGAACATGATAATGCCTTTAAATTCTACTAAGGCCTATTTTAAGTCCTTATAGTTATCCTAAACGAATTATCTTTGTTTGACAAGGATAAATTAAAGAAAGATGCCAAATACTTTGTATGGGATAAACCGTATTTATAGAAGTATTGCTTTGACAAAATTATTAAACATTGCATTTTAGAAGATAAAGTGTAGTCCATACTGCATTTTCATCACTCGAAAGCTTATTGAGGCCATTTTTGTCCAAAGAGAACAGCCTACAAAGTATTGGTGTAAGGCCCCAATCTATAACCTAGGAGTAATCGGATATGTTTCGGATGTATTAGGAAGGTGATACAAAGAAATAAGTGTTTAAAGGGTAGGAAATGACCTAGAGGGAATTAACTTAAAAGTTAATGCCATTATGGTAAATTATGTAAATGCCACATACATGCATGATTAGTGATGACATAAGGCATATAAACATGGATTAATTTGTAAATAATGAAATAATTGAGGTGAAATTAAGAAAGTGTAAAAGAAAAAGGGGTTAAGGTGCAATTTATCTAAGCTTAACAAATGGACCAATGAAATAATGAATAGTGTGTTTCTAGAAATCTCATGAAAATGGAAGAGATTTCATGGAATTAAGAGAAAAATAAGGTGGTCGGCCATTTTGGGGTCCTAAATATAGAAAATTTCTACTCTTTCCCATCAATTTCGTCTTCAAAAAGTTTTATGCTAACGGTTGCTTAAAGGGTTTAGGAGAGAGAGAATTTAGGGTTAAGCACTTAAAGGTAAAGTATTCTTCTCTTCTTACTCTTCTTTAGATTCATATGTAGAAGCTTGAAATGATATAAAGAGTAAATATTTATTTGTGGAATCCAATAAATGTAGAAGAAGAAGAAGCCAATAAGAGAGAGAAAAAAAAAGTAGAAAGCAGGAGAAGAAAATTTGTCAAAACAAGGTATGGGAACTTTTAAACCCTTGTATGCGTGTGTTTACTTCTATAGAGTATATTAAGATAGCTTTTAGAGGTATTTTTAAGATAGAAATATGGATTTTATACTTAAAGGGACAAGAGAACAAAAATTGGAAAGTTATCTTTAAAATAGGGAAAATTCATCCTAGGATTCACTAAACCTAGTCACATTATTTTGGAAATAAAATGAATTATAGAGATTTAAATTCCATTATTCCAACTGGGTTGGAAACTAGACTTATATATCTATATTTAATATGGAAAGTCAATGTCTAAATCCCCTTGTAAGATGATGAAATTGAGTTTGAACTCTAACTGTGTTTGCTGCCCAGCCATTATGAGTAGTCTATATTGTTTAATTAATATCTAGATATTTACATGCTTAAATGGAGTGATATTTAATTTTTTAGAAACTAGAGGTATAAGGGAACAACTTTTTAGGAGGCCACTTTGCCTTAACATGCCATTTACTAAGTCTAAAATGGCCTATAATTTGAACCAAATAATATGCCCTTAAGACTTTTAAGGCAGAATGTACCTCACGGTCACCACCAAATGGGAAACCACCGTGACCCCCTTCCAGAACAGAATTGGTACCTATCTCACAGTCATAAAAAACTAGTAACCACCATAACCCTCCCCTTTTTCCTCCCATACTTGATTTTTAGGCCCTAAATTGTTACCAAAGCTTACCTAAACCTCCCTAGATATTTTTAGAGCTTTCTAAATATAAAAATAAAGGTGATTTATGATGTTAAAATTGTAAGGAGCATAATGGTGCATGAGAATAAAGTTATAGAATGAACACTAATACTAGAAGACATGAATATATAAATGAAGCTTTGAAGTTGTGTATGAATATACATAAATCCACATATAGATATGCATGAATTATAATATTTCAATTAGATGATGCACATGTATATATGTGTGTCTATATTATCGAAGCTATACAATTATATTTTAGTTATACAATTATAATTACTTATGAACAAGAATATGAATGATAAAATATAAGCTTGAACATGTATTGATATGTAGATGTTTTAATGAAATGATACATTAATGTGCTTATAGTTACAATATTGATTCTAATGCATGAAAGTAAGACATACTAGATTATAATGGTATATAGAAATGAATGAATATGCATACACACACACACGAGATATGAAAGGGAGAAGTAAAAAAGTTTAAGTAAAAGTTACAATTGTCTATGTCTATGTCTAGGTTGTGGATAGATAGGCATGCCTATAAGGGTATATTGTAACAGCTACATGTTCGACCCCGTTTGGGTCTATAGTATAGATTTGGCCCCATTTGGCTCCATAGTATAGATTTGACCTCATTTAGGTCCATAGTTTGATACCTCCAGGTATCCTTTTATACCTTTAGGTATTATAGTATTGCCTATTATCCACAAATATAAGTAAAGCATTATAAGAAGCAATATGACAAAAATCAATATTGATCTATATGTTACTTTTATATGGGCCCATGCATAGTAAATAAAATCATGAAGTTGGTTGAGATCATATTCTAATATGAAAAATAAAGTACTATAAGTATCAGATGTACACACTTGTTATTATAATTACAAAATATTTTATGCATTCAATGATATAATCATTAGGTATTATATAAGAGATTGCTCAATGCTCTGGTTACAATACTATGTTACTGCATGCTTAATACTATGTCCGTGTGTGTGTGCATGTGCTTTGACGACTTCTATAAGAGGTTGTCTTCATAGTTTATGTTCCCTACTAAGTTGTATACATTACAATGGGTGTTCATTTATCTAGGTACTTAATTTAGGATCCTTCAATAGGGATAAAATCTGCATCAACCAGGCCAACATTAATTTTAGAAAGAGTTATCATAGGAAGTTATTGTCTTTTTGTAGTATATTGTAATTACTTCCTTGTACTAAATGAATTGCAATATAAAAAAATAACATTATAGTATGAGTTGTAGTAATTCTCATTTATAGTCTCTTAACTTTAACATGCATAGTTCTATATAGTATAATATATATGGTGGCAATAAATAAAGGAAACTAGGTTGGACATTCAATTTTGGTATCAAAGCAAATGTTTAAGCGGTTCTGGCCAATAAGAGTTTAGGAAAAAGTAGTTATAGAAGATTTTTGTATATGTTGGCCTAATGTAGATGTCCCTATTATCTTATAGATAGTAGGATATAGAGAAACCTTAAAGTATTGCTATAGAAAAATGAAATGATCAAAAGTGAGGATTCATATGAGCAAAGCATAGTGCCTTGAAAGTTATAGATAGTATTCTCTTATACCTATTAGAGATATGTATACTATGATAGTTTAATTTACCAACCCTTATATGTATAGCTATAGGAGATATAATCTGATAACATGTTAGTTATAGAATAAGATAGTATATGATATATATCAGGTCAATTCTTTTGACCATAGTACATGTATAGATAGAGTATATAGATACTATATCAGCATGGTGTGTGAAAAAAAAAGGGAAATTTTGAGCAAAACCTGATAAGGTTATCCTTACATGAAATTGTTATAATGTGAGGTTAAATTTTGTTATGATGCCCTATAGACTTGTCAGTGACTCCTTAACAGTATGGGTAAGTGATTATCCATGTCACAGCATGGGTTGGGGAGGACATTTAAATTACAAAAGAACATGTAAATCGCATTCTATTGAATACATGAAAACATCATTTTTTCATAGCATTACATTAGCATCATTCGATAAGGCATGAAAAACATCAATTCATATACAACATCCCCAACTAAACAGGAAAGTAACAATATGTACGTTGAGCACAGTAATGATTTGTTATCAAGAAAAGGTTACTACTGTCAAAAAGTGAAATCAAATAAAATCTAAATATGATAAAATAAAGAATGAGAAGCAAAGAGAGATAGTGTTGGATAAAACTAGAGTACATTAAAGTGAAGAAAAAGAGAAATAGGGAAAGATAGTATTAGATAAAGATTGACTCTAACAAAGATAGAGTCAGAGGGATGCAAGAGATTAGATAAGAATGAGTAAATGTTATAGATATGAATTTTAAGGACGAAATTCTATTAAAGGAAAGGGAAATGTAAGGCCCCAATCTATACCTTAAGAATAATCATATATGTTTAGGATGCATTAGAAAGGTGATAACCTACAATAAAAATACAAAATAGTGAGAACAAAAGTCCTCACTAAATGATGATTTTTCATTCGCTAAATTAATTTAGTGAGCACAAAAATTTTATAGTAAAAGTCATCCTAACTGAATTTAGCGAGGATTTTTGTCCTCGCTAATTTTTACGAGAACTATTGCGAGGATTTAGTACTCGAAAACTTTTGCAAGGTCTAAATCCTCGCTAACTTTTGCAGAGATTTAGTCCTCACTAAATTTAGCGAGGATTTTAGCAAAAGCTAACTTTTGCGAGAACTTAGTTCTCGCTAATTTTTGTGAGGACTAATTTCTTGCTAACTGTTGCAAGGATTTAGTCCTCGCTAACTTTTGAAAGAATTAAATTATCGGTAAATTTTAGCGATAACAAATTTGTCACTAAATGTTGATATGAACTTTTTTGTTTTCTTAATTTAATTTAAAATTTTCATTATTTAAACAATAAATAATAAACTAAAAATTAACAAATTTATATTAATTAAAATATTATTAAAATCCATTCCATTGGTCAATAGGAATAATTCTATTTGAATACATATCATTCAAGTACACACACACACACACACACATCTAAAAATATAATAAATATTGTCATTTTATAGATCCAAAAAGAAAACGTACAAAATATTCTTATATTTCCAAATTCTATGGCAAATACAAAACCAAACTTATAACAAAACTAAAATAACTACATACAAAATAAAAGTTTTTGTATTTACTTTTTCTATTAAATAATAGACCTAAGATTCATGCGCCTTATCTAAAAATTCAAAAAGTCATGTTTCTTCTGTTCAAAATTGGAATATGGTGAAAAGAAGACAAGATATCGAACTACAAAATAAATAAAAGCATAATAAGAAATTTTTAAATCAAACAGAAAACATGTATAGAAAATTGTTTGTGACACCCTAGTCCACTAACCAAGCATAACCATCAATCACCATTATAACCTAGCAAGATAAGGCATAGACAATAATAAACAACACAGGCCATAATAATTACATCCCATAATAACTTAAAACAAACTTATAATTAAAAGGCCTAACATAATGCCAAAGAAAATACACAATAAAATCCTCAAGCAACTACACTTAGTCGGATCTTCTCTTCAAAGGCTGACTAGCCACCAGCTATCGATCCACTAGAGCTTAACCAGTACCTACACGGATAAGAAACCCGTGCTAAGCTATAAATCTTAGTGGGGAAGCCAACTACAAGGATAAACTCTAACAAAAAGAATATCATAAAGTCATTACACACTTTAAATTTAAGGAAAACATATAAGTCTACAATATTAAAAGATCTCACCTTTGTTATACCAAATGAATCTGCAATCTTAAACATGAATATTATTCTTACAATCATCTAGACCTTATAGTAATTGATAGTACAACTTTCATCGTAAGCATTTCATCGCATTTATTATGTATGATATGCCTTTAATGTTCAATCAAAGCATAACGGAGTATATATATCATACATCATCTATAAGAGATATTTTAGGTGTCAATACTTCACATATGTCATTCAATCTTAGTTATATAATACAAAGTAGAGAACTACATTTCATTGAAATCGTTCTAGCCAAAAAGGAATTTAAACCAAGCAATATAGTAGGCCATTATCATTTTCTCATTATATAGGTGAGGCAAATGATATATATATATATATATATATATATTTCTTCATTTCGAGTAAATTACTGAGTCTTTTAAACTTTTAATAGCCTACCAAGTACTAGTTCAAATGGTGGATAACGGGAACAATGGATAACGAAGGTATCAAACGATGGACCATAAAGGAACAAAACACTAGACCCAAACAGGGTCATCAATGGTTCCAGCAAGGAACAAACAATAGACCCAAAAAGGCCGAATGATATTTTATAAAGGAACAAGACCCAAACGGGGTCAACTATAGCTACTGCAAAATCCCTCTAGGCATGCCTATCTAATCTACAACCGAACTAAGACCCACAAGCTTTATCACTTTAAGAACATCTTTCATTCATCATATTCTTTCTTAATTAATATAACATTTACTTAAAGCCGTTTTCCATAATTGAACACATATTATTCATTTTCGTAGCAATACTGGCTTAAAGCCTGGAAAATCAATGATACATATTGCCTGTTCATATACTTGCATAATTACTAGATAACTTATATCATGCACTAGGATGCTTTATCATAATGGTAATTGAGTATTATGCAATCTAGCTTAAAACAATGTTTTAAGAACCTAATGCAATACACATAATTGAACATAAAGTCATGAAGTAACAACATGATTTGAATTTCAAGGTTAACTCTGGTAATACCCAGTGATAATTCATGGAAATGAAACAATACATATAGTCATATAAACCATGATCACATGACTCCACACGAAAAAACATATTCACTGAAGAAGAATGTACCTGAGTGGTCCTTCAAAACCATTTTCTTTGCTTCATTATACTTAATTTAATCATCGTACATTTAGTTCATCCTATATATATTATATACATACATTCGATGTCTCACAAATAGTGAAAGTACTCACATTTGAGATTAACAACTACCTATGTCATTCATAATGCCTTAAAAGACTTCACAGCTCAATTATTTCATTTAGAAATCATAAAGCTTATCAACCACCACTTTAATTAAATTAATCATCATGTATATTACTTATGGTCAATTTAATTCTCTCCAATTATATTTTATAATACGGAATTCATGATTCATGAAGAATTTATAGCTTAGAGTGTGAAGTAGAACCATTAAAATAAAACATATGAGTGGTCGTGCACAAGAAAGAAGATAAGACATACACGGCCACGAAAGGAGAACAATGGCCAAATGCGTGGCCAAACAGGAGGAGAAGTAAGCCATTCACATGGCCATGCAAGGAAAACAAAGGCCAAGCACACGACCATGCAGAAGAAGAAATGAGTCATTCATGTGGCCAAGCAAGGAGAAAGGCAATGTAGTGCATGGCCACGCAGGGAGAGAAATAAACCATCACATGGCCATGCATGAAGAACCAAAGAAAACACACAGCCATGCATGGAAATCCAAAGGAAATCATGTGGCCACTCAAAGCAATCACACGGCCACTCATGCAAAATCAAAGGAAATCACGTGGCCACTCAAAGAGATAGCTAAGGGAAAACAAAGGAATGTGTGGCCACACAGAGGAAGAAGGGATAGGCTGCACGGCCATGCAAGGCATTTCGGCAGTCTAGGTTAAAAATCCCGATTTCCAGCTTAATAGATTTTGAATCCTAAAACTCACCTCAAATACTTAAATTTAAATCATTCTTTGTTCATCTAAACACTAAAAATTTAACCTTCACTTCAACTAAGGGGACACATACAAGAACATAAGAAAATCATCAAGTAATCATTTATATAGAGTCCCATACCTCAATATCAGCTTCATCTCCTTCAAAAATCCACAGATCTAGCTCTTTCTTCCTTCTTTTAGTCTTGATCTATTTGCTTCTCCTCTCTCCTTATGTGCAGGAACAACAACATGATCTTACAATCCCTCATGACCAAAAATCATAAATTAAGAAATGAAGAGGAAGATGAGATTTTCAAGGGAAGACATTACCTTAAATCTTAGCTCACAAACCCTAGCTCCCCTTTTCCAACCCGTAACCAGCAGAGAAAGAGAGAGAGAGAGTTATCACTTAAAATGCTGATCCCCCCTCTCAAAACCATTGCTTTCCTTCTCCAAGAAGCTATTGAAATATCTCATTATATGAATTTCAAAATTTAGCCTCATTATACTTAACTCCATCAACTTATTTTTCTTAACATCTAACACTCAAACTTCTTACTTGCTTTAACTATATCCCTCTTTTATCTTAATTTTAACCATACTCAATTTACATACATGTTGAAATTACCAAAATACCCCTAATGGAACTTAACCTTAACAATGCAAAATAATTCAATATTTTCCTTAATTAACCATAATTCTTGTCACTTTACTATAATCTGGTTAGGGCCATGATTGGATCCTTACACTATTAACATAAACACAAGCATAAATAAAATGTTGACAACAAACACCTTTTGCTACCTATACTTCACATGTACAACAATTAAAAGACACCATATTATACATAAGTAGACAAAAGAACTATTGAACCAAAAAATCCCACTAACCTTGATTCAATATTTGACTTCACCAAATGCATTAGTCATTTTCACTGCTTATACAACCTTAACAACTTACGAAGATATATTAATGGTCAAATGCAAGCATACAAAGCTCCTCAATCCCTCCATCCAGAAGCCACAATAAAAGCAAGGCTCAAACTATAAAAGCCCAAAAAAGGTATATAACTATTCACAAGCAAATAAAGCTGAAGAAATCCACAAGAATGACATTGAATTTTTTTATATATAATTTTCATTGCTAGAAACATAAAGGGAGATAGTGATAAGTTGGAAAAAGAATAGAGCTGGCAGTGGTAATCGGTTACCATAGGTGAAAAAAAGTCATCTACCAATTTAAGTAGATAACAAGCTCGAGTCAAATGATGTCCACAGGTGAAATAATGCACATACACAAGAAGTTACTGACACACTTTTACAAACAATCGAGTTTGAAAATGAAATGGAAAAGTATGTTACAGCTGGTATGCCAGAATGAAGAGAACCCAAAATTGGTAGGTTGTTACTTCCTTCACAAATCATTTATATATAAATATAAAGATAGGAATACATTCATAAAAGGTTTTACGTAGATGCTTGTTAGGTTTATTTATATACCAACAATATCAAGTGGATTAACTGTAAGCCTTTCCTTTCTTTTTATACTTAGAGTTGATGAAAAGTTAGCCACCCTGATCAACTAATTCTTATAACCCCTCTAACATTAAGTCCAATATGCATTTATGAATAAAAAATTGGAAAGTGAAGAGGAAAATAAATTCTAATAAACACAAAATAATATTTTTGAAAAACATTGGTTTAACCAGGTGAAAAAGAGTATAATTAAACCTGTATTTTGGTTCTACTGAAGAATCTGAGTCAGTCTAATGGGAATCAACAGATACAGGTGTAGTATTCAATGCTCAATTTGGTTTCAATACTTTAATCACTCCATGTTCTATAAATATGTATTCAAAAAATTAATAACGAAGACAAGCGGCTATACTTACCAATGATCAATAACTTTAGGAAATACACAAGCAAGATAAATAATGATGGAATGACTGCAAAATAATAAACAATTAATAAGGGCAAAAAAGGAGTGCAAAATCACAACTTGCTCTATAAAATTATGAAGCATAACATATAGTTAAGTATAGAACAAAAATTGCTAACAGTGATCACTGATTAATGCATTTACAAAAACTAGAGAGAGATAGCTCTTTTAAGCACCTTTTAATAGCTTGAATCTTCCATCATTCAAATGGTAATGGTAGAGGCGACAATAGGGGTGACGGTAATGGCACCACAGAGACTATGATAAAAGCCTTTCCACATCAGAGCCTAGATGTGGGAAAACCATTATCATGGTATTTTGAGCATTTGGTGAAGGAAGGAAAGATATAGTCTTTGCTAGCCAAGCTTGCCAGGAACTTAGAAAAGTCGGGATATAGAGCATATTGGTATTATGTTTATCATCAACAAATAAGGCATAAGATTGATTGTTATCACACTCTAAAATGGTGTATCCAGGACCTTATTGATCTAGAATAGTTGAAACTAGGAAAAAAATGAAGGAATAAGTTATGATATGCTGTAACTCCTTAGTTTTCTTTGGCTCATACTGGTCGAATGGTATGTGTTTCGAGATTCATATGGTATGTAAATATCCAACTTCTATCTATACAAGCTATAATGGTAAATGAGTTAGAGAATTGCATAATGTAAATATAACTATTAACCTTAGGCATGGTTCAGAGAAGGAAGAGCCTGAGATGTGGAAAGACTTTTTACTGCCTATACTTGTAGTGAGGAAGATATAATATAAGCCACTTTTTGCTAATGTAACATATGCTCATATTTCTTTAACTTTGCTAATAATATGAGTCTTTCTTAAAAAGGCCAAGTTGAAAATGGAAAAAAAAAGGCAAAGGAGAGAACCAACACAATCTTCATAGCTAGATGCAAAGCGGATTAACTTCATAAACAAGAAAAAAATTCAACTTCCTATAGAATAATAATCAGTGCAGGAAAGTTCCATTAAACCTTTAACTATAATCAAAGAAATGAGACAAAATGTAAAAAAATCTAAGGCAGATGATGGTTGTATAATGCACATAACAAGTATGGCACAATCATGCTATGTTGTGCAAAAAAATTATATCAAATCCTAAATCACCATAGAATTTTAAGTAATGCGTAAAAATAATAGCAAAAAATTATATCTACCATCCATCACAGAATTAGGTACCAAAATTATATTCATCCTTCAAGCTAAGTAACGTTATCCTCCTGCTTTAGTAGATGTCAACAAATCCCTTTTAAAATCATACCTTGCATAGAACATTACTAATTTTTTAAATCTATATACCAGATTAATCAATATCCCCATATATAGTCTTTGATAACATTAGAGAAAACCTATATTCTAAACAAAAGGATGCCCAACTACCTTCACCTTCTCCTGAATCCCGTGGTAATATTGAATATGTAAGTCTATCAATGTTTGTAAAGTTCAGCCAACATATTATGAAGGCAAAGCTTAAATGCTAGGAAAGACAACCATAAAAGAAATGAAACGAAAATTAATTGGGAAAAAATAGTATTATGTAAAAGGGAAACAGATAGGTAAGGCTTAAGTTCTCAAACCAAAACCAGTGTACAAAATTTTATAGAGAAAAATTAAGTTATAAAAGGTAATGTACAATGCCAATACATATAGTGTCACTGGAAAGGAGAGGAAACGAAATATTTTTGCAAAGGGAAAGTTGGTAATAGAAGAGGGGGACATGGTTCAAAATACAGAAGAGCACACCTCTTTTTCCAGTTAACCAAATTATGTAATACATATAAGACTACCTTATCCCTTAATAATAATGCAACAACTCAATAGGAAAATCAGTGCATGATGGATAACCCACCACATATCCAAGCCAAGAATTTAAAGAACAGTTGCTCCTACATTAGATTCTCATCTAACACACATACTGAGTTATACATTATGTGACAAAATTGTTCTCAAACATCAAACAAAAGCTATTATGTGAACCATATAAAGTACAAACATAAGAAATAAATCTATGGACACCTTTTTCTCCACATTGATATAAATTAATCCATACATTAATGCAAATACTATAACATTCTAGAAATTATGGTGAAATCTTGAATTGAAAAATAGATACAAGAAATGCAAAAGGTATAGAAGTTCAAAGCATTCCACCTATGCATTGCACGAATCTCATGATTAACATGTATGTTCTCTGACTAATGAAAGGCTTCAAGTTTGGACTAATTTTAAAGGATCTATCATGGTTGCCTAATATACAAAGCTAGAACTAATCACTACAGCAATAAAATATTGAAAGCAATTACTTAAAAATAGGTTAAATAAATTATTCTAATCCCTTGCTCAACAAATCGACCTCATTTTATAATTCCAAGCAATAAATCAAACACCAAATAAGAATAAAGTAAACCAACATTCAAAATATTACCTCAAATTCTTTCTGTGCATCTTCACTAGAACAATCTAAATTCTTGGCTACATCATGCTTCTCATCTTGTAATAAAACTTTATAAAGCCATCCAAATCCATATTTCATATGATTTGAATGTTAGAGTTATCCTGCAACATTAAATGAGATTATTAGAGTAGCATTTATGGGTGTCATTTATTAGCTGACCTATTGGTTACTCTTTCTGAGAGATTTGGTTGTTCTATCTGAAGTAATGCTTCACAAGGGATATTTCTAGTAGATAGATATTTGTCTTCTGGGGAATCACTTGGAATGTCTGAAGTCATCTTTAGCAAATATGTTTTTGTGAGCTACCACTGGGGTGCTAAAACCTATTATGCTTGTCCATTTCCCAGTAATTCTTTGCTCTTAATACCAACCTCATGGCTTTTGGCATGTCCAGATCAAAGTTTCTCTCGATTTTGAGAGATGGTGATAGTTACTTTGGTTTCCTTGTTGTTGATGACATAAATATATGCCCTGCCCCTTTAGTGGAATCTTGGGTACCTGACATGAAAGATATTGAATGTTAATGTACTGCTTATTGAATTTGGCCTCTTCTTCACTGTTATTATTATTATCATTATTATTGCTATTACCTTTATTTTTTAATAACAAAGTTAATTAAAAGTTATCATTAATTACATGACATTCACATTCATTCATCTTCTAAGCAAAGAAAGCATAAATAATATAAGACATAAAATGACAAAATAGTTATATACAACTCTTTTTTTATATACATAAAAAATTTTCATAAAATAAAACTCCTTGAATACAACAAAATGATCAATCACTGTGAAAGCCCCAGCCCTGATGCTCGATGGTATGCTGGCTTTGACAGGGATCTGAATGCTTGTGGCCTAGGAGGGGGTCAATTACGCATATTGTTATTAAATTTTGTAGTTGTAATGATATGGTCACTTTACTTTGATTTGTAACAAAAAAAGTAACTCAATTTTTATTTTGTAACAAAAAATCACTATAAACAAAAAACTAATATTCCGAGCATTAGAGCGTGTCACCCACTCAAGACACCTGCACACATTAGTAATTTTATGACACATCATTACTGATTGGACACTTACGTGGAAAGTAAAAAAAAGTTAAAAATATCATTTTTTAACTTTACCCTTCCTTTCCTTCTCCTTCTCCTTCTCCTTACCGTCTCTGTCTCTTCTACAAATCCAGAAAAAAATGTTATCTCACTCTTACCCATGATCTAGAAGTTAGTTCCTGAAGGGATATCACATGGCATATAAATGATGATCACGCAGTAGAAAAATTAAAATTTTGGATCATACATGCCACACAATATACAACAAAAATTTGAAACATGCAATTTTAGGGTTTTTGAAAACTTACAAGTTTGGATGCACTTCAAAAATTGATTTTGAAGATGACCAGCAAATAAGTTGGACTTATATAGCTTAGATCTTGATCACCAATGCCAAAGAGCTGCATTTATGCCACTCATCTCTATGCTCACACACACATTAGCAAGGATGGCTTAAAACCTAGAGTGCTAGCTCTAATCTTTGTGTATTTGGCAATGGGTATTAAACTAAAGACACAAGACCTGATCTTATTCTTCCTAAGGTTCACTAATGGCTGCCCAAAATCCAAGAGAAGAAGGAAAATTTCTTACCCCTTGAGAATGGCGGCTTAGAGAGAGGAAAAACCTAATTGGCAAAGTTAGTTCTTATCTATATATATCACTTAGCTTAGAGTTTTGTGCGTGCCAAAATTCACTAGCATTTAGGTAGTAATTTCAGCCTCCATCACTTCCTAATTAAGTGGTATATCTTGATTCAAAGACATATACGAATTTAAATTTAATTAACTTAATTATCTAAAGATAAATAATCAAATGTCTAAAGATAAATAAATAATCAATTTACCATTCCTTTTGTCATGTTTTTCACTCTTCATGGGCCAAAGTCCATTTAAAAATTTTAATACCCAGTATCCACATTAATTTGACTTTAAATAAAAGCCCAAATTAATGTCCAATATACTATTTATAACATACAAAAAGGTAAGGGTTAAATGTAGGACATGCAAAAAGTTAAAGGACTAAAAATGGGATATCCCTTGCTATTATAAAAAGCCAACATTTAGGAGAGAGAGGAGAGTGGGTTGGATTTTCTTGAAGAAAATTCAGAAATGCTTTTCTCTCCACTCTAAAATCCAAAGTTAAATTCTTTAAGTGATATTGAAGAGGAATTTGTGCATGTTGGTTAATCAAGAGTATTTTTGTAACAAATTAAGGTAACAACCTTAATTAATTTTTATCTTCTTCTTCTCCCTCTCTTTCTCAATTTGTTGAAGTAATGGTTGAGTATGGTGCTAGAATTTTTAATTTAATGATGATGTTGGTTGTAGAGGAGAATAAGAGATTAGAAAGATCAAAGGAAAAGGTGTGGGAAGAGATTGAAGGCAAAGGGAATTTTGGCCAAAGTTATGAAATTAGGGTCTTTCTAAATGATTGTGGATTTTTTTGGTGGAAACATGTTGTGATTGACTTGAATTTGGAGTAATTAAAAAGAGAATACAACCTAAGAAGTGTACTTGAAGAGATAATATGAATCCATTGATCTAGTGACTAAAATTTTAGTATAAGTTAAAATAGAAAACTTTAATTGCAGCAATTCAAATTTCTAAAGTTACACAAAACATATACCTACAAGATTGTAGAAGGAACCTAGCTTTAATTCTGCCTGTAAATAATTTTTTATGATTTATTAAATGTTAGGTGAACTGTTAATTCCGATTCTAGAACAGTTTGTGGTAAAATTGAGATATCTATGTGTGCAATGGTCAGAATGACATGAGGTTAATTCCTATGAAAAATACACTCCTAAATACACATTTTTATGAAGTATGAATTAAAAATGCATGCAAGCATGTCAAATGTTGACTTGAAATTCATTGGGACTGAATGTACTATTAGGGAACAGACCTTTGTAAATTGGCCATAGCTCTTGCTAGAGTTGTTAAAATGCTACAAAGTAAAATTATGGTAAAACTATAGTCATGGTAGTATAACTTTGATGAAGAAATATTGTTCTAATTCCATCTTTATTTTATTCTAAAAATCTTTATAAGTGGTAACAAACATTGTTTTGGTTCTATGAATAGCCTATAGTTTTTCTCAAATATCTCGAGCTATAGACAAGATATTAAGGTGAATTTTGATGCTTTAGGAACTAGACACATAGGGGAATAAATTATAGAAGATCATTTAGCATAAAAATTAATTTTTCAAAACCATAGGTGGCTCACAAGTTAGGTCCAAAATGTTGCCCTATGCAGAATTTTAATATATCTTACATTATGTTTTTTTTATATAGTTGAGTTAAATTTTTGTTTATGTGAATATAAAATGAATTTGATATGGAAAATTGGATACATGTATTTATATAAACTAGGGATTTTGGATCTTTTTACATGATCACATTCCAAAGTTGTGTTGTATTGGAAAGTTCTAAGAACAAGGCATGACTTATGTTGAACACTTGAATAGGTATGATATATTACCTGATTGTTTGGGTATGTTCAAGCTAAATATGATGACTACTAATAACGTGATAAAAAACTATGTGAAACACTTTCATAGACATAAAAGGTGGCTTGAAGAAGTCCAAAAAACAAATCATAGTTTGAGAAAGCAAGCATATTATTCAGTTTTAACAGTCAAAACAAATTAATTTAACATCCAAATAATCATGAAATTTAATCAAATAAACTATAGAGAGAGAAAATATAAATAAGCCTATAATGTTACCCTCTGGAGATATTCCAACTCTGCGATTTTTAAGGTTTGAATCTCAGCTCCGAATCATGGTCATTCACTCTTTAAAAAAAAGTATGAAATTTGTATTGTGTGAGTTAAAAAGATTGTAAAAGCATAAACCTTTATAGAGAGAAAAAGAAATTGATTTTCTTCCTTCTCTAATGGTTTTATCTCAAAGAATAACGATTCCTCTCCTCAAAACCCTAAATGTTTTGCTTATATACCTAAAAGGGAGTTTCAATTCAATCACAACTCAAAAATACCAAATTAGGAGATAAAATTTCCAAAATTCGGACCTGATCTTTATCCAAAAACTTTCCTATTTTTGAAATTCCAAGAAAATGTGGGAAATTTTGCATTTCAACCCAGGGATAGGCGTTTATGATTGAGGGACGATCGTCCCTCATCACTAAACCTCATATTTCAGAAACTAACCCTTTTATTTACACTATTCCATAGCTGAGGACCTACAGACGGCCGCCTCTTAGGTGATAGATAATTATCTATCACAACTGTCAATCTAGAAATAGGGTTTTTTGCCTATCTTTTTTAAAACACTTAAAAATGTTTATACATTATATTCTTCTTCTTCTTTTTGTTATGATGCATTTTAATAAAGAAAAAATGCTAGAAATTGATACACATCTGAAAATGATTCTTATATAAGGGGAAGCTAAGAAGAACAAAGACAAAGAGGTAGCAAAGGATTAAATTGAGTTATGCATGTAGCTAAGGTATGGGACTTTGGTGTGTAATTGTTTTGCATGCATGATTAGAGTTGATTATGATGTAATTAAGGATTAATTAGGAGAATGAGTTAATAATTTCTTGATGTGTTCATGTAAATGTGTTGAATGGTTAAGAAAAGTTAAACCCTAGATTAAAACTTGGAAAGTGTAATGCAAGGACAAATCTTTAGGGAAAATTTGTTAAAATTTAATCTCTAATTAGATAAATTTCAATTTAAATTAAGTGTGTCAAAAGCTTGAAAAATCCATTTGGTATCAAAAATCTGTTTTGAGTTCATCTAACCTAGTGAGCTTGTATTGCTAATATTAGAGTTGTTGTTTGGTAATTCTAATTGGTTTAGAATTTAGACTTCTATAGCTAGGTTTTCTATGAAGATGACCAAGCTAAATTCTACTCCTAATCATGTCAAAAATAAGCTTGTTGCTCTATCATTAGAAACAGTCTTTAGTATTTTGTAAATATCATGAAATTTAGAAATGATAATAAGATAATTTTTAATGATTCAAAAACTAGAAACATAGAGGAACATGTTTACAAAAGTCCACTTTGCCTAAACATGATGTTTAAAAGGTCTAAAATAGCAAAAACATTAACCAATAAATCTACCTTTAGATAGAATGGACATCACGGATATTACCTATTTAGTAATGACTATGAGCTAGTCCATAACCAAAAGTGCACCTATCTCACAGTCAGTACCTATTTATTAATAACTGTGAGGTCAGTCCAAAACCTAAAGTATACCTATTTCACTATCAGTACCTGTTTAGTAATGACCGTGAAGTCAGTCTAGAACTTATAGTGCACCTATTTCATGGTCAGTACTCATTTGGTAACAACCGTGACCCTCCCTTACTTCACTTATAATTGATTTAAAGGTCCCAAATAGTTACCGATGTTTACCTAAACCTCCTTAAACATCATTAAAGCATTCTTCAATGTAGAAACAACATATAAAGAGGTGTTTGTTCAAGATTACATGATAATATTATATTGTAAAGCAATAGGTATAAAAAGTTGATGAAGCATGACATATTAGAAATATATGCACTATTATACTTATTACTTATTTGAGATAATATGTATATGCTTATATGTTATGCATATAAATTATCATGCTAAAGCATATGATTATAACGATATATGATCATGTACATTTACTTGAATTGTCATATGAGATTGGATATACATATGTATACATAAGAGATTTTGTATCCTAATATATGATTCTATATATATATCTGTGCATGTGTGTGTGTGTGTGCATACGTGTGTTTGTGTATGTGTATATGCAAGATTATATAGTGAAAGCATAAGAATGATAAATAAATTGAATATGAACATAGTATTGCCTATAAACAGAGTTCAAATGTGGATAGATAGGCTGCCTATAGGGATAAGTTACAGCTACTAGAGTTTGGCCCTATTTTGGTCATAAAGTACAAAGATGGTCCCGTTTGGATCATTAACACCCCATTAGGGTTGTTAGCCAACCCCATTTGGGTCTACTTGGCTAGTTTAGAGTATAGTTCAACCCAGTTTGGGTCTATAGATTTAATATCTCATGTTATCTATAGTTTTAATACCTAAAGGTATCTAAAGTTCCCATTATCCACTCTCAGAACTTAAGCAGGCTAATAATTATAATTATAGTACTTGAATTAAAAGCATAAATGCTCAAATGTTATTGATGAAACATATGATGGCTCTAATTACAGTATTTGCTCATTAAATATAAAGGCACAAATTATATCAATCATCCATATGATCTATTGATGCTAAATGATTGTTTAAGCTCTGTTATCTTAATAATTGTATACATTGTTATGATTCTACTATTATTGAAATCCTATCATATAAGTGTTACATGTTGAGTGTTTGTTGATGACCACTATGAGTTGTTGTCCATCTTGATTTATCCCCACTAAGCTTTATAGCTTAACACGGGTTATTTTATCCTTGTAGGTTCAACAGATAAGACTTTTACTCAGGAACATTCTCTACATCAAGAAAGGCCAACACAAGTTTGATAAAAAGTTGATGTAGTGAGTTCTTATTTTAATCTTTTGTATAATTTTGTATTAAAAGTAATATGTATGCGAAGATATATGTTTCTTGGGAGGTTTTGAATTGTATTAGGCTCCCTTATGCAATTGATAATGTGTATGCTTGTATAATCCAAAGCAACTCACATACAATATGATATGTATGATAAAGTATAGAAAGGTATAGCATGAAAATAGTTATAGCAACACCTAAAATGAACATGAGATATAACATTTGATGAGTAATTTTAACATGATAATTATATGATAATCATTTTCAAGGATAAGATGGTGGAGCAATGCATGATTAGCAGACCTAAGTGACATTAGAATCTGATTATAGTATGAGGGTATTATGGTGACCACATCGAGCCCAACTAGAAGACCCATGGCCTACGTGAACCTAGAGCATGTGATACTATAATGTATGCCAGTGCCAAAAACTGGACAAACCCTTCCTCTATGTCCAACCTCTAAAAACCACCGTACTGCAACATGACCAGGACCTCTTGGGTGACATCAAGATAGGTCTTATAAGCTGGAGCAAAGAACTCCATCCAACTCACTCTAGCCAGGAGTCGATTGACCTCCTCTTGCAACCTGACATCCTGTAAAATTGTATGGACATAAAGTGTCCTGACCTAAACTTACACACAGTAAGGCTTGATATCTGGTAGCCTACTCAAGTGTCATATAAGCTAGTATAGGCTGAGGTGGGTTTACACATGCGGTTCTATAAGGCATCCTTCAAAAAAGATTGCATGTTAGTTTTCATGGCTAACTTAGATTGCAAGTAAACCAATATGTAAAGATTTGTTAGAATTTTGGTAGCATGTCGACTTAAAGAGAGATAGCTAACCTATATAAAAATGCATGCTAGGCACCACAATACAACAAATAATATCCTAAGCCCACTATCGGGCGATCTAGCAATCATGTATGAAAAATGAGGCATAATACATATTTCACATTTTATGAAAAAATTTAATGAAATTTTGGTAGAATTTCATCTAGGAATGTGACTGACTCCTACACAAAAAGACAATTTAAATAACACATAGGCCATCATGACGGCCAAGCAATAGAGAAAATTAAATTTGGATGTAATTATTTGGGTGCAATTAAAATTATGTATATAACATGCATTTGAAGGCACAAAATATATTGTTTGTTAAAAAATATTTACAAGTTTACTTGCTTATATATAGGGTTTTTACAGATTTATGTGCTCATATACAATGTTTTTTCTAACTATAGCGCCATGCAAAAAGGTTTTGTAACTCAGGCTATGATCCCAAAGGCAATATTTAATTCTAAATTAAAAAGCAACATACTCACATCAATCATGCCTTCTAAAGATTTATTGTAATAACAAAAGCTTAAAATAAATGAGTAAAATGTAAAAAAAAATAAAGAATACAAAAAAAGGTAGAAATGATTTGCTCTCTAAAATGTGCATCACTCCTAGGTGATTTTAGGCATAAACAACTCATGAAACAAACAAAAAATGATAAAGAAAAGGATGAAAAACTAAGAGCGAGAGCTTTTGATCGAAAAAATGGCGGTTACTTAAAAATGAAAGAGAAATGAAGAAGAAAGGCCTTATATTTCAAATTTATGAGCGAGGGAAGGGAGGCATATCCTTCGCTAGCGACAGACGGGCATCCAAGATGTCCTTCCCTCATAGCTAAATTACCATTTTGCCCTTTTCACTCTTTTTTTTTCAATTTTTATCTCTTCATTTCTAATTTTTATTTACACTATTCATCTAAAAACACTTTATTTTTCCTTTGCTACATATTTACCATCTTATGTACATTATATACATCATTTTCATTGCATTAATTATTAATTTACACACATGCATTTTTTTACTTTAATTGCACTTATTTACTTGAAACCTAAAATACTCCTTAAAATTTATTATATCTCTAGAATTCCTTGACTTTGTGCGTCTAGAATCCTCCAAGAATGTTTGTTTTGTTTGGGGGACCTCTGGATTCACTAAAAAATGAAAATAAGAGAAAATGCAATAACTTTTATATGCCATGCATGGGACATGCAGAATATAATGCATTTTGTCCTTTCAAAGGTGACAGACGAGCTGCCCATGGCTCAATATTAGGACTCGAGGTTCCATGTGTTTACATTTACTCACCAGGAGTTATGTCCTCTACCAGAGGAGTTTGCTACAATATTTAATGATAGGTTTGAGTCGGGTAACTAGCCATGTATGCCTTTTTTTGTTTCCTAATACCCTAGAGAGGTAGTTCGTGCTTTGGGCATCCATCCTTATGAGGCTAAAGGCTTGGTTCCCTATGGGGAGACATTCTCACTAGAGCCACTGATCAACATGTTGGATGACATTGATGATGTGCCCACCTTCCATTTCAATGTGGTATTGCTTTGTTGTTTTGCTCGGTGCTTACTGATGTGTACGGAGGATCCTATGGCTCAAGATTATGAGTTATTCAGCATAATAGAAGGTGTATTTTGAGGGTACAATCAATTTTCCCTAGTTTTGGCAGAGACCATCATTGGATTGGATGTTGTTCATCACAACCATCATTTTAGATTTACTGGTAACCCCATACTGCTTAAGGTATGTCTTTGATTTTAAAGGTAGCATGCCCCTTGTGGGTTTTCATGCCAGCTTTTCTTATTGGAAAGCGTTTCATTTTGGATTTTCACGTATTTTCTTGCCTTATTTTTTTCCTAAAATGAATCTAACTCACTACAATGTCTTTTTTTTCAGTTATGACTTCATGAGAAGTTCAAGCTGCTGTCAAAGCCTTCTCCTCAAGTTAGGGTTACGAGCATTTACCTTATGAGATATCTCATACTCATGCACCTACAGCATGAGTTTTTAACAGCTAAGGACTGAGTTGATTGGCTGATCCATCTGAAAAATGATGATATTATGTTTAGGTGCACCTAGTTGCCTATCACCTCTATGGTTCGAGATGGAATATCTGGATGTGTTCCCCTATGTGGGTTACATCATGCTACCCTTGATGGAATATGACATGGTATGATGGTGATGATAACACAGCGCAAAAACAAAAATTTTATCATACATACCATACAATTCCAAAGCAAGAAACGAAACATGCAATTTTAGGGTTGTAAAACTTACAACTTTAGATGCACTTCAATATTTGGTTTTGGTGATGACCAGCAATCAAGAGTGATTTATCAACCTTTGATCTTCTTCACCAATGCCAAAAGAACAGCCTTTATGCCACTCTTCTCTATGTTCACACACACAATTGCAAAGACGGCTTAAAATCGAGATTGCTAGCTCTCTATTTAAGTATCGTGTAATAGCAATTGATTGAAGCTACAAAATTTGATTTTGCACTTCTCTAAGGTTGCTATTACTACCCAAGATCACAAGAGAATGAGGAACAATCCTTTCTCCTTGTGAAAAAATGGCCAAAATAAAATTGTGAGAGAGAGTTACTATTCATGAGTTACTATTCATGCCACACACAAAATTAGGTTTTTTTTTGCTTTTCTCTCTCATGCAATATATATATTATCTTATTTATTAAGTGATAAATCTCAAATATACTACCTAAGGATAATTAATATTAGCTAAAGATAATTAATATTTGCCTTTATCACTTAAATAAAATAAGTAATATTTATTGATAAAAACTCTTTTAATTTATCGAAGATAAAAACAAAAGACATATTAATCAAATTAACCACTTAATTAAATAGGAATATACAAGACATATTAATCAAATAAACTACTTAATTAACATAAAGGATATGCCGAAATTCCTTGATTTCTCTCTAGGAATTTCAACCAATAGTATTCCTATTTAAGTGATTTATATGATCATAATTCTTTTAGGCTTTAAAACTCAATTAATTAAATTAATACAAGACATTTAATTAATTGAAATTAAACCTTGTGGGCTGAATTTCTCTCTCTCATGGGCCAAGGTCCAATAGCAATCTAATAATCCATTACACACATTAATTTGACTTTAATTAAAAGCCCAAATTAATGCCCAATACTTAATTTAAATATTTTAAGCCCAATGCTTTATGTGCGATCCTATAGATCCATTTAATGTTGGCAATGAATTAATAAATTAATTCAAAGGCTATAAATATTCTCTAGCAAGATATTATAGCATTCCAAATTAAATGAAAATGCATATGGCATTTTGTGACCTAATGCAATTTTGCATAGTCCCTTACCCAAAAATATTAGAATTAATATAAGGCATGGAACTAGTCACCCTTATATAAATTAATTCCTTTCTTGATATTCCAGTGACATAGAGATTTTAGGTCTAAGAACTCCAATGTAAAACTTGCATATGAGAAACACTTATGACTTATACCATGTAGTGTTCTCATAAATGGATCGAATCCAGATACCATGTTCTAAACATGTATCTATGATCTCTGATTGACACTCTTGTCCTTATGGTTCATAAGACAGAACTCAACTTATCAGAGAGAGCATACTAGTCTTAATTCATTGTTATTCCATAACAATGACTGACTAGGGATATTTAGAATGATGTCTCTTTTGTTTTAAGGTCTTACAACCATGTGCCTCACACATGATACCTTAAATTGAAACAACATTCTTGGATAGTTCTATCAATTAATATGCATAAGAATACAAAAGATAAAACAAATACCTCATTTATTAACTCAAATGTTTTATTACAATCTATTGGGGCTAGGGCTTACACTAACAATCTCCCACTAGCACTAGTCCCAATCGGGAATTGCCCTAATACCGAACGCTCTAAAATGAGTTTCGTGCAAATTTGGACGCAACAGTTTCATCAATGAATCTGCTAGATTGTCTTCACTTGCTATCTTGCTAACCTTGACGTCCCCACGATCAATGATTTCTCTGATCAGGTGGTACCTCCTGAGTATGTGTTTGGATTTCTAGGGTGATCGGGGCTCCTTAGCCTGTGCTATGGCCCCGTTATTATCACAAAAAATTTCTAATGGATCTAGGATGCTTGGGACCACTCCTAATCCATAAATGAAATTTTTAATCCAAACAGCCTCTTTTGCAGCCTCACTTGCTGGAATATACTCAGATTTTGTAGTTGAATCGGTAACGGTCTCTTTCTTCAAGCTTCTCTAGCTGACAGCACCACCATTCAACATAAAAACAAATCCAGATTGTGATCTAGAATCCTGAATGCTGGTCTGAAAAGCAGCATCGGCATAACCTTGTATGACGAGCTCTTCTTGACCACTATACACCAAGAAGTGATCCTTAGTCCTTCGCAGGTACTTTAGGATCCCTTTTACAGCAGACCAGTGCTTCTCACCAGAGTCTTGCTAAAACCTACTAGTTATACTCAGTGCATGAGCAACATCCAATCTAGTACATAACATAGCGTACATGATAGATCCAATAGCATATGAATATGGGATTCTACTCATCTTGTCCCTTTCCTCTTTACGCTCTCAAATGAGTTTCGTGCAAATTTGGACGCAACAGTTTCATCAATGAATCTGCTAGATTGTCTTCACTTGCTATCTTGCTAACCTTGACGTCCCCACGATCAATGATTTCTCTGATCAGGTGGTACCTCCTGAGTATGTGTTTGGATTTCTGGGGTGATCGGGGCTCCTTAGCCTGTGCTATGGCCCCGTTATTATCACAGAAAATTTCTAATGGATCTAGGATGCTTGGGACCACTCCTAATCCATAAATGAAATTTTTAATCCAAACAGCCTCTTTTGCAGCCTCGCTTGCTGGAATATACTCAGATTTTGTAGTTGAATCGGTAACGGTCTCTTTCTTCAAGCTTCTCTAGCTGACAGCACCACCATTCAACATAAAAACAAATCCAGATTGTGATCTAGAATCCTGAATGCTGGTCTGAAAAGCAGCATCGGCATAACCTTGTATGACGAGCTCTTCTTGACCACTATACACCAAGAAGTGATCCTTAGTCCTTCGCAGGTACTTTAGGATCCCTTTTACAGCAGACCAGTGCTTCTCACCAGAGTCTTGCTAAAACCTACTAGTTATACTCAGTGCATGAGCAACATCCAATCTAGTACATAACATAGCGTACATAATAGATCCAATAGCATATGCATATGGGATTCTACTCATGTTGTCCCTTTCCTCTTTGGTTTTAGGGCATTGTTCTTTAGTTAAAGGAACTCCCAAAGCCAAAGGTATATACCCTTTCTTTGAGTCTCCCTTGCTAAAATGCTTTAGTACTTTGTCTATGTACTTTTCTTGACTTAGTCCCAAAAGCTGATTTGATCTATCTCTATAGATTCGAATACCAAGTATTGTCTCGGCTTCACCTAAGTCTTTCATTGAGAAACATTTTCCCAACCATTGCTTAACCTTTTGCAATGTTGGAATGTCATTCCCAATGAGAAGGATGTCGTCCACATACAGGACTAGAAATACTACTGCTCCCACTAACCTTCTTGTACACACAAGGCTCATCTTCGTTCTTGATGAAGTCAAATTCTTTGATTGCCTCATCAAAACGAAGATTCCAACTTCGGGATGTTTGCTTTAATCCGTAGATGGATTTTTGAAGCTTGTAAACCTTCTTAGGATGCTTCGGATTGACAAAACCCTCAGGTTGTGTCATATACACATCCTCAAGTAAATTCCATTGAGGAAAGCGATTTTGATGTCCATTTGCCATATCTTATAATCTTGATATGCAGCTATGGCAAGCAAGATCCTAATGGACTTGAGCATGACTACTGGCAAAAAGGTCTCATCATAGTCTATACCATGAATTTGTCGAAAACCTTTTGCTACTAGCATACCTTTGTAGGTCTTATTAGCTTTAATTTTGTATAGCCATTTGCATTCAATTACCTTAGCACCTTCCGGTGGATTAACCAAGGTCCAAACCTGGTTATCGTACATTGATTGCATCTCGAATTTCATGGCTTTAAGCCAATTTTTCGAGTCTAGGCTTTCAATAGCTTCTTGGTAGGTAGTAGGATCCTCACGATCTACTAACTCAATGGTGTCACTGTCAGAGATTAGAAATCCATATCTCTCAATCACCTGACGTACCCTACCAGACCTTCTAGGTTCTTGTGCAATGGGTTCTTGTTCCACAACTAGTTGTGAACTTGATCCCATTTCTAACTCATCTTGTATATGAGTTTGTGGTACTTGAATTTCTGCAAGTTCTACTTTACTCCCACTGTCTTTCTTAAGAAGGAACTCCTTTTCCAAGAAAATAGCTTTGCGAGCAACAAATACTTTGTTCTCGTCTTGTGAGTAAAAGTAGTATCCCTTTATTTCTTTGGGATAAACCACAAACAAGCAGACAATGGATTTGGACTCTAGTTTATCAGATGTTAATTTCTTAACATGTGCTTCACAACCCTAAATCCTGAGAAAAGACATATTGGGTTCTTTCCCGGTCCATACCTCGTATGGTGTCTTCTCAACTGCTTTAGTTGGAGTACGGTTTAATAGAAACGCAGCAGTTTCTAATGCATAACCCCAAAAAGAGACAGGAAGATTAACTTGACTCATCATAGATCAAACCATGTCCAACAGAGTTCGATTTCTTCTTTCGGACACACCATTCCATTGTGGTGTTCCAGGAGGAGTGAGTTGTGATATAATACCACACTCCTTTAGATGACTGTCAAACTCTTGGCTTAAGTATTCACCACCTCGATCTGATCGAATGGTTTTTATACTTCTGCCAAGTTGGTTTTCTACTTCGTTCTTAAACTCTTTGAATTTCTCAAAAGTTTCAGACTTGTACTTCATTACATAGACATAGCCATATCTACTGAAGTCATCTATGAACATCACGAAGTAGCTAAAACCACCTCTAGCTTGTATGCTTAATGGACCACATGCAATTTTAGGGTTGTAAAACTTACAACTTTAGATGCACTTCAATATTTGGTTTTGGTGATGACCAGCAATCAAGAGTGATTTATCAACCTTTGATCTTCTTTGCCAATGCCAAAAGAACAGCCTTTATGCCACTCTTCTCTATGTTCACACACACAATTGCAAAGACGGCTTAAAATCAAGATTGCTAGCTCTCTGTTTAAGTATCGTGTAATGGCAATTGATTGAAGCTACAAAATTTGATTTTGTACTTCTCTAAGGTTGCTATTACTACCCAAGATCACAAGAGAATGAGGAACAATCCTTTCTCCTTGTGAAAAATTGGCCAAAATAAAATTGTGAGAGAGAGTTACTATTCATGAGTTACTATTCACGCCACACACAAAATTAGGTTTTTTTTTCTTTTCTCTCTCATCCAATATATATATTATCTTATTTATTAAGTGATAAATCTAAAATATACTACCTAAGGATAATTAATATTAGCTAAAGATAATTAATATTTGCCTTTATCACTTAATTAAAATAAGTAATATTTATTGATAAAAACTCTTTTAATTTATCCAAGATAAAAACAAAACACATATTAATCAAATTAACCACTTAATTAAATCGGAATATACAAGACATATTAATCAAATAAACTACTTATTTAATATAAAGGATATGCTGAAATTCCTTAATTTCTCTCTAGGAATTTCGTCCAATAGTATTCCTATTTAAGTGATTTATTTGATCATAATTCTTTTAGGCTTTAAAACTCAATTAATTAAATTAATACAAGACATTTAATTAATTGAAATTAAACCTTGTGGGCTGAATTTCTCTCTCTCATGGGCCAAGGTCCAATAGCAATCTAATAATCCATTACACACATTAATTTGACTTTAATTAAAAGCCCAAATTAATGCCCAATACTTAATTTAAATATTTTAAGCCCAATGCTTTATGTGCGATCCTATAGGTCCATTTAATGTTGGCAATGAATTAATAAATTAATTCAAAGGCTATAAATATTCTCTAGCAAGATATTATAGCATTCCAAATTAAATGAAAATGCATATGGCATTTTGTGACCTAATGCAATTTTGCATAGTCACTTACCCAAAAATATCAGAATTAATATAAGGCGTAGAACTAGTCGCCCTTATATAAATTAATTCCTTTCTTGATATTCTAGTGACACTGAACTCTCAGATAAATAATGATTACTCATTATTTCATCTTGGTATGGCCATACACTTCTCAGTTCACTGATCAAGTGGCCGATGATATTTTCTCTCTTATTGAGAGGGGTAATCCCTTCACTTCTCCCATGCTCTCTAACATGAATCAATGTATACCCAATCATACCCATACTTGTCACTCTGTTACGAGCACGTTAGGTGTATGTCAAAGTATACAGTAATACATAAAGAGTTTCATAGAGATTTTAGGTCTAAGAACTCCAATGCAAAACTTGCATATGAGAAACACTTATGACTTATACCATGTAGTGTTCTCATAAATGGATCGAATCCAGATACCATGTTCTAAACATGTATCTATGATCTCTGATTGACACTCTTGTCCTTATGATCCATAAGACAGAACTCAACTTATCAGAGAGAGCATACTAGTCTTAATTCATTGTTATTCCCATAACAATGAGTGACTAGGGATATTTAGAATGATGTCTCTTTTTTTTCAAGGTCTTACAACCATGTGCCTCGCACATGATAACTTAAACTGAAATAACATTCTTGGATAGTTCTATCAATTGATATGCACAGGAATACAAAAGATAAAACAAATGCCTCATTTATTAACTCAAATTTTTTATTTCAATTTATTGGGGCTAGTGCTTACACACCCTCTACATCATTACTCGTTGTGCTCGCCAGTTTGGGGATCGATAAGACATCATTAGCTGTCTATTGGGCTTTTGAGGCAGTAGACTTGTTTTTTTTTTGTCAGAGTATTATCAGAAGATATGGACTTGACTACCCATGAGGTCTATTATTCTCGAGATTGGTGTATGTGACCTCAACACTTCTGCTTCCTACAAAGAATGGGTCATTAGTCCAATGGTTGATAATAGGCTATGAAATATTAGGCACCTAGATGGTGAGAGAGATGTGATACTGATATACTAGATTAGATACTATTACAGATCATGTTTTTGCTTTTATTGAACTTTTTAATTTTGAACATGTGAAAAAAACATGCTACTTTCAATTACATTAACAACATTATGAATGTATGCATGACATTTCTCTCTAATTTTAGTACGTATGATTAGCATTTGATATAATCCCAATAACACATATTGTTTAATCTAAAATTGAAACTTTACAAGCATCATAACTCCTATCATCAATCTGCCCTCTCAGGTTTTCTTAATTAATTATTTTCTCTCTACCTCTAATTTTTGCCTAAGGTGCCTTTTCGATTTTCACCCTGACGAGGTATCTAATTTTAGTAAGGCTACCATTTTTTCATTTTTTAATCGATAGGGCATTTATTCTCTTCTTTTTCTCTTTTTAGCCTTAGCCATGGAACCTTTTCAATTTATCTATGTTCACTGATTCTCTAAACTCATTGCCATCACTGTATGATAAAATGGTAGATTCTTTAGATAACAACTTTTTAAGAACAAAAGGTCCTTCCCATGTGGGCCTAAACTTGCCTCGAATATCTGGAATTCTTAACCTCTTTTATTTAAACACCAAATCTCCTTCTTTTAGAGGATGCTTCTTAACCTTCTTCCCAAATAAGTGGGCAAGCCTCTTCTAATAGACCTAATTGTGATAATATGCTCTCATCTTATCCCCATCTAATAGGTTAAGTTGTGATGGTCTTTGTCTAGTCCATTATGCTTTTGGTATTTTAGCTTCTAAAACTACCCTCAAAGATTGATGCTTAATTTCTACTGGCAATATTGCATCTATCCCATGGACTAGAGAAAATTGAGTAACTCCGGTTGAAGTTTTGGTTGTGGTCCTATAACCCCATAATGCAAAGGGTAGCTTATTGGCCTAGTCTTTATAAGTTAGAACCATTTTAGCCAAAATCATTTTGGCATTTTTATTAGCCGCCTCGACCATTCCATTTGGTTAAGGTCTATAAGAGCAAGACTTATGGTGTTGAACTCTATACCTAGTGATCATCTACCTAGTTTCACCAGAGAACTACAAACTATTATTGAACACTATATCGTGTGGAGGAGGATTTCCCTCTCTATCGAGGCAAGGAAAAAGAAGGCAAAAAGAACATCACCTTGGTGGAGTAGGCTTTCCCCTCTACCGAGGCCAGTGTTTCAAATACGATAAAATTCTATTTTTTTGAGTTTAGGAAGATTATTTAAAGCTAATTTCTTCCACTCTTGGGCTATTTAAGTAAACTAAACACCAAATTTAAGAGAGAAATTTTTTCTTAAGTCTTTAGTTAGTTTTTAAGGTTTTATTGTTTTCTCTTAATCTTTGTAAAGTAGGATTTATTTTCTCTTTTAGCTTAGGTTTAATTTTAGGATACAAGGAAGAATTCAAGATTGAAGGAGTTTCAAGTTATATTTTATCTTCATCAAGGGTGTATTCTTAACTTCATCTTTGTATCTTAATATTACATTCATGATGTTTGCGTAGCACTTCTTGCTTAGGAATTCTTGAACCATAATTGAACCATAAACGGTAATCTGTCACTTTATAGGCACTCTTGGAGACTAGAAATTAAATTTACTATTTAAGGTAAAGTAGAAGCTATAAGATGCAAAAAGAATTAATGTTGAAGCTAAATAAGTTAGAAACATGATAAGAAGAAAATATAGGGACCATAATGTAATTTATCATTTTATGAGGGAACATAAGAGCCAAAATGTAAATTTTATACTCAAAATGACATATAAGTCAAAGGAGGCAAAAAGAGTCAAAATAGGGGTCAGACAATATGTATGGAAATGTTAGGGGTCAAAATGTGATTTGCCACTTCACATGTGAATTTAGGGACTAAAATGTGAATTTTCCACTTAAAAAGGAATAAAAGTCAAAGGAAGTAAGAATGGTCGAAATTAAAGTCAATCTAAGTAGTATATGACAAAAAGAAAGTTTCGAGACCTAACTAAAATTTTGCATTCAAGAAGAAATTATGTATGAGTTAATAAGAAAAAGGAATGAAGAGAAATTAATTAGTAAAGTAAGTAATGAGAAAAGCTAATTAATACAAATTAGCAAAAAATAGTTAAGAGGGTTGAAACTGTAATTAAGGAAAAGCCTGATGAGCCAAACAGTAATTCACCATCATGACAAAAATTAGAAGGACTAAGATGTAGATTTTTCATTTATGGTGAAGAAACAATCAAAGAGAAGTGAGAGGATAAATTTTATGTAAAAAAAGTATAATATGTAATAAAAGAAAATTTTTGGGATCAAATGGAATTTTTCAATCAAGAAAGGATCATAGGGGATTCGATAAGGAGAAATAGGTATAAAATTAATTTAGTCTTAAATTAAGAAAATAAAGGAGATGGATTGGATTAAACTATCGCAAGGTAGTATACAAGGATAAAGTAGTAATTAATTCAAATAATATTATTAACTAAAATTTACGTGTCATTATTTATCTGCACGTAGAGACAGGTATTAAAGACATTTCAAGAAAGGACCAAATGGCATGTACACGTAATATTTTGTAAGTGTAGAAATTATGCACATTATACAATAGATTCATGAGATTTGGCTTGTAAAATAATGCATTAAAAATGTATGATTAATAGTAGCAAACATATTATATAAGATGTATATGAATGATGATTCTATAAATGTGGTGCGATGTTAGAAGTTAGAAGAGCTATGTATGGTTTTTGTTATTATAATTTAAAGTTGTTAATCATTATACTACCAAAATTCATTCTAGGTGAACAATAATTAATGATTAAACATGACACCTATAAGTTGGTGAACGGAATTTTGATTTAAGAATTAATTATTAATAAACCAATCATTAATCAACAAAACTAAAGGATAAATTAATTGAAGTAACCACAAAATGCCATCAATGGCAACCCATATTATACAGATTTATGAATGAACATTGGGTGTTACATTGAGTTTAGGGTGCATGAATTAAAAGAGGAGCCGATCATTGTTGAAGACAAGTCATGTATCTTAGAGAATAAATTTAGATCTTTTGTGAAGGATTTTTCACCAAAGGAGCAAGAAGTGTTCGATTCTCAAGTGGAAGCACTAAATTCAGTCCACTTGATGAATTTTTTAATGCTAGAAAAGCCGGTATAGTTCTTATTTAAAGAACCTAAGGTGGAGTTATACTTTATTGAAGACATGAAATTTCCAACTTTGGTAAACTTTGACAAGTTTCTCTTACTAATGGGAGAAGATGAGGAGCAAAGTCCAAAAAGACCATTATTTTCATTGCAAGCTTGACCTCCAGAGAGTAACAAAAGTCAAGCTGAAGACTTCATAAATTGAGAACTATATTTTCTTCACCTTTCTCAACTTTAGATTTTTTTTTCTTTGTATTTGATTTAGTGTGTTTATGTTTATGTTCTATTGTTATGTTTATGTGTGTCTTGTTATTCATGATATTAAAATGGAGCTATGCTTTTTGAGTATGTGGAAGTTATCAGTAAGTGTAAAATTTCAGGTATGTATTCTCTTACTTGCATACTATCAATTTTCTTAGCTTAGATTTGGTTCAATGTTCAAGGTGGTGAGTAATTAGAATTAGATGTGTTTAATTTTTAGGAACCTTGTATGGATTTAATTAGTCATTTGGTAGTGAAGTGAGAGTGGGCATGAGAAAAAACTAAAGGGGGTTAAGTTTAAATTAGGGGATTTGAGTAAACAAGTGTGTAAAATTGGATTTTTGAAGTTTGGACTAAAGTTCTGGAGACCTTCTCCTCTACTGAGGGACCCTTGCCCTTTTGTCCCATAGTAATCACCTCCACCGAGGGATACTTCACCTTCACCGAGGCACACATGCTTCCTTTCCACCCAGTAGCCATCACCTCAATAGAGGGGAAATCTACCTCCACCGAGGGATCCTTCCTCCCGAGCCTGAATCCATCTCCTTGGTAAAGGGGAATTCCTCCTCCACCGAGGGATAAAAGCCTCACCCCTTCGTCCACTAAGACAAACATCAATTTGGGCTAGTTTTGCTCTTCCTCAACTGATGTATCCCTCATTTTTGCCTAAAAAAAATTCTCTTCCCCACCAAGACACACACACACACTAATTCAAGTCAATCATGTTTTTACACTTTACTTCTTCATCATTTGGCATCCATTACTCAGTATGTAAGTTTAATATCTCTCATTTAATGCTTCATGTTTAATGTTGGTGTATTTTGTATTTGATGAATTAAATAGGGGTTTTATTCTTCTTTTGAATGTGGTTCTCAAATGCTCATTTAGGGTTGATTTGATGCTTTAATTTCATGTTTTGTGCTATCCCAAATGGAAATCATATTGCTTGTTTGGTTGTATCTAGGTTTCATTTAAATTGTGGTATGAGATTGGTTTAGGTTTCTCTTATTTCAGCTTCATTATAGTTATGTTTCCCGTATGCTTGATAAAATGCCACAATGACCAATTTAAAATCTTTTTTTTTTCATCTTCTTAAACCAAACCAACACCTATTGAATTGAGATGCCTTCCCTCACTTTATAAACACTTGATAGCAATTATGTAACATATTGGTTGTGTGAATATGAAATTAAAGCATTTTAGTTTAGGTGCATTTCTTCACTTGGCCACCATGATTGTTAAGCCTTGTTTCTGTATTATCTTGGTTCTTGAGGCATGTTGAATGTTTGAATTGGCTAGAAAATTATGTGAGGTAGATTTTCCCTTGGTTCAAATGTTTGAATTGTTCAATTATTTTCATTGGTCTCGTGTCTCCTTTTAGCTTAATCATGGTTCTCTACCTATGACAGTATTGCCTTGTTTCAATGGTGTTGATGCTTTAATTTCATTTTCCTTGGGCACTTACCTGTTCATTCAAGTTTGTGCAGTGAGCTAATTTTTTTTACTACCTTATAGAGGAAACCAAAATTTTAGAGAAGGGGATAGAGCGCAGCTGAACTCGATTTTGAATACTAATTCAGGGAAGTTATTTCATTTTTCTCATGAATGTTTGACTATTTTGTTTTTTTTTAGTTTGTTTAGTTTGGTTTGTAATTTGCATGTTAATTGAGGAGGTTTAGTTTAAATATCATGTATTGTACATTTAGCTTAGTTCGCCCTAGTTTATTATCGAAATCGATCTTATTGAACTTTAACATAGAATGTACAATGTTAAAAATTTGTGCTTAGCATTAAGGCAAGCATGTTGCTTGATAGAATTTTACTGAGATGAGAATTCAACTTGAACTATATTTGTTAGTTTCCACATTATGAACACTATGACCGATTTTGAATTATGAAGAAAAACTAGTGTGTGGAAGTAGTTAAGCAAGGAATTTTAGGATGCTAAAACCTTCCTCATCACCCTTTGAACTATAGAAACAACTCAAACAATTTAAAAAGTGATCTAGACAAATTTTTCTTATTTAGCCATATTGAGACTGTTTACCTACCCTTTCTGCTTGTGTTTCCCTTGTTTAGCCCTTTTGAGCTTTATGAGGCATGCTTAATGCATGCCATATTTATTTTTATTATCACATTCATCTATATACCATATAACTTAAAAAGCATTGATCTTCCCTTCTAAGAATTGGTCACTCTAGGATTGGAATGGAATAATATATGTTGGGTAATTGGAGAGTGTAGTAGAAAGGGTTCTTAGGATACTATTATTAAGAGTATTGTTGAAGTCAAGAAAGTATTGGTTGCCAACCATAAAGCTAGCAAGTTTATGAAAAAAATGAAATAGAAAAGAAAGAAATTTGCAATAAAGATAGCAATCTATGGCAAAGTTTTAAGCGTGGGGTATTTATAAGGGAAAAGAATTGTGACTTTAGAAATTGGTTGAATTAGAAATTGAGAGGAGTTTCAATTATCTTTTCTCTCAAAATTTCTTTATGTATGAGGGGTTAAGTGAGTAAGTATGGTTAAGTGGTATTTTTTTTATTCAGTGCATTAAAAGTAGAAAATGTTGGTTTATTGAATTAGAAAGTGGCTATTCTTTTTTTTTGTCCATTCTTTGTTAACCATTGGCCTAACCACATTGCAACCTAATGAAGACCTAGTGATTTTATGTTTGCTTTTTAGTTGTTTAGCAGAGATGACCTTTAGCTTTCGGTTCTAAAGAAGAGGCTTATGGTGCTTCTAGAGCTTTAAGTGCGAAACCATTTGTACATTTAAGTGTACATAAATTCTAGAACTTGACTATGAATTGCATTGGTGTTTTGATTTTGAAAGAGTTTAAAAAGTTTTGGTCTTCCACACACACATGGAAATTAGCTTATATTTTCTTGATTGAACTTCATCTAGTTAGAATTTTGAAAAGTGATCTTGTCAATTATTAAGCATGATTTTGAAGCGCATGATTCTTGGTTAAAGTTTGATTATTTTTAGAAGTTAGTTTGTGCAATTTTGCTCAAGGACAAGCAAAGACTAAGTGTGGGGTATTCGATAGCATTAATTATAATCTATATTATTAGTATGTTTTAGTGTGTTAAGTTGATGTTTTAGTGTTAATTTGGTTAATTATGTGTTTAATTTCATAAGTCTCTAATTATGTGGACTTAATTGCAATTTTGGTGTTTTATAGATGTTTAATTGAAGAAAGAAGAAATTTAATTGAAGAAATGAGAAAATTAGCTTAACTTATGTTTTTAAATGAAGAAAAATATGTTTGTTCCAGTACCTAGCTCCTCAATGGAGAAGCTTTTCTCCTCTATCAAGGAAGACATGAAGAAGAGGGTAGCAGGAGCAAGCTCCTTAGTCGAGGAGGATTTCCCCCTCGGTAAGGAAAGAGAAGGCAAAAAGAATATCACCTCAGTGGAGGAGGTTTTATCCTCTACCAAGGCCAGTGTTTCAAATACGATAAAATTCTATGTTATTATAGTTTAGGAAGATTATTTAAAGCTGATTTCATCCACTCCTAGGCTATTTAAGCAAACTAAACACCATATTCAAGAGATAAAAATTTTTTTAAGTCTTTATTTTTTTTTTGGATTTTATTATTTTCACTTAATCTTTGTAAAGTAGGGTTTATTTTGTCTTTTAACATAGGTTTAATTTTAGGATTCAAGGAAGAATTCAAGATTGAAGAATAAGGAGTTTCAAGTTATATTTCATCTTCATTAAGGGTGTATTCTTAACTTCATCTTTGTATCTTAATATTACATTTATGATGTTTGAGTAGTTCTTCTTACTTGGGAATTCTTAAACCATAATTGTATTGGAATTTTGAGTTTAATAAATATTTGTCTGTTTTCTTCTATTTACCTTATGATAAATTATGCACTTATGTTGATGTTTGGTTTTCATTTTTAATGTATCAAGAGATGGCTAATTATTAAATTTGAATATTGATTGTATGTATTTAGGCCTTGTTCTCTTATTTTCTACATCTACTTTTCTTTATGTTCCAAAAGGAGATTTTGATTTCTATGTGTAGATTATATTTAGTTCATGTATGTTAAGCAATAGATGGATTTTTAAATAGGTGTTCCGAAAGGAGATTCACTTGAGATTTAGGAATTTATGAACCCAAGTTGATGCTAGTTATTAGGTTGTTCTTAATTAGAGAGCTTAGCAATCTAAAATGGTATTTTGAATAAGAGACCTATTTTTAGTTGGCTTTTTCTAGATATTCATCTCAAAATTGTTTAGCTTGTTTCCAATTACATTTATGTGGATAAAATTTTCTAAGCATTAATTTAAATTTTGTTTATTCCCTTAATGACCTTGTTTTAATTTAGTTGTTGATTTTTAGATTTAATTTCTTGCTTAACTCAGGATTCCTTTTAATTCAAAAACTTAGTGATAATCTCATATTAATTCAACTCAATTAGATATTTTACTTAGTAATCCCTATTCCCTTGGATTCAATATTCTTGGGGTCTTAAATATATTCCCCTAAACTACTTAGCCGATATAGTACACTTGCTAGACACCGCTCAAATGGCCATAGCAATGTGAGGTTGCATAACACATAAATAGGTAAGTGACTCAGGTATGCATGTTGTTGGCATAGTTGGCACTCTCTAACATACTTAGAACAATCAATGTCAATTGTGAGCCAAAAGAATCCTTGGTGCATAATCTTTTTAGCTAAAGCCAAACCATTCATGTGACCTTCATAATCTTTTTAGCTAAAGCCAAACCATTCATATGCCAAATTTATGTATACATATGTAATCCTATGACATAAAAGTGCATATTTTGACATGTACCTATGCTATGAAATTGGGAATATAATAGTATGACCATGACATATGTATATGCCCATATGGAAACATATCGATATATGTATAGCACATGATTTGAATAATGATAAAGGTATACATATTGATAAACATGCTTATAAGAATAAGCCTACTATATGCGGATGTACCTACAGGTATGTACATTTATGATTATGTATATGAGTGTATAAGCATGTAATTGCCCTATAAGATAGAAAATGCTTTAGCATGACTATGAACATGTGAGATGCTTAATGAGAACATGTTCAAGTATATGATCTGATGATTATATGTCATGCAGATATGTCATGATGCAAATTTTATAGTCACACGGATTGGATGAGCTATATGTATAACTTGTTATATGAAATGTGCATATATCTGTCTATGCACCAAAGAACTTATAGTTTTACAAGACTGTGTATATGTGCAAATAGTATACTATGAATAGAGTCTTGATATGTGAATTGAACATTAATATAGTTCAGCCTACAATAAAGTTTCAGATGTGGATAGATAGGAGCCTATAGGGAAAATTGCAGCTGCCATAGTTTGGCCCAATTAGGTCTAAAGTATGTTTGATCCCATTTGGATCATGAACAGCCCCGTTTGGGTTGTTAGGCGACCCCGTTTGGGTCTTCTTGACCGGTCTAAAGTATAATTTGGCCCCATTTGGGTCTATAGATCCGATATCTTCGGATATCTCTCATTTTGATACCGAAGTGTGTCGACAATTCCCGTTATCCACTGATAAAACTAAGGCAGGTTAAACTTTATTTATAGTAATGATCATAATTAATCAGTTAAAGTTTATCTTACTAAAGATCGTTATTGTGGATCATATTGTTGGTTTGTCCATAGAAATTTGTGCTTCATTTGAATATGTTCACATGGGAAATTGTCATCTATATGAATTATGAAAATGGAAATATTTGATACTCTCTTGGGTATAATGTTTATGTATATAAGGATATGCTTTAAGGTTTAAGGTACTGGTTATTATTGACATGTTATGTTGTACATGTTATATACATATATATATATATTGTATGTGTATTTTGATGACCATTGTGAGTGGTCATCCATCTGTAGACTTTGCCCACTAAGCTTTATAGCTTAGCACGGGTTATTTATCTGCGTAGGTTCAATTATCAAGACTTTTGCTTAGGGATGATCTCTGTATCAGGAAGGGCCAACTACAGACTGTTAAATCTTGATGTAGGATGTTTTTTTGTATTACTATTATCATAAGTTTGTATTATGAAAGTTATCTTATAAATATGTATCTAACCTATGCAAAGTGTTGTAACTCACTAGTATTAAAGCTAAGAAAGAGTATGTGTGCATGTGATATACATAAAGTAGTTTTCATATAGTACAGTATGTATGATTCTAAGTATGAAATGCCAAACAGGAATAGACTTGTAGCACGTACATAGGTATATGAAACAGTATGACATGATTAATGGTAATATGATGGTTAAGCGAATATTTAGTATAAGCATGATTAATAGTATTTAATTTATGAGTTAAATAGGGTATATGTATAAGGGGTGCTACAATTTGTGGTATTAGAGCCTAGATTTAGCCTTTACTGGGTAATAATGAACCTAGGATTCTATAGTATGATATAGTGTTTTGTTGGTCTGATGCAGAAGTCCCTATTTTCTTATAGATTGAAGATGGAGAGCTCTAGAGATGCTTTCGAGGAATCGGCTGAAAGTAATAGGCCAGTTAGAACCAATCCTTCCAATTTTGAATCTTCATCATCCAATCCAAATGAGGTCCCGGCAGCCATTCCTACAGAAGCATTGTTAAAGATATCACAGGATATGGCTCAAATTCTTCAAAGGATGACAGCACCTAAAGCTCCAATATCTGAAATTAGAAAGCATAGTACCGAAGAGTTTTTAGGCACTAATCTAGAATAGTCTGAGGAAGCTAAATTTTGGCTAGAAAGGCTAGAGAGAATTTTTTATGAAATTCACTATCTAGTAGGTTGTAAGGCATCATATGCTGTGTCTTTATTATAGGGAGCAGCCTATGATAGGTGGAAGTTGGTGTTAAAGCAACCCTAGTTACCAGATCCCCTTACATGGGAATTTTTCACAGCTGAATTCAAGAAAAAAGTATGTTACTGAGGCATACAAGCAAGAGAAGTTAAAGCAATTTCTTCACTTGAAGCAGAGAGTTATGTCTATGGCTGAGTATGAGAAAGAATTTAGTCACCTGTTCAAATATGTTCCTGATAAGATGTTAACTGATGCTTTAAATGTAGACAATTTTAAGATGGGCTAAATGATTGTATCAGAGAGAAGTTAATTGGATCTACATCTTTACATATGGTTAACTTCACTTAACTGGTTACAGTAGCCTTGCAAGTTGAAAAGAATGAAATAGCAAAAAGGGAGAGAGAACAGAGGAGAACTAGGTCCAAAGGTGGATCTTCCACTAGAAAGAGAGCTAGAGGAGCTCAAGGAAATTAGCTAGCTGAGTCTGGCTACAATTCTGCAAAAAGGGATAGGAGACAAGAATCTTTTGTAGTGTCTAAGCAGGGAAAGGAAGCTTCAGGGAAACATAGTGGGGGGCAACCTCCAGTGTGTCCCCATTGTACTAGGCAACATTGGGGTAGTTGTAGGAAATTGACTGGGGCGTGTTTCAAGTGTGGTGGTACTAATCACTTCATGGCAAACTGTCCTTCGAAGAGAGAGCAAGGTGATGGGCAGCATGGCAGTAAAGGAACTTTCAATGCACCATCTTTGGGTAGAGGCAGAGGAAGAGGATGTGGGGGACTGAGTCATTAAGGATCCCAGTCCATAAACATTTCTGAATCAGTTAACAGACCCACAGCTCCAGTTGTTCCTATTCGGGTGTATGTAATAAAAGCTCGAGAGGATCGGAGTGCTCCAGAAGTCATAGCTGGCATTTTCTCTCTCTTTGGTTCTGACATGCATGCACTGATTGATCCGGGTTCCACTCATTCTTATGTTTGCACTAGGGATATGGGTAGAAATGAGTCTACTGTACATGAACTGGAATATGATATATATGTAACCAACCCTTTGGGTCACAGTGTTATTGTTAATAAAGTGTATAAACAGTGTCCTATTGTAATTCAAGGAAAAGAATTCCTTGCTAATCTTATTGAATTACCTTTTTGGGAGTTTGATATTATACTGGGTATGGATTAGCTATCCAGACATCATGCAGTGATTAATTGTGAAGCTAAAACTGTAACTCTTATTGGTGCTGATGGTAAAGAAACTATAGTTCAGGGCATTTAATCTGAACCATTAGCTAATGTAATAACAGTTATGCAAGCTAAGCTATTTCTTAGAAAAGGGTGTGAAGCTTTCTTAGCACTTGTGCTTGATTCAAGAAAAGAGAATGTGAATCTCCAATAGATTATAGTGGTGAAATAATTTCCTAATGTGTTCCCTGAAGACTTACCTAGTCTTCCACCTGAAAGGGATGTTAAGTTGTCTATAGAAATTCTACCTGGTACAGCTCCTATTTCGAAGGCACCATACAGGATGGCTCATTTGGAATTAAAGGAACTAAAGGTTCAGTTATAGGAGTTGCTTGACAAAGGCTTTATTAGGCCTAGTGCATCACCTTGGGGTGCACCGATTTTATTTGTAAAGAAAAAGGATGGGTCTATGAGAATGTGTATAGATTACAGACAGTTAAATAGAGTAACAGTGAAAAATAAGTACCCTTTACCAAGAATTGAAGATTTATTTGATCAGTTGAAGGGTGTTGGAGTGTTTTCCAAGATTGATTTGCGATTGGGTTATTATCCACTTCGGGTTAAGGATGTGGATGTTTCCAAAATAGCCTTTAGAACCCGATATGGGCATTACGAGTTTCTGGTGATGCCATTTGGGTTAACAAATGCACCGACTACATTTATGGATCTTATGAATAGGGTATTTAGACCCTACTTGGATCAATTTGTTGTTTTGTTCATAGATGACATTTTGGTGTATTCGAGAAATGAAGCGAAACATGCTGAGCATTTGAGAATTGTTTTACAGACTCTGAGGGAGAATAAGTTGTATGCTAAGCTAAGCAAATGTGATTTTTGGCTTAAGGAAATTTATTTCCTTGGTCATGTAGCATCTTTTAAAGGCATTAGAGTGGATCCAGTTAAAATAGAGGCTATAGTGAATTGGCAGCCGCCTCGAAATGTGACAGAAGTGAGAAGTTTTCTGGGCTTAGTGGGATATTACCATCGTTTTGTGAAAGGCTTTTTAGTTATAGCTGCACCACTCACTAAACTATTGAGAAAGGGTATAAAGTTTGAGTGGACTGACCGATGTCCGGCAAGTTTTGATCAGTTGAAGAAATTATTGACAAAGACTCCAGTTTTGACACAACCAGTTACAGGAAAGGAGTATGCTATGTATAGTGATGCTTCTAGAGTTGGCTTGGGTTGCGTGTTAATGCAAGATGGTAAAGTAATTGCCTATGCATCTAGACAGTTGAAGCCGCATGAGCAAAACTATCCAACCCATAACCTAGAATTAGCAACAGTAGTGTTTGCCTTAAAAATTTGGCGACATTATTTGTATAGGGAAAGGTACAGAATCTATACAGATCACAAGATTCTCAAATATTTACTCACTCAAATGGAACTTAACTTGAGGCAGCGAAGATGGTTAGAACTATTTAAAGATTATGATTGTATAGTGGATTACCATCCAGGCAAAGCTAATGTTGTAGCTGATGCCTTGATGGCTGTTATGATTGCACATCATTGTAGATGGAAACTTGCATATGATGGTGCTTTAATAGCACAGTTGAAGGCTAGACCTATTTTGAGGCAAACAGTGATCGATGCTCAGAAACATGATGAAAGGTTGCAACAAATTTTAAAGTTTTCACATGAAGGGACCCATTGTTAGTGTAAGCCCTAGCCCCAATGCATTGTAACGAAACACTTGAAATTAATAAAATGAGGCATTAGTTTTATCTTTTGTATTCCTATGCATATCAATTGATAAAACTATCCAAGAATGTCGTTTCGGTTTAAGTTATCATGTGTGAGGCACATGGATTGTAAGACCTTGAAACAAATGAGACATCATTCTAAATATCCCTAGTCAGTCATTATTATGGGAATAACAAATGAATTAAGACTAGTATGCTCTCTCTGATCTTATGAGTTCTGTCTTACGGATCATTAGGACAAGAGTGTCAATCAGAGATCATAGATACATGTTAAAGAACATGGTATCTGGATTCGATCCGCTCATGAGAACACTACATGGTACAAGTCATAAGTGTTTCTCATATGCAAGTTTTGTATCGGAGTTCTTAGACCTGAAATCTCTATGAAACTCTTTATGAATTACTGTGTACTTTGACATACACCTAACGTGCTCGTAACAGAGTGACAAGTACGGGTATGATTGGGTATGCACTGATTCATGTTAGAGAGCATGAGAGAAGTGAAGGGATTACCCCTCTCGATAAGAGAGAAAAATATCACCAGCCACTTGATTAGTGAACTGAGAAGTGTATGGCCATACCGAGATGAAATAATGAGTAATCATTATTTATCTGAGAGTTCAGTGTCACTGGAATATCAAGAAATGAATTAATGTATATAAGAATGACTAGTTCCATGCCTTATATTAATTCTGATATTTATGGGTAAGGGACTATGCGAAATTGCATTAGGTCACCAAATGCCATATGCATTTTCATTTAATTTGGAATGCTATAATATCTTGCTAGAGAATATATATAGCCTTTGAATTAATTTATTAATTTATTAATTCATTGCCAACATTAAATGGACCTATAGGATCGCACACAAAGCATTGGGCTTAAAATATTTAAATTAAGTATTGGACATTAATTTGGGCTTTTAATTAAAGTCAAATTAATGTATGTAATGGGTTATAATATTGCTATTGGGCTTTGGTCCATGAGAGAGAGAAATTCAGCCCATAAGGTTTAATTTCAATTAATTAATTATCTTGTGTTAATTAAGTTAATTGAATATTAAAGCCTAAAGGAATTTAAATTAAATTAAATCACTTATATATTTAATTAAGTGATTTCATTTATTTAAATGTCTTATGTTTTATTTCAAATTTGAATTTAAATTCAAAGGAGTTTAATTCAAAATATATTACTTATCTTTAGGAAGTGATAGAGTTTGAATTAATTATCTTAGGATAGTTAAATTCAGATTAATGACTTGCCAAAGGATAAGCATATATATTAAAAGAAATAAAACCCTAAACCTAATTTTTTTGTGGCATGAATAGTAACTCGTGAATAGTGACTCCCTCTCTCTTAATTCTTTTGTTCAATTTTTCACAAGGAGAAAGGATTGTTCCTCATTCTCTTGTGTTATTGAGCAGTAATAGCAATCTAAAGAAGTACAAAATCAAGTTTTGTAGCTTCAAACTATAACCCTTACACAATACCGAAAAAGAGATCTAGCAATCTTGTTTTTAAGCCGACGGTGTAATTGTGTGTGTGAGAATAGAGGGAGTGGCGCAAAAGGCTGTTCCTTGGCATTGGTGATCGAGAACTAAGGTGGATAAAGGCATCTTGGTTGCTGGACATCACAAAATCAAAGAATAAAAGGCATCATCTATTGTAAGTTTCAAAACCCTAAAATTGCATGTTTTCGTTCCTATCTTTGGATATGTATGGTATGTATGATAAAATTTTTGTTTTTCCGCTGTGCTATCATGATTATCATACCATGTCATATTCCATCACCCAGTCTGAGTATTCAGTGAAAGAGGATAGGGGTGTGTATTATCATAATAGATTATATGTTCCAGATGACAAGGAATTGAAAAGAACAGTATTGAGTGAGGTTCACAATACAATATTTACTATGCACCTTGGTAGAAATAAGATGTACCAGGATTTGAAACAATGTTATTGGTGGCCTGGTATAAAGAAAGATGTGGTAGCATATGTCTCCAAATGTTTGACTTATCAGCAGGTGAAAGCAGAGCACCAGTTACCCTCTGGTTTGTTGAACCCCATCCCAATTCCACAATGGAAATGAGAGGATATTACCATGGATTTTGTAATAGGATTGCCCCTTACACAGAAAAAGCATGATTCAGTTTGGGTTATAGTTGATAAGCTGACTAAATCAGCTCATTTCATACCACTTCGGATGAATTACTCTATGGATAAATTGGCAAAACTTTATGTAAATGAGGTTATTAGACTGCATGGCATTTCGGTGTCAATAATTTCAGATCGAGATCCGAGATTCACATCGAGATTCTGGCAAAGTTTACAACAAGCACTGGAAACTCAGCTTTGTTACAGTACAGCATTCCACCCTCAGAGGGATGGGCAATCTAAATGGGTTATCCAAATTCTAGAGGATACGATGAGAGGATGTGTTTTGGATTTTGTAGGAAGTTGGGATAGATATTTAGGTTTAATGGAGTTTGCCTATAATAACAGTTATCAAAGGAGCATCGAGATGGCACCATATGAGTCCTTGTATGGCCGAAAATATAGAACTCCCATTTACTAGACTGAATTGATGGAGCGCAAAATTATTGGTCCATATATTGTTAAAGATACAGAAGAAAAGGTACAATTTATCAAGCAAAAATTGAAGGAAGCTAGTGATAGACAGAAGTCGTATGCTGATTTAAAAAGAAAAGATATTGAATATCAAGTGGGTGACAAAGTGTTTTTGAAAGTGTCCCCTTGGGGAAAAGTATTGAGATTTGGGAAAAAGGGTAAATTGAGCCGAGGTATATTGACCCATATGAGATTCTTTAAAGAGTTGGGCTAGTGGCATATAGATTGGCTATCCCTATGGAATTAGCCAAAATTCATGATGTATTTCATGTTTATATGCTTCGAAGATATCGCTCAGATGAATCTCACGTAATACCAGTTCAAGATGTGCAAGTACAGCCAGATTTTACTTATGATGAAGAGCCTATAGCAATTTTGGCTAGAGAAGTTAGACAGCTAACGAATAAACAAATTCTACTTGTTAAAGTGCTCTGGCAACATCACGATCTACAAGAAGTTACTTGGGAGCCAGAAATAGCTATGAAGGAACAACATCCTCACTTGTTCAAAACAGGTATGAATTTCAAGGACAATTCTTTAAGGGGGAGAGAATTGTAAGGCCCCTAACATGACCCTAATTTAAATTACATATTTAAATTGGGATTTTTATTTGATTAAGATTAAATTATATTAAATTAAATGAGAATTTTGTATAATTATGGGTCAAGGGGATAAATTATCATGTTATTATGTTAATTTCATGAAAATAAAATTTAAGAGTGGTTTAATATTAATTGAGGGTGCAATTGAAGTAAAAAGGTATTAATTTGGAGTAATTTTGTAATTTCTAAAATTTAAAAGGCCAAATATGGATAGAAGCATATATTGAGAGGGCAATTTAAAAGGTGGAATTAATTGATAGGTCAATGTATGAAAAGAATTAAAAAGAGGGGTTAAAGATTAACATGCAATGAGTAAATAGGTAAGTGTGAGACATGCAATTTTTAGGGGGACCAAAAGAGAACTTTTTCAACTCTTTATAAAGGCTTAACTCTTGCATGTGGGAGAGAGAAATGCATTGGTTGGATAGAGAGGAGAGTGGGACGGCAATAGGGAGGAGAAAATTTCAGATTTTTGCTTCTTCTCTCATCTCTCAATTCTCTCTTCCTAATCCTTGCATGCATGAGATCTAATCAAGAAGTATAGGTGCAACAAATTAAAGGTATTTAATCATTTGAATTTCTTCTTCTTCTTCTTCTTCTTCTTATTCTTCTTCTTCTTCTTCTTTTACTCATTTTGGTGGAGGTAATTGATGAATAAGGTGCTGGAAATTTTTTAAATGAATGATGATGATGTTTGTGAAGGAGAAGAGGAGGGTAGAAAGAGTAAAGGAAAGGAAATTTCAAGGGGTTGAAGAAATAGGGATTTTGGCCAAGGTATGGGAATTTAGGGATGTTCATGTGCATGTAATTTTCTGCTGGATATAATGAGTTGGACTTGAGTTTTGAATGATTTGTTGAGCATGAGAGATAAAGTTGCATTTGAAACCTTGATAGGGTTTCTTTGACCTAGTAATGGCAATTCTATTGTAAATTGAGTTAGAAACCTAAAAATGAACCAATTCAAAATTATATAGTTAAATGAGACATAAACCTACAAAATTGTAGAAGAAACCATGCTTTGATTCTGCCTCTAACTAATTTTTATAATTTATTGAAAAATTAGGTGAACTGTTAATGTAGATTCTGGAACAGCTAGTAATGAAATTAAGATAACTTCGTGTACAATGATCAGAATGATGCAAAGTTAATTTCTATAGAAAATATAATTCTATATATACAATTCTTAAGAGAAATCTAAGCTTAATTCTTCCTCTAAGTACACGGAAATTAGGGTTGAATCCGGACTAGTCCCCTGGATTGCTCATAGAAATAGAATTTACAAGAATGGGAATAAATTTTTGTAAAGATGTTGAAATGCTACAAAGAAAAATTCTGTTAAAACTAGAGACATGAAATTATAACTTTTATGAGAAATGTTGGCCTAAATCCCTCTTAATTTTATGCTATGAATTTTTATAAGTGACAATACACACTATGTTGGTTCTATGAACAGCCTATAGTAGTTTTCAATTATCTCGAGCTATAGATCAAATATGGAGGTGAATTAAGATTCTCTGGAAACTAGACACATAGGGGAATAATATTGTAGAAGATCAGTTGGCATAAAAATGACATCTTCAATTTCAAATGTGGCTCACAATTCGAGTCTAGAATGCTGCCCTGTGCAGATTTTGGCTATACTTTATCTTATGACTTTTAATTAATTGAGATAAATAGTTGTTTATGTGATAGTAAAATTAAATTGGATAGGGCATGTAATATGACTATCAATGAAGGATTTATATGCATACATATACATTCGTATGTGTACATAAATAAAGATTAGTGATGAAAATATCTAACCTATACATGTAATTAGATTTGTACATGATTGTCATATGCCAAATTTATGTATACATATGTAATCCTATGACATGAAAGTGCATATTTTGACATGTACCTGTGCAATGAAATAGCACGGGTTATTTATCCATGTAAGTTCAATTATCAAGACTTTTGCTCAGGGACGATCTCTGCATTAGGAAGGGCCAACTACAAACTGTTAAATCTTGATGTAGGATGTTTTTTTTTTGTATTACTATTATCATAAGTTTTTATTATGGCAAGTTATCTTATAAATATGTATCTAACCTATGCGAAGTGTTGTAACTCACTAGTGGTAAAGCTAAGAAAGAGTATGTGTGCATGTGATATACATAAAGTAGTTTTCATATAGTACAGTATGCATGATTCTAAGTATGAAATGCAAAATAGGAATAGACTTGTAGCACGTACATAGGTATATGAAACAGTATGACATGATTAATGGTAATATGATGGTTAAGCAAATATTTAGTATAAGCATGATTAATAATATTTAATTAATGAGTTAAATAGGTTATCTGTATAGGGGGTGCTACATACCACATACCCTAAAAGCTTACCTAAGGTGACCTCAAAGATACATTTCTTTGGGTTAAGGTGAAGGTTGCACTTGTCAATTCACTGGAAGAACTTCTCTACTGCCTTAAAATGACCTTCTCGAGTGACTAACTTGATCCACTTCTTTAGGAATCAAATCATCTAATATCTTAGTTTCCATCTTCTAATAGGTAGCACCTGTATTTTTTAAGCCCAAAAGTCACAACCCGATAGGCATATGTACCCCGTTCAGTTATGAAATCTATCTTAATCCAATCTCATATCTTATTTAGAATTTGATTATACCCTACTTAACCATCCACAAAACTATACATGTCACAGGCAGTCGCACTATCAACCAAGACATCTATGTGAGGTAAAGGGAAATCATCCTTTGGATAGGCTTTGTTCAAATCCCTATAATCTACATAGACCCTGACTCTTCCATTCTTCTTTGCTATGGGAACTTCCACATTGGATATTGAACTTCCACTAGGAACTTAGCTTCTATTTGCTTCCTAAATTCTTCTTTAACATTTTTAAACCATTTTAGTCTAAGCCTCCTAAGCTTCTGCTTGTCTAGTTTATACCCGGGATCTATTGGGATGCCATGTTCGTGATTTCCTAATCTATTCTCAGCATGTCTTCATATGTCCAGGAAAAGACTTTTTCATATTTTTTCAATATTCTCTCACATTTTTCTTCTCTTTAGGAGTTATATCTTATGCCAATAAAATTTCTTTTGGATTTTCTTTGGTTTCAAGATTAAATGAACATGTGTTTATTGAGTTACTGTCAAATATGAATGATTTGTGATTATGATTATGCATATTGAAATCAGAAGAAACATCGCACAAGTAAGAAAAATTATTCATCTTATTAATATAATCAAAAGAGCAATCAATGTCCTTATTTAAAAGCTTAGGAACGTAGACAATGTCAATAAAAGCATCTTCTTCAATCTTGGTAGCATTAGATGGTGGATGCTCTACCTTTCCTTTGCCTTTCAACTGAACAGCAAGCAACTTCTCTATCAAAATCTCTTCAAGCACCTTTTTGTCCCAAGTTGAATGGTGTAGGAGAATTTCTTCATCCCAAAAACCCTTAACTGGCTTGATAATCCCTTGCCCCTAGTCGAAAACATCATTGAACAACTCAAACCCTGGCACTAGCTCATCCTCTATTAGTTGAGGTTCATTCTCCCCACAATAAAAGCAAATACCTGAAGCTAACATAAAGCTCTGAGAGATGTGGGGAATTCCTTTCACTGCTTCTTTCCCTTCATCCCTCTAACCAAAACCCATAAAGCCTAACCCTTTTTTATCCTTCTGACCTTTAGCAGCTATAATGGTTTAAGACCCTTGGGAATTCTTGCCTAACCCAGAACCTAGTAGGAAATTCATCATCTTCATCGTGTTAACCACTTATGGGTAATCAGCAATGCTACTCTCACTTTCTTCATCATTGATGCCAGACACATGGAACCCACTAAAAGGTTGCTTGGCTATCTTAAGTACATACACCTAATTCTCCCTTGTAGCCTTAATAGTGACCACCTGACCATCATGGGGGATCTTAATCATCTAATGTAGTGTGGAAGGCACCTCGCCCAACTTGTGAAACCATGGTCTTCCTAATAGCACAAAGAATTAGCAGGAATATGGAGCACTACAAACTCGGCTTCTATCTCAATGGGGCCTATCTTTACTAAAGCTTTAAAGGTCTTAGCAACTTACCTCTTGGAATTTTCATAGGTAGAAATGGTTAAGTCAGACTTACTCAACATGTCCTTATTTAATCCAAAAGCTAGAATTGCCACCAAGGGACAGACATTAATGGAAAAACTGTCATCTATCATCACACAAGTTGTGTGCTTGGCATTCACCTAGGCCTTGATGTATAAAGGACAATTGTGGTTCCTTCCTTCAAAAGGTAGGTCGACATTAGAGTACACAACATTCACTCATGTTCCTCTTTTAACTAAATCCAATAGCTCAGAAGGAGAGATGGTAGTGACAATAGTTGATTCACTTAGGGCTTCGACTAGCTTCTGCCTATGCAAGGGAGATTGTCTCAACAAGTCCCAAATGGAAATCTGTGCATTTGTTTTCTTCAACTGCTTAATTAACTAATCTTCCTCGGCTTTCTTTTCTGTTGGCACTATAGTAGGAGTTGGCTTCTTTTAAATCTTTAAGGCCACTCTCCCAATCCTCGTGATTGCCTTAACCTTCTTCACTTCTCATACCTCCTCTTTGCTTTCATTGGATAAACTCTAGATATCAATGGGCACTAAATCCCCTTCATCCTCATTCTTTATAGGGGTATCCCAGTAATAAATCATGAAAATTAGCCGATTTCCTTCACTTGACTCTATTACTTTAGGGGTGGAACGAGTAATGGCCATGTACTAATTCCCATACAGTTCCCTCATGACATACCATTTAGGTAGGCTAGACCCAATCATAAACACTGAAGGTGGCGTAGCATTGTAACCTCCCTTCTTTTTTTGTCCCTCTTGTCAGGATTTGAAATCTATTTGCTATCTATCAAATCCTAAATTTTATTCCTTAAGGAGAGACAGTAATTAGTCAGGTGCCCAGTATGCTGGTGGTATGCACAGTACTGATCTTCCTTATGATGGGGCAACCCTTGACTCTTTACTAGCCTTAAGGGAAGTGGTTAAAGCTTCCCTTCCTTGCTGAATCAATCTAATACCCATGATAGTGACTTACCCTAATTAGAATAATGCCTCTGACTAGCTTTTGTGTGGTCTTTCTAACTTTGTTTGACCCACGATTGTTCCCAACTACCTTGTTATTACTGAAGTTCCTCCTTGCATTCTTATTGTTTTCCCTTCTAACTTGGTACTCTCTCTCAACTTTTATGGCTATGTCCTTCAATGACTCCCGATCCTTCAGACCCTTCATTTTCAAACCATCTTTTAGGTAGGGGCTTGCATTCTTGATAAAAAGCCTAATCTTATTAGTTGCGTCAGGGTTCTTTTTTATCTCAATTACCTTATTCCTTTACCGGGTCAGGTACTCATAAAAGGATTCATCATGTTTCTGCTGAAGTAACTTAAGGTCTTTTAAGGTAACCTCTATTCTGGTGTTACAATCATACTACTTAAGGAACTCTTTAGTCAAAATATCCCAATCCTCTTTGCTACACCTATCTAGCCTATGGTACCAATCAATTGTAGGCCCTATCAAACTCAAATAAAAGTAATCCACCTTCTACTTCTTAGTCAAGTTGTCCCTTTCATGATCAATGTTTATTGTTATACATGTACCAAAGGATCTAAAGTACCATTAAATCTAGGCAAATCAAGCATTTCAAACCTCTAAGGCAATGGCTCATCTCCATCCAAATCCCTATACTCTAGGTTCATTCCTTTACCCAATAGATAACAACTTAGACATGGCCTCAATTTTCTCCTCTATCTTCTTAAAGTCCATATCATCAATAGTAGGACCTTTAATCCTCATATTCGGCATTGGGGGGATATATTCCTCATCCTCCTCTTTTATGAAATCATCTTTAGGATCATGTCTCCTTTCTCTCCCAGGTGGGTCTTAAAGCACAACAACATCAGCTACAGTAGCATTCCCAACATACGCTGGCTCCGTTGTCTCGTGAGTGGGTGCTATAAGCTGAATTTCGATATTTGGTGTTACAGAAGCCACCATCCTACCAATCATAGCCAACATTCTCTCCTCAAACTCCTGTAAATTCCTATCTAACCTCCAATCTAAATCATCCCGCACTGTTGATGGCCCAACCGAGGCAACATTCATCCTTTCCCTCAAGAATGGAAACCTTGTTGTTGTGTCATCAATCACTCTCCCAATCTCATTTACTCTTCCTATCTTATTCAACTGATCATCCACCATTTCTAATCATATTTCTGGACTGTTTCCTGACAACTGACTTGAACCCAACTTAAAACTGATCTCTGAACCAAACTTCAAACCTAAACTTAATCTCAGCATCCTTGTAAGGACTATTCTACTCTCACCAGTTACATATCATCATATATACTATAACATACATCAACACATAAAAAAGGATTTACAAAGGAATCTTTAGGTTACTTTACACTATCTCTAATCTCGTTCTTCATATTACATTCTCCTTAATACAATATAATAATTACAAAGACAACAAAAATACACTACATACTTGGACTCTTCTTATCCCTAATGTTGGCTTTACTATAGCAGATCTTATCCCTTTAGGAAGAATTCTAGCTTCAAGCACCTGCATGAATAAACATTCGTGCTATGCTCACTAGCTTAGCGGGGAACAAACAAAAATATTTTGAAAATAACTTTTACTGTATTCGCTAATAACTTACACACGTAGGCATAGTATTAGTCAAATATAATATAAAACCACAACATAACATTTGTGTAGTCACAATGCAAGACTTATTATTATGGTTACAAGTGTATATTGTAATAAATGACAATCGTGGATTAAATTATATGTGCTCAATTGTGCGTGTAGATATGTACATAAATACAATGATTTTAGGTGATGAAAGCATTAGGTACCCATAGTGGTTATTGTATACACATGGCTCTATAGCATCCTACATTTCATGTCTTAAACATAATTATATTCTTTTTCATGTTCTTCATATACTATGCATGAGTTCATATATATATAACGATGCTGGAAATCAAATCATGGTATACATTATCATGTCATCTTATTAAAATTACTTATCGTTAATATTATATGCAAGAGTTGCTATAATATTACATACCTCATGTTTAAACACTTTTATATACAATCTCATGCTCTCTATATGCTGTAAATGGGTTAAGTAAAACCATATGTGACTCAAATTATGGTAGGCCATGTCATTTCTATTAAATTACTTTTCATATCACTTTACTTGTAACTTGTATTAAGCCTGCACTTTTCTCTAAGAGTGTGGATAACAGGTTGAATTATAACTATAGCACCCGAAGGTACGAAATTGTACTATCTGACCGGTCAAACAAATCCAAATGGGGTCGGCTACAACCCAAACGAGGCTATTAATAATCCAAACGGGACCAAATCTATAATATAGACCCAACAGGGCAAAGTATGTACTATAGTAGCTGTAAAATACCCTTAAAGGCATGCTTATCTATCCACAACCTAAACACAAATGCAGGCAACTATAACTCTTTATTTTAATTATCATTAATTTTCTCTATTACATCTTATACACCTTTAACTTGATTGCAAGAAATGTTCATGAGCATGGTATCGTGTACATGTTCATACATTTCTATATATTGTTACAAATTAGTTACATCTTATATTCATATATATAATAGTAATAGTTAGACTTAATAATTCTATAAATCATTTATAGTTCATATAACTTAGTTCCTTTTGTTGGGAATTATCGGTTACATGCATCTCATACATAAGCAAAATTTAAAAATTTTAACCAATATATCTTATCTTGCCATGAACTTACAATATACATATTAATGAGAATAAGAAAAATCACCTTTGATTTTTGTTGAACAGTTGATTTTACTTTTCACCGGGTTGTCGCAAACCATAATGTCCAAAATCGAACACCTCCAATGAGTAATCCACACAAGAGAAGGATTGAAAGAACCAACAATTGGGAGGAATAAGGGTTGGCCAAAATCCCTAGATGCTAGCTAGGGAAGGTGGTGGCTAGGGTTCAGAGAAAAAGAGAGAGTGTTTTCTTAATTGTTCACACTTAACCCTAATTCCACATCTCTTGAATTTTTATAGTTAGGTTAAAAAATCCAACTTCATAATGGGATTGGGCTCTTTAAAATTTCTGGAGAATTATTAATTGGGCTTCTGGAATTATTTATAATTATTTGGGCTCAATTAAATCCAATTTAAGCCCTTTCATAAAAGACTATGCACAAAACTCACAAACTAGGCCCTTTGTACATATACTTAGATTTAATTATCCAAATGAATTCCAAATCCAACCAAATTAAATATTTAGGCTCCATAACACTTATGTAACATATTTAATTTATTTTGGTCCAAGAAGTAGGCCTCTAAGATCTTCTGTTTTGGAGTTGTCGTGTAGCCCTTCTTCTGGAGGGCTTCTGTGCCAACTTCACTTCTTTAGGCCTTTATAATTCCTCCAATGAATCTATTAATTATTATATCATCCCCATAATAATTATAGTTCAATAATAATCAATTATGAAATACATAATTTGAATTAGGTCCAATTTTACAGAACATTTCAAAAAAAGTTCTGCGAACAATTTTACTTGATCATAATTAATTAAACTCTTTAATTAATTATTATCTTATTCACTTCTCTATCCCTATAATAATATCGAATATTATTATCCTTGCCATTTTACCATTTTATCCTTTATCTCTATATGTGTGTGACCTATTGGGTTCATGTCCATATTGGCAGTATAATACGTAATTATGAGTTCTATTCAAAACTCACATGATTTAAACTTCTTTAAATCATTTATCAATCCCTATTGATATTCTTGATACACTATTATACAAATCATGATTGGCCTCTAGCTAGGCATCAAGACTACCCAAAAGTCAGGAAATTTAAGTTGTTTGACTATACCCTTCCATAGAAACAGTTCCCGTGCAATTACTCCTTCCACCACTCTTATCTCAATTAGATTCTGAATATGAATTTCTGTCAACTCATATAAATCTAATTTCGTATGTTCTATTAATTTAACTATTGTTCCCAAAATGCCCTCCATGGATCTCTATCCATCTTGGCATATTACTCTGGCCAAAGATTCTCTGAACAAGGCAATTATAGAATCATGCGAGATAACTTCCTTTATTAAATCTGGGATGGTGAATCCTTTGTCAATCACTCAACTATCTTCAAGTAGGTCATGATATACCCAATCTCCTAACTATGTTCAGTCCCAGTTGGAAGTAATCAATTATGGAGTCAAAATATACCATCTGCTACTTAAGATAACTTTGGTGATCTCAAGTCCAAGGATACTTGCACAATTGCTGTGAAGAGATTCCTCACTGACATAGATTTAATATCCATGTGAGGATTCTCTTTGTAGGTCTCCAATGAACTTGGTCTTCTAACAAGCATCCACATGTTAGCTTTGATTATCTTCCATAATCACAGTTATGAGAACCACTACTTGAACCATTCAAGAAGCATAACATGTGCTAGTCTGTCCGAATTAACAATATCGTTATCTTGTTAATTCTATGACTAGGGATATTTAGATATTAACACATTTGCATGCAATAGACACCTCATATCATGAACACTTTCATGATTGCCTTTGTACTATGTTTATAATATCAAGGACTTCATTTATTAATTTAAGATTTACAAACTCATGTATTTAAACATAGCATTAATAAATGAATAATGCCGTTTATTAAAAATATAAAATCATACATATGAAATTCATCCTTTTTACATGGGCTCTAGGGCATACTCTCTAACAATCTCCCACTTGCACTAGAGCCAATCACTCATATGTCTCAGACCCATGCTATTTATATGGTGATCATGCTTTATCTAGGAAAGTACTTTAGTGAGGGGTCCGCCACATTATCATTTGTAGGAACCCTTTCTATTTTCACATCATTTCTAGCTACTATTTCCCTTATGAGATGGTAGTGTCTGAGAACATGCTTGGATCGCTGATGAGACCGTGGTTCCTTTGTTTGCGTAATGGTTCCATTGTTGTCACAATATAAACAAATCAGATCAACAATACTAGGCATCACTCCTAGTTCAGATATGAACTTTTAGATCTATACTACTTCTTTGGTTACTTCTAAAGTAGCAATGTACTCAGCTTCTGTCATGGAATTAGCAGTTGTTTCTTGTTTGGAACTCTTCCAATTAACTGCTTCTCCTCCCATTATGAACACATAACCAGACTGTGATTTACAATCATCTTTATCAGATTGGAAGCTGGCATCTGTATACCCTTTTATTTCCAAACTGCCCTCTCCATATACCAAGAATATATCCTTAGTCCTTCTCAAGTACTTAAGGATATTCTTGACAGTTGCCCGGTGTTCCTCTCCAAAATTGGATTGGAATCTGCTTGTGACACTCAAAGCAAATGCTACATTTGGACGTGTACATAACATAGCATACATGATAGAACCAATTGCCGATGCATATGGTATTCTATTCATGCTCTCACTATCCTATAGTGTCTGCGGACATATAGACTTAGAAAGGTATTTCCCATGCACCATGGATTTTTCTTAGAGAGATCCATATTGAACCTCTTCAATACCTTATCTATATATGTACTTTGAGAATGACCTAGCAATCTATTAGATCTATCCCTATAGATCCTTATTCCTAGAATATAGGATGCTTCTCCAAGGTCTTTCATGGAGAATTTCTTGGATAACCATATTTTAATAGATTAGAGAAGAGAAATATCATTTCCCATGAACAATATGTCATCCACATATAGAACCAGGAAGACAATTTCACTCCCACTGACCCATTTATACACACAAGGTTCATCTTCATTCTGTGAGAAACCAAACTCTTTGATTGTCTCATTGAATTGTATGTTCCAGCTCTTAGAGGCTTGCTTCAATCCATAAATGGATCTTTGAAGCTTGTATACCTTTTTACCATTTCCTGATGTGAACCCTTTTGGTTGTGTCATATACACATCCTCAGTCAGACTTCCATTTAGGAAAGCTGTCTTCACATCCATTTTCCAAATCTCATAATCATAATGAGCTACAATGGCTAAAAGTATTCTTATAGACTTAAGCATCGCTACAGGAGAAAAGGTTTCGTCATAGTCAATACCTTCTTTTTGATGATAGCCCTTTGCTACTAAGCGAGCTTTATAGGTAACTATATTACCTTCCATGTCGGTCATCTTTTTGAAGACCCATTTGCACCCTATGGGTTTTATCCCTTCAGGTGGTTGAGTTAAAGTCCATACTTTATTCTCATATATTGAGTCCATTTCAAACTGCATAGCCTTAAGCCATAAATCACGTTCTGAACTGTTTAAAACTTCTTGATAGCTTGTAGGCTCATTTTGTGTATAATCAGGTTCAACTGTAATCTCATCATTATGAAATTCAGTATCGGGTTCAATCGATTGATCCACTTCTATTTATGGATCTTAAAATTTACCAAGTTCAATTTTACTCCCACTATCCTCTCGTAGGAGAAATTCTCTTTCCAAGAAGACAGCATGCCTTGAAACAAATACCTTTTGTTCTAAGGGATGATAGAAATATTATCCAAATGTTTCTTTTGGATATCCTATAAATAAACATTTGTCAGACTTAACATCTAGTTTGTCTGACATTATCCTCTTCACATAAGCAGGACAACCCCATACTTTCATATGAGAAAGTGTGAGTTTTTTGTTATTCCAGATCTCATATGGAGTAACATCAACCGATTTACTAGGAACTCTATTTAACACATAAACAACAGTTTCTAGTACATATCTCCAAAAAGACTTGGGCAAGTCTGCTCGGCTCATCATTGATCGAACCATATCTAATAGTATTCGATTTCTCCTTTTAGATACACCATTGTGTTGTTATGTATATGGTGGAGCCCATTGAGATAAAATCCCATTTTCTCTAAGATAATCTTGAAATTCTTGGCTTAAGTATTCTCCACCTCGATCTGATCTAAGTGTTTTAATACTCTTGCCAAGTTGTTTCTCTACTTCATTTCTGAATTCTTTAAACTTTTCAAATGCTTCTGATTTATATTTCATTAGATAGATGTATCCAAACCTAGAATAATCATCTATGAAAGTAATGAAGTAGGAGTAATCTCTTCTTGCATGTGTAGTCATTAGACCACGTACATCTGAATGTATTAAGTCCAAAACCATTTTGGCTCGTTCTCCTTTACCAATAAATGGAGCTTTTGTCATTTTTCCTAATAAACAAGATTCGCATGTATCAAATGATTCATAATCAAATGATTCCAAATCACCTGACTTGTGTAATTTGGTCATGCATTTTTCATTTATATGGCCTAAACGACAATGCCATAAGTATGAGGTATTTAGATTATCATGTTTCATTCTCTTGGTATCCATATTATGCACTTCTTTAATTAAATCAAGAACAAATATACCATTCTCAATGATAGTTTTTGCATAAAACAAATTGTTCTTAAAAATGTAACAACACTTGTCCTTTAAAGAAATGTCATAATCATTTAATAAACAACTAAAAGAAATTATACTCTTGGATAAAGCTGGAACATAATAACAATTATTTAATTCCAGTACTAATCCACTTGGAAGAGGCAAATGGTAAGTCCCCACAACCGTTGTAAAGATGTTATGTCCAGTAGCTGACTGCAAACATATCTACCTTTCCAACTCTTCTAAAGCTTCTAAGTCTCTGTAGATCATTACACAAGTGAGATTCACATCTGGTATCTAATACCCAAGATTGTTTTGAAGCAATAGAATAAGTATTAATTACAATCATATGAATACCTGAATTAGAAGCATCACCTTGCTTCTTCTCCTTGAGAGAATCTAGATAGGCCTTGCAGTTACGCTTCCAGTGACCATCTTTTCCACGATGGAAGCAAGTTCCTTTGGGATTCTCTTTCTTGGCAACCTTCTTCTTGGAGATCCCACCATTCTTTGGTTGCGCCTTGGTTATCTTCTTTTTCTTCTGCTTCTTGTCCTTAGCATAAGTGACAACCATGACACTTTTTGAATCCTTCTTAAAGGATCCATCAGCTGTTTTGAGCATGTTAATTAACTCAGGAATGGTAACTTGGATCTTGTTTATGTTGAAGTTAAGCACGAAAGGTGCATAACTTGGAGCCAATGAGTACAAGATTAAATCTATGTATAGATCATTAACCATTACATAGCCAAGTCTACTCAAATGCGCAATATACCCATACATCTTCAATGCATGAGTAGTAGCTGAAGTGCCTTCTGCCATTTTGCAGCTAAATAGAGCTCGAGCAATCTCATATTGCTCAGTTCTAGCCTAAGAAGAACAAAGCTCCTCAAGATACAAAATGATGGTTCTTACATCCATCATCTCATGTTGCTTCTAAAGCTCTGAGGACATAGCACCCAACATCAGACATGCTGTCGCTTCACTATCCTCCATGTATTTTTAATAAGTGCCTTTGATCTCATCAATGGCATCATCTGATGGAAGTGGTGGTGGATCTTTATCCAAGACATAATGGATCTTTTCATCTTTGAGAACAATTCTCACTTGCCTGATCCAGTCAGAATAGTTGCTGCCAACCAATTTGTTATCCAAGATTGATCATATATTAGTGTTTGATGTGTTCATGATGATGACCTAGATGTGAAAAAGAAAACGTATGAGAGTATGTTCATACATATGTATGCATTAATAAGGTCTTTAATTAATCCATTTACACCTACTATTTTATTGCGAATTAATAGCCCTTACTATATAATCCGAGAAAACCCGATGGTTTTCTTAGTGGGCCAATATCCAATCCTTGATATGTAATTTGACCTTGACTGTGGTCAATAAGCCAAAATCCATACCCTTGAAAGGCAGGTATCTCTATACTAATTGTGTCTCTACACAACTATTGGATCATTAGGTTATCAACTCTTGATGCATGCATATCATATATGCATTTCCTAATCTTGCCTCTAGAACCATTAACCTCGACTGTGGTCAACAAGCTAATGGGCTAGCTAAGATGACCTATTTAATTAGATTGGAACATATTCAATATAATGTGAGCTTGATTGTGGTCAATAACGAACACTATAAAGAACTTTGGTCCTCTTCAAATTAATGGAAGGCTTATAAACCTTAGTATTTGTTTGTGGGTTTTAGTTAATTAAGTCTCATCATACATGGTTGGCATACATTGGTATGCATCCTATATCTATCACATAAATATAAGCATACAAATATGGTATAGTTATGGACTTTACTACATTGATTTCCCCGAGCCAAAAGGGAAATCAAAAGGTCACACCTAGGTAGTATGCATGATTCAAACAAGTAAAAAATAATTACATTATCTTCAAGCTTGTTGGATCTCCATCCGACCCATCTTACTCCTTGATAGTGGTCTCCATCTATATCTCTAATTCTAATCTAAGTAATCTAATTACATATTACAATTTGAAAAAGAAATACAAACCAAAAACAAGTGGCTGGGACATGGAAGTCCTCATTGGGCCAAAACATGCATAATGCTCAATCACATTGGGCCTTGTCCATAACTATCCATCATGCCAATCATACACCCTTATATGCATTTCTAATGCATAAAGTAAAACATATAATGGATTACTAACTTTGTTTTAACTCTTGAAACAAACTTTTGAGTTATTTTAATAATGTGATCAAATTAGGAAACTTTTTCCATTTTGGAAACTTTCATTTTAGGAAACCTTTTTGCATGTATGTGTTCTTGCCTTAATTATCAATCCAATTGATTATTAATTAATTATAAATTGATTATTTAATTAATTAATCATATTAAATAATTAAAAAATCAATTTTGGGCTTAAAATAAGGGTAGGCAAAAACCCACACAATAAAACCCTAAAGTGTGTTCACACACAAATTAGTTTTGTGTCTGTTAGACCATTTGGGCCTTTTAGAATGAGCCAAGCCCACTCCAGCCCTTACAACCCATTAATAAACTTAATTATAGTTTATAATATTTAATTTAAATCAGCTCCTTGGGCTCACCAAGTCATTCACTAATTTAAACTAAGTCCGTAAATATAATTAAGCACATTAAGTGGTTTTAATGAATTAAAATTAATCCAATTAATTTAAGGCCCATTTTAATTAATCCAATTAACTAAAAACACTTTAATATATTAGATATATTAGATTTAGAAGATTAAAATCATTCTAAACAAGAACACATCAAAAACACACCAAGAACACCAATTTATCAAACTTTTTGACTAAACTAGTTTTCATGCAAAACTTGTTAGATTTTAATTTAATTTGATCCTATGGCTTAATATCATATATTAAACACGTAAATTATAATCAAAATGATCTTAGAGTGGATCTATAAAAAAAATTAATTTAGAACAGCCCCTAAAATTAAAAGTCATTCATGCCAAAACCATGATCCCATTCTAAAAAGAATTGTTTTTGTTTTTGTTTTATTTATTTGATCACACATATATCCAGAAATCAATATTTCTCATTCATGAACAATCAAATATGATATTTTAAAGTTCATGAAATAAATAACTCAAAAATAAAACTTATTCCGTAGAAAAATATAGAATTATACATTCATGGCAAAACCGTGGCTCTGATACTATGTTGGGAATTATCGGTTACATGCATCTCATACATAAGCGAAATTTAAAAATTGTAACCAATATATCTGATCTTGCCATGAATTTACAATATACATATTAATGAGAATAAGAAAAATCACTTTTGATTTTTGTTGAACAATTGATTTTACTTTTCACTGGGTTGTCGCAAACTATAGTATCCAAAATCGAACACCTCCAATGAGTAATCCACACTAGAGAAGGATTGAAAGAACGAAAAATTGGGAGGAACAAGGGCTGGCAAAAATTCCTAGATGCTAACTAGGGAAGGTGGCGACTAGCGTTGAGAGAAAAAGAGAGAGTATTTTCTTAATTATTCACACTTGATCCTAATTCCACATCTCTTGGATTTTTATAGTTAGGTTAAAAAATTCAACTTCATAATGGGATTGGGCTCTTTAAAATTGTTGGAGAATTATTAATTGGGATTCTGAAGTTATTTATAATTATTTGGGCTCAATTAAATCCAATTTAAGTCCTTTCACAAAAGACATGCATAAAACTCACAAACTAGGCCCTTTAAACATATACTTAGATTTAATTACACAAATGAATTACAAATCCAACCAAATTAAATATGTAGGCTCCAAAACACTTATGTAACATATTTAATTTATTTTGATCCAAGAAGTAGCCCTCTAAGGTCTTTTGTTTTGGAGTTGGCGTGTGGCCCTTCTTCTGGAGGGCTTCTATGCCAACTTCACTTCTTTGGGCCTTTATCCTCCAATGGACCTATTAAATATTATGTCAGCCCCATAACACTTATAGTTCAATAATAATCAATTATGAAATACATTATTTCAATTAGGTTCAATTTTACATAACATTTCAAAAAAGTTCTGCGAACAATTTTACTTGATCATAATTAATTAAATTCTTTAATTAATTATTATCTTATTCACTTATCTATCCCCATAATAATATCAAATATTATTGTCCTTGTCATTTTACCATTTTATCCTTTTTCTCTATATGTGTGTGACCTATTGGGTTCCTATCCATATTGGCAGTATAATATGTAATTGTGAGTTCTATTCAAAACTCACATGATTTAAACTTCTTTAAATCATTTTATCAATCCCTATTGATATTATTGATACACTATTATGCAAATCATGATTGGCCTCTAGATAGCCATCATGACTACCCAAATGTCAGGAAAGTCAAGTGGTTTGACTATACCCTTCTATAGAAACAATTACCATGCAATTACTCCTTCCACCACTCTTATTTTAATTAAATTCTGAGTATGGATTTCTGTCAACTAACCATTAGATATGTTCTTACCATGAATACACATTATAACTATATGAGAATAAGAAAAATTACCTTTGATTTTTGTTGAATAGTTGATTTTACTTCGCATCGGGTTGTCGCAAACCACAGTGTCCAAAATCGAACACCTCCAATGAGTAATCTACACTAGAGAAGGATAAATTGAACCAACAAATTGGTATCAAACTAGGGCTGGCTAAAATTCCAAGAAGCTAGCTTGGAGGTAGCACAAAAGAGAGAGAGAGGATAAGAGAAAAGGTCTTTCCTTTTTGTTTAAATCACTTAACCCTAATTCCTCATTAGTTGACCTTTTATAGTTAGGTTAAAATTCCAACTCCTTAATGAGATTGGACTCTTTAAAATTGCTGGAGAATTATTAATTGGGCCTCTAGAATTAATTATAATCATTTGGGCTTAATTAAATCCAATTTAAACCTTTTTCATAAAAGACTATGCACAAAACCCACAAACTAGGCCCTTTGTACAACTAATTGGATTTAAATACCCAAATGGATTTCAAATCCAACCAAATTAAATATGTGAGTTCCATAACACTTATGTAACATATATAAATTAATTTGGTGCATGAAAATGACCTCTAAGGCCTTCTATATGGAGATGGCATGTGGCCCTCTACAGAAGGGCTTCCACACCAGCTCTATTCCTCTAGCCCCTTTATAACTCCTCCAATGGACTTATTAATTAATATATTAGTCCTATAACACTTATAGTAGTCCTATAAAACTTATAAGACAATAATAATTAATCATGAAATACAATATTTCAATTAGGTCCAACTTACATAACATTTCTCAAAAGTTCCACGGACAATTTTACTTGATCATAATTAATTAAACTCTTTAATTAATTATTATCTTATTCACTTCTCTACCCTCATAATAATATCAAATATTATTATTATTATTGTCATTTTACCATTCTATCCTTTTTCTCTATATGTGTGTGACCTATTGGGTTCCTATCCATTTTTGCAGTATAATATGTAATTGTGAGTTCTATTCAAAACTCACATGATTTAACCTCCTTTAAATCATTTTATCAATCCCTATTGATATTTTGATACATCATAATACAAGTCATGATTAGCCTCTAGCTAGACATCATGACTACACAAATGTCAGGAAAGTCATGTGATTTGACTATACCCTTCCATAGAAACAGTTATCGTACTATTACTCCTTTCACCACTCTTATCTCAATTAGATTTTGAGTATGGATTTCTGTCAACTAATATAAATCTAATTATGTATGTTCTATTAATTTAACCATTGTTCCCAAAATGCCCTCCATGGATCTCTATCCATCTTGGCATTTTACTCTGGCCAGAGATTCTCTGAACAAGGTAATTATAGAATCATACGAGATAACTTTGCTTATTAAATCTGGGATGGTGAATCCTTTGTCAATCACTCAACTATCTTCAAGTAGGTCATGATATACCCAATCTCCTAACTATGTTCACTCCCAGTTGGAAGTAATCAGTTATGGAGTCAAAGTATACCACTTGCTACTTAAGATAACTTTGGTGATTCATGTCTAAGGATACTTGCACAACCGCTATGAAGAGATTCCTCACTAACATAGATTTAATATCCATGTGAGGATTCTCTTTGCAGGTCTCCAATGAACTTGTTCTTCTAACAAGCATCCATATGTTAGGTTTGATTATCTTCCATAATCACAGTTATGAGAACCACTGCTTGAACCATTCAAGAAGCATAACATGTGCTAGTCTGTCCGAATTGACAATGTCCTATCTTGTTAATTCTATGACTAGGGATATTTAGATACTAACACATTTGCATGCAATATACATCTCACATCATGAACACCTTCATGATTGCCTTTGTACTGTGTTTATAATTTATAGGACTTCATTTATTAATTTAAGATTTATAAACTCATGTATTTAAATATAGCATTAATAAATGAATGATGCCTTTTATTAAGAATATAACTTTTATACATATGAAAAACATCCTTATTACATGGGCTCTAGGGCATACTCTCTAATAATCTCCCACTTGCACTAGAGCCAATCACTCATATGTCTCAGACCCATGCTATTTATATGGTGATCATGCTTAATCTGGGAAAGTGCTTTAGTGAGGGGATCCGCCACATTGTCATCTGTGGGAACCCTTTCTATTTTCACATCATTTCTAGCTACTATTTCCCTTATGAGATGGTAGTGTCTGAGAACATGCTTGGATCGCTGATGAGACCGTGGTTCCTTTGCTTGCGCAATGGCTCCATTGTTGTCACAATATAAAGGAATCAGATCAATAATGCTAGGCACCACTCCTAGTTCAGTGATGAACTTTTTGATCCTGGCTGCTTCTTTGGCTACTTCTGAAGCAGTAATGTACTCAGCTTCCGTCGTGGAATCAACAGTTGTTTCTTGTTTGGAACTTTTCCAACTGCTCCTTCTCCCATTATGAACACATAACCAGACTGTGATTTACAATCATCTTTATCAGATTGGAAGCTGGCATTTGTATACCCATTTACTTCCAAATTGCCCTCTCCATATACCAAGAATATATCCTTAGTCCTTCTCAAGTACTTAAGGATATTCTTTACAGCTGCCCAGTGTTTCTCTCCAAAATTGGATTGCAATCTGCTTATGACACTCAAAGCAAATGCTACATCTGAACGTGTACATAACATAGCATACATGATAGAACCAATTGCATATGCATATGGTATTCTATTCATGCTCTCTTTATCCTCTAGTGTCTGCGGACACATAGACTTAGAAAGGTGTTTCCCATGCACCATGGGTATAAACCCTTTCTTAGAGAGATCCATATTGAACCTCTTCAATACTTTATCTATATATGTATTCTAAGAAAGACCTAGCAACCTATTGGATCTATCTCTATACATCCTTATTCCCAGAATATAGGATGCTTGTCCAAGGTCTTTCATGGAGAATTGCTTGGATAACCATATTTTAACAGATTGGAGAAGAGAAATGTCATTTCCCATGATCAATATGTCATCTACATATAGAACTAGAAAGACAATTGCACTCCCACTGACCCTTTTATACACACAAGGTTCATCTTCATTCTGTGAGAAACCAAACTCTTTGATTGTCTCATTGAATCGAATGTTCCAGCTCCTACAGGCTTGCTTCAATCCATAAATGGATCTTTGAAGCTTGCATACCTTTTCGCCATTTCCTAATGTGACCCCTTCTGGTTGTGTCATATACACATCCTAAGTAAGATTTCCATTAAGGAAAGGTGTCTTCACATCCATTTGCCAAATCTCATAGTCATAATGAACTGTAATGGCTAAAAGTATTCTTATAGACTTAAGCATCGCTACAGGAGAAAAATTTTCATCAGAGTCAATACCTTCTTTTTGACGATAACCTTTCGCTACTAAGCGAGCTTATAGGTAACTATATTACCTTCCAAGTTGGTCTTCTTTTTGAAGACCCATTTGCACCCTATGGGTTTTATCCTTTCAGGGGGTTGAGTTAAAGTCCGTACTTTGTTCTCATCCATGGAGTCCATTTCAGACTGCATAGCCTTAAGCCATAAATCACGTTCTGAACTGTTCAAAACTTCTTAATAGCTTGTAGGCTCATTGTCCTCTACTATAGTTATGCCTCTATCCGAATCAATGTGAAATCCATATCTCATAGGGATAGAACGCATCCTAGTAGATCTTCTAGGATTTTGTGTATAATCAGGTTCAACTGCAATCTCATCATTATGAAATTCAGTTTCGGGTTCAATCGATTGATCATCTTCTATTTGTGGGTCTTAAACTTCACCAAGTTCAATTTTACTCCCACTGTCCTCTCGTAGGAGAAATTCTCTTTTCAAGAAGACAGCATGCCTTGAAACAAACACCTTTTGTTCTAAGGGATGATAGAAATAATATCCAAATGTTTCTTGTGGATATCCCACAAATAAACATTTGTCAGACTTAACATCCAATTTGTCTGACATTGTCCTCTTCACATAAGCAGGACAACCCCATACTTTCATATGAGAAAGTGTGGGTTTCTTGTTATTCCACATCTCATATGGAGTAACATCAACCGATTTACTAGGAACTTTGTTTAACACATAAACAGCAATTTCTAGTGCATATCCCCAAAAGGACTTAGACAAGTCCGCTTGGCTCATCATTGATCGAACCATATCTAATAGTGTTCGATTTCTCCTTTCATATACACCATTGTGTTGTGGTGTATATGGTGGAGTCCATTGAGATAAAATCCCATTATCTCTAAGATAATCCTGAAACTCTTGGCTTAAGTATTCTCCACCTCGATCTGATCGAAGTGTTTTAATACTTTTACAAAGTTGTTTCTCTACTTCATTTCTGAATTCTTTGAACTTTTCAAATGCTTCTGATTTATATTTCATTAGATAGATATATCCAAACCTGGAATAATCATCTATGAAAGTAATGAAGTAGGAGTAACCTCCTCTGGCCTGTGTAGTCATTGGACCACATACATCTGAATGTATTAAGTCCAAAACCATTTTAGCTCATTCTCCTTTACCAATAAAGGGAGCTTTTGTCATTTTTCCCAATAAACAAGATTCGCATGTATCAAATGATTCATAATCAAATGATCCCAAATCACCTGATTTGTGCAATTTGGTCATTCGTTTTTCATTTATATGGCCTAAACGACAATGTCATAAGTGTGAGGTATTTAGATTATCATGTCTCATTCTCTTGGTATCCACACTATGTACTTCTTTAATTAAATCAAGAACAAATATACCATTCTCAATGATAGCTTTTGCATAAAACATATTGTTCTTAAAAATGTAACAACATTTGTCCTTTAAAGAAATATCATAATTGTTCATCAAACAACTGAAAGAAATAATACTTTTGGACAAAGCTGGAACATAATAACAATTATTTAATTCCAGTACTAATCCACTAGGAAGAGGCAAATAGTAAGTCCCCACAACTGTCACTACAAAAAAACTGCGGATTAGCGACGGAATTTTTTATCGCTAAATACCATTTATTCGTCGCTAATTAAAATTAGCGACGCCACGACGAACAGTTGCTAATAGGCCAGTCGCTAATATATTAGCGACAGATTTCAAATTCATTAGCTAATTTAGCGACGAAATATTTCGTCGCAAATTTTTATTTTTTCGTCGCTAATTTATATTCCTATTTAGTCGCCGAATTATAATAATAATATTTAGCGATTGCTTTTCCGTCACTAAATACAAATTTAGTGTAAAATTTAGCGACGAAATAATTCGTCGCTATTTTTAGTCGCTAAAAATATTTGTAATTTCAAGGAATTAGCTACGCCAAATTCCGTCGCTAACAATGCAGCATAATTTATTTTTAATATTTTATTTTTTATTATTATTATTTGCAATATATTTTTTTGTTATTATTATTATTATTGTAATCTCCAAAATTTAATTTATATAAATAACAATCCTCCAATATTATTACATTAAAAAATATAATATTAAAAAATATATTAAATTTTGTCGTATAATATGATTACAAAAATAATAAAAAAGAAACTAATCCATGTCTTGATGGAGCTTATTACATTAAAAAATATAATATCACAAAAATACATTAAATTCTGTTGCACCACCGAGCAGGTGGAGTTGGCCAATGAATGGCCATACACTAACAAGTTCAGTAGCCTTTCTATTCTTGCTACCTTTTCCACTCTTTACCTCCTGAAGCCCTGAATTGCAGACAAAGATGAAGAAAACCACAACAGATGCAGTTAATGTTGAAAAACATTCCATAGTTAAAGATTCACACATATAAAATTGAAATTCCAGTCTATTTATAGACTTTAATTTTTGACATCAAATCCATAGTTAAAGATGCACACTGAGTATTCTGGATTTAGGTACAATACATTATTTAAAAAATTTCTCCTACAATTTTTCTAACCAATAAGCACTTCTGGATACAATATCCAATCACATAATCTCCTTATGGCCATATATACCACATAATGCATTGGTCATTACTTTATAATCATAAGCTACTAAATTTAGTTTATACAAGGGTGACTAGGGAAATTTATTCATCTTAATACACAACTTACATCTGCTGTCAGGAGGTCAAGTTCCCAAGGGCTGTGGAGGCACTGGACCTGTGAGATTTCCAAGCTGTAGGGGCACTTAATGGATACATTCTGACCCAAATTCCTGCATCATAATTGAGTGATTCAATTAAGGAATTTTTTTTTCTAAATAAATAGTAATGACTTACAAGTCCATTAGCTCCTTAAGCTCAAAAAGTTCACTGGGTACATTAGCTCGGTACATGAAAGCATACATGGACATGATCTAGAAGCAACAAAATAGTTTTAAATGTCTTTTAATTATGCATAAACATCCTGGCTCAATGCACCTATTTATTTGTAACATCATCATAATTGGCATGTGGATAATCAAAAGCCAATTTAATTCTCTAATTAAATAAGCAAAAAAAAAACTAAAGATTTAAAGGATGACTAATGAACAGACAAACAAAAACGAACAGATATATATATATATATATATATATATATATATATATATATATATATATATTTCACTAGCCAAATGACTATCCTAATTCAAGAGTTATAAAAATTCCAACTCCTTGCAAGTTTCCATCACTTCCAATTCTAAAACTTAGGGCAAACAAGAAAGTAATTAACTAAAATATCAACTAAAGACATAATGACATGTAATCATACTTAATAGCATTTTGGAAGAATATGGAATAAGATTCCTGTTATCGACCTAAGCTAGAAGAATGAAGAAGAGCATAATATCATTAGAAAATTTAAACTTGAGTTATTTAGTAAAAGATGGAACAATACAATTGTCAATTAGTAAAAGATTATGCTTGGTTGAAGCAAGTATGCGAAATAAAAGCTCACGCTTAACTAGTGCCAACATGAAGGATTTAAGGTATATTCAAGATACAGCCAAATTCCAATGCAACACAGAAGATTTCAAGTCATACTCGAGAAAAGCAACGTATATGTGAAGTAATAACAGCAGTATGCTTTTAGAAAAGCAACAATATGGATATGGTCTTCTAGAGCAACATCAAGACAAAAGAAAAGCATAAGAGCGACATCATAGCCAAAGACCACAAAATGTTGAAAACAAAGAAAGTTCCTTCTGATTTTGGGCACCATTGCGGAACATCCATACCTGTGAGTGATAGGTTGAATGTGAAGATGAAAATATATCAAAACCATAAAGAAGAATTTGATTATTTACTGGAGAAAAGGAAACACCACTACTACTCTATACCTTTCATATCTAACCAAGAATTGTTCTTTTTCTAAGAAACCAAAGTCATCCAAATATAAAGCATTAAAGAGGAGTAACAAAAATGGAGTTAATCATGAAAAGGTTTATATTATGAGAAAATCCAAGTTCCTACCACTTAATATAACCCAAAAAAGTACTATTGTAATGTTCAATAAAAACAAAGATAAAAACTTTTAACACTACATGCATAAGGAAATATGTTACTAATGTAAAATGAAAACTTACCTTCTCGCTAGCAGAAACCTTTCTCAGAACTTGAGATACATTTGCTATTAGGTAGCTCACTTTTCCAACCTTAACTTGCACAGGAGCAGTTAAGTACTTCTGAAGTTGGAGGAAAAAAAACTAACATAAATTCTTCATGACAAAATGAAAGGAATTGTATAAATATAAGGCTATTTTTCTCAAAAGAATTTATTTCAAAAAACAAGTACCATTCAATATATAAATCATATCAATGGGTATGAATTGCACCAGACATTTTAAATGCCCTAGAAGTCATTGAATAGAAATTCTAAAAGAAATAAATGTCAACCACCACAAGTGAGAAATGAACGCATAACAAATTTTTAGGGCAAATTACAACACAAACCTCGAAGAATATACTGTTGAGAAAGGGAATACAAAAATAGACAAATACAGGGTGGATAGACGTCAAAGTACAAAAAGAAGCTGGAACTAAAGCTTTTAGACTCTACTAAGAATACACTTAAACAAACAAACAAACAAGCAAGAAAAAGCGAGAAAAATTGCCAGACCCACCAGTCAATTACACAAAGAACGTTAGGTAAGCATGAATTACAGCGCTAAACTCGTTTATTTAAAAAAGCAATGAAACTAAAAATAGTTAACGAATTACGATTAGCACGAGGCAAGGCAAACACACAAAACCCACAACAATATCAAGACCATCAATATTCTATATTAATACCTGTGTCTGATAGAGGTGAGTTCAGTTAAGTTACTTGTGTCTGAGGTTGGAGAAATAGAGTCAAAACGTTCACAAAAGGGAATATGATGGAAAAAAGAAAGGTAATTAATAAAAATAAAGGTTACTGTTTTTACTTTGATTAAAGCTTTCACACCGAAACTCACACTCACCCCCGCTGCCAACAATTCTCATTCCAAATATATTTTATTTCACAATAAACGATACAAACTTACACAAGTTTAATAGGTGGAAGCTGCTGTGGCGGCGCTGCCAAAATCGCTACCACCTGCGGCTGCTGCTGCACTTGGCTCTGCGAAGTAACTACAATAGGCCGTTAGGGAGAAGACAGCGAGGATGTAGTGAGTGGAGGCAGCGGCGAACATAGACAACAATCGGACGGCGGAGAGTTTCGAAATTGGAGGTCTGTGAGAGCGGCGGGCTAGAGCGAGGAGATCGTCGGATCGAGAGGTCCGGTCTTCTTCAGTCTAGGGTTTGGCGAAGGGGGGCAAAGAGATGGGTAGAAAAGAAGAGTAAAAGTAGCTTTTATACCTAGGGTTAATTTTCAAAAATACTAAAATGTCCCTATCAATTTTCACATTTTGTATTTATAGTTAAGGATGGTTTGGTAAATATCTATAATTAGAATTCCTAATAATTTAATATTTATTTTTAACAAAATAAATTACAAAATTTATTTATTTTAAATGAGATAATAAATTTTATATTATTATTTTATAAATATTTATTTATACTAATTTTCATAATGTAATTATATAATAATTGTAATATTTAGTTTATTATTATTATTAAAAATTTAAATTTTCTAAACAAATAATTTAATATTTGGGGAAAATTGACAAAAATTAACAATAAGGAGTTTCGAATGTACTCACCAAAAATCAGGCTAATCTAACGGCAAATGATTTTTCGATCGTCTTCGTATACAAAACTGGTCATTACGTAAAAAATCAAGAAAATAGCCTCTTTTTTGCAACAAAAATTGAACTTAGAGACCTTAAAAACTAATCTTCACCGTTCAAAATTAATAACAAGGAGTTTTGAATGTCCTCACCAAAAATCAAGCTAATCTAACGGCATATGATTTTTCGATCGTTTTCGTATACAAAACTGGTCATTACGTAAAAAATTCAGAAAATAGCCTCTTTTTTGCAACAAACACCGAACTTACAGACCTTAAAAACTAATATTCACCGTTCAAAATTAACAACAAGGAGTTTCAAATGTACTCACAAAAAATCAGGCCAATCTAACGGTAAATGATTTTCCGATCGTCTTCATATACAAAACTGATCATTACATAAAAAAACCAGAAAACAGCCTCTTTTTTTACAACAAAAACCGAACTCACAGACCTTAAAAACTAATCTTCACCATTCAAAATTAACAACAAGGATTTTCAAACGTACTCAACAAAAATTAGGCCGATCTAACGGCAAATGATTTTTTGATCGTCTTCACATACAAAATTGGTCATTATGTAAAAAATCCAGAAAATAGCCTATTTTTTGCAACAAAAATTGAACTTACAGACCTTAAAAACTAATCTTTACCGTTCAAAATTAACAACAAGGAGTTTCAAACATACTCACTAAAAATCAGGCCGATCTAATGGCAAATAATTTTTCGATTGTCTTCACATACAAAACTGGTCATTATGTAAAAAATCCAAAAAATAGCCTATTTTTTGCAACAAAAATTGAACTTACAGATCTTAAAAACTATTCTTCACCGTTCAATATATAGTCCTTTAAAACTAATCTTCACCGTTCAAAATAGCCTATGCATTTATCTTTTTATCATCACCTTTTCTATTTATCTTAACTTAATATCTTAATATTAATCTGGCCATGTTTAGAATTTCAAAGCCATTTCTCCTTTTTCAAATCAGTAAGTTTTCTCAGTCTCCCATAACACTCAATTAGGTAACCGCGGTAGTGAAGTTAAATGGTAAGGATGAGTTTAGATGGAGCTTTGAACATTTAGAAAAATAATAGAAATAAAATTGAAAAGTGTGTGCATGTGTGTATATATATATATATTAGAAAATTTATTCATTTAGAAAAATAATAGAAATTAAATTGAAGAAATTAAATTAGAAAATTTATTCATTTTGACTTTTATCAGTTTAAGTCTTGGATTGAACTCTATTGTATTATTCAACTAAATAATAAATTAACCTTAAAATCGTGACATTATGCATCCAAATGCCCTCAAGTTTTCCAACTGGACCTCGACCGAGGCTAGGCCACGATTAACTTTTTCTGCTGAACCTAGCTATTCTTTCTTTTGTTCTTTATTTTCGTTTAGTTTTTTTTTCACTATTATTATTATTGCATATATTTAATTTATGTTAATTTATAATTTATTATAAAGAGTATTTTAATTTAAAACCATTTTTCTCACTATTATTATTATTATTGCATATATTTTAATTTATTTTAATTTAAAGAGTATTTTAATTATTTAAACATTTTGGATTGTAAATAATTTAATATTTGATTTAAATTTTATAAATTAAATATAAATTACAAAATTTTTTATTATTATTTTAAATGAAATAATAAATTTTATATTACTTTTTTATAAATATTTATTTTTATTAATCTTGAACACGCAAATATATAATAATCTTAATAATGAGTTTATTAATATTATTATTAAAAATGCTATTTTTCTAAATAAATAAATTTAGATTTTGGTATAATTGTTAAAAATTATTATCAACTAATAAAATAATTTCTAATTTTCAGTTATAAAATAAATTTTTAATTTCTAAAAAAAATAATTTTTTACTTTATTTGCGACGGATTAGCGACTAAAATTTCATTAGCGACTAAAATTTTCCCTCCTAAATTAGCGACTAAAATTTTCGTTGCTAAACCGTCGCAACAAAAGGCGCTAAATTTTCCCTCCTAAATTAGCGACTAAAATTTTCGTCGCTAATTTTTCTGGAACTAATTTTATGAATAAAAATTTATAAAATTTAGCGACGGAACTATTTATCGCTAATTCAGTTGCAAAACATGGCGCGTACACTTCCTGCCAATAATTAGTGACTGTTTTTACATTTTGTCGCTAATTTGTCGCAAAAAAATAGAAAATATCCTTTCCACGACGGAATTATAAAATAGTTGCTAATTCGTCGCAAAATTAGCGACGAAAATGATGCCGTCGCTAATTTTAGTCGCTAATTGACAGTTTTTTTGTAGTGTGTTGTAGAGATATTCTATCCAGTAGCTGATTGCAAACATATCTCTGCCTTTCCAACTCTTCTAAAGCTTCTAAGCCCCTATAGATCATTACATAAGTGAGATCCACATCCGATATCTAATACCCAAGATTGTTTTGAAGTAATAGAATATGTATTAATTTCAATCATATGAATACCTGAAGTAGAAGCATCAGCTTGCTTCTTCTCCTTGAGAGAATCTAGATAGGCCTTGCAGTTATGCTTCCAATGACCATCCTTTCCACAATGGAAGCAAGTTCCTTTGGGATTCTCTTTCTTGGCAACCTTCTTCTTAGAGATCCCACCATTCTTTGGTTGCGCCTTGGTTATTTTTTCTTCTTCTGCTTCTTGCCTTTACCAGAAGTGACAACCATGACACTTTTTGGATCCTTTTTAAATGATCCATCAGCTGTATTGAGCATATTGATTAATTCAGGAATGGATACTTGGATCTTGTTCATGTTGAAGTTAAGCACGAAAGGTGCATAACTTGGAGCCAACGAGTACAAGATTAAATCTATGTATAGATTATTATCCATAACATAGCCAAGTCTACTCAAATGCTCAATATACCCATACATGTTCAATGCATGAGTAGCAGCTGAAGTGCCTTCAACCATTTTGCAGCTAAATAGAGCTCAAGCAATCTCATATTGCTCAGTTCTAGCTTTAGAAGAATATAGCTCCTCTAGATGCAAAACGATGGTTCTAGCATCCATCATCTCATGTTGCTTCTGAAGCTCCGAGGACATAACACCCAGCATCAGACATGCTGCTGCTTCACTATCCTCCATGTATTTTCGATAATTGCCTTTGATCTTGTCAACGGCATCATCTGATGAAAGTGGTTGTGGATCTTTATCCAAGACATAGTGGATCTTTTCAGCTTTCAGAACAATTCTCACTTGCCTGATCCAGTCAGAATAGTTGCTGCCAACCAGCTTGTTATCCAAGATTGATCGTATATTAATGTTTGATGTGCTCATGATGATGACCTAGATGTGAAAAAGAAAAGATATGAGAGTATGTTCATATATATGTATGCATTAATAAGGTCTTTAATTAATTCATTTACTCCCACTATTTTATTGCGAATTAATAGCCCTCACTATTTAATCCGAGAAAACCCGATGGTTTTCTTAGTGGGCCAATATCCAATCCTTGATATCTAATTTGACCTTAACTGTGGTCAACAAGCCAAATTCCATACCCTTGAAAGGTAGGTATTTATATACCAATTGTATCTCTACACAACTATTGGATCATTAGGTTATCAGCTCTTAATGCATGCATATCGTATATGCATTCCCTAATCTTGCCTCTAAAACCATTAGCCTTGACTGTGGTCAACAAGCTAATGGGCTAGCTAAGATGACCCATTTAATTAGATTTGAATATATTCGATATAATTTGAGCTTGACTGTGGTCAACAACCCACATTATAAAGAACTCTGGTTCTCCTCAAATTAATGGAAGGCTTATATACCTTAGTATTTGTTTGAGGCTTTTAGTTAATTAAGTCTCATCATACATGGTTGGCATACATTGGTATGCATCCTATATCCATCACATAAATATAAGCATACAAATATGGTATAGTTATGGACTTCACTACATTGATTTTCCCGAGCCAAGAGGGAAATCAAAAGGTCACACGTAGGTAGTATGTGTGATTCAAACAAGAAAATAATTACATTATCTTCAAGCTTGTTGGATCTCCATCCGGCCCATCTTACTCCTTGATAATGGTCTCCATCTCTATTTCTAATTCTAATCTAAGTAATCTAATTACATATTACAATTTGAAATGAAATACAAACAAAAAACTAGTGGCCGGGACATGAAAGTCCTCATTGGGCCAAAACATGCATAATGCTCAATCACATTGGGCTTTGTCCATAACTATCCATCATGCCAATCATACACCCTTATATGCCTTTCTAATGCATAAATAAATGGATTACTAACTTTGTTTCAGCCTTTGAAATAATATTTTGAGTTATTTTAATGATGTGATCAAATTAGAAAACTTTTTCCATTTTGAAAACTTTCATTATAGGAAACCTTTTTGCATGCATGTGTTCTTGCCTTAATAATCAATCCAATTGATTATTAATTAATTATAAATTGATTATTTAATTAATTAATCGTATTAAATAATTAAAATAATCAATTTTGGGCTTATAATCAAGTGTAGGCCGAAACCCACAAAAGAAAACCCTAAATGTATTCACACACAAACTAGTTTTATGTCTTTTGGACCATTTAGGCCTTTTGGAATGAGCCAAGCCCACTCCAGCCCTTAAAACCCATTAATAAACTTAATTAATGTTCATAATATTTAATTTAAATAAGCTCCTTGGGTCCACCAAGTCATTTACTAATTTAAACCAAGTCCGTAAACATAATTAAGCCCATTAAGTGGTTTTAATGAATTAAAATTAATTAAATTAATTTAAGGCCCATTTTAATTAATCCAATCAATTAAAAACACTTTAATATATCATATATATCAGATTTAGAAGATTAAAAGTTGTTCTAAACAAGAACACATCAGGAACACATGAAGAACACCAATTTATCGAACTTTTCTGCTAAACTAGTTTACAAGCAAAACTTGTTCGATTTTAATTTCGTTCGATCTTACGGCTTAATATCACATATTAAACACATAAAATATCATCTAAATGATGTTTTGATGGACCCATAAGAAATCAAATTAGAACAGCCCCTTAAAATTCCATGGGTTTCATGCAAAAACCTAATGGGTTTCATGCAAAACCCTAATGGGTTTCACGCAAAACCCTAGGCACAATTCTTCAAAAGTTTCATTTTTGTTTCCAACAAATTTATTTGATCACAATCACATCCAGAAATCAATATTTCTCATTCGTGAACAATTAAATCTGATATTTTAAAGTTCATGGAATAGATAACTCAAAATAAAATAAAACTTATTTCGCAGAAAATATAGAATTGTATATCCATGGCAAAACCGTGGCTCTGATACCATGTTGGAGTTTAACGGTTACATGCATCGCATACATGAGCGTAATTTTAAAATTTTTAACCATTAGATCTGATCTTGCCATGAATACACATTATAACTATATGAGAATAAGAAAAATCACCTTTAATTTTTGTTGAACAGTTGATTTTACTTCACACAGGGTTGTCGCAAACCACAGTGTCCAAAATCGAAAACCTCCATTGAGTAATCCACACTAGAGAAGGATAAATTGAACCAACAAATTGGTATCAAACTAGGGCTGGACGAAATACCAAGAAACTAGCTTAGAGGTGGCGCAAAAGAGAGAGAGAGGATAAGAGAAAAGGTCTTTCCTTTTTGTTTAAATCACTTAACCCTAATTCCTCATTAGTTGGCCTTTTATAGTTAGGTTAAAATTCCAACTCCTTAATGAGATTGGGCTCTTTAAAATTGCTAGAGAATTATTAATTGGGCCTCTGGAATTAATTATAATCATTTGGGCTTAATTAAATCCAATTTAAACCTCTGCATAAAAGGCTATGCATAAAACCCACAAACTAGGCCCTTTGTGCAACTAATTGGATTTAAATACCCAAATGGATTCCAAATCCAACCAAATTAAATATGTAAGTTCCATAACACTTATGTAACATATATAAATTAATTTGGTGCAAGAAAAAGACCTCTAAGGCCTTCTGTATGGAGATGGCGTGTGGCCCTCTATAGAAGGGCTTCCACACCAGCTCCATTCCTCTGGCCCCTTTATAACTCCTCCAATAAACTTATTAATTAATATATTAGTCCTATAACACTTATAGTAGTCCTATAACACTTATAATACAATAATAATTAATCATGAAATACATTATTTCAATTAGGTCCAACTTACAAAACATTTCTCAAAAGTTCCGTGGACATTTTTACTTCATCATAATTAATTATTATCTTATTCACTTCTCTACCCTCATAATAATATCAAATATTATTATCCTTGTCATTTTACCATTTTATCCTTTTTCTCTATATGTGTGTGACCTATTGGGTTCCTGTCCATTTTGGCAGCATAATATGTAATTGTGAGTTATATTCAAAACTCACATGATTTAAACTCCTTTAAATCATTTTATCAATCCCTATTGATATTTTGATACATCATTATACAAGTCATGATTGGCCTCTAGCTAGGCATCATAACTACCCAAATGTCAGGAAAGTCATGTGGTTTGACTATACCCTTCCATAGAAACAGTTATCGTGCAATTACTCTTTTCACCACTCTTATCTCAATTAGATTCTGAGTATGGATTTCTATCAACTCATATAAATCTAATTATGTATGTTCTATTAATTTAACCATTGTTCCCAAAATTCCCTCTATGGATCTCTATCCATCTTGGGATTTTACTCTAGCTAGAGATTCTCTGAACAAGGTAATTATAGAATCATGCGAGATAACTTCCCTTATTAAATCTGGGATGGTGAATCCTTTGTCAATCACTCAACTATCTTCAAGTAGGTCATGATATACCCAATCTCCTAACTATGTTCACCCCCAGTTGGAAGTAATCAGTTATGGATTCAAAGTATACCACTTGCTACTTAAGATAACTTTGGTGACTCGAGTCTAAGGATACTTGCACAACCACTATGAAGAGATTCCTCACTGACATAGATTTAATATCCATATGAGGATTCTCTTTGCAGGTCTCCAATGAACTTGTTCTTCTAATAAGGATCCACATATTAGCTTTGATTATCTTCCATAATCACAGTTATGAGAACCACTGCTTGAACCATTCAAGAAGCATAACATGTGCTAGTCTATCCGAATTTACAATGTCCTATCTTTTTAATTCTATGACTAGGGATATTTAGATATTAACACATTTGCATGCAATAGACATCTCACATCTTGAACACCTTCATGATTGCCTTTGCATTGTGTTTATAATATCTAGGACTTCATTTATTAATTTAAGATTTACAAACTCATGTATTTAAACATAGCATTAATAAATGAATGATGCCTTTTATTAAGAATATAAATTTTATACATATGAAAAACATTCCTATTACATGGGCTCTAGGGCATACTCTCTAACACAATCTCCTAACTATGTTCACTCCTAGTTGGAAGTAATCAGTTGTGGAGTCAAAGTATACCACTTGCTACTTAAGATAACTTTGGTGACTCGAGTCTAAGGATACTTGCACAACCACTATGAAGAGATTCCTCACTGACATAGATTTAATATCCATGTGAGGATTCTCTTTGCAGGTCTCCAATGAACTTGTTCTTCTAATAAGGATCCACATATTAGCTTTGATTATCTTCCATAATCACAGTTATGAGAACCACTGCTTGAACCATTCAAGAAGCATAACATGTGCTAGTCTATCCGAATTAACAATGTCCTATCTTTTTAATTCTATGACTAGGGATATTTAGATATTAACACATTTGCATGCAATAGACATCTCACATCTTGAACACCTTCATGATTGCCTTTGCATTGTGTTTATAATATCTAGGACTTCATTTATTAATTTAAGATTTATAAACTCATGTATTTAAATTTAGCATTAATAAATGAATGATGCCTTTTATTAAGAATATAAATTTTATACATATGAAAAACATTCCTATTACATGGGCTCTAGGGCATACTGTCTAACACAATCTCCTAACTATGTTCACTCCCAGTTGGAAGTAATCAGTTATGGAGTCAAAATATACCACTTGCTACTTAAGATAACTTTAGTGATCTCAAGTCCAAGGATACTTGTACAACTGCTATGAAGAGATTCCTCACTGACATAGATTTAATATCCATATGAGGATTCTCTTTGCAGGTCTCCAATGAACTTGTTCTTCTAACAAGTATCCACATGTTAGCTTTGATTATCTTCCATAATCACAGTTATGAAAACCACTGCTTGAACAATTCAGGAAGCATAACATGTGCTAGTCTGTCCGAATTAACAATGTCCTATCTTGTTAATTCTATGACTAGGGATACTTAGATATTAACACATTTGCATGCAATAGACATCTCACATCTTGAACACCTTCATGATTGCCTTTGCATTGTGTTTATAATATCTAGGACTTCATTTATTAATTTAAGATTTACAAACTCATGTATTTAAATATAGCATTAATAAATGAATAATGCCTTTTATTAAAAATATAAATTCATACATATGAAATTCATCCCTTTTACATGGGCTCGAGGGCATACTCTCTAACAGCTTTTATATACATATGTGCATATGCCAGTATCCTTTATAAACATAGCAACATAGCTTTAATCATCAATGCATAATCATTTCTATAAATATGTGATGTGTTCGTAAGGATCCATGTCGAAACTATTATGTATATGCGTAAACACACATATCTCTATATGATTTGTCCTGTACATATACTATTCATGCTTACACATAAGCATATTACATTATGTCCAACACATCACAATATATATATAAATACATTCATCAGCATCCATGCCTGACTACAATAATACAATTGGAGCATAGATGTATATTACTGAACATATAAACATCTATGTATAGCTATAAATGTATACTTCATCTAATCAAAGTATCATTTGTCCTACATATTCGTATATGGACTTATATATATATATATATATATATATATATATAGGTAATTTCAAGCATATATATATATATATATGTACCCTTATTAATATTCATATATTCTAGTTACATTAATTTATAATCCATCACATTACATCCTATTGCATAGTTATATACATATATATGTGTGTGCATGTTCATAGTTCATCGTGGTAGTGCAACTCTACTATCAACATACAATTCAATAAGGTAAACACTTATGTATATATATGAATTATCTAATGGGAATATTATAGACCATGCATAAACATATACATATTTTGGTACAAATTCATATATATAGTCATTGGTAGCCCCTATATACTTATGTTTTAAGGTATATTGTGTCCTATTATGAGCCCAAAACATGGGGGAAATCTAATGTGATAGAAAAGGGGAATAAAAAGCATAAATAGAGGACAAAAACCTATTGTCACGAGCACGACAATAGGCAGAGGGCCACATGAAATTTCCCCTGTTCCCAGAATTCTACCAACTACTTTAAAAATCTAACTTATACCACAATGTGGACCTACTAAATGACTTTTTCTAGCAAAATGACCTCTACAAAGTTGTTTTTATACATTTCTAGTTTCTAAGAAATTAAAAAGTATTCCATTCGGACATTTAAATCTCTAGATATTCACAAAACAAGATAACTACTCCTAATGACTGGACAGCAGACACAGTCAAAGTTCAAGCTTAATTTTGACTATCATAAGGGAAGAACTAGATGTTGATCTATTATTATAAAATTTATTTTTATGAATCTAGTTTCGATTCAAACTAGAATTACTCAATTTGGGACTCTCAAACTCCAGATATAGACAAAACATTCTAGATAGGTTGGATTCAAACTAGAATTACTTCTCTCTCTTCCTTCATAATAAATTATGGATTCTTATAATTAAAGATTCATCTAGTGCCTCATATTGATATTTAATTATGAGAAACAACATAAAAAGAGAAGAAAGAATCCTTACCTTTAGAAGACTAACCACTAAATTCTCTCTCCTCTCAAAAGCTAGGGTTGGATTTAAGGATGTCACAAGCCTAGATATAAATCTTTAGACCAGGTGACCATCTAACCCTTTGGACCACTTAAATTAGTCTATAATGGATGCAAGAGTCAGATGTTAGGAGTGATGCATGGTGAATGATGCATGAATGCAATGTGTGATTTTGTTAGGCATCAATCACAACCACACACAAGCATAACAATAGCCTTCCAACTTTATTACTCCTACATAAGAGGTCATGTCCTCTCTTTCCTAGGTGGGCTTAGCCTATAGGTCAATAGGGTACCCGATGAATACACATGATGCACGGTAGAAAATCAACAACATAACCTCTCTAATGCAGCTCATACAAATCGGGTTACGCCCGTCAAGGCATAACAGTCTTTGATTGATACCCTCCTAATTTGTTTGAGTTTGGCCAATACATAAAGGTCCACATAGCAAGCAAACATTATTATGGTTATACAACTTAGGAAAAGTTGTTATTGTCATTACATGGGCTTGAGTCGAGGGTGATGAAACTTTAGGGCTACCCAAGCATGGTCCTTACTAATATGTCTAGCTCATCACGAGCATAACAACTGATAGGTCACCATTTTATATACACTACAAGAAAATGGACTTTTAAGGACCAAATTTTAGTGACTGGATGGCAATTTGGTCCTTAAAAATAACAAAATAAAGACTAGATTCTTGTATGGTCCTTAATTTTCATTTTCACTTGAGTTTTTTGAGACTAAATTCCATCTAGTCCCTAATATTTTAGAAATCCGGTCCCTCTTTGTTTTTATTGGTTAGGAAAGAGGCGATATAGAAATTCACTTATGACAAATATAAATAATTAAAAAAAACTTTTTCTTTTTATTTTTCACTAAATGTGCCTTCCTCCTTCCTTATTGCTCTACTTGTGATGCCATGACATTCTACACCATGGGGAAAAGCCATGGGTAGCTGCACATTCAACAGATAAATGCTTCTCTATTTTCTTTTGTTCTCTTTTTTGCACCTCTTCTTCTGTTATTCTAGGTTTTCATCACTGCCTTCAATCTTTAATCGCTAGTTGTCATTCATGGTGGTATTAGCAATCAATTCTAGAACAAAAAAACAAAATGTGAACTAGAAAATTAAACTCTTAGGGTTGCAACTATCATTTTTCCTATGAGTAAGCTTTCTCTTGCCACTATTTGGTATGTTAATTCAAATCGAGATAAAGCTTATTAAGGTTGTCTGTCATTCATCTTTCTAGCTTTGACGGGCTCCTTCATATATTCTAGGAGTTGCTATAAATCCTTTTTTTGGTTTTGGTTGTTAATGTTAGTCTCTTTAGATAGAGGTTTTATATCTAGATGTTGTTCTAGGGACCATCAATTTAGTTCTATATTTGCACTTCAAGCTGTTGTTTGGCTCACTGATGTTTGCAATAAAATTCATCAGTTTATCAAATAATTAATGGATCATATAACCTTTGTACTTTAAGTGATAATGTAGATCAAAAAGGAAAAGACCAAGATCAAAAGGAGAATTTGAATGAGAAAGATAATCTAGGCACTTAGACGAATCACCGTGTTGTGTGGTCTAAGGAGCTGTATAGATAGTTTGTTGCATCTGTTAATCAATTGGGTCTTAAAATTGAGTTCGTCTGTATTTTTGTTAAGTAATTAACGTTCCTAATATTCTTGTTTTACTTGCTCAAAACTTTGATATATCATTTGTAAAAGTTGTTCTGAACAAAGTTTATAACCTGATGAATGCTAAAGCAGTTACAATTACAACACAAGATGTGGCTTCCCATTTAGAGGTTTTAATTCTAATTTTAAGTTTGCATAATTGTCTAGCTGTACAATTAAATCAATTAGTTTTGTTTTTTGCATTGGTTAACCAAGCATATGAACATTAGTATTGTCAAATTTTGCATAATTCCCTAAGATAATGTGAAACTATTGACCACTGGTGATGTTCTGCTTTTTTAGACTTTACCACAAAAGATGTGTTGAATCTTATTGTTTTGATTTTTATCACAAAAATATCATTTTTATCTAAAAAGATTGAGTAGTGTAGCATCTGGAAAAGTCAATATAGATGAATTTGCAGACATTGGTGCTACGAGTATTCGAGGAAGGTTCACAATTACATCTATATCATATCCACCATGGCTTATGTTTGGCAGTTTAAAGTAGAATGACAACATGAAAAACACACGAGAGGACCTAGATGATCTTAAAGAGAATTATAATAAGAATGATGACTCTAGCACTTAGAAGAAGCCCCACTTCATGTGGTCTACAGAGGTGCACAAGAAGTTTGTTGTAGCTATTAATTAATTGGGTCTTTAAAGTAAATTTTGCAGCACTTCTGTTGTTAAATCATTATCATTTCTATGTTCCTCTTATTACTGCTTAACTATTTTACATATCATGTGAAATTGAATGCTATCTATTGTAGGTAAATCTAGCAAATGAGAGAATGCTTGGGGATGGAGGTGTAGATAGAGGTATCCTTGTCTTTTATAATCTCCTTCAATTTTCAATTACACCTTATTTTTAATTTTTAATTAAAATTCTAGTAATTTTGATTGCATTTTGGTAGCCATTCATAGAGTTGCTAAACCATAACTCTAAGATGCATATTATAAGGTACTTGAAGTTCGGCCTGGGATCTGTTGCCCAATAGGAGAAGCAAGAATTACCCCATACTATCTTCTAACTTTCCTTTTCATATCTTTTATCAAGAGTTAGGATTTCAAAGACAAGCTAATAATACCAATACTGGTTTATCTTTTTCAAGTCCCTTGCATGTATTTATTCAATTACAATAATTTGAACTTCTATAGGGGATTCAAATTGCTTGTATCTCATGTGATTCATACTGTTGGTCCCATTAATGATACCGATAGCAATCCTGCAACCTTTCTAAAAAATGCATATAGGTTTATATAAAAAGAATTATGGTTACCTCATTTATGATGAATTTTATTTACCACTCCAATAATGTCTCTCTATTACTTTCCTTGATAGCAGGAATAGCTTGACTGTGGCCAAAGAAAACAACATTTAAGTATATTGCATTTCCTATTATTTCTTACATCGTTTATGGCTTAGTTGAATATAGTGGGCTGCTAATGCTGTCTCCCTTCTCTAATTCTTATGGCATTTATGTCGTTCTAAATTGTCATTGGCCAAAGCTTTAATTGCATATAAAATTGTACATATCCTAAGTACCTGACATTTTTTTTCCAATTTTGGTTCCTTCGCAATATAGGACATAAACTATATTAACTACAATAATTTTTGAAATATGAAAAATATGTTAGATAGGTTGTAATTGAATTTTGTTAGTTGTTTTTTAAACCTAACTTTGATAGAATTCTTTGCTAAATATTCATTATTATCAATACTGCAACATCTAAAACTAGGCATATGAATCCTAATTATACTCATGGGCACAATGTTATGTTTGCTGATCTTTATCTCTATTTATGTTCTCTAGCAGTCATAAAAATTATGATCCGAAAATTATTTTTTGAATTTTTGAAAAACCAAAGAAAAAGACTACATATGTGAATAACTATTCTTTTTTCATGACTTCATTCTATGTTTTTTTTTCTTTTTTTACTTTTTGAAGAAAGAGATGCATAAAAGCTTTTTTTGGCAGGAAACAAGGCCAATATTTTTTGTTTATATTGCTTATAATCAAAGAAAGGAAAATTTTACTCCAATCATCTAATTTTTAAGTAATTAACATTCCCAATAATGCCCTTTTATTTATTAACTAGTTGTTATTTAATTGCTTTATGATCTTTCTGCTCTGCTATATGTTTTTTCATGATGAACCATGTCATGTTTATTTTAATAATAAATAGTTCCAAAATTTAATTTCCTAACTAGATTTTTAGAATGTAGGGGGAATTGATTTAGCTTCTTTGATTTTTAATGTGCTCAAGAAGTCATATCAGTTCCCAATATTAATTTTCATTTCAACTTTATCAACTTGGAAATGATGCACCAATTAAAGTTGGAGAGAAGAAGAGCAAGATAAAGACAAGAACAAGAAGTAGTAAGTGTTGTTCTGTTTGACTGAGTTATTTTGTTTGATCGATTTTTGCTTTCATGGTCATGTCTATTGCATTATTTCGTTTCTTGCTAGTTTTGGATTGAGAGAAAAGAAAATTAACAGATGGGTTTCTTAGTTTTTTCTATTTTCTAAACTTGATTTTGGGAATTTTATGAAAGAAGAAATAACACTAAAAGCGTAATGTTTTTTTGGGTTTAGGTTAAAAACATGAGTTCACACTTTCCTTCTCAATCAATGATTTAATTTAATCTTAAATATCATGTGTTTTTTCTTCTCTTTCCATTTCTAAGACAAATTTGTCATAGAATTAGAAACCAATAACTCTTTGATTTTTATCATCAATTCTCACTCACCCACTTATTTAAAAACTGAAAAGCTCTTGACTTTGGTTTCTCTCTGATTTTCTATTAAACAAAACTGCCATTCCTGTCTCTCATATTGAAACAAACAACCAAGAAAAATAATATTTTCTTACTTATATTTCATTTTTGTGAAACCATGTATGTTTTTATTGGTGGATCATAAACCTAACTTGTTACTACTTCTTCATTCACTATACCTGTACCACCCTATTTATGAAATCTTGATACTTTTCATTCATAAAGCTCCAATCTTTCAACTCAATTTCATAATTAGGACAAAGATTAAACAAAAAAACCAAACTTTTTTTCTCTTTCTATTCTAGTTTATAATGAAGATGAATTTGGTGTTTTCTTTGTGTTTTTGGTACTCAAAGGAAACTTTCAAACACCTACATAGGCTATGGCCAGTGTTTGTATTATTATGATTGTTATTTCTATTTTATTGGAAAAGGGTCTTCATAAACTTAGAATAGGATGTGTAAATTTCCTTGGTTGCTCTCAATTTTGAAGATATTTTAGCTTATGATAATATGGCCAAATTCTTCAGTCTCTTTGCTAGAAAATTATTTGTTCTTGTTAGCATCTGACCTTTTCAAATTTATACAATTTAATGTTGTCTTAACTTTATTTGATCAATTTTAGTGCCTTTTTTTATTTGATCACTCGATAAATTTTTGTGACAAAGGTTGATGTTGTAGAGTGCTAGGATTTCCTCTCTTTTTCCCTTTATTTTTGCAATGTGTACATCTCATGAACTTCTTCCTGTTACTTGAAATTATTGCATATAGATGCTCTACCAAATGATACTATATCTTCCTTTTCGATGGGATATACAGCTTTTGCTAGTCTTGGATTCCTTTAGTTCTATAACTTGAATAGCTTCAAGATAAAGTTTATACTTTTTATAGGAATTAGAGATTTAAGTTCATGTTAAAGATTTAAAGGCTTATACAAAGTTGATTTGTTAGGAATATTAGAAATAAAACTATAGTATTTTTCCAAGGGATCGCCAAGGGCCTATGTAAATAATACAGTGCTATTTTCTGGATGACATTTATTATTTGTAATTAATTACAAAATTTAAATGAAAGTATGATATTATTGACAATTTTGTGTATATGCATTTATTATGGGTTTCATGTAAATTATAATTGAAAATACATGACCAGAAAATTTATTTATTTAGAAACTAAGATATAATGAAAAATCTGGTCATTTGATGATTTCTTTTAAGGACTAAATTTATGGTCCTTATTATCCATGTAAGAACCAAATTTTCGATTCTTAATAATGTGATTGGTCACAAGGGCTATATTAATAGGGATGAGAATCTCATCCTTAATAATGATTTTATGGATCGGATTTTAATTTGGCCTTTAAAAGTTTATGGTCGTTATTATACTTTTAAGGACCAAATTTCTAGTACTTAATAACCTAGATGATCACATGACTTACATTATTAAGGACAGAAAATCTGGTCCTTAATACTTTTTAGGGACCAATTTTATTCGCACGTTAAAAGTTTTAAAGATAAGATAATGATACACCCCATCCTTATTGGTCATTAACGGCAGAGCCTGTTAGGACAAGATAATGACCGAATTTTTCCATCCTTATCGAGTTTCAAGGACCGAATTGGCATTTTTAGTGATCGAATTTCTCGTTCTTATAGGTTGTTTTTCTTGTAATGATACCATTTTGTACTAGACTTGGGCTGGTGGGTCTCCTTGACATCTCCCTACATTGAGTGAACATAGGGCATGCTTCAAGATAGCACCGGGGCTAAAAAGGAAAACTTATCTTAATTTTAAAGCTCTAAGATGAATGCAAGAAATGCATTTTAGAAAAGAGATAGGATTAAAAATAAAACCCAATTATAAAGAACTTAACCAAGATCCTTTTAGGAGCAAGGTCTCTTTAGTTCCCATTAGAGTTGCCACTGTGACACATACCAAAGCCATCCCTTGATTTCGAGTTCGCTCTTAGAGGCTCACTTTTAGGGTCTGAAATCGGAGGAGGCTTACTTTAACTCATAAATTGGCTACTTCATAGTAAAAAGGGATCAAACTCAAATTATTATTGATAGTCAATTCATGAAGGCATCAACTAATAGGCCCAAAAAAGGTAGGTGTCATGGAGTCGTCACCCAACAAAACGTTGACAAATGAATCTCGACCTTTTGATGCCCAAATAGAGATTGATGTTCAGGACATCACTCTTACTAGGCATCTTGGTTAGGTGTTGCTTTATAATTGATTTTTATATTTAACCCCCTCTTCTCTCTCACACAATGCAAAAGCATAAGAATTAAGTAAACATCCCAAGCAAACATGAAAAGCACAAAATAAATAAATCACTACTTAAATTATTACAAAAGCAAATCATCTAACAAAACAAAAATAAAGCAATAAACATACATAAATCCGAGCATTTATTTTTGTTGGGAACATTGGTTCCCTCATGCATATTTTAAAAATCTTCATTTTAAAATAATTAATTACAAAATTTAAATGAAAGTATGATATTATTGACAATTTTGTGTATATTCATTTATCATGGGTTTCATGTAAATTATAATTGAAAATACATTATCAGAAAATTTATTTATTTAGAAACTAAGATATAATGAAAAATTTAGTCATTTGATGATTTCTTTTAAGGACTAAATTTATGGTCCTTATTATCCTTGTAAGAACCAAATTTTTGGATCTTAATAACGTGATTGGTCACAAGGGCTATATTATTAGGGATGAGAATCTCATCCTTAATAATGATTTTAGGGATTGGATTTTAATTTGACCTTTAAAAGTTTATGGTCGTTATTATACTTTTAAGGACCAAATTTCTAGTTCTTAATGATCTAGATGATCACTTGACTTACATTATTAAGGACAGGAAATCTGGTCCTTGATACTTTTTAGGGACCAATTTTATTCGAGCATTAAAAGTTTTAAGGACCAATGGATACACCCCATCCTTATTGGTCATTAGCGGCAGACCCTGTTAGGACAAGATAATGACCGGAGTTTCAGGGACCAAATTGGCATTTTTAGTGATCAAATTTCTCATTCTTATAGGTGGTTTTTCTTGTAATGATACCATTTCATACCAGACTTGGGCTAGTGGGTCTCCTTGACACCTCCCTACATTGAGTGAACGTAGGGCGTGCTTCAGGATAACACCGGGGCTTAAAAGGGAAACCTATCTTAATTTTAAGGCTCTAAGATGAATGCAAGAAATGTATTTTAGAAAACAGATAGGATTAATAATAAAACCCAATTATAAAGAACTTAACCAAGATCCTTTTAGGAGCAAGGTCTCTTTAGTTCCCATTAGAGGTTCCACTGTGACAAGTGCCAAAGCCATCCCTTGATTCTGGGTTCACTCTAGGAGGCTCGCTTTTAGGGTCTGAAACTGAAGGAAGCTCACTTTAACTCATAAATTGGCTACTTCATATTAAAAAGGGTTCAAGCTCAAATTATTGTTGATAGTCAACTCATGAAGGCATATACTAATAGGCCCAAAAAAGGTAGGTGTCATGGAGTCGCCACCCAACAAAACGTGGACAAATTAATCTCGACCTTTTGATGCATAAATAGAGATTGGTGTTCAGGACATCACTCTTATTAGGCATCTTGGTTAGGTGTTGCTTTATAATTGAGTTTTATATTTAACCCCCTCTTCTCTCTCACACAATGCAAAAGCATAAGAATTAAGTAAACATCCCAAGCAAACATGAAAAGCACAAAATAAATAAATCACTACTTAAATTATTACAAAAGCAAATCATCTAACAAAACAAAAATAAAGCAATAAACATACATAAATCCAAGCATTTATTTGGGTTGGGAACATTGATTCCCGCATGCATATTTTTAAAATCTTCATTTTATCCTTTTGTTTGGCATTGGATGAAAAATTGGACATTGGTCCAAGTTTTGAAGGAAAATCTTGAAACACCCTAAGTCTATTGCCTTTATCAATCCTTATACCATACATTTTCATACCATATTATAGTAGTATATTAACCCATTAATCCTTATATCATCATTAATCATATCACCTGATCCCTTACATCAGACAATCTATATATTATTTAGGGGTTTGACATATCATCCATTACTTTAACTCCATATGCATAACAATTCATCATGCAACCCACTTATCACATTCAAGCATGATACTACTATCTTAATAAGTTCGTTGTCATGCAAAGCATTCAGCATATACATATATAAGCATTCTAGCTCCTATATGCATGCATATACTAGCATTCTTTCGAAGAGCTTATTACATCATTTACTTCCATATGACATACATATATTAGATGGCCTTTAATACATATTAAACATATGAAAGAACTTATAAAAAATTAATCAAAATATCCCTATATCAATTCCTATGAATTGTTGTTGGCCTGTCCTGATGTAGAGTTTGTTCCTGTGCAAAAGCCTTGACTACAGCACCTACACGGATAAAATAACCAGTGTTAAGCTATAAAGTTTAGTGGGGATATTAAACATGAAAGACAACCATTCATAGTGGTCATGAGAAACATATAACATATGATAATTGAAAAATATTAAAAATAACATATTCAAAATGAGTATATATAATAAAATATAATATCTAAAATAACAATGTAACACTACTTTTAATTCAGCATACTTGAATTTAATAATTTCATAAATGAATCTGTACATAATGTATATAGATATAGCCCATACATTAGAAACCACAATTAAACATGTTATTCCATATATCATATGCATTATTTATACTATAAACAATTGTGCTACATTTATACTTTAACATAGCTTGCTTAAATTCTAAAAGTGGATAACGGGAATAGGGGATACCCGAGGGTATCAAAATAGGGGATATCCGAGGATATCGAAACATAGACCCAAATAGGGCCAATAAAATAGGGGACCGATCAAGCAAACCCCAATGGGGTCAACTAACAACCCAAACAGGGTTGTTCATGATCCAAATGGGATTAACAGTAACTTAAACCCAAATGGGGTCAACAGAGGCAGCTGCAATATCCCTATAGGTGCCTATCTATCCACTATTGAACTCTATACATAGGCAATACTTTAATTGATTCTTTTTTCATATAACATATTCATTCTTATATAACACAATTGAAATGTGTCTATAGTCATATAAAAATTGATTCATCACTCTGACATATTTCATATGCATCAATCATATGGTCTTTCATGTTCTTTTAACTTACTTTCAATAGCTTTCTCATGTGTGCATAACATGCCTTTTCAATCAAATAGTGGAACATACTTGTTTGGTTGCTCATCGTAACATATGCCTCACATATGAAACTCTATAACATGTCATAACATTCAATTGTTTTTTATCATATAATTCAATGAATTCTTTGGTCATACTTTAACTATACATATATCAATACTATGCTCATATGGATTTTTACCATGTTGTAGTGTTGTACATAATCTGTAGGGGTACTAAGATAGTATAGCAAGTTCTCTCATACAAAAGCATGGCAATAAAAGAAGGATACATGTTACATAGGCAAGTAACAAGTGCGACTGAGGTGAAAATAAAAGTCCACATATACTGCATTGTCGCGAGAGCGATCAAGGCAAAAATGAAAGTCCACATATAGTGCATTGTCGCGAGCATAACTATTCCCATGAGCACGACAGACGCGAATTATACAATTCTGATATACTTTCATTAACAACAACTCTTATAATGTTTCTTTTTTATGCCTAAATAGCTTACTCAAGCTTACACCATTTTATCCCTAGTTTCATGCATGAATAATTCATAGTACTTCCAGTTAATACCTTTAATTTAGATTCTATAATTTGACATCAAAACATAATATGAAACATGTGTATATCACAAATGGTTAAGGGTCTTCCCATGCTAAGTCTTCCTATAGGAGTATAATTACCAAACAACATTAAGCTATTAGGGAATAATCTCTCTAAGGACTCTACGTTCTTCCATCATTTTGACATGCATTAACATTTCTAGATTCTAGTCAAAGACTTCCATTTGGATGCATTTAAAATGGCAAGAAGATTCATATAAACTCAAACCACACAAATCCTATACCTTGGCTGAAATTCCCTTAACCTCAACCTTGTGCCTTTCCTTTTCCTTTACTCCTTCCACCTTCTTCTTTTCCTTTAATAATAATTCATCCATTTATCATATTTCCAACATTTAACCCAATCTACCATTAACCAAATAAGAAGAAGATGAAGAAAAAGAGTTTAACATCAAATTAATATGCTTACCTTAATGTTTAATACTAATTATCCTTAATTAATCTCACATGAAGGATTACTTCAAGAACACTTAATAATGCTTTAAGAGATCAAAGAAAATGAAGGAGAGAGAGAACCAAATTTTGGAAATTTTCACTTGAAAATTTGGCCCTTTCCATACATTCTCTCTCTACCTTAAAAATGACTGTTTATATTAGCAAGGGAAAATTCCCTTAAAGACCCTTCAACCTTTTGCATGTCCCATCAAAGCCTTTCATTTTCTTGCATGTTTTACATTGACCCCTTTATTAAATATTTCTTATAAATCAACCACTAAATTCTTTCTTTATTTATAATTGGCCCTTAAAATGCCATATTTATAAATTGACCCCTAAATTCATGCTTCATGTTTCAATTACACCCTTGAACATTTTTAAACCAATATAATAATTTAATTTCTCTCATACAATTAATATAATACAAGGAATTTATCACTTATGCCATACCTTATGTGAAATTCACATTTTTAATTAATCTTAATCAAATAAGATCCTATGAAAGCTTGCATTTTCAATTAGGGTCATGTTAGGGATCTCACAATCCAATTAATTAATAGCAAACATTTTAAGTGCCTTTTTCCTTTCAATGTGCAAAAAAAAACCGTTTCTTACTAGCTATTACATCCCTAAAAGAAAATACATCTAAAAACACCAAATAAATAAATAATAACTAAATAAAACTAAGATAATAAATAAATAAAATGATAAATAGAATGGTTAAGAGAGGTAATCAGATAGGCTGAGGGTGGTCATCCAATCGGGAGCATGATTCCCAATGCAAAAAAACCCCATAAAAATCCTTCAGCATAAGAATTACATACTAGTAAAAACCAAAAAAAAACAAATAAGTTAACATTATACAATTGAATAACAAAATGCAGTAAAGAAAATTATTTAATTCATTGTATAATACAGTAAAAAGTTACATACAAAAATGAATAGTGCAAAGTAATGCATAAATGTCATAGAAATCAAATAGATCACACAAATACCATAAAATACATAAACTACAAATTTCATAGAAATCAAATAGGCCTATGATGTCCTGTCTGTTGTTTTGACAGACGAGCATCCATTGAGCCATCTTCCCATCCGTCACTCGCTGGACAAAACAAAATGCAGAATTTTGGCACAAAAATCATACAAAAACACATCTTGGCTCTAAACATGTGATTATCAACTCCTAAATCATGCCAAAATAGTGTTCTAGAATCAAATCATGCATGAAATGCAATCAAAAAACATATTAAACTATAAAATTACAGAAATAAAGAAAAAACTTAAAATTACAACAATAGAGGAATTCTATTCTAAACAAGCCATTAACATGCATATTCAATTCAAATTCATAACACACCATACTTTAATCATGGAAATCACTCAAACACAGCATTTAACATAATTATTTAAATAAATAATGACATAGATATGCATGCCAATTTTAGACAGAGAAAATAAATAAAGAGAGAGCATGGAATATTACCCTCAAGAAATATTCTAACTTTGAAATTCTTGTAGTCCAAATCTCCACTCCAATTTGTGTTCTTTATTTTTCAGAAAAATTTGATGAAATTTATGTATGTTTGTGTGTTCAGATCAAAGAACTATCATAGTAATTAAATCTTAAAGAGAGAAAGAAATTGATTTTCATTTCTTCTCTAAAATTTTTCCCTATAAAAAAAGTGATTCCTCCTCCATTGAAACCCTAAGATTTCACTTTTTATACCTAGGCTAGATTTGGAGTTGAATTCCAACTCTAACTCCCTAATTTGGAGATATTATCCCCTTAAAATCCGGATTAATTCTTTTTAAACATTTATCTCCTTTTTTGAATTCCAAAAATGTGGGAATTCTAAAAAATAAGCCACAGATGGGTGTCCCTCATTGAGAAGCAATCATCCCTCAAGCAAAAGCCTAAAAATTCCCAAAATACCTCTAATCTAGCCAGTATAAGAGAGAGGGAGCCACAAATAGGCATCTATCACCATTGAAGACCCAAATTAAGGTTTTATGCATCTTTTTTTAAAAAAGCTTGAAAATACTTGGAAAATCATAAAAATCTTTGAGAAGGTGTGATAAATTCATAATTGGAGCTTTAAGATCCAAACCTATTATCAGTAATATAACATTTCCTCATCATCAAGTAACCATGATCTATGCTGCTTCAAGTAACGATATCTACATACAACATACATACATACATACATACATACATACATATTGTTAGAGAGTATGCCCTAGAGCCCATGTAAAAGGGATGAATTTCATATGTATGAATTTATATTCTTAATAAAAGGCATTATTCATTTATTAATGCTATGTTTAAATACATGAGTTTATATATCTTAAATTAATAAATGAAGTCCTTGATATTATAAACACAGTGCAAATGAAATCATGAAGGTGTTCATGATGTGAGATGTCTATTGCATGCAAATATGTTAATATCTAAATATCCCTAGTCATAGAATTAACAAGATAGGATATTGTTAATTCGGACAAACTAGCACATGTTATGCTTCTTGAATGGTTCAAGCAGTGGTTCTCATAACTATAATTATGGAAGATAATCAAAGCTAACATGTGGATGCTTGTTAAAAGAACAAGCTCATTAGAGACCTACAAAGAGAATCCTCATATGGATATTAAATCTATATCAGTGGGGAATCTCTTCATAGCGGTTGTGCAAGTATCCTCAGACTTGAGATCACCAAAGTTGTTTTAAGTAGTAAGTGGTATATTTTGACTCCATAACTGATTACTTCCAACTGGGAGTGAACATAGTTAGGAGATTAGGTATATCATAACCTACTTGAAGATAGTTGAGTGATTGACAAAGGATTCACCATCCCAGATTTAGTAAGGAAAGTTATCTTGCATGATTCTATAATTGCCTTGTTCAGAGAATCTCTGGCTAGAGTAATATGCCAAAATGGATAGAGATCCATGGAGGGCATTTTGGGAACAATGGTTAAATTAATAGAACATAAATAATTAGATTTATATAAGTTGATAGAAATCCATACTCATAATCTAATTGAGATAAGAGTGGTAAAAGGAGTAACTGCGCGATAACTGTTTTTATGGAAGGGTATAGTCAAACCACTTGACTTTCTTGACATTTGGGTAGTCATGATGCCTAGCTAGAGGCCAATAATGACTTGTATAATAGTGTATCAAGAATATCAATAGGGATTGATAAAATGATTTAAAGAATTCTAAATCATGTGAGTTTTGAATGGAACTCACAATTACATATTATACTACCAATATGGACAGGAACCCAATAGGTCACACACATATAGAGAAAAGGATAAAATGTTAAAATGAAAAGGATCATAATATTTGAAATTATTATGGGAATAGAGAAGTGAATAAGAGAATAATTAATTAAAGAGTTTAATTAATTATGATCAAGTAAAATTGTTCGCGAAACTTTTGAGAAATATTCTGTAAAATTTGACCTAATTGAAATAATATATTTAATAATTAATTATTATTGGACTATAAGTATTATAGGGCTGATATAATAATTAATAGATCCATTGGAGGAATTACAGAGGCCCAGAGAAATGCAGTTGGCGTAGAAACCCTCCAGAAGAAGGGCCACACGCCAACTCCAAAAAGAAGGCCTTAGAGGCCTATTTCTTGGACCAAAATAAATTAAATATGTTACATAAGTGTTATGGATCCTACATATTTAATTTTGTTGGATTTGGAATTTATTTGGGTAACTAAATCCAAGTATATGTACAGAAGGCCTAGTTTGTGGGCTTTGTGCATAGTCTTTTGTGAAAGGGCTTAAATTGGATTTAATTAAGCCCAAATAATTATAAATAATTCTAGAAGCCCAATTGATAATTCTCCAGAAATTTTAAAGAGCCCAATCCCATTATGAAGTTGGATTTTTTTAACCTAACTATAAAAATCCAAGAGATGTGGAATTAGGGTTAAGTGTGAACAATTAAGTAAAGCTTTTTCTCTCTTTTCTCTCAACCCTAGCCGCCACTCCCAAAAGCTAGCATCTAGGGATTTTGGCCAGCCCTTGTTTCTTCCAATTATTGGTTCATTCATTCCTTCTCTAGTGTGGATTATTCATTGGAGGTGTTCGATTTTGGACACTGTGGTTTGCGACAACCCGGTGAGAAGGAAAATCAACTGTACAACAAAAATCGAAGGTGATTTTTCTTATTCTCATTAATATGTATATTTTAAATTCATGGCAAGATCAGATATATTGGTTAGAAATTTTAAATTCCGCTTATGCATGAGATGCATGTAATCGATAATTCCCAACATGGTATCAGAGCCTCGGTTTTGCCATGAATATACAATTCTATATTTTTCTGTGGAATAAGTTTTATTTTTGAGTTATTTATTTCATGAACTTTAAAATATCAGATTTGATTTTTCATGAATGAGAAATATTGATTTCTGTATATATGTGATCAAATATATAAAACGAAAAATAAAAATGATTTTTTTGAGAAAACAACCATTGAGAATGGCGTGAATGGCTTTTATTTTTCAATGAAGTTTAGGGGCTGTTCTAATTTAATTTTTTATAGATCCACTCTAATATTATTTTGATGATAATTTATGTGTTTAATATATGATATTAAGCCATAGGATCAAACAAAATTAAAATCGAACAAGTTTTGCATGAAAACTAGTTTAGTCGAAAAGTTCAATAAATTGGTGTTCTTGGTGTGTTCTTATTTAGAACGATTTTTAATCTTCTAAATATGATATATTAAAGTGTTTTTAATTAATTGGATTAATTAAAATGGGCCTTGAATTAATTGGATTAATTTTAATTCAATAAAACCACTTAATGGGCTTAATTATATTTACGGACTTGATTTAAATTAGTGAATGACTTGGTGGGCCCAAGGAGCTGATTTAAATTAAATATTATAGACTATAATTAAGTTTATTAATGGGTTTTAAGGGCTGGAGTGGGCTTGGCTCATTCCAAAAGGCCCAAATGGTCCAATAGACACAAAACTAGTTTGTGTGTGAACACATTTAGGGTTTAATTTTATGGGTTTCGGCCTACCCTTTATATTAAGCCCAAAATTGATTCTTTTAATTATTTAATATGATTAATTAATTAAATAATTAATTAATAATTAATTAATAATCAATTGGATTGATTATTAAAGTAAGAACACATGCATGCAAAAAGGTTTCCTAAAATAAAAGTTTCCAAAATGGAAAAAGTTTCCTAATTTGATGACATTATTAAAATAACTCAAAAGTATGTTTCAAGAGTTGAAACAAAGTTAGTAATCCATTACTTTATGCATTAGAAATGCATATAAGGGTGTATGATTGGCATGATGGATAGTTATGGACAAGGCCCAATGTGATTGAGCATTATGTATGTTTTGGCTCAATGAGGACTTTCGTGTCCTGGCCACTTGTTTTTGGTTTGTATTTCTTTTTCAAATTTGAATATGTAATTAGATTACTTAGATTAGAATTAGAGATAGAGATGGAGACCACTATCAAGGAGCAAGATAGGTCGGATGGAGATCCAACAAGCTTAAAGATAATGTAATTATTTCTTACTTGTTTGAATCATGCATACTACCTAGGTGTGACCTTTTGATTTCCCTTTTGGCTCGGGGAAATCAATGTAGTAAAGTCCATAGCTATGCCATATTTGTATGCTTATATTTATGTGATAGATATAGAATGCATACCAATGTATGCCAACCATGCATGATGAGACTTAATTAACTAAAACCCTCAAATAAATACTAAGGTATATAAGCCTTCAATTAATTTGAGGAGAACCAGAGTTCTTTATAGTATGGCTTATTGATCACAGTCAAGCTCACATTATATCGAATATGTTTAAGTCTAATTAAATGGGTCATCTTAGCTATCCCATTAGTTTGTTGACCACAGTTAAGGCTAATGGTTCTAGAGGCAAGATTAGGAAATGCATATATGATATGCATGCATCAAGAGTTGATAACCTAATGATCTAATAGTTGTGTAGAGACACAATTGATATAGAGATACCTACCTTTCAAGGGTATGGAGTTTGGCTTTTTTACCACACTCAAGGTCAAATTATATATCAAGGATTGGATATTGGCCCACTAAGAAAACCATCGAGTTTTCTCGAATAAAATAGTGAGGGCTATTAATTCGCAATAAAATAGTGGGAGTAAATGGATTAATTAAAAACCTCATTAATGCAAACATATATATGAACATACTCTCATATGTTTTCTTTTTTACATCTAGGTCATCCTCATGAGCACATCAAACATTAACATATGATCAATCTTGGATAACAAGCTGGTTCACAGCAACTATTCTGACTGGATCAGGCAAGCAAAAATTGTTCTCAGAGCTGAAAAGATCCATTATGTCTTGGATAAAGATCCACCACCACTTCCATCAGATGATGCCATTGATGAGATCAAATGCACTTATCGTAAATACATGGAGGATAGTGAGGCAACAGCATGTCTGATGCTTGGTGCTATGTCCTCAGAGCTTCAGAAGCAACATGAGATGATGGGTGCTAGAACCATCATTTTGCATCTAGAGGAGCTTTATTCTTCTTAGGCAAGAACTGATCAATATGAGATCGCTCGAGCTCTATTTAGCTACAAAATGGTGGAAGGCACTTCAGCTGCTACTCATACATTGAAGATGTATGGGTATATTGAGCATTTGAGTAGACTTGGCTATGTAATGGATAATGATATATACATAGATTTAATCTTGTACTCGTTGGCTCCAAGTTATGCACCTTTCATGTTTAACTTCAAGTTATGCACCTTTTGTGCTTAACTTCAACATGAACAAGATCCAAGTTACCATTCCTGAGTTAATCAACATGCTCAAAACAGCTGATGGATCCTTTAAGAAGGATCCAAAAAGTGTCATGGTTGTCACTTCTGCTAAAGGCAAGAAGCAGAAGAAGAAGAAGAAGATAACCAAGGCGCAGCCAAAGAATGGTGGGATCTCCAAGAAGAAGGTTGCCAAGAAAGAGAATCCCAAAGGAACTTGCTTCCATTATGGAAAGGATGGTCACTGGAAGCGTAACTGCAAGGCCTATCTAGATTCTCTCAAGGAGAAGAAGCATGTTGATGCTTCTACTTCAAGTATTCATATGATTGAAATTAATACTTATTCTATTGCTTCAAAACAATCTTGGGTATTAGATACTGAATGTGGATCTCACTTGTGTAATGATCTACAGGGGCTTAGAAGCTTTAGAAGAGTTGGAAAGGTAGAGATATGTTTGCAGTCAGCTACTGGACAGAACATCTCTACAACGGTTGTGGGGACTTACTATTTGCCTCTTCCAAATGGATTAGTACTGGAATTAAATAATTGTTATTATGTTCCAACTTTATCTAAGAGTATTATTTCTTTCAGTTGTTTATTAAACGATTATGAGATTTCATTAAAGGACAAGTATTGTTACATTTTTAAGAACAATATGTTTTATATAAAAGCTATCATTGAGAATGGTATATTTATTCTTGATTTAATTAAAGAAGTGCATAATATGGACACCAAGAGAATGAAACATGATAATCTAAATACCTCATACTTATGACATTGTCGTTTAGGCAATATAAATGAGAAATGCATGACCAAATTACACAAGTCAGGTGATTTGGGATCATTTGATTATGAATCATTTGATACATGCGAATCTTGTTTATTAGGAAAAATGAAAAAAAGCTCCCTTTATTGGTAAAGAAGAACGAGCTAAAATGATTTTGGACTTAATACATTCGGATGTATGTGGTCCAATGACTACACATGCCAGAGGAGGTTACTCTTACTTCATTACTTTCATAGATGATTATTCCAAGTATGGATACATCTATCTAATGAAACATAAATCATAAGCATTTGAAAAGTTCAAAGAATTTAGAAATGAAGTAGAGAAACAACTTGGCAAGAGTATTAAAACACTTAGATCAGATCGAGGTAGAGAATACTTAAGCCAAGAATTTCAAGATTATCTTAGAGATAATGGGATTTTATCTCAATGGACTCCACCATATACACCACAACACAATGGTGTATCAAAAAGGAGAAATCGAACACTATTAGATATGGTTCGATCAATGATGAGCCGAGCAGACTTGCCTACGTCTTTTTGGGGATATGCACTAAAAACTGTTGTTTATGTGTTAAATAGAGTTCCTTGTAAATCAATTGATGTTACTCCATATGAGATGTGGAATAACAAGAAATCCACGCTTTCTTATATGAAAGTATGGGGTTGTCCTGCTTATGTGAAGAGAACAATGTCAGACAAACTAGATGTTAAGTCTGACAAATGTTTATTTATGGGATATCCAAAAGAAACCTTTGGATATTATTTCTATCATCCATTAGAACAAAAGGTGTTTGTTTTAAGGCATGTTGTCTTCTTAGAAAGAGAATTTCTCCTACGAGAGGACAGTGGGAGTAAAATTGAACTTGGTGAAGCTCAAGACCCACAAATAGAAGTAAATCAACTGATTGAACTCGAGACTGAATTTCATTATGATGAGATTACAGTTGAACCTGATTATACACAAAATCCTAGAAGATCTACTAGGATGCGTTCTATCCCTGTGAGATATGGATTTCTCATTGATTCGGATAGAGACATAACTGTAGTAGAGGACAATGAGCCTACAAGCTATCAAGAAGTTTTAAACAGTTCAGAATGTGATTTATGGCTTAAAGCCATGTAGTCTGAAATGGACTCCATGTATGAGAATAAAGTATGGACATTAACTCAACCACTTAAAGGGATAAAACTCATAAGGTGCAAATGGGTCTTCAAAAAGAAGACCTACATGGAAGGTAATATAGTTACCTATAAAGCTAGCTTAGTAGCAAAGGGCTATCATCAAAAAGAAGGTATTGACTATGATGAAACCATTTCTCCTGTAGCAATGCTTAAGTCTATAAGAATACTTTTAGCCATTACAGCTCATTATGATTATGAGATTTGGCAAATGGATGTGAAGACAGCTTTCCTAAATGGAAATCAAACTGAGGATGTGTATATGACACAACCAGAAGGGTTCACATTAGGAAATGATGAAAATGTATGCAAGCTTCAAAGATCCATTTATGGATTGAAGCAAGCCTCTAGGAACTGGAACATACGATTCGATGAGACAATCAAAGAGTTTGGTTTCTCACAAAATGAAGATGAACCTTGTGTGTATAAAAGAGTCAGTGGGAGTATAATTGTCTTCCTGATTCTATATGTGATGACATATTAATCATGGGAAATGATATTTCTCTTCTCCAATCTATTAAAATATGGTTATCTAAGCAATTCTCCATGAAAGACCTTGGAGAAGCATCCTATATACTAGGAATAAGGATCTATAGAGATAGATCTAATAGGTTTCTAGGTCTTCCTCAAAGTACATATATAGATAAGGTATTGAAGAGGTTCAATATAGATCTCTCTAAGAAAGGATTTATGCCCATGCTGCATGGAAAATACCTTTCTAAGTCTATGTGTTCGCAGACACTAGAGAATAGAGAGAGCATGAATAGAATACCATATGCATCAACAATTGGTTCTATCATGTATGCTATGTTATGTACAAATCCAGATGTAGCATTTGCTTTGAGTGTCACAAGCAGATTCCAATCTAATTTTGGAGAGGAACACTGGGCTGCTGTCAATAATATCCTTAAGTACTTGAGAAGGACTAAGGATATATTCTTGGTATATGGAGAGGGCAGTTTGAAAGTAAATGGGTATATAGATGACGGCTTCCAATCTGACAAAGATGATTGTAAATCACAGTCTGGTTATGGGTTTATAATGGGAGGAGGAGCAGTTAGTTGGAAGAGTTCAAAACAAGAAACAACTACTGATTCCACAACAGAAGCTGAGTACATTGCTGCTTTGGAAGCAGCCAAAGAAGCAGTCTGGATCAAAAAGTTCATATCTGAACTAAGAGTGGTGCCTAGCATTGTTGATCCGATTCCTTTATATTGTGACAACAATGGAGCCAATGCGCAAGCAAAGGAACCACGGTCTCATCAGCGATCGAAGCATGTTCTTAGATGCTACCATCTCATAAGGGAAATAGTAGCTAGAAATGATGTGAACATAGAAAGGGTCCCTATAGATGATAATGTGGCGGATCACCTCACTAAACCACTTTCCTAGATAAAGCACGATCACCATATAAATAGCATGGGTCTGAGACATATGAGTGATTGGCTGTAGTGCAAGTCGGAGATTGTTAGAGAGTATGCCCTAGACCCCATGTAAAATGGGTGAATTTCATATGTATGAATTTATATTCTTAATAAAAGGCATTATTCATTTATTAATGCTATGTTTAAATACATGAGTTTGTAAATCTTAAATTAATAAATGAAGTCCTTGATATTATAAACACAGTGTAAAGACAATCATGAAAGTGTTCATGATATGAGGTGTCTATTGCATGCAAATGTGTTAATATCTAAATATCCCTAATCATAGAATTAACAAGATAGGATATTTTTAATTCGGACAGACTAACACATTTTATGCTTCTTGAATGGTTCAAGCAATAGTTCTCATAATTGTGATTATGGAAGATAATTAAAGCTAACATGTGGATGCTTGTTAGAAGAACAAGTTCATTGAAGACTTGCAAAGAGAATCCTCACATGGATATTAAATCTATGTCAATGAGGAATCTCTTCATAGTGGTTGTGCAAGTATCCTTAGTCTTGAGATCACCAAAGTTGTCTTAAGTAGCAAGTGGTATATTTTGACTCCATAATTGATTACGTCCAACTGGGAGTGAACATAGCTAGGAGATTGGGTATATCATGACCTACTTGAAGATATTTGAGTGATTGACAAAGAATTCACCATCCCAGATTTAGTAAGTGAAGTTATCTCGCATGATTCTATAATTGCCTTGTTCAGAGAATCTCTGGCCAGAGTAATATGCCAAGATGGATAGAGATCCATGGAGGGCATTTTGGAAACAATGGTTAAATTAATAGAACATACATAATTAGATTTATATGAGTTGACAGAAATCCATACTCAGAATCTAATTAAGATAAGAGTGGTGAAAGGAGTAATTGCACGGTAACTGTTTTTATGGAAGGGTATAGTCAAATCACTTGACTTTCCTAACATTTGGGTAGTCATGATGCCTAGCTAGAGGCTAATCACGACTTGTATAATAGTGTATCAAGAATATCAATAGGAAGTGATTAAATGATTTAAAGAAGTTTAAATCATGTGAGTTTTGAATGGAACTCACAATTACATATTATACTGCCAATATAGACAGGAACCTAATTGGTCACACACATATAGAGAAAATGATAAAATGGTAAAATGATAAGGATAATAATATTTGATATTATTATGGGAATAGAGAAGTGAATAAGAGAATAATTAATTAAAGATTTTAATTAATTATGATCAAGTAAAATTGTTCGCAGAACTTTTAAGAAATGTTCTGTAAAATTGGACCTAATTAAAATATTATATTTCGTAATTAATTATTATTGGACTATAAGTGTTATAGGGCTTATATAATAATTAATAGATCCATTGGAGGAATTACAGAGGCCCAGGAAGTGAAGTTGGAGCATAAACCCTCCAGAAGAAGGGCAACACGCTAACTCCAAAAAAAAGGCCTTAAAGGCCTATTTCTTGGACCAAAATAAATTAAATATGTTAGATAAGTATTATGGATCCTACATATTTAATTTGGTTGGATTTGGAATTCATATGGATAATTATATCCAAGTATATGTACAAATGGCCTAGTTTGTGAGTTTTGTGCATTGTCTTTTGTGAAAGGGCTTAAATTGAATTTAATTAAGCCCAAATAATTATAAATAATTCCAAAAGCCCAATTAATAATTCTCCACCAATTTTAAAGAGTCCAATCCCATTATGAAGTTGGATTTTTTTAACCTAACTATAAAAATCTAAGAGATGTGGAATTAGGGTTAAGTGTGAACAATTGAGAAAAGCTTCTTCTCTCTTTTCTCTCAACCCTAGCCACCACTCCCAAAAGCTAGCATCTAGGGATTTCGGCCAGCCCTTGTTTCTCCCAATTGTTGGTTCATTCATTCCTTCTCTAGTGTGGATTACTCATTGGAGGTGTTCGATTTTGGACACCGTGGTTTGCGACAACCCGGTGAGAAGGAAAATCAATTGTACAACAAAAATCAAAGGTGATTTTTCTTATTCTCATTAATATGTATATTGTAAATTTATGGCAATATCAGATATATTGGTTAAAAATTTTAAATTCCGCTTATGTATGAGATGCATGTAACCGATAATTCCCAACACATACATACATACATACATACATACATACATACATACATATATATATATATATATATATATATATATATATATAATAGACTTAAAATGCATGCACAATACTAATAGTTATGGAATAACGTTACCATAGTAGAAGGGGCGTTACAATTTACATGTATGCATGTGGAATTTTGTAATGAAATAGTTTGATATATGAGTTGTTATGGATGTGAAATTGTTGTATGTAAGTTGAATTGAAATTAATATTGATAACTTTGAATTATTATTATGTTTTTGTGTGTTTATTATTTGTTTCGAATTCATTAGGTTGATGTTTTTGTGTGTTTTATTTGATAATTATTTGATCTTGTAAAAATTTTGTTAATTATTACTTAAATTGTAGAAATTTAGTTTGGCTCATGGCTGTCAATTTCATGTGATAGCTTTGAGGTCATGCAAAGTCTGAAAATTTTAGGATTCAAGAGAGGTCACAACTATTAGGTTTTATATGATAGCTGTGAGTTATGCAAGATTTAGCCAATTTTAATCCAAAAGCAAAAGTCACAGCTAGCATGCTTTAGTCATGGTTGTCAATTTATGTGATAGCCATAACCCATTAAAAAGTACAGACTTAACAACCACCTCACAACTGTCAAGTCTAAGGTGCCATTCGTGAGGTCGCCTTGTATTTAAGCTACAGACTTCAATCTTTGATGGATCTTCAACAATTTTTAGCTATTTTTAGGGTCCTTGGTATTTTTTAGTTCATTTTTTTCATTTTTTGTAATTAGATAAAAAGTTTAGATTGACGATTTACTCTTATAATCATTTAGTGTTCATGGAATTATAGTATTTGTTTAATTTTTCTAGGTCAAACTTTCAAGATGGCATTAGGAGCTAAGGTTTTTAGATAGATTTCAAATTGGCAATGAGTATCTCAATCCCTTTTCCCATTATTTTATTGATTAAACACATGAATAATGAGTAGATCTTATCCTTTGTTAAAGGATCTTTGAATCCCCTTATTGTTCATATATTGACTTTAGATTTTAGTTTTAATTTATATATACATTCAGTTGTTTCTATCCTCTTAAACTTAATCTGCTTCTTGAATATTTTTTATTTGATTTTTATTGTATTAGTTTTGATTATTAAACCTTGAATCTAAATGATTGTTTGTGGATGTGTGTTCCCTATTCTAATATTGTTGTGTTCTTATATCTATTTGTTATGGGATGGATGCTTATTTTATATGGTTCAGGTGTATTGGGGTTTGAATGGATTTTAGATGGGACTTTTAAGGTGAGGATCTAATCTAGATATGGAACTTATTAACCCGTACTTATGCTAATTTGTAAATTGTTTTGTGCATCAACTGTCATTGTCCATTAAGTGCAACATCTTTTATCTTTAGTTTGTTGGTGAGATTTGATAAGGTATAAACCTTTATAAAAACACAATCCATGATCTTCTCATTTGCTTTTGGTAATGTGCTTAATTGAAAATTTTAGTTCTTATTTCTTTGAGTAGTTGGATTATTTGCTATTATTGTAAGCATTATGAGTTTATAAATTTTTTGCTACTTTTTGTTGTTGTCTTTGGTGATAATGCAATGTCACAATGCTTTATTTTTCTCAGTTTAGCTAGTGTTATTATGGACTTATTGTTATATTTCAAAGCTATATGATATTTGGTGATTGCTAAGTTCTCAATTCAACTAAAATTCAACTTTGACAGTGGCACCAAAGTGCAGTAGGCAAGATCAAGCATCATTTTCATAGCAGTTAAGGCAAATTCACCTTATGCAACCCAAGTCCATGTTCATTCGAAGGTGGATCAAACTATGAGATATTTTTATAGATGTTTTTCTCAGGCTAACTATGCAACACCATCTACTATTGCATATTACTATCCTCTCACATGATACATTAATGTTCAATAGTCAATAAACTAATCTTAATTTAACAATACTGAACAAATATCTATAGAAAAATTAAGCCATAACATATGAACTTTACTATTAATACTTTACTTACATATAAGTCTCTTTAAACATACAATAGTAACATATACTAAAGTCTATACTATACAAAATTGTCAACACAATTTTTAAAGCTTCAAACTAAAAAGAACCTAAAATGAAGACTGTACTTTCAGTCACTCCTATGACTTGTGTTGGCCATTTGGCTACAAATATTATCCTTGCAAAAAAGTCCTATCCTTGTAATCTACAAGGATAAAAGTCCATGCTAAGCTATAAAACTTAGTGAGGAATATAAAACATGTAGATGACCTTTTTCGAAAGTCGTCAAGATGCATATACACAAAAACATATCTTTAAGCATAAAAATCTGATCATTTCAAATAATAGTATAAAGATCATAACCTCTTCAATTATTTAAGCTCTCATATTATTCTTATACTTAATGCCAAGCGCTTATAAATATTCCACTTAGTTATCACTCACTTAACAAATATTTACATCCCTTAACCATAATTCTGGAGTTCTAATATTTCAAACTTAATTAATCACTATATTTTACTCAACTCTATTAAAGGCATGATAATATCAATCTCTGTTCATGGAAAGTCATTTTAAAATCATAAAACTTTAAGTTAATAAACTATATATATATATATATTCAATTAATTTCTATATCTTACACATATGTATAGCATATTCCATGTATAAGACGTGTTTTCATCCCCTTGAATAATTATTATCGCCATTAAGCCATTATATCTTTTCCATGGGTACTATTATAATTCTTAAAGCATTGCAATATTATCATTACACTTCTATCTTCACATATATCAAATTCTCAAGCTGCAAGTTCATAATTCATTTATATTAACATAAAATGTGTCACACATAATTCTCATATCTTTTACACAATGTTCAACAAGTAATATGTAGTTGTAGTAATATACATTAACCTGTATACTTTCGCAAAACATCACTTTACATTGGTACCATTTCATATATCTTACATTCCTAGGTATAGGAATCACTTTGATGCTATCTCAGTGATTTCATACATACAAGAACAAAATACTCTTTCACACCATGTCATGTTTTGACATATACTATACCTTGATCATTTTAAGGTAACATATGTTTATATATATATATATATAAAATCATGTAAGAAGCATATGACTATAAAGATCATGTATTCACCAATTTGACCATTGATAAAGCATCAATATCATGCAAGTTCAAGCGCATGACTTCTTGTTCTAGTATGAACATGTGATTCTAAAATGCCATGTATTTATATATGTAATGTAGCCTCATATATGTATCATATTTTCCATATACTATACAGGAATTTCATTTAAGAATAATATGAACATCAATTTAAGAACTGTCATGCTTTTTTAACATTTTAGCTTATTATAATACTTTTCTTTCACTTTTAATTAGGCCTGCACTTTTCTAAAGAAGTTAATAAAGAGTGGTACATATGGTACCCGAAGGTACGAGTTGTAGGGATACCCAAATGAATCAATCATATAGACCCAAATGGGGCCAAACTATACTATTTTCTTAGGACCCAAACAAGGTCAAGTTGCACTATACTTTATAACCCAAACAGGGTCAAATTATACTTTAGCTTTAAGACCCAAATGAGGTTAAACTATGCTTTAGCTTTAAGACCCAAATGGGATCAAACTATACTTTAGACCGATCAAGTAAACCCAAACAAAGTAGAATACAACCCAAACGGGGTTGTTTATGATCCAAACAGAACCATTTATGACCCAAACGAGGTTGAAACTATACTATTGAAGTTGTAAGGTACCCTCATAGGCATGTCTATCTTCCACATCCTAGACACAATACAGGCAATTAAATCTCTTTATTATATCTCTCTTTACATTACTTTAACTCTCTTCAAACATATACATATATGCATATGTATACTCATGTGTAACTATGTAAAGGGTAATCATATACCTATTCATGTATAAATTTTCTATAAACATGTGATCATGTACATTACTGAGTATTACTATTTTGTACTTGAAATCAGTTCAAGGCATGTAACTCTTTCACATATGAATTATGATGATACTTAACATCATGCTATATTGAATATCTTTAATCAAATGATAAGTATATTCATACTATGTCTCACTTTTCCTCAAGCATACACTTGGATTTAAAACCACATATTAAATATGCTCATATTCTATGCTTATACATTTTATGGAGATAATATGATACTTGTATGATATGCTTATATGATACTTGTACATTTTCTTTTAGCATTATATGTTTATCATACTTGTATGATATGTTCAAAGGGACTGTAATTATAAGGAGATAAACATCCATACATACATACATACATACATACATACATACATATATATATATATATATTATCATTAAATTAATGCATATCTATTAAATTCACGATGAACTTATCCTTTGTAAAATTTCACTTAAGCATATTTCTTCATATCTAAATAGTTAGCATGACCAACAGATTCAACTAATATAATATACCTAAGTACAGGTAATCACCTATACATTCCACACACATTTCAAAGTTGATATCCAATTAAGCATGATCATGCCATATTTATATTTATACATACTTGTACATCTTAGTAATCTCATTACATCTTTTGTACATATAAGATTGACATTTCATACTAGAGTATACTAATAAATTCATGAAATGAATATTAATCATGTATATTTATAAGTGTATAATCCTTTGGCATATAAATACTATCTCATTATATTATCTTAGTCATGTTAATACATGAAGGTGTAGGAATTCAAGCATTCATAAACTATTTCATATAGACAATCAAGGGTTATTTAAACATGTGATTCTCTATTTCATAATACTCTATAAAGTTAGTATCCTTTTTTGAATTTATAAAGCATGGCATAATCAATTCTCCTTATTAAATCACTCTAATGTCAATCAATTACATTCTGGCCACAAAATTCCATTGGTATATTCCAGTGGCTAACTTGCACACTAGTTTAGATGTATAAAACAACATTTTTAGGAAAACTGATCTTCTAAAAACTTATTCTTCTGGTTTTTTAATTTCTGGAACATGAAAAATCAACTCATTATCATTTGTAAATCACGATATAATTAAGAAACACTACAAGTTATTTACACTAACAAGGTAGCAGGCATATCCAATCTTAAGCCAACATATGACCAACTTAGAGATAGAATTAAAATTCAATTTCTCCTTATGAAAATTAGATATAGGATTTAGTTAATAATCCAACTAGAATTATTCAATTTGCTATTCTATAACTTAAATTATAAGCAAAACACTCTTATTAGGTCAAACTAACCCAAAGATAGATTTTGATATCACTTTGAAAATTCATAGAATAAAAATGGGTGCAGAATTAGACTAAAATTCTTTCATAAGAATTTTAATCCTATATGTCTAGTTTATTTATAATTTTATCTCATATAATTTAAACTTTTTTACTAAGAGTTATGTCTGAAACACTACAATCTACTCACTATAACTGGATAGCAGCTCATATATAACTTCAACTCAAAATAAGACATACTTAAGGGTAGAAGCAAACTCAAGTTCCTTCTACAATATTATAGGTCCATATCTTAGATGTAATTACCAACTTTAAACGCCTAAATTAGAGTTGTATAACTCAAAATATGCTCAAAATATAGAAATCGGTTCCTAGTGAACCAAGACAGATTTTTTACTTCTTTAATCATCATCAATAAAACACATGCAAAGTATAAATCTTATAGATATTATCTTAATAACAAAATTACTAACTCAATATATATCCATTACAGATTTTAATCCATATGTTTCATTCATAAAAATCACATACAAAGTGAATAAATTCCCTAACCTTTCATGCAACACCAAATCTTCAGCAAATCCCCTTTTCCCTCCACTTCTTCTTCTTCCTATGCTTAGCTTACTTATCTCCTAAAAGACAACATCCACAAAGCTTTTCCTCACATGCATGATGAAGAAATAAAGGGTTATTCTTTAGGTAAAGAGGGCCAGATATTCTTTAAGAGAGGAGAAATGAAGATGAAGTTACAAATATAGAGAGAGATGAAAGAGAGATGGAATTGCAGATTTTTATGAGATAAAGAGATGAAAATGGAGAAAATATGTGTTTTCTCTTACCCATGCCATCCCCCTCATCTTAAGAACCAGACAAATGTTTTCTCTCTCTTCCATGCAAATTCTTTTAATTAAAATAAGATAGTAAAAATTCATTTAACTCCCTCATCTTTTTGCATGTTAAAAATCTATCCCCCTTTGTCTTTATCTTTCAATTTTAACCCCATTCTTACTTTCTTTCCTTTAATTACACCCCAACATCTTTTCTCTCATTGAAATTGACCCATTAAATCACACTTATGTCTCAATTGACCACTTAACTATATTTTTATTCCAAGTATACACATGGCAAAAGAACTATTTTACCTTCTTTCAATTATAACAATAATTATCCATGTCTTCACTTATAATACTTCAATTAATTAAGCTTAATTAGACCTTAATATCTTTCTAATACCCTTGAATTCTACTAAGGCCTATTTTTGGTCCTTACAGACTACATTCCAACTGTGTGCCTTGATTTCTATCTTCTAGAAAAGCCCGAGATTCATGAAGAAGTGGAAAACTTGATCAATAACATAGGATGGGCAAAATTTTTCAAAATACAAGAAAGGGTCTACTTGAAATTACAAAATATTTCTTTACCACTTTTAGATGTCAAGTTGATTCCAAAAATGTTTTGACCCTAAACTAGTTACTTTCTCATTAAACAAAAAAACTATCGACTAACAATCAACAAATTCACTGAAATTTTGGGTTTCACTTTAAATGGAGCATAAACCCTCCTTGAGGTGGATCACCGTAGTAATTGGGCAGCCATTTATGTCCAAGTCAACCCTACTAGATACATGACTAGCCAATCTAAGTCCCACCAACTCAGGAGTCATGTAGCCTAGATTCTTTATTGTTCTTTTCTCTATCCTTTTTTGGACATACGGAGGCTAAAGGTCAAGTCAACTTGATAGTAGCTCTTTTTCTATGTTGTATGTTGGAAGGGATTAAGCTAAATGAAGCATTTTTCTTTTGGAAGAAGTTTGAGGATTTGTAAGGGAATCCCATAAAAGTAAAGGGGATTTCTATGGGAGACATTATCACAATGATAGTAAAGGTTGTGGGGCACATGCCATTAGGAGTTGATTTATGCCCACCTATTTTCATGGATTTTTGCATGCTTAAGAATATGAAGGTAACCATTAAGGATAGTTCTTATAAGTACGGTATGTGGTTTACTTTAAGAGATGAGTACTTACATTTAGTAGAGAGAGGACAACACACACCCTTGCATGCTACACCAAGAGCTATTAAGGAGGGCAAGGATGACCTCATGGCATGGATACACACCTTGAAGACAATATAGGCACAGATGATGGCTTTATTAGAGCATGCATAAATAGATAGAGTTTAAATTCATGATTGCTTGGATATGCATTAGCAATAGTTAGAGAGTTTATAGAAGACCATTGATGAGATGGGAGGCTGCTGATTTCCATCGTCAATTTTAGGACCATATTCCTCCACCACCTCCACCTCAGTGATGATAGAAAGTGATCTCATCAGAATCACCTCTATTTTTAGCTATTAAATTAATTGTTGGGACAACAATTTTGTTGTGAGGGGTAAAAGAACATTTTATGAGTTTAGGGAGTTATTTTTGGGAACTTTTTTAAAAGAAATTAAGCCATTGTGTTTTAGTTGTAGTTGTTTAGTTTTAGTTTATGTTTTATTTAAGTACTTCTAGTTAAACCTTAATGTTTTTATTTCTAGTTTTTTTCTTTAATGTTTTATGTTGTTTTCTTTAGTTAAGTTTTTTATATTATTTAGTATTTTCCTTATTAGTTTGGTTTTCACTTTTCTTTTCTTTTTCTTATATGTTGTTAATTTGGTTTGATAAAGTAGTTTATGCTTAGATGAGTTCACCTTCATGTTTATTTCCAATATGAATATTTTTGAACATAAGTCTAGAACTTTGTTGTGTTTCAAATTGATAGTTAGCAAGAGAGTAGAATTGTTTGCTTGATGAGTTTTTATTGTATTCACCTTGAGCTATACTTTTGAGTTCCTAAATTGTGCACTTAGACTTAATTTGAAAATTTTAGAAAAACTAATGCATGTAAGTAGTTGAGTGAGGAATTTCAAAAATTCTAGAACCTTCCTCATTACCCTTCAAAGAGACTCAAATGGTTGAGGCATGATTTTGGATATGATTTAGGCAGCCCTTTCTTGTTTAGTCATTGAAAATTACTCTTTTCCACCTTTTATGTGCATTGTCCATTGTTAGCCCTTTTGAGCTTAATATTGTATGCTTAATGCATACTTGTAATTTTTGTTGTTATACTCATTTTAGCCTACCATATAGCCTAAAATGTTTTTACCTCCCCTTTATAAGAGCTAGCCACTCTAGATTGGGTGTTGGTTAACATTCAAGGGTAGAATTTAGGGTGTTTATTTATGGAATGGTGAACGAGTGTGAACTACAATTCATATGCTAAATTTCAAAATTAAGGGTAATATTTAGCATCTCAATTGAATTTGATCTTTGGAAATCAACATAAGTACTCTTTGTGTAAAAGAATGACAAAGTCTAATACCTTTTGAAAAACATGAAATCTTGTTGGCCAGCTAGAAAATTGTAAAGATTATAGAATAATCAAGCTGGTCTATTATGCAAAAAAGGCAAGTATGGTTATTTGGTTTTAAAAGTTTAAAGGACTATTTTAAGTTATCTTTATTAAGAATTATGGAAAGAATTTTAGCTAAATGCATATATCTAGCTTGGTTTCTATGGAAGTTTAGAGTTCTTCAGTTTTGGGAAAGTTAAAGTACTTAGTTTTGGGAGAGTAGAGTTTTGGAATTAGGTGGTTATTGTAACACCCTCATACCCCCTGAAGGAATATGAAAGCACTACAGAATCTATTATTGATATTACCATCTTATAATTGTCTTTATCAAATTAGGTTACATAAAATTAAATTTCAATCATAAATTCTTTACAATTCTTAATCATGCCTATATATTCTGATAATTGATTCCCATTAACTTACGTGCATTCTCATATATAAACCATATATGCACGTATTTATGAAATATAATTATAAACAATACCAAAACTATTTACATTACATTACAATATTCATGCTTTTATACTTACATATTCTTACATTATACACTACAAACTTAATTATACCAAAAAAATGAGGCTTTAAGCTTCCCTCTTTATGGCCTACAGATGAAGCACTCAAACTTGAGTTCTCTATACCTGTATACCTACACGGGAAAACACCCATGTTAAGCAATGGCTCAGTGGGAACAAATAATGCAATTGACTTCTGAACGAATATTAGAGATGCAATATGCCAATAAAAATGTCACAATATAACATTTAATAGCTTAACATACTATAACATGCAATTCGCTTAATGATTATGCATACACTAATTAAACATGCTAACTTTCATTATCAAACATATTAACATAGCATACACTAATATTTTATAGAATCTCTAAATCATTTACTCGATTAGGAATAAATCCCTTTTTCACTATTAGTCAATTAGAGACTTAATGTCTGAATTCTCATTAATTGTAGATAATAGGAACAATCACTAGATACTGAAGAGTAGTATCGAACACTAGGAGACATAAGTCTAAAATCACTAGATACCAAATGGTATCAAACACTAGACACCTTTTGATGCCAACAATAGGCAGTTGCAGTTACCAGCCCTTAGAGGCATGCCTATTTATCCAAGACTATAAAAAAATTCAAGCTTAATGAATCTATAATCACTCAATAATATTACATTTAATGCATTTATAATCATGGAGTCAAACACACATTAAAGAATGCAACAATATCACTATATCACTTATATTTGATTAAACTTAAGACACAACTTAACATGATCATCATTCATCGTATAACATATAGCACTATCAATATAATTATTCATGTCTATTTACATTCATCACATTATACACACATGTACATACAATAATTTTGTAGGAATATCATCAATTGTACATATTCATATATTTATGCATGTTCATACACACACGCGCGCGCTCTCATTTTTACTCTTATATCTTAGTTACATTGATATACATTCATAAAGTTTACATGTAGACCTAATCATACCGTCAACTAAGTCTTGTACATATAATTTTTCATATATATATATATATATATATATATATATACGCTCTCATTTGTACTCTTATATTCTAGTTACATTGGTATACATACATAAAGTTTATGTGTAAACCTAAACTGAGTCTTCTACATATAATTTCCATATTTAGGTTTACTTTACAATTTTATCTCAATGTTAAATTATTTATTTCATGACAATTTATGTCCCTATAAACATGCTTAAAGTGTTTTAAAAGTGTTCAAGAAAGTTCGAGTAGGTTTCAGTAACATTTCATGCCTAAATATAAATTATAGGCTGAAATAGGGGTTTTATCACCAAGACAAAGTCATCTCGACCAAGACAAATGATTCTATCTAGTCTAGGAGGATTTGCATGACTGGAAAAAAATCGTCTCAGTCGGGATGACTCAAAAACCTAATTTTTTTAAGGAGATAGTTTTCCTATCTCAACTTATATTGGGTTTTTGGCATGGAAGACATGATTTATAGGAAAAGTATTCTTATACAAAGTTGTTCCAATATGTCTCTAGTTTCAATATAATAAAAAATAATGCAATTTGGACAAACAAACAAGGAGATAGACACAAAAATATGAAGACTGCTCCCATTGATAGAGTAGCAGCCATAACACAATTTGAAGCTACTTTACGAAGACCTTAGAGGAAAAATTAGGACTTGTTTTCTTCTAAAAAGTTGTAGATATATGTCTTATATTTTATGTAAAATTGGAATTACTTCATTCAAAGGTCTATATACGAAAATATAGTCTAAACACTAAAACTTGTTCAAGTGAACTTTACGATAGAATTTCACTAGATCATTTTCTAAAACACTAATCACCTTTTTCATTTATTCCAACATCATTTATAGATTTTTAAATCATTTATGTATCATTTAGAGTATATTTAATAGCTCAATTCAATTAAAACATATGCCCAAAAAATTTAAGATTCCTATACCTCAATTGCTCAATGACTTTTTTTTACTTCCTTAACAGCCTCTTTCTCCTTCCTCTTACTAGATTCCCCCTCCAAAATTCATATTTTACACTTTGTGAACATCCATTATCCACACTTGTTTCAACTAGAAAAATTTGAAATCAGGAAGAAGATGAAAAAGGAGAGTTTACCTTTAATTCTCTAACCCTTAAATTCTCTCTCTTGCCAAAAATGAACCACTAAACTAGAAAAGAGAATTAGATGGAGAGAAGTGGTAGAAATGAATGAAGGAATTGTAGAAAAATGGCCTTAAGTGGTCAGCTGCCCCATTCTCTCCCTAATACCCACTTTTTTTTTTTCATCTTGTAGAACCATACATATATCACTCTCCTATTGATCCACTTATGAACATTAGGAGAAATACCCTTTTAACCACTTAACAAATTTTGTTTTCTTATGTTTTCCTCACATTTTTTAATTCATCCAATTTATTCCCCACTTTAAACTTCTTAGTTATACACTTACTTGTCGAAATACCAAATTATCAAATTATCCCTATCTTTCCACATAATACCCTTTATGCCCCTCTTTCTAATTTCTTTGTTACCCAAAACATGCCATTTACATGCGTTCCTCCTAGGGTGAATGTTGGGGCCTTATAGTTATGTTCAGTTTTTAGTTTATGGTTTTTTTGTTTTGCAAACCTAATCCTTTCCTTTTAGCCAACTATCGTAGCCTTATGTTACAACCAAATTGTAAGGCCAATTGATCCTTATCATGTATTGTGGCATTCAATAAAGATGATCTTTATGGTTTCGGTACCAAATGAGAGGTCTTGGGCATTTCTTGTGTTTTAAGTGCAAACTACAAGTGCATTCGTGTACTTATTTCTTACTTGGTTGCTAAAGTGTGTTAGATTTTTGTTTTGAACCATCAAGTTAAATGTTTTGGCCTAGCATATACACACTTGGGAACTCAACTATATTTTCATGCTCAAATATAGTTGGCTTAAAAGCTTTATTGAGTGACTTTTGTTGAGTGTTATCTATTTATTTTTGAATTTTTTTAGTTCTATAATGAAGTTGGAAATTTGAAGATGTGGTTTATTCAGTTTTTCTTAGGGGTAAGCAAAAGCTAAATGTGAGGTATTTGATAACTCTGAATTATAATCATGCTCTTGTGTTTTTATTATTTGTTTTGAGTTCATTAAGTTGATGTTTTTATGTGTTTTAGTTTATAATTATTTGATCTTTTCAAAACTTAGGTAAATTAGTGATTTTTGCTTAAATTGTATAATTTGGTTTGGCTCACAACTGTCAAGTTTCATGTAATAGCCAAGAGGTCGTGCAAAGTTTGAAAATGTTAGGATTCAAAAGAAGTCACAACTATCAAGTTTTATGTGATAGCTATGAGCCAATTTCAGTCCAGAAGCAAAAGTCACAACTAGCAGGCTTTAGGTTATGACTATTAGCTTTATACGACAACCATGACCCCTTCAAAAAGTACAGACTTAACAACTGCCTTATGGCTGTCGGGTCTGAGGTGATAGTTGTGAGGTCGCCTAGTATTTAAGTTATAGACATTAATCTTTGACGAATCGTCTCCAACTTTTAGCCATTTTTAGGGTTATCTACACTATTTAGTTCATTTTTTTCATTTCTTGTAATTAGATAGAAAGTTGAAGTTTTTGGATAGATTTCATATTGGCAATTAGTTTTTTAATCCTTTTTTCCCATTGTTTAATTGATTATACACATGAATACTGAGTAGATCTTATCTTTGTTAAAAGATCTTTGAATCCCCCTTACTGTTCATATATTGACGCTAGATTTTAGTGTTTGTGTGTGTGCGCGCACGCGCGTACGCATGCACACACACACGTGTGTGTGTGTGTTTATGTATGTATACATTCAGTTGTTTATATCCTCTTGAACTTAATCTACTTCTTAAATGTTATTTTATTTGAGTTTTATTGTATCACTTTTGATGACTATACCTTGAATTTGAATGATTGTTTATGGATGTATATGGCCCGTTATAATATTGTTGTGTTCTTATATCTATTTTTTTCGGCATAGAGGTTTAGATGTATGGATGCTTATTTTATTATGTTCAGGTGTATTGGGGTTTGAACGAATTTTAGATGGGTGTCGTGAGATGAGGATCTAATTTATATCGAGAACTTATTAACATGTACTTATGCTAATCTGTAAATTGTTTTAGTAATAGAGAGTTTATCAATTTGAATAACATTCTAGTCCAGAGGTTTGCATTTAGATAGGTTGTTCATAATTGATGTATGTTAATCTAGTGCGAGTCTAATACATAAGGGTAAGGAGAGGATAAGTATTCCTTAGTAGCTTTTACATTTATCTAATCACTTGTTGTCTTTATTTCTTTTGCTATTGATTCATATCTTAACTCTTATTTAATTTTTATTTGTACATTTTTTTTGTTTTAATTAGTCGATATCTTGATTATCCAAACATTTTGAGGATTCTTTAGCATAATCTTTTCAAATAAAATCTCGAATTCACAATCCCTTAGGTAAGATATTTGTGGGTTTTAAATTTATTCCCCTATATTACTTACTAGTGTACTACACTTGCTAGCATTAGTCAAATATGCTTGGACTTAATATAATAAGAGTTCTAGTTAAATTATTGAGCAATTGCCATGGAAAGCAAGTGGTAGTATTGCTGGATTTTCTTGATAGTTGTTACAAAATTAGGTATAACTTAACCTTCAGGCCATAAAAATAGGTGATTCAAATTGTAATTTAAAGTTAAGACGTAGTATTATAATTTTTATGGAGATACCAAACTTATTTTTGTATCAAAGGTACCTAAAATGTGGCTTGAAGTCAAGGAATCAATTATGTCTTTACACTAGAGCAATATGTAATTATTTGGTTATAATTATTATTTTATAAGTCCAAATTATTTGATTCTTGATTCTTTGAAAAGATAAGACATGGAGGAACAATCTTTATAAGACACCTTAAACTAAATGATGCATTTTTAAGGTCAGAAATAAAGGCTAATCTAGATTAGAAAAGTTGCTAAATTGTGGAAAACTAAACTTGGATTTTGCCTTCTACATTGACCCTCACAGCTATCACACATCTATGATAGTCATGTTAAAAATGCCAATTTTGATTTTGTATCCACCCATTAACCCTTATGAACGTCATGAATTTTGTGCTAGCTGTGATCCCTTGATTTAAACCATGAATATTTCTTCATAAATCAACCACAAACTTAAACTATACATATTCCTTAATATCTTTATAAATGTAATTCCTTCATACTGGGCTGTTGCAAACCATAGTATCCAAAAGAAAATATCTCTAATTGATTTCCACACTAAGATGATGGTCTAAAACTCTAATGAGAGAATTACAGTGTCTAGGGTTTTCTTATTTGTGAACCCGCTAAAGAGCGAGGCAGATAAACAATTTCTTAAGGGTTTTCTTCATTGTGTGGCTCTTGTAAATTTTAGATATAATAGGGTTTTATACTCTTTATGAAAAGGCCCTAGGTCAGATATAAGCCCTTATAACAATTAAAAGGCTTACCTAACTCATTTGGGCTCAAAATAGTTCAACTAAGCCCAATAAGCTTAATATGGGCAAAAGCCTTATGGAGGATGCCATTTGTGTAGTTCACTTGAACCAAAAAGACAATATTTATAACCAAACCTCCTTATGTTAGTTATTTAGGCCCTTATAACATTTATAAGGCTGATTTAGTTCACTTTAGGTTTAGGGAAAAAAATTCTTGGACAAGTTTTTCCAATTTATTTAGGAGCTTTATAAATAGGCTTTCTGCACAATTCTCTTGGGCTATAGGTCCAAATAGACTTGTCTTGTCTTATAATTAGATTGTATGAGCTCAAATGACATATGATCACTCATGGTCTTCTACTTAAGATTTTTTTTATCTATGTATGACCTATTAGGCTTTTGAAACACTTTCGTAATAAATAGTGAAATAGAATCCTAATTGAATTAGGATTCGATCATTTAGTTTCCATAAGTAGTTATTGATTCTCAATCAATAACCTCATTCAAGAACAAGTTAAGAGAGGCATCTAGTTATGCATCATGACTATCAAAGTGTAAAAAGATCAGTGGTTTGACCATATTATCCTTCCATATGCCATTGACGTGCAATCAATTCCTTCAACCACACTTTATCTTATTCAGGAATGACAATGGAATTGTGTCAACTTAAGATGAATCAAGTATGTCAATCAAGCCTTGAATTTGTTGTATGTTGTCAGATAATTCCTTATTCCTAAAATACTTTTGTGAATTCCATTCACCTTTTCGTCTTATTCTGGTCAAAGATTCTAAATAAGAAAACTGTGAGGCCCCAAAATACATCCTAATAGCATTATAGCATACTTAGGATGGATTAGAGAAAAAATATTTGAAGGTTAAGTAAGTTAGAGATTAGTTAAGGGATATATACAAGAATGGTTTAAAAAGTTGAGGGACAATTCAGTAATTTATTTAAATGGATCGTAAATGCATAAATAAATATAATACATAAGTTAATATATAAATGAGATAAAGTTACATGCTAATGTGCTATTAAAGGAACTTATAGGGTGAAATCATAATTATACAGTTGAAAAGTATGCACCAATAGGATTTCAACATGTGTATGTTCTAGAAAGATGAAGAAAATGCATGAAAAGGGAATATGAATTGGTGGTCGAACCATTTGGGTAAAAAAAACTCAAATTTTTCTTCTCCCTCACCAAAAATTCTATCCCCAAGTTCCTCAAAAGGCCATTAAAGAGAAAAAGGAAAGGGAAGATTGAGTAGAAACAAAGGCAAACTAAGATAAGTTTATTAGTTAAACAAGTTTTTCTTCCTACCCTTTCATTAACTACACTTCAAAAAGCATAGATGTGTAAAGTTTAATCATTAATCATTGTATTTGTGTATAAATTATGTGTATGAGAGTTAAAGATAAGGCATGAACAAAGGAAAAAACTAAAGGAAGCTAATAATATAGTTTGGGTATTTTTCGCAAGGTACATAAAGATTTCAATTTATGTGTATGTGCATGGATTTTCGCATGAATTATTTTGATGTGATTTTGCTAGAAATAGGTTGAGTTATGAGTCTTGGATTGATCTATAAGGATGAAGCTAGTAAATGCATGGCCAATAATGTGTATCGGTGTATATGAGTCTAATATTTTAGTTAAAACTCTTTCTCTAGCACATCAGTTCAGATGAATCCAATTTTTAAAGAAAGTAGTATTTTTGGAGAACATCAATTGAAGTGATCCAAACTTATACCCAAATTACCCAAAAAATTAGCTTAAGGACAAATCAACAATTATGTCTCTAAATAGGTATAAGGTATCTACAAATAGTCTATAGTGTTTTGGCTATAACTCAACCTACAAACCTTAAAATGAGTGATTCAAATTGCATATTAAAGTTAATACATAACTCTTAAATTATTATGAGAGGCCAAAATCCAGTTCTATCTCTAAGGTTCCCAAAGTGAGGTTTGAAGTCAGATAACTAAATCTATCACTGTACTGGAATAATTTGTAATGATTTTATTATAAATCATGTTATACAAGTCCAAATTACCTTTTTTTTATTCATTGGAAAGCTACGACTTAGAAGAATATTTTTTTTAGCCAAACATCTTAGCCTATATATTGCATTTAATATGTCAAAAACATAGATCAATTTGCATTAAGGAAGTTGTCTTAGTTATGGCCATCCTGGATAACCCACACGACTATTAAGAGCTTAGATAGCCATGTAAAATAGTTCTAGATCCATTAGAATGAATTAACATGACTATCACAAGTTCTTGATAGCTGTGAAGCCTTTGTTTTCACCTAAACATTAAATTTTCTTAACAAAATGACCCCAAACATGTATCAAACCTCCCTTATGGTACATAATATATGTTTATTGTATGTGTAGGGGTATATGATGAGTAAATATAAGTATATACCATATTTTTAAAGTTATAAGATGATTAAATATGTATGAAAATGAAATAGTATGGAAAGATATTGATATGAATAAGATGTATAAAAAGTAAATACTTATATATGTTTAATGTGTGTGTGTGTGTGTGTTTGTGTGTGTGTATATGTGTTTATATTGATTATAAGTATGTGTTTATGTATATATGTGACACATACATATTTATTTTTTATATGTGTGCAATTTAGAAACATACTTATTAAAAGTGTGCAGCCATTTACATATGTTTATAAATTTATATATGCATTTGGATAATGATATTGCTTATTCAGTATTTGAAGGAAATTAGATAAAGCATTCTATTTAAGTAACAATGTTAATAATATGTTATGTCTAGTCTACTTTAGTCTAAGTTATGGACAAATAGGCATGCCTATAGGAATTTTGCAACTGCTTCTGTGACATTGACTAGCATATTTTGTTAGACACTTCGGTATCTTTTTATCTGACATATGATTTAGATACATTATCTTTATTATGATGCCTTTTGAGTTATATTCTGTATATGTCATTTTATGGTATCTCTCAATGAAACACCCTAAACTAGCATCTCTATCATAAATTATGAAGTCTACTTAGTCATGTTATGTTAGGCAATTAACTCTATTAACATCTACATGCATTCATGTCACCTGATCTGTCTAATCATATAACTTGTATTCTAATTAGGCTTCTCACATCTTTCATGTATATTTTATTTTGAATAAGCACAGTGACTCATTATGCAACCCATTATCTTAATCATATTAGATTCAACTATCTTAGTCATTTCACTATCATGCATAGTATTCAGCATTCCAGTACATTTGAATAAAGTCATTCTAGCTTCTAGATGCATGCATATACTATCATTCTCACTATGAGCTTATTACAACATTAACCTCCATATGACATACATATATAATATAAACTTTATACATATTAATCATGTAAGGAACTATACAAAATTAATCAAAATTCCTACATCAACTTCTATAGACTGGTGTTGGCCTGTCCTGATGCAGAGAACATTCATATGAAAAGCCTTGACTACCAAAACCTACACAGATCATAATAACTCATGCTAAGCTACACAGCTTAGTAGGGATAATAAAAGTGAAGGACAACAACTCATAGTGATCGTCAAATTCATTAAATCATACATAATTTAAAAACATTTAAAATAACCTATAAACGATAAGCATGTGATAAAAGTAACAATGATTTTGATCAGCAATGTATTCCTACATTTAAATAGTCTTCTCAAATTCTACATTTAATAGAATGTTCTGTACATATATATATAAACAAAAGAATAAGATACATGCATTGAAAAACTCAGTTAAATAGAATATTTCATAAATTATATGCCTTGTTATACTGTAACATAGCCTGCTTAAGTTCTAAAGGTGGATAACGAGAACGGTGGATACCCGAGGGTATCAAAACGGTGAATATATGAGGATATCAGATCTTTGGACCCAAACGGGATCGACTGTATGGTGGACCGATCAAATGAACCCATGTTGGGTCAACTAACAACCCAAACAGGGTGTTCATGATCCTAAAGGATCACTATACTTTAGACCTAATCAGGTCGATGGTGGTAGCTGCAAAATCCCTATAGGCACCTATCTATCCACAATTGAACTCCAATTGCAGGCGATACTTTATTTAATTTTGTTTTCATATATCATGCTTGCACTTGATTAAATCAATTGGCACACGTATAACCAAAGTACATATATATTATTACTATAGAATAACTATGTATACAAAGTTCATATAATATTTCACATAGTTTTTTATCATGTTATCATTAGTCATCATATTTATCTTGAACATACCCTAACAATCAGGTAATATATCATACTTGTTCAAGTGTTCAACATGAGCCATGCCTTGTTCTTAGAACTTTCCAATACAGCAGAACTTAGGTATGTGATCATGTAAAAAGATCCAAAATCCCTAGTTTATATAAATACATGTAACCAATTTGCCATTTAACATTTCAATATTTTGACAATTGTGCATATATCATCATAATAGATACAGTAACATGTGATCCATAAGACATTACATGTGAGCATGATCATACTATTGCATTTCTTATTTCAAAGTATAGGTACATGTTAAAATATACACTTACTCATCATAGGATTACATACATAAAATTAATCTTGCATATAACAATCATATATATATATAAATTTAATCCCATATATATATATATATATATATATATATATATATATATATATATATATATATATATATTAGATATCTTTATCAATAATCCTTACCTATGTGCATATATATATATATATATAACCCTTTATTAATAGTCATATTGCATGCCATATCCAATTCATTGTATATTCACATAGACACAAATTTAACTCCACTATATATAAAAAAAACATAATGTAAGATATATTAAAATTCTGCACAGGGCAGCATTTCGGACCCAACTTGTAAGCCACTTATGATTTTGAAAATATCCTTTTTAGGCTAAATGATCCCTACAATTTTATTCTCCTGTGTCTAGTTTCCAAAGCATCAAAATTCACCTTAATATCTTGTCTATAGCTCGAGATATTAAAGAAAAAACTATAGGTTGTTCATAAAACCAAAACAGTGTGTTACCACATATAAAGATTTTTAGAATAAAATTAAGAAAGAATTAGACCAACATTTCTTCATCAAAGTTATACTTACATGACTCTAGTTTTACCATAATTTTAATTTGTAGCATTTTAACAACTCTACCAAGAGTTATGCCCAATTTACTAAGGTCTATTGCCTAACAGTATATCCAATTCCTACGAATTTCAAGTCAATATTTGATATGTTTTCATACATTTTTAATTCATACTTCCTTCATACAAAATGTGTATTTAGGAGTCTATTTTGTATAGGAATTAACCTCATGTCATTCTGATCATTGTACACACAGATATCTCAATTTTACTACAAACTATTCCAGAACCGAAATTAATGGTTCACCTAACATTCAATAAATCATAAAAAATTATTTAGAGGCAAAATTAAGGCTAGATTCCTTCTACAATCTTGTAGGTATATGTCTAATGTAACTTTAGAAAATTTAATGGTTACAATTAAAGATTTCTATTTTAACTTATGCTAAAATTTCAGTCACTAGGTCAGTGGATTCACATTATCTCTTTATGCACACTTCTTAGGTTGTATTCTCTTTTTAATTACTCCAAATTCAAGTCAATCACAACATGTTTCCACCAAACACATCCATAAGCATTTAGGAAGACCCTAATCCCATACCTTTGGCCGAAATTCCCTTTGCCTTCAATCTCTTGCCACACCTTTTCCTTTGATCTTTCTACTCTCCTCTTCTCCTTTACAACCAACATCATCATTAAATTAAAAATTCCAACACCATACTCAACCATTACTTCAACAAATTGAGAAAGAGAAGGAGAAGAAGAAGATGCAAAATAATTGAGGTTGTTACCTTAATTTGTTACACAAATACTCTTGATTAACCAACATGCACAAATTCCTCTTCAATATCACTTAAAGAATTTAACTTTGAATTTTAGAGTAGAGAGAAGAACATTTCTGAATTTTCTTCAAGAAAATCCAACCCACTCTCCTCTCTCTTCTAAATGTTGGATTTTTATAATAGCAAGGGATAATCCCCTTTTTAGTCCTTTAACTTTTTGCATGTCCTACATTTAACCCTCACCTTTTTGCATGTTATAAATTGACCCTTCCATTTAATCCTTCTCTTAAATCAACCTCTCCAATTATTCTTTCTCTTAATTTAACCTCTCAATTTATTCTTCTATTCACAGTTGACCCCTAAAATGCCATAATTACAAACTTACCCCAAATTAATACTTTTTACTTCAATTATACCCTCGAAATAATATTAAACTATAATATTAAATTTTATTTTCATGCAATTGAAATAATAAAAAATTAATTTATCACTTGTCCCATATTTTATATGAAATTCTCATTTTAATTTAATCTTAAACAAATAAAATCCTACTTAAAAAATAAAATTTCAATTAGGGTCATGTTTGGGACCTCACACTCAGTTCTTGTTATTCAAATCATGGCCTACTAGAGTCTTGGATATGGGTAAATAGACATGCCTAAAAAGGTTTTGTAGTTGCTTCAGTGACACTACGGTATGGTCTATTATCGAGACTTATGTATCTTTCGTTAAAATTTAAATGTACTTTTTAATTAATGCTTCAACACTTCCTGAGTTTAGTGGTTGGTTTAAGGCTTATGCCTAATCTGTTGATACCTTTGAGGTATCTTCTATTGATACCATGTATGAATATCTTCTGTACCTATTATCCATACCTATAGGAAATAGTAGGCAAACGTATGTATGGTCTATTTCTATTTTATTCTTTTTTGGCCTGTTAACTTTATTTTCTGATTTGATAATTAGCTATAATATCTGAAATGGATTCCAACTTGGTGCATATCCTTTTTTCCTCTTTTTTTGATAAGTATGAATGAGATATACATACAAGCAAAATTAACTTGTGATTTAATGGAAGACTTGTTATATGATTTCAGCATTTAATACATAAGTGTATGTTCAGTTATTGTGACTATAAGTAAATAAATTATGTGAAATGTTTGAACCATGGTTTTTGATTCTGAAGTAAAATTTTGATATGAGAAAATTATTATATAATAGTATGAATAAGTACTAAGTTATGTGAATAAACAATAAAGCTAGCCCATGCTATTTTACTTAGTATAGTGATGAATATGTGAGATATATGCTTAAGGTTGAGGAAAGTAAAATGAAAAAGACTAATAATAGGATATGGTAAAGAATGAATCAGGATATACATAAGGCTAATGATTTGCCTACTCATCAAACATAGTAAAGTGAGCGAAGGTATTAAGCTTTAATGAACTTAACCAGAAACATATAAGAATATAATGAATATATAAGGACAAATGTTATACAACAAATGCATTAAGAATGGTTAAGGCATAGATAAAGTAGTTAAGATTAGCACTTCAATGCAAAGTCTAAAAGCATAAGTAAGATAAACTGAAAATAGATTTCTAATCTAATGATAGTAAAATTATGACATATTACTAAAGGTTATTCTTAATAGTTGACATGATAAAAGCATAAGATAAATCAAAAATATATTTATGATCTAATGCTAGTAAAATTATGACAAGTTACCAAAGGTTATTACTGATAGTTGACATGATAAAGAATGAATATGTAGAACTGTATGGTTCTGATTTTTATTTTAGAAATACGTAGGAAACTTGGGGTATTATGTTTCAAATTCGAACCAAATTATATTTCATGTCTTTTTTTTTTGTAAACCTAAAGTCTTACTTTACTTCTTCTAACATAATTATTTAATTTCTTATTTATTTATATATTTATCTATATTAGTTAGTACATCACTAAGTATAAATTTAGCATATGAGTTATCTTTCCACAACGTAGAAATGGGATTAAAACTAGCTTGAAGGTCGACAGCAATTGATGAAGATAAATCAAAAGATGTCGGCATAGATGTACCCTTCATCTTGTGGCGTACAAGTTGTAGATTATAGATTAAGTCATAAATGTATAGTCAAGTATATACGTTTGTACATATTATAATAATTATGTAACTTACACTTCTTGTTAGGTTGTTCATGGGTTGGGTTGGGTTAAAAATTAAAAAAACCCAACCCAAACCAATATAGGCGGTTTGAGATGGTTTAGGACAATTTTTTAATGGTAGTTTATGGTTTGGGATGGTTTTAAAACGGTTTGAAACGGTTTGAATACGGTTTGAAGTAAATTAACTGTTGTATTCATCAAATTTTTTTTTCAAAATTTAACTTATAAAATAAAATAATAAACAAAATAATAATTACATTAAATTATAAATTGTACTAAATTTAAAATATTATATACTATATTTAAAACTAATAAATATTAAAATTTATATACAAGCATTGTACTGAAATATAATATTATCAGACTCAGCGGAAACTAATAATAACCAGAAAATACAATAATCCAACCAATCAAAAACCAAGCCATAGGCAGCAATATAGTATTAAAAATCAACCAATCAGTATATCTGCTTATATCTGCTTCACAGACAACTTTTAGAATCAGAATTTCCATCTCAAACAGTATTAAAAATCATTAAGCTGATGTACAACAGTGCAAAGCTCGTAGCTTTATTGCCAAAAGGTAAATCTAAGTCATCATAAATCTATAGCAAAGAATCATGACATCAAATCGCGGTACGAAAACATCATGCGTAAACGAAGGGCAGAGAGCATTATTTTACCACGAGTACTTGCTTCAGAGGAATCTTGTAATATGAAACAATAGCCCCAACCTAACGAATTGCATCGGGAATCAACCAACTAATGTTAGAATTTTGGAAAAGATCTTGATAATAAGAACACACAAAGATCCAACAAGATTAGGTTACTTACAGACTCACCACTTGCATTCATGAAAGTTTGTGGTTTGGCAAGCATTACTGGAACATTTTTTATAAAACCTGGACCATAGAGACCTCTGGCGTTATGATTATTCCTTGGAAAACTGGAATTGAAAAAGATACAGCATTCCATATTCAATTTTTTTAATGAATATAAATCACAGACTTATATACTAATTAATGTCCATTTTCAAAATCACTGTGACTTCAGTTCAGTATTGTGCTTAATAAATTGTTATGGAGAAATATCACTGTGACTTCAGTTCTGCATTTTTTTAATGAATATAAATTACAGACTTATATACCCCTTGACAAGAAATAGGACTAAGAAGAGCTGTAAAGCACAAGAGAAAAAAGGAAGCGCATAAGAATGCCCAGGATACAGACCAGCTGGAAGTAGCAAAAATATGGTTCAAGTGGCTGGGCAAAAAACAACCAGATGGCAGAGTCTATGGAATCTAACAAAGCAGCTAAATCAGAAATCTTTTTATCTCAGTGCCAATCATAGCCAACAGGTTTAATTACAATTAAACCCAAATGCCAATCCAAAGAAGATGAAACAAAGAGGGAAACCCACAGCCACTAGTTACAATCATATCCAAGCCAGGGAAAATTAAATTCCAATCCAGCCAAAGCAAGGTAGACCATTTCCATTGATGCCATAGCAGAACACGATCATTCAAAATGACAAGAAGCTAAAATAAGTCAGCATAGGCTCTATAAATCCACAGCAAGGAGATTATCAACCAGAAGTAAGACAGAAAAAATACAAGATTAAGGGTAGTCCTGAGATGGTTTATTAGAGGATGAAACATCAGAACAAAGTAGAACAGCTCCACCACAAGGCAGGAAATAGGTAATCTACTAGCAGGGAAAATAAGAACATAAAAAAGCATATACAAAATCAAACTCCTAATCCAAGAACAAATCAATTAAACCAGCCAAACCACCAAATCAAATTGTATGAGAACTCCCTCCTTAGCTAGAGCATTTGCAAAATAATTACATTCTCTAGGTCTACAACTGAAAGAGATCTCCTTAAAAATAAAAATTAGTCTATCAATATTATTGAAAATATTAGACAATTTCCAAGGCCTATCTGCTTGATTATTTTGGAACCAACCCACCACATTTGAGGAGTCTAGTTCAAAAACAATATTATGCTTCTAGGCCATTAAGAATTCAGAAGAAATGATAATATCTTTTTCAAAATACCCAGCATTTCATCGTTTCATATTTTGTATGAGCCAATGTCAAAGCAAATAGCTCATAGAGTATTTGAAATCGAAAACATGATGGAAAAACTTAAGAACTAGAACCTTAAGATTCATGTAATCACGGCTAAGTATATGCCTTCCACATTAAAAATCGTAATTGAATGAAAAGTGAAATAGGGAAGCATAAGGGAACAAAATTGAATGAAAAGTGAAAACTAATTAAAAGCTTCTCCTAATCTATCTATATAAGATTCAAATTGAGTAGCCAATTCAATTCAAAACTCAATATTCTCAAGTCAAATAGAGATAATGTGGGGAAAAAATACCTCAGATGATAATTTGACCTTCTTAGAGTCAATTCAGCAGTTTTGAACTAAACGATTTGAATCACGAAATGACCATTTGCAGTTCTTTATTGCCAGATTCAACACCGATGATGCAGAACAAACCGGAGATCCACGACAAAGTTGCGAGTTTGGAGATAGCTGTGAGGAGGAGGCCATATGGCAAGTATGCGGCGGACGTTAGAGATCCGGAGAAGAATGGAGCTAGGGTGTGGCTTGGAACATATGAGACACAAAATGGTAGAGAAGGGCATAGATGCTGAAGAAAACGAGGAAGAAAGACAGAACGATTGAGAGAAGGATGAAGATGGTCGGTTTAGCAAATAACCCGACGTAACATCTGTAACCCGACCTTACTCCGGCTTAAAACTGAGGTTGTAACCCAACCCGACCTGAAAACCATCTAAACCAAATTTTAATGGTTTGATCGGGTTGGTCTGGTCGGGCTGGTCGGTTCAACCCAAATAGTGAACAGTCCTACTTCTTGTGTAATCATAAGATTAGCTTTATTTAAGTATGTATGTCTAGACTTATATAGGAATGAGTATAGAATAGTGATATGTGAATTTTAGTCTTTGAAGTCAATATTTGATAACTTGTGATATGTAGACAAGCTTGTGTATATTTAGTTATAAGTCTTTGTAGCACTCCTAATTAATAAATAAATACAATATGTGATAGCCTATCCATATTAATAATAACAATGTTTTATCTTGGTATATGCAATAGGAATCTCACATTAATCTAAGCCCAACAGCTTGCTAATCCCCCTCATTTGAATGTAGTTGTGGAGTCTTTGTTCCAAGAGATGCTTGATACTTTCATGGTCAGTTTTGATCAGGAAATGGTCTTGCTTTAGGTAATGCCTCCTTTTAGTTACTGCAAACAAAATGGCTAGGAGTTCTTTCCTATAGACAGAGTTTTGCTGGTTCCTAAGACTCAATGGATTAGAGATAGATGGGCCTGTAACCATAGATTAGTACAACCCCTATGCCACTATTGCTGGCATCACATTCCAATGTAAAAGGCCTGGTGAAATCACGTAATACAAGGACCGGGGCCCGAGTCATGAAAGCCTTAAGCTGCTGAAAAGCTTGTTAGGCAAAGTCGTCCTAGTGGAATTGGTCTTTCTTAAGTAGGCCTGTGAGTGGTTTTTTGATCCCTCCATATCTAGTGATGAACCTCCTGTAGTACCCTGTGAGCCCTAGAAATCCTCTCCCTTGAGATTCTTACGAGGTGGCCTAGAAACCATTGCTTCCACCTTTTTTGGGTTTGTTGAGAGTCCTACAACAAACATGGCATGCCCCAAGTAAGAGATTTATTGTTATCAAAATTCACATTTTGATTTTTTATCATAAAGCTAATGATGTGCTCTAAGTAGTGTGAGAGCCATTTCAAGGCATCCAATGTGAGATTCCAAGGATGGGCTATAGAGGAGAATATCATCAAAGAAACTAGGACAAATTTTCTTATATAAGGCTTAAAGATTGAGTTCATTAGAAACTGAAATGTAGCAGGGGCATTTGCCAACCCAAAGGGCATGACTAGAAACTCATAATAACCGGAATGAGTCCTAAAAGCAATCTTGTGTATGTCCCCAAGCTTCATTCTTATTTGGAAACAACCTGATCCTAGGTCTACCTTAGAAAAGATTAAAGCACCATGAAGTTCATCCAGTAAATCCTCAACAAGAGGAATAAGGAACTTGTCCTTGATGGTGAGCTTATTGTGTGAGGCCCCAACATACGCTCTAGTAAAACTTGAGTATGTTTAGGGTGTATTAGGCAGATGACATAAAAGGATAAGAAATTAAAGTGTAGAAAAAGGACCCAAAAGGGAATTAACTTAAAAGTTAAGGGCAAAATTGTAAATTGAAGATGTGATACGCACTTGTATATTTAGGAAGATATGAAATAAGGATTAGATTGAAACTTAAACTATAAAATCATATACCAAATGTAAGAACTAAAAGAAGAAAGGGGAGTAAAGTGCAATTCACATTAGATTGACAAGTGAACCAATGAAAAAATGACACAAAATAAACTCTGAAAATTTGTAAGGACTTGGTATAAGAGGAGATGAAGTGGCGACCACCTTTTGACTAATGGATTTCTAGATTTTTCATGTTATTTCTTTACAAAATACTCTCTTGAAAATTCTGCTCTTGGGTTGAAAGACAAGGAACTTGGTATAAGGTGAGTAAATATATGGTTTTGGATATGAAGTGGATTCTCTTCTTCTTTTTTCTTCATTTAGTGAGTATTTTAGAGTGTGTATTCATACCTTTGAATGATATTTCATGATAGCTGCTAGAGAAATTAGCAAAAACAAAGGAAAAGAGAAGAGTAGCACTAAAGGGAGGTTAATTTCACCAATGGTCATTAAAGTTTGTTAATTATAACGAAAAAATCATTTAACTTTTATTTTGTAACATAAAAATCACTTAAACCGAAATTACAAAAATCAAACATCGGCGTGTGTAATACACACGTAACATTAGTACACGTCAGCAAAAACTAACACATCAGCAGCTTACTTCCTGCCTACGTGGCATAACATAAATAAAAATTACAATCAAAAATTATTTTTAACTCATCCTACCCCTTCTTTCTCCTCTCCCCCTCTCTCTCCTCGTTCCACACTAAATTTCTATTAACAAAGAAAAAAAAATGGAAAAGGGTGTTCTTTTTAGTAAATTGGGCAAAGGATGGCCCAAAGCTTCAAATTTGAGGCAAATTATCCATATTCAGAAAGTTCAAAAATGCTAAAATGCACCTTCATCCTCTGAATAAATAAATAAATAATACATCTTCATTTCGAGAAATTTGCGAAGGATTAAGCTGAAATCTATGGAAAGTTAGGGCTTTGATTTTGTAATTTTGACAGCAAAGACAAACAATTTACGTATTTGCATAACGGTGATTGCAAAGGAAGCATCGAGGCAAGCAACTATGGCAGCTTTGATAAAATCCTTGGAGCGAAAGGTGACATAGCCGACTCCGTCACAGTCGATCCAAATGCCAGAGATTGCACCGTAGATCTCAAACCGCGACTTCAAGTCAAGATCCGAACAGTCCGGTGACAAACCCATGATCACCACCGCGGGCAGCGGAGGATGCTTCTCAGTAGGCTTGGCGGGTTTGTCTTCAATGGAGCAGGGAAGAGGGAGGGGAGATGTCGTTTAGGGTAGGAAGGGTGGTCATGGTGGGAGAAATAGGGAAAAAGATTGCTATGAAGAATTAGAGAGGATTGCAGCAAATCAAAGATATTAGAGCTAGCATTAATGGAATAACAGTAGAGTGAGAGGGGTTTGTTAAATCTGATTGTAATTTTTTTTTATGTTATGCCAGGTAGGTAGTGAGTAAACCGCTGATATGTCAATTTTTGCTGACGTGTATTAATATTATGCATGTATTACACGCACCGGTGTCTAATTTTCGTAATTTTGATCTAAGTAACTTTTATGTTACAAAATAAAAGTTAAGTGATTTTTTTCATTACAAATCGAAATAAAGTGACCACATCGTTACAATTAACAAACTTTAGTGACTACCGTTAAAATAAACCTATTAAAAGGGGCTAGTTGGCCAATTTCGAGGTATGTGAGTTTCATATTTTCATGCCATATGCTTAAATTGATTTAAGTTTGTAAATACATTGTAAATGAATTATAATTGATGTTAGAGCTTAGAAATAATGAAAAAATACATAAAAAAGTGATTAGAGTTCCAAAGCATTATTTAGTGAAAATCTGTCATAGAGATTACTTAAACCAGTTTTAGTGTAAAGTCCATAAATTTCCCTATAGATACCCAAATGAAGTAATTCTAGTTGGAGATTAAAGTTCATACATATATCTAAAACTTTGTAGAAGAAACCCAAATCTAATTCTACCTCTAAAGTCCTTGTAGTGTAACTTGAAGTTGAGTCATGGCTGTTGCCCTGTCGTTTGGAGCAATCCGTACTCTTTTGTGAATATCTCAAGATTTTGAAGTCAGAATGGTCTGATTTTTAATGTTATGGAAACTAAAAACATAGGGGAACAAATATCTAAAAGAAAATTTTTCCACAAAATAATGTTTGCTAGGTCAAAATTGGTGTTCAAGTTGAACCTAGGAGTCTGCATGTTGGATTCTAGGCAGAATGTATCGCCACGACTAAGACACTTTTGTCTCAACCATGACGAAGCATTCTGGATCGACCAGAAGCAATGGTCACAACTGAAACCAGTTTGTCTCAACCGTGACCCTCTCCTGTTCCAACTTACACGTGACTTCTAGACCCCGAATCGTCACCGAAACTTATCTGAACTTTTTCGAACGCTTTTAGAACACTGTAAACACACATATAAGGATATAATATGTCATGAAACACATGTAATACATGATTGAACATTGAGTTATAGTTACAAAATAAGCCTAAACATCAAAAATTATAGGCACATGAATTAGTTTATACAACTACTAACTTTACATATCAATTTTATGTATGTGTAGCAATGTCACTAGACTATAAAAGTATAATTGAGGATATATAAGCATATATATAAATTTAATACACTTTGGTAAACATAAATGAATATGAATAATTGTATTGACAATATCATATGATACAAGATGAAAGATAAACATGTTGAATTTTATCTTAAGTGTAATTGAATATAAACGATATAGTAATATTGTTGCATGCTCTATTGTGTAGATTGACTCCATGATCCTAAATGCATTAAATGTAATATTCTTGAGTAATTAAAGATTTATTGTGAGCTTGAATTTCACATAATGGTGTATAGATAGGCATGCCTATAATGGATAGTGATTGCAGCTGCTAGTGTTGACACCGAAAGGTATCTAGTATTCCAATACCTATTGGTATCTAGTGATTCGAGACTATGACATCTCTAGTGTTTGACACTACTCGTCAGTATCTAGTATTTGTTCCCATTATCCACCATTAGTGAAAATTCAGGCGATGATAGTTATCTAATTAACGAATAATGATGAATGATTCATAGTATACATGTTTTAATGCTTCATTGTAATGCTAGTGTTTCTTATTGATATTGTTAGTGTGATTGATAAATGATATTGAAGTGTTACTTTATGCATGGGACTTGTACTGTGGATGTATGTGCGTTTTGGTATGATAAGGTATGTTAATTATTAAACATTATTATGTAATGTTCATTGGCATATTGTATTATTTGTGCTTGAAACTTCGTCAAGATGTCAATTGCATTGTTTTACTCCCTACTGAACCATTGCTCAGTAAAGGTGTTCTTCCCGTGTAGGTACACAGGTGTAGAATAGAAGTGCCGAATTTTCAAGTCAACATTTGCAGGCCACTAGGAACGAAGCTTAATGACTTATTTTGGTATATAATTATTTTTGTATTGTATTATGTAAAAAATATATAAAATATGTAATGAACAAGTAATGTAAATACAGTGTAAGCAATTTTGAATTAATATATGTATTGATATATGTTGAAATACGGAAGTTGTATGTAATTGTGTAAGGTAATTTTAATAATAAAAAGGCATAATTAAAAAGATATAAAGAACTTATAATTGAAGATAATTAACAAGATGAACTTATTAGGAATCGTAGCACTCTCATATTCCTTTTAGGGGGTATGAGGATATCACATATTGAGCTCCCTTAGTCAACACAGAACTTCCAAGGCCCATCTTTCTTCTTAGTAGTAGACAGGGGAGGCAAAAAGGCTTTGACCAGGTCCAATAACTGAGCTTTCCAACATATCCTCTACAAGCTTCTCAATCTCATTTTTCTAGTGGTATGAATATTTGTAGGGTTTTACATTTATAGGTTTTGAGTGAGATTTTAGTGGAATGGAGTGATCTTGAGTTCTAGGTGGAATAAACCTTTAGGAATTTAAAAGACATCAGGGAAGGTGTTTAGAAGTGTTTGAATGGCTGTTGGAATTTTGGGAGGGGCTGACTTTAGAGATTGTAGTAAAGGCTGATTAAGAGTGATTAGCATGAATTTGGCTGTGATTCTCGTCCACCCATTTAAGACCAGCTTGTTGAGGCCCTTGATAGTCATCATTTTGAGTAAAAACTTCTCTAAAAGTCCCTTAAGCTCCAGTTCCTTCCTTTTTTTCTTAATTCTTAGCTTGTTCTCATCATAACCAAAAGTGATGGGAGAGTGGCATCTCACCCAATCAACTCCTAAGATAAGATCATATTCCCCATGCTCAAATGTTCTCAAATCAAAAATGAGCTTGGTCCCTTTCATCCTCAATTGACACCGGTTGCACTTCTCCTGTATTGTAATCTTCCTTCCATCTGCCATAGAGACATAGCTGGGTAAGTCTTGGTCAAATGGAGCTTTAGTTCTTTAGGCAATTGGGCATCCACAAAACTATAGGTGCTACCACTATCAATCAAGATCATGAATGATTTTCCACATAGTTGTCCTTTTAGTTTGATTGTTGTAGAAGAACAAGAGTGGAAAAGATTTTTTGTATATTTAACTTGAAAATTTTACAAGTATTTATACATAAAAGGAGAAGCTAACTAAGAAAACTAAATTAATTAGATTAATTAGGGAAAATACTATACAAGGTAAGCTAATTAACTAATTAGTAATATACTATATACATTTTGTAAAACTCTCCCTTAAGCTAGACCGCAAATATTAATCATACCCAGCTTATTACACAGATATTCCACTCGAGGTCTATTGAGTACTTCTGTAAACAGATTGTCTAATTATTCTCTTATCCTCACATATCCAGTTAAAATAACAGTCTTAAATTTTTTCACAGATAAAGTGACAATCAGTTTCAATATATTTAGTCCGTTCATGATACAATAGATTAGAGACAATATAGAGAGCAACTTGATTATCACACCGAAGTTTTGCTAGCAATAAAAGATTCAAACTAATCTCATCTAACAGATGATGAATCCACAAGATCTCAATAGCAAATTGTAGATTGAGATAAATGATCACAAGAGACAAAATTACCATTAGGATAGGCACATAGGCATTTGCCTTTTCGTAGGGCACTAGGAAGATCAAGATCAACTAGAATTGGATCTGATGATGAATCTGATTCCGACATCGTATTACAAGTTCCATGCCCCCTAGAAGAGACCTGTACAATAGGTGGCTTTGCTGGAGGGAGAATGGAAGCAGGTGGAACTGAATCACCGACAATAGTAGTAACAAGATCACTTGGAGTAGGAAGACTAGAATCACTTGCAGAAATAGGAATAGTATCATCTTCTAGCCTTGTAGTAACATTGTAGATCTACCAATGATCGTCCTCCCAATGACTTGTAGAATCAGGTAATGGGTAGAAGGGTTTATTTTCCGAAAAATAATATCAATAGACACAAGATACCTGCCAAGTTCTGAAAAATAGCATTTGTACCCCCTTCTGAAGACGAGAATACCTTAAGAAGACACACTTCAATGACTTTGGATCCAAATTAGTGATACGAGGTCGAACATCTCGAATAAACAAGTGCTCTAAATATTCTTGGTTCTATAAGAAACAATGACTTGGATGGAAAAAGAATAAAATAGGTAGTCTCACTAGAGAGTATTAAAGAGCGCATGCAGTTAATTAGGAAGCAAGCAGTGGACACAACATTGGCCCAAAATTGTTTAGGAACTTTCATCTAAAATAAAAGAGCCTGTGATGTCTCCAGCAAATGTCTGTTTTTCCTCTCATCAACTCCATTTTGATATGGTGTATCAGGACATGAAAATTGATGAAGTATGCCATTTTAAGTCATATATGTCTAAAAGGAATATGAAAAGTAATCTTTGGCATTATCACTCTTTAATGTGCGAACAAAAACATTAAATTGAGTTTTGATCTCAGCATAAAATGCACGAAAATAAGCGAATAATTCAAAACAACTTTTCATAAAAAATACCCTAGTCATACAAGAGTAATCGTCCACAAATGTTACAAAATATTTATATTCGAACTTGGCCACTATAGAATACAGTCCCCAAACATCTGAATGAACTAATTCACATGCAAAGTTAGCTCATTTATTAATTCAAGGACTTGAAGAGCTACGATGATGCTTGGCAAACTAACATAACTCAGTCAAGAAAAGAAACATTCAAAAATTGAGGATATAGTTTCTTCAAAGATGGCAAACAAGGATGGCCTAATCTATAGTGTGCATCAAAAGGAGAGAAGACAGTAGGACAAGCAACAGGTCTAGATGCTTGTTGGTTTAGAATATAAAGACAAGCTACTTGATACCCTTTGCCAATAACCTAATTTGTCACAAGATCTTGAAAAACAAAATGGTCAAGAAAGAACGTGATACTACAATTATGTGGTCCCGTGTAAATTTACTTACAGAAATCAAATTAAATGATAACTTTGGTAGACTTAGTACAGATAATAAAGATATGGATGAACTTGAATTAACAATACCCAAACCATCAACACAAATAACTAACCCATCAACCATAGTGACTGGAGAAGATAACTTATATGACCAAAAAATTAGAAGAGACTTTCTTATTACTTATCATATAATCTGTCCCACCAGAATCAATGACCCACTTAGATGAAGACGACAAAAGGCATGTACTTGGTTCTCCTAACCCAGCAATTGTAGTGACAGATGGAACTTTCAGTGAATTTTGATACTGAAAGAATTTAGCATATTCATCCACAAAAATACAAACAAGTTTTCTAGACATACCCATTACAATCGTAATAACAATTCAGAAAGAATGAGACAAACTCCAACAAAATATCCCACAAGCAACAAGCACAACCAACAGCAAATAAAAGTTTCAAATACCAAAACCAAACAACAAACTGGAAAACACCTCAAGTGTGACACCGCAATGAAAAAGATAGCAACTTCCAAGTCAAAACAACAAACGCACACCTGAGTACCTCCACCCTAAATTGCAGATAAGCCAACAACCCAACGAAACCATTATCGAATAACAGTAACTTGATTACCTAGAAAAAATCCACAAACCAAGCCTAAATGGCTCTGATACCATGTAGAAGAACAAAAGTGGTAAAGATTTTTTGTATATTTTACAAGTATTTATACATAAAAGGAAAAGCTAAATAAGGAAACTAAATCAATTAACCTAATTAGGAAAATACTATACAAGGTAAGCTAATCAACCAATTAAGAATATAATATATACATTCTATAACAATTGTATTGTCAATGAGCGCTCCTAATTCGTTGTGCCTATTCAGGTTATTCCTACACTTCTGCATTATCCACTTCTTACCAATCCTTTTCTTCTTCCTCCCTATCGTCCTCCTTGGTTTGTATAATCAAAAGTTTCTTTAGGATGCACTAACATCCAGGGAAGTACCTCTCCCCACACTTATAACAAACCCCTAGATTCTTTTAGGGAAACCAGTAAGAAGTGGCTTAGGTTGTTGGTAGCTAGTATCTGGCTTAGTATTGCCTTGGTTACTAGGTTGGTAGGGCTTCTTGTTGGTTGTATTTGATGAGTTTGCAGGAACATTCCAAGGTCTAGAAGGGTTTTAGGGTCTATAGGTTGATCTATTTCCGATAACCTCTAGATGGATTTCCAACAACCTAACCTACTCTATTGCTATACACTAGTCTGCTGACTTAAACATTTTGATTACACTCCGTATTTCATCCTTAAGTCCCCCAATAAAACAGGAGAGGTAATAGGCTTCAAGGTGTTGAGGAAACAATTTTCTCCATTCTAAGCTTTAGCTCCTCAAAGTCATCCTAGTAAGCCTCAACAATGGTTGTTTGTCTATGTTTTTGTAATTCTTCTACAACATTTTCCTCCTCAATATCTATAAATCTCTTAACCAATGCTTCACAGAATTCATCTCATACTATTCCACCTCTATCTCTACTCCAATTCAAAAACAAGGATTCAACCCTTCCTTGTAAAAACAAACTAGCCAAGTCTACTTGCCTCTCAAAAACTATTTAAAAATTTTGAAAATACTTCCTACATTTACTGACCCAGGGCTTACAATCATTTCAATCAAAATACTTAAAATCACATTTTGGAAGGAGTTTGTTGAAACAAGGTTTCTCTGGACTAACTAAATCCTTATTGTTCTTATCTATAGGTGTAGGCAGAATTCCTTTATCTAGTCTAGAAGACTCTATAGTGAGAATGTGAGGATGCTTACACCTCTTACTGCTACTGTTACTACAGGGTGAGTTCTGGATGTTGCTTGGAGATTGTGGCGAATTAGCGATTGTAGAAGTTTGAAGGCCCTGAATAAGCTGTGCCAAGTAGGCAACAGATTTCTAGTTCTTCTGTTTGAGCACCATCCTCAAGCTAGACTGCTCCTGCAAAAGAGTCCCAATCCTCTATTGTTGCTCTCGTTGAACATCATTCAATCAGGATTCCATGGATTCAAGTTTGGAGTGAAAGAATTCTCTCTGTTTCATCTAGAACAGAGGGATTTTAGTTGCTCCTCCAACTCATCAATGGAGGTTGGGTTCTTCTGGGTATTCTGGTTCTTCCTTATAGTGCGGTAGAAGGACCGAGAGTGGGCTCTAATACCAGTTGTCAGGAATAAATTCTAACTTACTCTCTAATAGGAAATAATTCTAGGTAATCCAAAACGGAAAAAAGAAGATAGATTGCAGAAGAAGAAGAAGAAGAAGACAAAATAGAAGCTTAGAGAGAAGATAAAGAGAGAATATTCTTTGTAATGATCACAATGGTCCCCTCTAGGAGATACCATTACATAAAGGAAAAAAAAAGATATGTTGAGCAGTACAAAAAGACGAAAGCATGCATTCTCTCTGCCTTAACTCATTGTTCTACCAAATAGAGCAAGCTAACCAACTGTTTTGTCCTCTAGCTAACTATATAAAATAACAGAATTTCAACTAAAATTTTTGCAATTACTCTAATGCCCCTAACCTATGTTTATACATAACAATGACACTGTGCATTATAACTAATATAATGTTAGGACATTACCCATTGCAGACACAAATTGAGAAAATAGATGAAAAGAATGCTTGTAGCCTAAGAAAAAAAAACAACCACCATTATACATATAATTGTAACTTCTATCAGTAAATAATATGGATTATCTTAAGAGGGGACATCCTCAGGCATGATCTAATACTCTTTGAAGGGTAGCCGACTATATGAAATGTAAAACTGAAAATGTTCGAGAGGTCATTCAGAATACTCTTAAAGCATATATTTAAGCAGACCCAGGATGAAAAGGTCAAAGATGTCTATTTTGGCCTCATTAATTAAAGTAATATATATGATAGAATGAAATCCTTTAGAAGCATGGGGAATTTAACTAGCTGTTTACCTCCAAAAGATGCATCAACAGCAACAAAACCAGCAATGGTTCCTACAGCACTTGCAGCAGCTGCAAATCCGCTAGCTCCAATCACAGGGATAAGAGTGCCCAATGTTGGAGCTAGAGCACCAAATCCTGCAGCAATTGCTGGGGCAGCCAATCCTGTTGAATGCCCACTAAAAGGAACTACGAAAACCACTTTAAAAGGATGTCATAAACTTTTTAAGGGGGGCATAAACATCATAAAGGTCTCATACCTCCTGTAATAGCCATCAAGGTTCCTCCAGTTATTGCAGCTGCACCAATAATACCACCACGCCTCCATTTGGCCCATTTGCTTTCAGTTGATTGATTTTCTTCCTCTTTCGATTCTTCCTCCTTTGTTATAGCCATTGCAGAGCATGCAATAATAGTCTCAATGGCTTCCTACAAGGAATTTTTTTTCTTAGACTAACAACACTGATGCTCATAAATTATATTAGAAGGTTTGACACATTATCTTTAGTGGCACACCACTTAAAAAGAAAGTAGCATATCATAAAGGGGGTTTCTCTTCCTCAGTTTGAAGCTGCTATAACTTAATCAAACCAGACTAAGTGATCATGATGAAGTAATGAAATATAGCTGAAGGGTTGTTTCAAACAACTGCTCGGTGAAAAAGTATGTCATCTTTCATCATTACAGCTAAATCAAGACTATTGTGCAAAAAACCTTTCCATGTCCATATCATCTGGCAGACACCTAACATATATAATATTCTGATTCATACAATCATCTTCAAGATAATTTACCATGAGAGGATAAAAAACATGAATTTGTAAAGTAGCTGATAAGGAACATTTCTGTTGTACACAGACCATGTATTTCCACTCGACGTCGAGCCAAGTAGCCAACAATCTCAGAGCCACACGATGCCGAGCATCATAACCCTTTCTTCTCCGAGTACATTTTTTATTGTTTTCACGTTTATCTGCCAAACAAGATGAAAGAAGCTCATACATAACTGTTATTTTCCTAGGATAACTGAGCATCTTTTCCTCTTCAATGGGGTCCGTATTAACTGCACTAGCAGGCGCAAGATGTGCATCACCAACACCAACCAAATGGCTATCTCTCTCTGGTGAAGTTGATACGCGCTCCTTTACCGTCTCAGACTTGCACTGGGCCTCATTAGCTGATAATTTTTCACGACATTCATTTTCATAGTCCTGATGCTTCTTTTTCTTGGACTTGGGAGAAACAGCCCTTATTTCCATTGTTTGCGCCATAACATCAACAGCTTTGGATAGAGCCAGCTCCTGATCTGAAAATTGAGAAGAAGCACCGTCTTCGTCTTCATCGAGTAATCTTACGAACTAAGACACAATTAAAACATAGCATAGCTAAGAAATCCAAATTGTGAAATGGAATAATAATAATAATAATAATAATAATAATAATAATAATAATATCATCCAACTAATAGATTTAAGGGGAGGCACACACAAAAAAAAGGGCGGGGGGCCTTTCAAATAGGAATAACTTTTATGATCTTTCATATTTTATTGATAAAATCAACAAATTAGAGAATATTTGGAAACTGGAAAAAAAAAAAACCCCTACTGCTCCAACATGGTGCTTCGCCGGAGAAGAACCAGCAGTCTCTTCGAGTCCATGCCACGTAGAAGAATCAACCTCTAGAAATCTGTTCACATCAGAATCTGACATTGATTTAAAGATAAATCTTTCGCGAATTAACATCAAATGAAATCATCATCCGATGTTAACACTTGATTAACATTCGGAAAATTCAACTATTCAACTAATGAAGAATAAACATAAGAAAAATTAATTGAGACCTCAAAACAGGGCGGAGCAAACCCGAATTCTCGTGGACCCAAAGGCCAGGGTCACCGGAGACGCCGTTACTGTAACTGCTGCTACAGTTATTTGTATCCTCCTCCCTGGGATCATCGTCCGGCGAGAAGCCTAGAGGTCGGGTTTGATCGAGTTGAGCCTGATTAAGAGCCATCGCGAATAATGCTCCGGCGACGTATCTATGCGTCGGCGAGAGCAACGACGACGTCGTTGTTGCCATGATTTGTAATTCTTCCAGAGTTTATAAGTTTGAACTGAGACCTCCTTCTCATACTTTATTTGGCCATATAATTGGACGAAGATTGTTTTTAACAAATTGAATAATTTATTTCGTAGTCGACTCGAGATCGCGGGCGCCACCGCTAATATAAAAGACTCTTCGAGAGCATAAAGTTCGTTTGGTTTAGTAGTTAGTAATAATTATCTATACGGTTGTGGATATATTAAATCTAACTTCAGATATTCGAATAAAAAAATATTATAAATATTTATTAAAAATATTATTAGTATTTAATAAAAGTTCAATGGTTCGAGTTTTTTACTTTTAAAATTTGATAAAATGGGCAAATCTATGCCAAATATTTTATAAGGTGTATTCGTGCCTTTAATGTTTTGAAAATGAAAAATTAATTTTATCAGTACATTAAGGGTACACTTATCGTAGATTACATTCCATCAATCGACCATTGACTGGACGAAAATAAGATACATGGCGTGCTCTTATTATCCATATCATCAGATACGTGGCATCACTTAGCAATAAAAAGCTGGAGTATTTCTCTTTGTTTTTCACGGTTTTCTTTTTCTCCTTCTAATTTTAACCCTAAAATCTTGAAAATCCCTAATTCACAAAACAGCGATGGCTACCTCACCCTCAAACTCACTCTCTCCATCTATTCAATCTAAACACCGAAAATGGACTATATTAATGAAGTGATTAAAGTTAGATGTTTGAGTCGTCAAAGAGCTATTATTGTAATGGCCCTCATTATATCTTAAGAGAATTTTCCACTAATGAATAATTAGAATCTATGTTAAATTAAGTATAAATACATAAAGAGGGACTTAATTGAAAAGTGAAAGGGTTAGTTTTGGGGCATAAGTAGAAATAAAGAAAAGTAAAGGACCAAATAGCAAATTTTCCATGTAAGTGACATTTGGGCCAATAGAAAAAGAATTAGAGGGAGATATTTTAAAAGGTAAGGCCAACCAAAGCAAGTGGTCTTCTTCTTCATCTTCATCTTCTCTCAAACCCTAAAGTCTTTCTCTCTAACTCTCTCTCTCTCTCTCACTCTCTTGATCTCTTGGATTTTTGCAAGAAAAAAGAAGATTTAGTGGGTTTAATTATAAGGTATTGTTGTCTTTTATTTGGTGTGTGTGTTTTTCATTGAATATAGTGATGAGTGTTCATAGTGATGTTCTTATTTTATAGAAGGAGAAACAAGTAAAAAGAAGGAAAATGAAGCTATTTAAGGTTGAAGAGATTTGGAGCTTTTAAAAGGTATGGGAACTTGCATGATTGTGTGTGTGTATGTTTGATGTCTTGACATGAGAGATGTCTTTATTACTGCTATTATATATTTTAAGTGTTGATCTTAAGCTTGATAGTGGTTTAGAAATGAAATAAGCAAGTTTTGTTGAAAGATACAAAAATCTATTTTAAGGATTAAGGGACCAGTCTGTACTCTTTTGGCCATATCTTGAATTATAGTTATTCAAATGAAGAAATTCCAGTTGGTATAAAAACTAGACTCACACATCTTGATGTTGTTAGAAGAAATCGAGAACTGATTTTTACTGCATGATAGTGAAAATTTGTGTTAAAATATGGTTATGGTTGTTACCCCTTTTTCATGAGTAGTATGTGGTTTTCCTTGCATATCTGAAGCTTTATAGGTCCGATTTAAATGCTTTTTAGTGTTTTGAAAACTAGAAACATATACCTATAACTTTGTAGAGGGCATATTGGCTGAAAATGTTGTTTTATAGGTCAAAATTAGTTTAGAACCCAAAACTGGAAATCTGTCATTGGGCAGATTAGGGCATCACGGTTACTAGGTTTTTGGTAGTAATCGTGAGCCACCCCAGTTTTCTGTCCAGAACCAAAATCCATCCTAACTCACGATTACTATGAATTTTATAGTAATCGTGACCCATTTTCGTAGCCTTACTTCACGGTTACCATCCAAGGGCTAGTAACCGTGAGGTAGTTAGTCATCAGTCTAGAACCAAAGAGCAACCTATGTCACGGTTACTATGAATTGGGTAGTAACCGTGACCCCTATTGAATGACTTGGCTCACGGTTACCATGATTTTGGTAGTAACCATGACCCTTCCTTATATTTTGATACTTGGAATTTTATGATCCCATATGGTGCCTAAACCTTCCTAAGCTGGTAAATCATTTTAAACCTAAAAGTATTGGGTAATATACCCCTTTAACCATATGAATTAAAAAGGAATATAGAGGAAAAGAATTGTAATATTTAATATATGCACATGATTGCTTGTATATGGATGCATAAATGTTTATAGTGGCTATTACTTGGTAATTGTTAGTTACAAAGCTATATGATGATAAACTTGAGTTAGTTTATCTTGTATCGAAATGCATTAATAAAAATTAATGATATATGTGATATAATTTATTTTGCCTACACATAAAACTTGGTGGTGGTGGATAGATAGGCATGCCTATAGAGTTACAGTCGCAGCTGCTATAGTCTGACTCTTATGAGTCCACATTATTCTAAATAAAACTACAGTTCTGACCTCGAGTGGGTCCACATATTTAATACCATCAGATATTTATATGTTTGATACCTTATGGTATCCACAGCACCCGTTATCCACACCCACGAAAATTAAAGCAGACAATTTATAAAATGAATAACATGCATTCATAGTTTGCAATCTTTTATTATTGTTATTAAATTATACAGTTATTTCTTCCAATAATGTACTTAGTATTATTTCTTAATGAAGTAAATAAAGTTTTATTATGTATTATTGTTGTATGCTTGGTGATAACCACTGTGAGTGGTTATCAACAAGTTATTTTGTTCCCCACTAAGTTTTATAGCTTAGCACGGGTGTTTATTCGTGTAGGTTCGCAGTCTAGACCTTTTCTTTAGGGATAAAGCCAACAATCTCAAAAGCCTACATCAGACTAGGAAGAATCATTTTGAAGTATGAGATTCAATGTTGTGTCCTTTTGATTATATGATAATGTATTCTGTATTAAAATCATGTAATTATCAAGTTTTGTAATTAATAACCAGCAGCATGTTAATGTATCAACTTACTCTTATATGATTTATAAAGTATATATTTAAGTATATACCTATATGCATCATTAACAGATGACTCACAGGATTAATGGAATGTAATTAGTAACGGTAATTAGAATTATCCAGTATAGTCATTACAACCATACTCGCATCATGTAGTATCCTGAACCTAGCTAGGAATGGGATATTAAAATTGTCCCAATGTTGGTGTAAGAAATCTAGATATGTAGCTTGTTCTTCTCTTTTCTTGTGCTCTTTATGTTGTGAGTTTTAACAAAAATTAATTCTTTACTATTGCTAAATTTCATATGGCAAGGATTGCATCAAAATCTATTTTTGAGTAATGCTTCGATGGGAAGATAAAGTTTTCCTCGCCTATATCCTCTATTAGATGCATTGATGATAGTGGACTAGCATATTCAGTGTGATCAGAATCCTTTCCATCACTATCTGCAATCATGTTAACTGTTTTTGCCTCTACATCATCATTAGGTGATACATAATCATTGTACACTAGAACATATTCAACATCATCATCCTCTCCCAAAGCCATTGACGATTCATTTCCATAATCTGCACTATTGGCATTATGGCCAGTTTCCTCGCTTGCATCCATATTTTCAGTGTTGCCAAAAATGCTATCAACTCGCTTGCATCCTATTTTCAGTGTTGCCAAAAATGCTATCAAAAAGTAAATCTACATCTCTTCTATTAAATGCTTGCAGATGCTGACTAGGCACTATATCTATAACCTGTTCCATAGAAGGCTGTTGATTGATATCAGGAATATGAGAAATAGAATGATGTTGACTATCAGCTAGAACATGAGAAATAGATCGTTGTTGACTATCATCAGGTACATGGGAAATAGAATGCCATCGACTGGCACCTGGGACTTAGGAAATCGAATGTCGCTGACTATCGGGTTCTGTAACATGACTTGGCTCTGCAACTATTCCTCCACCAAAATTCCTCTCACTAGAATGACTTCTCGATCTGTTTTCAAAAAGTGATTTACTAAAAAAATTACCAACCCTTCAACTAATTGATCGCCTGGGTTGACTCACCTTTGCATTAGGCACCTGGCTAACTGATTGGCGCAATTGAGCTTATCTTGAACTGACACTAGCCTGTGTTCCAAGTAATTCACCATCGCGTTGAGTTATAGACTGTCTTGGCTGACTAGAAATGTCATCTCTTTGGTGGCTATAAGATTGTGGTTGGGCACTTTCGTCTAAATTTTGTAATGTATTTTTGACAAAATTATATTGAGAGAACATTTCAATATCTTGAATACTAAAGGACTGCGTAGGCTGACTAGGACCGATTTCATTAAATATTTGCTGATGACCGGCCTCGATATTTTCTCCTTGCAATGCCTTACTTCTATATTGACATCCCTGTCCATAAGTGGATCGACTACCTCCTTCACCCCTCTCTCCAACTTCAATAATCAATTCCACCAAGTTGTAATCGTCATATCTCGCCAAATTATCATAAATTTCATCTATGTCTTTGTCATCCGCCAAATCCACAGACATCCAACATAATGATCCGTGGTTGTACATTAGACTTTTGTAAATTATTCTTGAAATCACATCGTTCATATCTAAAGCCACGTGAATTTTATAGACCAATTTAGGAAGAGTCGGCTTATTTTTAACTCTCATTCTCCTTGTAACGGCATTTGGACCAGATACATTATACTGAAAACCCGCCACTCCTACACTTATTTCTCCTCCGATGTGTAAATAAAAGTTAGTGTATGTAGACATCTTTCAATTACCTATATGTGAAAAACTATTAAAATATTTCATTAAATAAATTATATAACTTTAATTTTTTAAATAACATTTTTTAATTCCTTTTATTATATGATAATAATAATAATAATAATAATAATAATAATAATAATAACAATATTATTATTATTAAATAATAATTATCAAAATAACCACAATAATTACAATAATTACAATAATAATAATAATAATAATAATAGTAATATCTGTTAGTGTAAGCCCTAGCCCCAATGCTTTGTAACGAAACACTTGAAATTAATAAAATGAGGCATTAGTTTTATCTTTTGTATTCCTGTGCATATCAATTGATAAAACTATCCAAGAATGTCGTTTTGGTTTAAGTTATCATGTGTGAGGCACATGGATTGTAAGACCTTGAAACAAATGAGACATCATTCTAAATATCCCTAGTCAGTCATTGTTATGGGAATAACAAATGAATTAAGACTAGTATGCTCTCTCTGATCTTATGAGTTCTGTCTTACGGATCATTAGGACAAGAGTGTCAATCAGAGATCATAGATACATGTTAAAGAACATGGTATCTGGATTCGATCCGCTCATGAGAACACTACATGGTACAAGTCATAAGTGTTTCTCATATGCAAGTTTTGTATCGGAGTTCTTAGACCTGAAATCTCTATGAAACTCTTTATGAATTACTGTATACTTTGACATACACCTAACGTGCTCGTAACAGAGTGACAAGTACGGGTATGATTGGGTATGCACTGATTCATGTTAGAGAGCATGAGAGAAGTGAAGGGATTACCCCTCTCGATAAGAGAGAAAAATATCACCGGCCACTTGATCAGTGAACTGAGAAGTGTATGGCCATACCGAGATGAAATAATGAGTAATCATTATTTATCTGAGAGTTCAGTGTCACTGGAATATCAAGAAATGAATTAATGTATATAAGGATGACTAGTTCCATGCCTTATATTAATTCTGATATTTATGGGTAAGGGACTATGCGAAATTGCATTAGGTCACCAAATGCCATATGCATTTTCATTTAATTTGGAATGCTATAATATCTTGCTAGAGAATATATATAGCCTTTGAATTAATTTATTAATTCATTGCCAACATTAAATGGACCTATAGGATCGCACACAAAGCATTGGGCTTAAAATATTTAAATTAAGTATTGGACATTAATTTGGACTTTTAATTAAAGTCAAATTAATGTATGTAATGGGTTATAATATTGCTATTGGGCTTTGGTCCATGAGAGAGAGAAATTCAGCCCATAAGGTTTAATTTCAATTAATTAATTATCTTGTGTTAATTAAGTTAATTGAATATTAAAGCCTAAAGAAATTTAAATTAAATTAAATCACTTATATATTTAATTAAGTGATTTCATTTATTTAAATGTCTTATGTTTTATTTCAAATTTGAATTTAAATTCAAAGGAGTTTAATTCAAAATATATTACTTATCTTTAGGAAGTGATAGAGTTTGAATTAATTATCTTAGGATAGTTGAATTCAGATTAATGACTTGCCAAAGGATAAGCATATATATTAAAAGAAATAAAACCCTAAACCTAATTTTTTTGTGGCATGAATAGTAACTCGTGAATAGTGACTCTCTCTCTCTTAATTCTTTTGTTCAATTTTTCACAAGGAGAAAGGATTGTTCCTCATTCTCTTGTGTTATTGAGCAGTAATAGAAATCTAAAGAAGTACAAAATCAAGTTTTGTAGCTTCAAACTATAACCATTACACAATACCGAAAAAGAGAGCTAGCAATCTCGATTTTAAGCCGTCGGTGCAAGTGTGTGTGTGAGAATAGAGGGAGTGGCGCAAAAGGCTATTCCTTGGCATTGGTGATCGAGAACTAAGGTGGATAAAGGCATCTTGGTTGCTGGACATCACAAAATCAAAGAATAAAAAGGCATCATCTATTGTAAGTTTCAAAACCCTAAAATTGCATGTTTTCGTTCCTAGTTTTGGATATGTATGGTATGCATGATAAAATTTTTATTTTTTCGCTATGCTATCATGATTATCATACCATGTCATATTCCATCAATATCATCAGGAACCATAATAGTAAAATTAATAATAACAATAATAAAAAAATTAATAATAATAAAATAAGCGACAACGATGACGACGACGATGACAACGACAACAACAACGACGACGACGACGATGACGACGACGACAACAACAACAGCAACAATAATAATAATAATAATAATAATAATAATAATAATAGTAATAATAATAATAATAATTATTATTATTATTATATTATTATTATTATTATTGACTACAAGAACAAGAACAACAACAACATTAATAATAATAAAAAAATAAGAAAAATCTCATAATAATTATTTTCTACTTAAATTTATTAATAAATTAAAATTTTATGTTAACTGTTACTTTAATTTTTGATTATTTACGAACTATATCGGTTAATTTCATAATAATTTTAATAACATTTATAATTTTTATGTTGTTTAAATATTATAATGCAATTACACTATTTATATATAATACTAATAATAACAACACTTGTTCATTTCATTTTTCTAATAAAATGACTAAATTTCATACTACAACAAAAAAATTAATACATTAAAATTAATAAAATACCTTTTTCCATTAGTTATACACTTGTGATTGTTTGGGCTTCTTGGTTGCACATTTTTATTAATTTCTACATTTTAATAAATAAAATCAAAATTATTATACATTTAACATAAAATTATAAATAAAAAATTAATGAAAATTCACTAACCTTGCACGATAATACTCTCTAAATTAATTTCAATCCGAGATAAATATATTGTTCACTTAAATTGTATAATTTTCTAAAATTATACAGTAAATAATTGTAACTAAATAAAGAACTATAACAACAATCGGAGTATAACTGTTTCTAATTTTTCGTTGTGAATGAAATGAAAGCGATTGGGCAATTTATATAGAGGGAATGAAAAAATTTTTGAATGATGCAAGGGGGGGCAGATTGATGTCAGTGAAACTGCTTGTGGGACCAACAATTTCACACCTGAAATCGCTGACAGGACTAGCGATTTCAGGCCTGAAATTGCTGGTCCCATAAGTGGTTTCATTGACATTAATCCGGCCATCCCTTTTCAGACACACTGATGAAATCGCTCCATCTGGCAGCGGTTTCATAAAAACCCTACTTTTGTAATTTCTTCCTGACACACACCAGATTTGTAAATATTTATTTAAAACACATAATTTAAAAAATTGTCCCAATGTATTTTACCCACTTTTATTCTTTTCTTTATTTTATAAATTTTCTTTCATCATGTTATTTTAATTTATTATGCATTTAATTTTAATTTATTATGAATTTTGTGTTGACAATATGTTTTATTATTGTTGTCATTTTTAGTATGTATATTTATGTGTTCAAATATTTACTTTATTGCATTTCTAACTTTTTATTTTTTCAATTTTTATTTGAGCAATTTATTTATTTTACGTAGATCATTTGGGAGTTTAAGCCTGGAGTGCCTTTGAGAGTCATCCTAGATGATTCCATTTCTGTCCTTTCATCTTTTTATTTTATTTTGCTTTATTCATTTATACTAGGGGTGCTCATGGGACGGGGCAGGGCCGGGGATTGTATCCCCACTCACTGCCCCATCGGGGTCGGGGATTCCCCGACCCTGCCCGCGATTCTAGAACGGGGAGAAAATCCCCCCCGTCTTTCGCCCCGCCGGGATCCCCGTCTCCTGAATTTTTTATTTTTTTAATTTTAAAATATAATATTTTATAAATAATTAAAATTAAAATATACCATTTAATAAATAAAAATTTAAAATCGATCATAATTTAAATTAATTTAAATTTTAACCATTCATAAATTTAAAATTAAGTATAATTTAAAACTTAATAGTTATAAAATTAAGTTATATTTTAATTTTAATTTTAATTATTTATAAAATATTATATTTTAAAATTAAAAAATATTTTTTACGGGGCGGGGATCTCCGCAGGGCGGATACCTCATTCCCCATCCCCGCCCCCCAATTTTATAATGGAGAATTTTTTTCTCCCATCCCCGTCCTCGTGGGGGAAAAATTTAGGGATTCCCTGTCCCGTGATCATCCCTAATTTATACTTTATTTATTTGGTTATTTGTGCTGTTTATTTTTTATATTTTATTGTTTATTTAGATTTATTTAGGGATGTAATAGGTAGTAATAAATGATTTTTGCACGTAAAATTAAAAATTTTTCTTAAATTATTTTTACTAATTAATTGGATTTTCTTTAACAAATATGGATGAATGTCCAATTTTTTAGCCTAAATTCACACAATACAATAAATCCATTTTGTAAATGTGCATGAGGGAATCGGCGTTCCCAAACTAATTAACGACCCGTTTTATGTATTATATTTATTCTCCTACTCTTGACTAACTCATTCCACCAAACTAGAGCATAATTGCTAAACTCTGCTGCTAATTTCACCTTTTTCTCCTCAGCATTATTATGACAATAAAAAGTTATATCTACATTTCTCTCCCACTCCAAATATACTTCAACATCATTCCTACCGTTAAAATATAGAATGTTCATCTTTATTGCACTAAAATTGCTATCTCTCCTCTCTATTGTTTCTTCTCTCCTTACTCTACCCCTCACAAATTGGACTTCCTCTTCATTATCTCACTCATCTAGATCAACCTCTTCATCAATCCATCAACCTCTCCTGGCTATTATTCTAGAGTTAGAGGCACTCATTTTTAACTTTTCTAACCTATCATTTACACTCCCCAAGTCCCTCATAAACTTTTAAAATGTACAATGCATAACTTACACTGAGTAAGCTACCACCTCAAGAGATATCCCATTTTTAGTAGATTCCTCAGTCATTATGTAAACCTAAAAAAATGTTAGATAAAATAATTCTCACAACGCACTACAAGAAATTATACTTTTTATGACGCAAAAAATTGTCATAAAAAGATTCATTTTCGTCACTAAAAGACTAAGGTGACGAATTTTCATCGTCATAGAGATCGTCACGGTATCTGCATAACAAAAAATTTTATGACGATTTATTTAGCTGTCATTGTAAGTATCATTTTTTTGTGACGAAAATTATTATCGTCACATTAGTTTCTTACTTTTAATGACAAAAATAATGTCATAAATAAAATTTTATTTTGTCACATAATATTGTTTAGCGTCACAAAAAAATTGATATTTTTTATGACAAATTTGAAATTTGTCACCAGAGTAAGTATTTTTAGTGACGAAAATGTGTTTGTAACTATAGCCTTTAAATATTGACCATGTAATTTTTATCACAAATAAAGGTAATTTTTGTCATATAATAATTTATATTGCCACTAAATCTAATACTTTAAATGACGATAAACGATTTCGTCATTAATTTAATATATATTAATGATGAATATAAACCATCATAATATTGATATATTATGTATTGTGACATAATTATAAATTAAAATAGTTGTCATAAAAAGATAATTTTAGTGACAACTTCTTATTGTCATTTAATACTACTTTTTAGTGACAATATTAATGTTGTATTTGTGTAAATTATATCTTCATTTATAAACTAATAAGTCAACAAAATATGACAAATATAATTGTCACATATACATTACACTAAAAATGAACATTTTAAAATATATGATATACAATCCAATATCTTTTAAAATGTTTAGTAAGGCAAATTGTCCATTAAATAATATAAAATATTTGTTCAAACAAAATGTTAATTAAATAAAAAGCTACTGTTTAATGCAAAAATTAAAATATTCTAGTGCAAAAATGAAAATATCCTAATCCAGAAGTAAAAAACTTTATTGAAACGTCAAAATATTCATCTTGTTCCTACAACAAAAAAAAAGCAAAATTCATATATTAGAGCAACATAATATAATCATTTATCAATAGAGCAAGCACACAATATAATCATTTATCAAACATATTCATATCATTGAACATAGTGAAAATAATTGCACAAATATACAACCTACCTTGGAGAATCCAATCGATATTCATTCCATTTGCTTTTAAAACTGCAAGTAGCTTATCAATAGGAGAACCTTGTTGTAATAATTGATCTTTCAACTCGGTTACTTCTGTCTCATAATCAGTCACTTGACTCTTAACTATGTTCACTTCTGATTGAGACTCACTCAACTTTTCTTGAGTATCAAAAAGTTCCTTATGAAGCTTTTGAGTATCAAAGTAATTCGGCGATAAATGCATTGGAGGAGCTTTGGGACCATATCCAAGGCCTTTTATATAACCAGAACCGTGGCCAAGGACTTCTTAAACAATTTCATCTTCAGTCTTTTAAATTTCTTGCTCATTATAATGGTTTTGCTTTTTTACCATTAAATTCTATCACAAGAAGGAATTAACAAAAAATAGCATTAATGTAAGTCTAAAAACCACACTGATGACATTACACAACTTGTATACTAACTACTTGTCCAATATTCTTCTGCTTGTTTAGATGACTAGCCTTTTTCAATTGAAAAATGGTTTTTCTTATAAAGGTCAATCCCACCGCATAGGTCTTCATTCAATTCCTTTTAAGACTATTATAAAAAGAAAAAAAAAACTCATAATACTTAGAATAATAATTAACTTATTTAATTATATTGCAATGGTAAAATTTATAAAGATAAGTAAAAAAATACTTACAATTTCATATCTATGAACAGTAAAAGGCTTCTTACCAGATATATTAGGAGCTTTGACCTTATTTCGATTCGAAGAATTTTTTGCACTCTTTCCCTTACAAAATTAAGAAAATGTGAAAAATTAAGTTAACATAAGAGAAATAAAAAAAGGTCATCGAAACATATATTTACATTTTCCTTCAAACTGCATATATATTATTTCGGTCATATCTTTACATTTGAAGGCATTAAAACAAACTTGAAAATATATACCTTAAATTTTTTCGATGCAATATGATCACAAAGATCTTCCCACTTTTCAGCATCAACATACTTCTCAGGCTTGTTCATCTTAGCCTCTTCTACGAAATTAAACTTCTTAAAATGCTAGTGCAACCTATAACGCTCTTATCAAGCACTATTTTTGAACCTTTCTATCAAGCACTCTTTGACGCCTGGATCATGGATGTTCACATCCATGTACATTTGCATTTACTCAAGTTATATATCATATTGCAAGTAAAATAAAACAACAGTAATAGTCTCATGGACATTAATATTTTGATTTACATTCAAGTGGCGAAAAGCTGGATCTAAATCATCTTTCTTCATCTTCAACCATTTAATAGGTACTGAAATGATATCTCGAGTTACAACTCCAATTTGACTTGCAAGTTTTGCAGATGCATCTGCTATAACTGGCCTTCCTATATCAGTGTCCACAATAATCTTTATTTTACTTCCCTGAATAGCTGTGGCATTCGTAAGATTTTTTCCCATAGTTTGTTCTCGACACCTCTTTTCAAAGGTAGCTCTTGTAAAATGAAATAATCACAGTCAAACATACACTACAAAAAAACTGCTAATTAGCGACAGAAAATTTCGTCGCTAATAACCCGATTTTCGTCGCTACATTAAATTAGTGGCGCTACGACGAAAAGTCGCTAAAAGGCCAGTCGTGAATATATTAGCGATGGAATTCAAAATCAGTCGCTAATTTAGCGACGATAAATTTCGTCGCTAATTTTTTCGTCATTAATTTATATTCCTAATTAGTCGTCGAATTATAATAATAATAATATTTAGCGACTGAATTTTTCGTCTGTAAAAATTAGCGATGAAATCTTAGTCGCTAATATGGTCACTAATTATTTCTTAAATTCTAACGTTTGTGCAGTAGCGACAGTTGCTGTCGCGAATCCGTCTCTAAATTATGGAATAATTTAATTTTTTCTTTTATTGTATTTTTAAATTTTCATCCCGTACACAATATAAATAATAATCTTATATTATAAAATTCATATATAATAGATACAAATATAAATAATAATCTTATATTTTCATATATATATAATTTGTAATGAATTCATTACAAATATAGTCAATATAAAAAAACAATATATAAAATAAAGTGCAGTTAAATCAAGCCATCTCTTTTTTTAACTAATTTCTAACAAAAATGGAGCATGACAACATCCCAACAACTTTCTAACTTTTTGTAGTCATTATCTTATCAACATAACCTTGACCTTTATCTTTCCATTGTGAAGCAACACCCTGGATGAATGTAAAAATCTCTGGTGTAAATACATACACGCCACAATTTATCAAGTCGCTTACCTGCATTAGAACATAACATGAAAAAGAAGAAAAGAAAAAAAATAATGAAGGGAGCTAGAGTGCTAATTGCTAAAAATTATTGATGTAAATATCAGTACATACAAAAGGTTCAGGTTTCTCATAATTATTGATGTAAATATCCTACATAAAAACATTTGCTAATCAACCAACCTTGATAACCAAAATAGTACCCATCCCACTGTACATGTGCCCAGTTTGACTTCATATGTACGTATGCTTCATATGAAAAATGAGTGAACTCCATGCATACTATCTTATGATTTTGAAATTAAATAACAAGTTGTACATTGTCTCCATATGCGAATTAAAATACATATATACATTGTCTCCATATGATCTATCGTAATTCAATTCGATTTTTTCAACATAATAATTTAGAGTTTTGCCCCGTCGAATTTATAATTTGGACAATTATTCCAGTAACATACACTCTATGTAAAGATAAAATTAAACTTAAAATCTCACTTAAAAAATCTAAATTTCTTACCATTTTCATTAATATATTTTTCTTTTAGCCACTAGCCTATATATTGGTCATAGTTTCTTTGAATATATATATATATATATATATATATATAATACCTTAAAATTATTGGCATTAAAATCAGGAACAAATAAAAAAAGTAACCACTAAATTTCAAAGCAATTACACTTAATTAAAATATGAGTAAAGACTCTTTTTTTAAGCTAACGAAAAGAGTTGACAATGTCACAACAATCTAGGCTTGGGTAAGTGCTACAATAATAAAAGAAATGACAAAGAATGGATGCAAGGATCAAACATTCGGCCGAGTGTTCTAATTTGGCCAAGACAAGAACAACAAACCCAAAATCTCAATTTGGATCTAAATTTACTCTTGGTTACGTGATTTCGTTAGCGGTAATCTAAATTGAATTATGTGTTCCTAGTATACCTAATAAACATATGTGTTTGCTATTTATGGTAAAATAATAAATTTATTACCTTATTAGAGCTAATGAAATGGAATCTTTTCACTGCTTTTAGATAACTTGTTGATGCTTGCTGATTTGATACCTGCACATGCAAAAAACTGAATAAAAAGAAAAAGAAAATTAAATAATTTGTACTTTATACTATCCAACTAAACAATCAATTGATGATGTTAATTTAATCATCAAATTGCAATAAGCTGATAAGCTGATACTCCAAAAGAACTCATGCCAATCTGCAGTAGTCAAAAGAAAAATAAAAGATACGGTCCTCATTTTTTTTACGGCTGTTGTTACCATACATCACTATCATCTATTTTTAGTATTCTAATATTGTATTTCTAGGAAGAAATAAATAGAATGATAAAAGTATGCAACTTGCATAAATATTTTGATACCTTAATTTCTGATGAAAAATTGTCAGTGAATGGTTACTCAATCATTGGAGAAACTCCTTAGAAGAAACACAGAATTATTGCTCAGATGCAAAGAGACCAACAGAGGTAGGAAATCATAAACAGAAAAGAAGACAAAAATAGTAGCCCTAAGACAACAGCAGCCCTCATAGAATAAAACAAAATCAGCCCCTTACAATAGAAATAACATGATAGGTAAACTTCAATAGCACTAAAACATAATCCTAGTCTAAAAGATAAATATCTAAATATATATCCAAGGCACAATATGGGACAATAACTCATTACATATATTACACAATTACTATAGTTATTACTACTATAGTAGACACATATTTAGGTTATGCTAAGGAAAATACTTATCAATCAAAAAGTCACAGAAAATACAAAAATTAAGGAAAAATGCATTAGATACTTGTTGTGCAAATGCTGCTGCAATTGTGTGTGTGTGTGTGTGTGTATAGTTAACATGATTGAAGATGCTTTTATATTGGGCAGTTATTGCACCATATGGAGGAAAATAAGATAAATAAAGGTTAAAAAGAAGGGAAAGGAATGAACAAGAAAATACAGAGCAAGTTACTTAACAATGCTTGAGACCCATAAGCAAATAGTAGGCCACCAAAGTATGGTCCAGAAAAGTGAATTAGAACACAAGCCTAACATAAAGAAGCAATATAAGATTCCAAACATCCTCAAAAACCACACATATCAAATATAAACTTACATTGGATTGGCTGTAGTCAACTTGTGAAGGGAAGATAAATTCTTGGATTCCCATTGATGTCATAAATTTACTGTGGCATACCTCATCCTTCCAATGAGTTTCCTTACATCCTAACCAAACACAAGAACAACAAATTTAGATATTCAATCAATCTAAGTGAAGCAAACCCAAAAAGGTAATCTACCCATAATAGAACAGAATATTGTTATCATTCAATTTTCTTTCATATACCATTTTAAATTGCAGCAAGGATAACTTCTTTTCAATAAATACCTACATGAATTGGCCCAATTCATTGGAGTAAAGATCAAATGGGCCCAGAATGAATTGATCGTCAAGAAATCTAATCAATTTAAAATTGCCAAATGTAAAGTGGTTGCTATGATTCTTTAATCAATTAAAATATGCAAACGTGAATGGTTTTCCATCTAATTAAAACAACGCCCAACTTCAGTTGTTTGCCATGATTGTTTTATCAATTTAAACAAATGCCCACTTTATCAGCATTTCATAACTTAAAATCGTGGAACTAGAAGGATAACCACTCATCATTCAACTATTAAGCATTAACTTAAAATTGTTGATAACTTATTATTACTAGTGGCTATAGAAATTGCAATCAACAAATTCTTATTACTAGTGGCTATAGAATTGCAATTAAGTAAATAAAAGAGTACCGGGCTAGTTCCTCCAATATGGCGCACCACTTTGTGGACTTGCAATTCCTTCAACTTGCAGTGCCTCATCATTAACCTACAAACATTAACTTGATTAGCACTATAATAACCACCAATCTTAATTAAAACTTAACAACAGTAATTAAGAACAAGAACAGTATGACATCATACATATTTAATGCGGCAATATTTTATATCATTACCTTGAGGGTATCCTACTACAGCAACAGCTTCTTGCAAAAATGGGATATCTTCTAGCTCCAAAAAACTCGTGCCATCCAAGAATTCTTCACTTTGAACTACCAGAATCGTTAAATCATATTCATGGCCAACAACTTGTACTTCCATTCTATATTTTGTGGTAGAACCACGCCTTCTCACAAGGACAAAAGTGTAATCGGCCACAACACGAGAATTTGTAAGAATCTTCTTTCCAGGAATAACAAAACCTGGATTTTAACAAAAATTTAAATTGAAAACCCAGATTTGATAAGAGATCTCTAACCTCACGTGATCGCCTCCACTGCTTCTTCAGAAGCTTAAGCTGTGACCAAATAGAGGCTGCCAGAGTTTGCCATAGAGACGCATTGCTGCAAGGGGAACTCGACTAGATGGGAGCGGTGGCTGTGTCAGCGAGAAGGTGGAGATCGGAGTACAGTAAGTGGCGGCTGTCGAGAAGGAGGGGCGGATTCCTAGACTAGAGGCGAGCAACGACTGTCGTGAGGGGAGAGGCAGAAATAGAATGGGGTTTAGGTTAAGAGAGGGTTATATATATATAAAATATAATAATAATAATAAACTAATAATATATATTTTTTAATAAATTATATATATATATATAATGAGAAAATCATTAAGTTAATTATGTGATTATTTTTTTAATCTGATCATAGAACAAAGAAAATGGAGTTGAACTCCTAACTAATGCAATAATCAGCACACATATGCATTTATCTTTTTATCATCACCTTTTCTATTTATATTTTTCTGAGACAAACAAAATATTTTAATCCTCTTAACTTATCAAAATTTTTCAATTCAGTCATTTAATTGAATTTATGTTCAATTGGGATCTTAAATCTCTAATTAAATGAAATACTTAACCGTTGAATCTTTACTTACACTATTCCGTGTAAAAGCTGTTCAATTTGTATTTGAAGATCCAACCAAACCATAAACATGTAGATTCGAATGGGTTATTTGGATTTATCAGATAATATCTTAACTTATTTATTAATCTGACCATGTTTAGAATTTTAAAGCCATTTCTCCATTTTCAAATCAGTAAGTTTTCTCAATCTTCCATACCACTCAATTAGGTAACTGCGGTAGTGAAGTTAAATAATAAGGATGAGTTTAGATAGAACTTTGAATATTTAGAAAAATAATAGAAATTAAATTAAAAAGTGTGTGTTTGTGTATATATATATATATATAATATTTAGAAAAATAATAGAAATTAAATTGAAAAGTGTGTGTGTATATATATATATATATATATATATATATTAAATTAGAAAATTTATTCATTTAGAAAAATAATACACATGTGTGTAATTACCATTATACCCTTTATATGACTTAACTTCGTTAATGCAAAATAATCTAATTTTGCCTTATTAAATCTTAATCTTGATTAATTAACTATAATCCTGTTAGGGCCATGATTAGGTCCTCACAAGGAAAATCTGATGGAGATTTATTTGAACCCTTAGTCTCACTAGACTGCATATAGGATGAGTAGGGTATCGTTCCAAAGGGAACGGTGTAAATTTTGTATTGAAATCACAAAGAGTAGATGGATAGGTAACGAATAAAGTAAAGATTATGCAATTGACTAAATATCTAAACTACTTTAGATATATTAAATTATTTTGGATTAAAGATGACTTAAATGATAGTATGAACATACATTAAAAATATGAAATAATAATTCATTTAAGAACAAGTACAGGTAATTGTATAAATAAAGTGACTGGAGAATTTAGCCAAGATTCTTTAAAGCAACTCTCGTTGTCAGTAAAAATGTTTTCATTTAGAGTCTATAAGCACTCTCGTGTCATTATAGAGATAAACAAAAATTATGAAGCTCTATGCCAATTCTTTAACCCCTCAAAGTGAATTCCTTATCTCTAAGTGAATTCAATGCTTCAAGTACATTCATTTGTTTTTCCATCAAAGAATTCCAACTCTCGTTGCGAATAAATTGACTAGCATGCCAAATATGGTAGCCAATCATACATAGCAAATCAAACCACACAAATTGATACAGATTATGATCCAGGACAAAGGCTCAAGCCTAAAAGGCCATAGTCTGGAGAGTATATACAAGAAGATATAGAAGGAGCGTGGTTGTTGAGTTGGATGAAGGTTGTTAGGCGTGTGGAGGGGCGTTAGAATAATAAGTATAAATAATTATAAGGGGGAGAGGAGGTCATGCTTTTGGCTGTGATTGTATTTTCACTTTTGAGTGAAGGAGGGAACAAGGAGAGGGGAGTGCAGCTCTTCTTCTTGTAGTTTAGGCCCTTAGTATTTGTTTTCCTTTTCTTGTTCTTATTTCCATCTTTGTTCTTCCTATTGGTGAACAACTCAACTGTATTGACTCTTCACATAGTAATATACACAGTTTAATCCATTCAGCTCTTGTTGGGTGATTGGTTTATTATCTTGTTTATCATTTTCTCATCAATAATTGATAGAGAACGGTAATGTTAGGGCCATAAATGTGAAGGCCCCTTATCCACCAAAAGGAATTCCTATTAGTGGAGGAAGCCCCACACACTTATAAGCCACTAACTGACTAGGTAGTTAATCGATGTGGGATTCGTAACATTGCCCCCTCCATCAACAGCCGATGTCCACGGCGGCTGACATCCACTGGCGGCCTTTCCCCAAGGGTTCCTCTCTTGGGCCGCTTTCATCCCTTTTCTTTTGGGCTGCTTGTCACCCACTGGCGTCTTCTTCCATGGGGTTCCTCTCCTGGATCGCTTTCCCACAGACGGCACCAATTGATAGAGAATGGTAATGTTAGCCCATAAATGTGATGGCCCGTTATCCACCAAAAGGAATTCCTATTAGTGGAGGAAGCCCCACACACTTATAAGCCACTAACTGACTAGGTAGTTAACCGATGTGGGATTCGTAACACAAATGAATGTAAATCATACTTCATTCATAATAATAATAAACATGTCTTAAACAAATACTAGTGCATAGTTATAATGTACAAAGAAAACTAGCCAAAGTATATAATTGAATTAAGGACAAAACAAGAGAAAAAAACTCATCTCATGTTCCTTTGGCTTTATTCCTTTGTAATCATTTACTAAAAAAACTAAATAAAAATGTTTATCCAAAATAATAACTATATTTCTAAAAACAAAACATTGATTCCCCTCTTCTTCAGTTAATGCCATCCATATTTATAGAGGGAAAACTCTATGAACACGTCTCTTCATAATGGTTGTCAATGTGAAAAGTTGCCATAGAGGGTCATGATGCTTGGCTGAAAAATAATGTGCAGAAAGATGGCATCGTTTGGGAACAGACATCATGTTCGACTCGTGAACATCTTCACGAGTCGTGAACTCCATCAAACTGTCTTCACTCGTGAACTGCATGCCGACTCGTGATGTTCATGCCAACTCGTGAACAAATCTTCTCTGCCTCACTCGTAATCTTCCATCCGTCTCGTAAACTCTAGTCCGAGTCGTGAGCCACTTCATGACTCGTGATCTTCATCCTTGAATCTTCACCATTTCTTCACTTTACTTCGCACTTACGCCAACTTTAACCTAAAAACACACATAAATGCATAAACTAAAGATAAACACATAATATTACATACTTAAACTACTTAAACATAAGAAAATACATATTAAAAAGTAGACATTTTACAAGGCATCAAATTCCCGCACACTTAAACCTTGCTTGTCCTCAAGCAAGAAAAGAATGAGAAAATCTAATTCCAAGTTAAACTAAGTAAGTTAAATTATAAAGCATTGCTCAATATTCACTTTAAATAAGATTGAAATGAAGTCAAATACTTTAAACACTAAAAATATTAGTAAATCAAATCTTAAGACATGTATTCTAAATTACCAAGTCACCTAAGTATACTAAACCCAACATCAAGATAATAAAGTCTCAAAACTAACTATGCGCAAGAGAGAATATTGATCATAAAACTTAAGATACTAAGACTATAGTTACCTTTTAGGACAAATTGCAAGCACACATACCTTTAAACCAATCTCATGGCATTTTTAGACTACATTTTTTTTTCTTCTTTTTTTTTTAGCATGGGAATTCTTTAAAGCTTTATCCCATGTATTTTAAAATAGCAAAAGAATGTAGTAATGGGTGTGTTTTACGCTCCATCCCATACTTAATTAAGCTTTTGAGCATGCATCTTGCTTTTTTTTATTTATTTTTCATTTTCTTTTCCTAGTCCTCATCCATTATTGAAAGGTCTAAAGGTAAGTATTATGGCTATAGTTTCCAAAAGGCAACAAAATCCTAAAATCTTAAACTAAATGATAAAATTATAATCTTCAAGCATAGTTAGTAAAGAAACTAAATAACCTAAAATGTTTAAAGAAGTAAAAAAAGATAACTTGAAAACACAAAACACATGCCAAAAGCTTCGAAAAACTAATCAAATGAGCAAAAAAAGCAAATGACTCAACATAACAACCTATATTATAATCAATTGAGAGCAATACTGATAAGAAAACTTACTAAAAAGTTTAGTCTAAATAAAGAAAAAGATACACACCCAAACAAAAATAACAATGTGAAACAAAACATACAACATACAAAATATTTTATTCCCCCACACTTAGAACACACATTGTCCTCAATGTGAAGAAAAAAAAACAAAAAGAAACAAACTAAAGAATAAAGGAAAGAAAACTCCCCTAAGATCATGGTGAAGGTGGAGGCGAAGACACCACATAGCCCAATTGGGTAATGAAGGCGTCCACCTTGTGCTCAAGGCAACGTTGATGGCGAACCAAATGGGTGGTAACTTGCTCCAATGATGTGAGTTGATTCTGAATGGTAGATTGATTTTGCAACAACTGGTTGAACATGGAATGAATGGAATGTGAAGAAGATCCAGCAATAGGTGGTGAAATAGCAACCTCGTCTCTAGGAACATCCTCCATAGGAACATCTCCTTGTTCCTGTGCCTCATCCCTTGCCTCATCCGAAGTGCTTTCCTCGGTCACTTCTTGTGGAGTAGAGGTTCCTGCAAGATCCTTCCAATAAAAACGTGAAAGCGGGGGAATAAATTGAAAAGAATTATTGACAATTTTATCCCGACCAAAAAGATGTTTGGAAAAATACAAGCATGGAAGGGTAGGATCATAAGTACGCAAATCAATATCAAGACTCCTAGCAATAGCAACTATTACATGTCCATGGGTGATAGGAGACTCCGGACGACCAACACAATTCAATAATTGTTTGAAAATCCAAAAAGACCAACAAATAGACTTGCGATTATGCACACACCACATCAAGAAAAGTTCATGACTTGAAACTCGATTAAATTCAGGCTTGTTAAAGACAATAGAGGCAAGGATCTTATGCAAAATCCAATACTTCAAATCTGTTATAAACATAGACTTAGCCTCTCTAGCCCTAAATGGTATAGTTAAACCAGGGAGAAAATTCCAAAAAGCATTAGGCCTATAACTCTTAGGAGGATCACATAATCCAGATTGTTTAAAGCCAAAAATGTGATGCATCATGAAATATGTTAATGTATAATCAATCCTATTCAAACGAAAGTCCATTGGCCTACGATTTTCAACATTTTCCTTCAAATTTGTGTAAAATTCCAAGGCCAAATCAGTATAAAATTGTTCATGCATATTAACAAAACGCAATAAGCCATATTGAGATAGCATTTCATTCACTGCATCAAGCAATCCCACTTGTTCAAGCAAAGAGTTTGGGAAATACTTACATTGAGAAATTGCTCTATCCTTAAGAATAAGGAATCTATTACCTTCATGGATAGAGGAAAGGGGAAAAGGTGAACCAAAATCTGCTTGTAAACTTGCTAGTTGTGCTTCATCTCCCCTTTGCTGACCCCTTGAGGTTGAGATGTTCTTGGTTCTCACCATTGTTGTTAAAGAGAATGAGGCAGAGAAAGAAATGCACAAACGTGAATGTATAGAGAAGAAATGTGAGTGTAGTGAAAGAAAACCAAGTAAACAAACGAAAATGTATGGAGAAGTGAAAGAGAAAGGAAGTGTACGAGGAAAGTAAAAAAGAAAAGAAATGTGAAAAGTGAAAAAAAGAGTAACTGTAGTATTTATAGAAGAAGGAAGGAGAAAGTGAAAAGAAATGTCGTTTCACAAACCCTAGGTTTGATTTATATCCATTCCCCCTATTAAATTTAAGTTAATTAAGGGCAGTTAATCCAAATTAAAACCTCAAAGATGACTAATTAAAAGAAAGAAGAGTTAAAGAAAGAAATAAAAATGAAATAAAAATAAGAATATGAAGTAAAAATCACGACTCGATAATTTTGGAACAGTGCATCACAAGTCGGCATAAGCATCACGACTCGTGAAAAATGAAGCATTTGTGGCACAAGAGGAGATGTTCACAAGTCGGCATAAGAATCACAACTCGTGAAAAACAAAATGCAGGCAACTGAGGAAAATGTTCACGAGTCGGATAGCCTTTCACGACTCGATATCATTTCCTTTTTGTGCTACTCATGATCTTCTTCACGACTCGATATAGTCTTCACGACTGAGTATATTGTTGCCTTTGGAACACTCGTGAACATGTTCACGAGTCAAACTACACTCGTGAACATGATACTGTGCTACAATTTTTCTGCAAAATCATACCAATCTCAAGCCAAAAGTTAAAATTACAACAGATAAATAAATCAATAAGAAAGAAAACTATAAACTACTTAAAACTTAACCAAAAATAAATCATAAACAAAAACTCTAATTCTAAAGCAAACAAAACATAATATAAGAATTCATACATCTAATAACTAATTTATATCATACAATCCTAAAACATCCACTCTTTTGTATCAATCAATAAAAATTCATTCAAGTCGTTCCCCGACAACGACGCCAAAATTTGATGGGGATTTATTTGAACCCTTAGTCTTACTAGACTGTATATAGGATGAGTAGGGTATCGTTCCAAAGGGAACAGTGTAAATTTTGAATTGAAATCACAAAGAGTAGATGGATAGGTAACGAATAAAGTAAAGATTATGCAATTGACTAAATATCTAAACTACTTTGGATATATTAAATTAATTTGGATTAAAGATTACTTAAATGATAGTATGAACATACATTAAAAATATGAAATAGTAATTCATTTAAGAACAAGTACAGGTAATTGTATAAATAAAGTGACTAGAGAATTTAGCCAAGATTCTTTAAAGCAACTCTCATTGTCAGTAAAGATGTTTTCATTTAGAGTCTACAAGCACTCTCATGTCATTATAGAGATAAACAAAAATTATGAAGCTTTATGCCAATTCTTTAACCCCTCAAAGTGAATTCCTTATCTCTAAGTGAATTCAATGCTTCAAGTACATTCATTTGTTTTTCCATCAAAGCATTCTAACTCTGGTTGCGAATAAATTGACTAGCATGCCAAATATGGTGGCCAATCATACATAGCAAATCAAAGCACACAAATGGATGTAAATCATACTTCATTCATAATAATAATAAATACGTCTTAAACAAATACTAGTGTATAGTTATAATGTACAAAGAAAACTAGCCAAAGTATATAATTGAATTAAGGACAAAACAAGAGAAAGAAACTCATCTCATGTTCCTTTGGCTTTATTCATTTGTAATCATCTACTAAAAAAACTAAGTAAAAATGTTTATCCAAAATAATAACTATATTTATAAAAACAAAACATTGATTCCCCTCTTCTTCAGTTAATGCCATCCATATTTATAGAGGGAAAGCTCTATGAACATGTCTCTTCATAATGGTTGTCAATGTGAAAAGTTGCCATGGAGGGTTATGATGCTTGGCTGAAAAATAATGTGCAGAAAGATGGCATCGTTTGGGAACAGACATCATGTTCGACTCGTGAACATCTTCACGAGTCGTGAACTCCATCAAACTGTCTTCACTCGTGAACTGCATGTCGACTCGTGAACAAATCTTCTCTGCCTCACTCGTAATCTTCCATCCATCTCGTAAACTCCAGTTCGAGTCGTGAGCCACTTCACGACTCGTGATCTTCATCCTTGAATCTTTACCATTTCTTCACTTTACTTCACACTTACACCAACTTTAACCTAAAAACACACATAAATGTATAAACTAAAGATAAACACACAAAATACACATAATATTACATACTTAAACTACTTAAACATAAGAAAATACATATTAAAAAGTAGACATTTTACAAGGCATCAAAATATCCCTCCACCGAGGAGTCTTCACAAAGCGGGGCGATAATGTATTTTGCTTCGGTAGAGGAGGATTCTCCTCTATTGAGGTGAAGTCCTTTTTGGTTTACCTCGATAGAGAAAATTTTCCCTCCATTGAGGAGAAGGTTGCTAGACTAAATGTGCTCCTTTCTTCCTTCTCTTCCTTTTTCATTTAAACTTTCTTCCTTTTTCACTTAAACACATATTTCTTCAGTTAAACACATGTTACAAAGTGAAGGGAAACTAAACTTGTCTTCAAAGGTCAAGTTAGCTTCTTTTTCCTCTTAAACTTACATCTTCTCCACATCAGGTCTCATGAATGCTTGTAGGACTTCTCTAAGCTTCTTTGACCTTACTCTTGTGATTGGTCCTTGAGAAAGTGTTAGTTCATCTCTCTGGTTGCCATTGTGCTTGGTTTTGCTCACATTAAGTTCACTTGAACTAGTTTTAGTGTAGAAGTCATAACTTATTTTATAGATGTCCAAATAAAGTGATTCTAGTTGGAGATAAAAGATAAGAGATAGATCGACAACTTTGTAGAAGAAACCAAAACTTAATTTTGCCTTTAAAGCCTTTATAATGTAACTTGAATTTGAATGATCACTGCTACCCTCTCATCTATAGTAGTCTTTATTCTTTTGTGAATATCTTGAGATTTAAAAGTCAAATGGAGTGACTTTTAGCGATTTGGAAACTAGAAACATTGAGGAATAAATGTATAGAGGAAAGTTTTTCTAGAAAATAATGTTTGCTAAATCTAAAATGATATACAAGTTAGACTCAAAAATCTGCCTATAGAATTCTTAGGGCATAATTGTGCACATGGTAGAGACCATTTAGTCTCCACCATATGTACCCTTTTGTATCGATCAAAACCATTGTACATGGTAGAGACTATTTAGTCTTCGCTGTGTGCCTCTCTTGTTTCAACCATACTTGATTTTTAAGGTCTGAATTGTAATCGAAACTTACTCGGACTTCCCTAAACACTTTTAAAGCATTTTAGTCATAAAAATAAAGGCATAATATGACATGAAATGTTTGTAATACATGTTGGAATATTTAAATATTGTTATAAAAGGAACTTAACCATAAGGAAACATGTACATTTGAGTTAATTATCCCATTACTATGCCCACATATCAATTGTATGTATGTATATCCATATAATTGGACCTTAAGAGTACAATTGAGGGCATATGTATATGAACATGTATAAACATATGAATATATACAATTAATGAAGGTGAATAAACATGGATAAATGTAAAGATAGTGCTACATGTTATATGATAAATGACAACCATTTTGAAGTGTATCTTAAGTGTAATTGAGCATGAACTATATAGTGATATTGTTACATGCTCCATCATGTGTAGATCTATAGTTATTGCATTATAGATCCACAAATAGGTGGGCAATGAATGGTATTAGGTTGACTGGCTCCAGAATGGGAAATGAAACCATATTTAAGATTTATAAGGCCTGTGCTTAAGCTATCTATTGGATTTGCTCTGGAACGAAAAATATAATAGTTAGAATAGTTTGCTCCATAATGAAAAACTTGGGTTTTGTTTGGTCATCTTATGACATACGCCAAATCCCGTAGGCATTTGGCTTGCTCTTGAAAGCCCATTTTTAGGACTCGAGATCGGATCAAGGTTTATTTAACTTATGAAGGCTGGTCACTTCATGATGGATAAGGATTCAACCCAATTCACAATACCTTAGGCCTCAAAAAGGTATGAGACAGCAGCTCGGGGTATCCCCATTCATTGTTGGCGATTAACTTATGAGGGCATCTGCTGGGCACCATAAAGAAGTTATCATGGAGTTGCCACCCAATAAAATATTAAAAAATGAGTTCTAACCTTATGAGGCTGAAACCAGAGATAGTTTGGGATCTCACTCCTATTTATAACTTTGGTTAATGCTATATGAACAAGTTTTAGTGATTAATATATTTCATCTCTTTTCTCACACAAGTTATCATACATAGAAAATAAAGGCACACTCAAGCATGTTGAAAGCTATAAAGCGTATGTATCGAAAGCTATAAAGCATAGCAAACATTATAGGAATAAATGTAAAAGTGAAATCATACATAAATCGGGGAGTTAATTGAGTTCATTTGGATAAGGACATTGGTCCTCGCATGCATATTTACAAAAATGTTGAATTTTAGGTATATTTTGGATAAAAAATGGGATAATTGATCCTTTACAGCTTTGAAAAACAAGAATCATATTAGTTTATTTTACATAGAAAATCATTGGCATTTATAAACAAAAATCCTTAATTTACATGTTATTTTGTGGGTAAAAATAAAGACATTGGTCCTTTTTACTATAGAAAAATCTCACTCAAACTTATATAAAATCATTTAATGGGTTTTTAAGGTTATCGTTCGAATAAAAACATTTATTTACAGCAAAAAAGATTTTAAAATAATGATAAAAGACAACATGTATAAATTAGGCTATTAATTGAATTGAGAACATTTGGTTTTCTCATGCATATTTACAAAATTCTTTTATGTGGTTTTTTGGAGTAAAATAGGACATTGGTCCATTTTATGAGAAAAACCCATTTTAATTAAATAGAAATAGTTTTGGTGTTATTTTTAATTAAAGTGCATAAAAACTCTTTCTTTACTAGCTATTACATTTTTGCGGGAAGTAAAAGGAAAATGAAAAGGAAATTAAATACAGACCTAAATAATACATGAATAAAATAAAGGCAATTCTAATCTAATCTACTTCGTATTATCCTCTGACTCGACTTGAAAAAGAGTTACATGTATAAAAATATGACAAGAAAAGATAGTTAGTGAATAATGATAAAAAATGGCAAGGAAAGTAAATAATAATGATGATATTAAATAATAAAATAATTATAAATATTACCATTAAACAATAAAAATATTAATAATAACAATATCTACAATAATAAAATTAATACAAATTAATAATATAAAAAATCATAATAATAACAAAATTAATAAGAGTAATAATAACTAAATTTAATGATAAAAAGACAAATATTGATAAAACATCAATAATAATAATAATAATAATAATAATAATAATAATAATAATAATAATAATAATAATAATAATAAAAACAACATTAATAAGAGTAATAATAGTAATTAAATTGATAATTAGATATACGCATAAATATATAAAATAGAAATAAATAATAATGAAAAAATGATAATATAAAGCAAAAAAAAACTAAATTAATATATATAAATATATAAAAAACGTGAATGGTGAAGAAAAAAAATCAAAGGGGCCAAAATATGAGAATTAGCGAGGATTTGGGACAAAGCATAAAAGGACAAAAAGGGATGGGAATGTGAAAGGAGTGAGTGATTAGCGATAGGAGTTTTTGACTATCACCACAAACTTCTGTCGTTAAAGGTCCGCAGCAGCAACAAAAGGATTTAAAGTAAAAGTTTTTAGCGACCGAAAGATGCAAGCATTGCTAAAGGACCTGTCAAAATAGAATTCGAAGGAACTAAGGAAATAAACACTTTTGGCCTTAAAAATCTACCAAAAAACCTTAAACAACATATAATAAAATACTAATTAAAATATATATAAAAATTATATATTTTAATAACAAATAAACCAATAAATAGATTAATATACTTAACAAATTAACAATAAAACCAATTATATTAACATATTAAATAAACAAATAACAAATTAATAGAACAATTAAATAATAAATAATCTAAGATATTAAACTAATTAACAAATTAATATAGTAAAACAAATAATTAACAACTAATTTATATAATGACACAATTAATTTATTAAGCTAATATAATAAATTAATACAAAAATTAGCTAGCAAATTAACATATTTTACAATTAATTAGCAATTAATTACAAATAAGAGAAATTAATAATCTATTAGAGTAGATTTATAAAATTAACAAGACAATAAACAAAAAAAATTATTCACATAATTAATTAAAACCAAACATTTAATATACGAATTTTAGGGGGCTTGAGAATATTCCATCATAGGAGAGGGATTTAGAACTTTATGGCTTTTTCCAGATTTTATATGATTTTTTTGGAATTTTTTGAAGTAAAAAATCCTTATTTTTCATGGGAGAAAAAGAAGAAAGATAGAAAAGAAAAAGAAAGAAGAAAAGTAAAAGGAGAGGAGAGAGGAAGAAGAAAACCCTTTTTGGTGATTCAAAAACACAAAATTAATATCTTAAACAGGATAAGTTCAAGGGGATTTTTTCCCTAGGATTTTTCTCCTTCTTCTGGGTTTAAAATACACTCTGGGAGTGAGTTACGGGCTCTACTCACGGATCTGATCTATGAGTCAACAATGACTGATGGACCGTTGACTTTTTCATTGACTTTTGACTTTTACTTCCCTTTTTCTCAGCCAACTGACGTCTAACCTAAAATATTTTGCCATTTTTAGGCTCGAAGACACCATTTTTTTTTAACAAAGTGTCTCCCAAAAAATTGTTTCCCTTTGCCTTAGCTTTCTAATGAATCAAAAATCACTCAATGTGGATTTGTATATTGGAATTTATGGTCAAAATATTGACGACTACTCCTAGAAAATTTTCAGGGACAAAATTGGTAATTTGACTATGAAAAATTATTGAAAATAATGGATTCAAAATTAGGTTATACTCTCTTCATAGAAGTTTCTCCAAAATTATTCTAGTTTTTATAAAAATTATATTCATCTCAATATAAGCTCTATGGAGGGAGTTATTCCCAAAATACTACAAATTATTCTAGGTGTTAGGACAGATTTAGGTTATTTATGTTCAAACCTAATTTTAAGAATCTTAAAGACTAAAATGGGTTTAGGTGTCTCCATGAAAGTTGTATATCTATGGCTTAAGATTCAAATGGCTTTAGAACCATTTAAGTATGAGATAAAGCTAAAACTCTCCAGACCGCTCTAAGTTTTCAAAATTGTTTTTCCTATTTTGGGATTTTTAAAAGAGATAAATGGTCGAAGTCCCAAAAAAAGTATTTTAAAAATATGAAAAAATCAAAAAAAGCCTTGGATCTCCATTTTTTGTCTATTTATGAGAAACCACTTCCTTATTAGGTAACTCTAATCAAGAGCCGCCTCAGGACCTAATGTCTACACATCCACATCTAGATCATATTAATTTTATGTTAAGAATATAATTTGCATCGGGTATGGGGAGGATTAGAGACTTGACCAGCATTTTAAGTAATTATTTTATCTTAATTTCTATTCTTTATTTTTATTGCTTTTGATTGCATTGCATTTTAATTTAATTCACTTTATTTTTGTTTAGTTAAATTCAAGTAGATATAATTTTAATCAACAAAACAATTGGGTAATTCTTTGCATATATAAGTAATCAATCAAATTTGTCTCACAACACAATCTTTTAAGCATGATATTTTTGAGGTCTTAAATATATTCCTCTATATACTTTGCCGATTCCGTGAGCTTATTGACATTCGATCATGTTTTTGGCATTGTTTTGGAGATTGGTGTTTTTGTGTGAATTTTTTTAATTGATTATTTATATGTGTTTTTATTTTTCTTAATTTTGTTTTTATTTATCTATTCTTTTGAGGTGATATTGGTGTATGAATAGATTGAGATTGCAACAACTAGCACCATTTGATCCTAAAATCGAGAGGACTCTACATAAAGGCAAAGGGAAAATCAAGTTAGAAATATAAATGTTCAACTACCACCTCTTAATGTACCTCTCAATAATTAACAAGGAGTAGGGCAACAACAATCTCGACATTAAAAAGATCCTAGACCTAGGACCATTAGAGATTATGCTACTTCAAGGTGGAATGAGGAGTGTAGAACAATTTTACTGCCTCAACAACCATACTTTGAGCTTAAATTGACTATGATCACTATGGTTAAAAGGAATCAATTTTCAGAATTGAAATTAGAAGACTTGGCACAACATTTGGATATATTTTTGGAAATCAGTGATGTTTAGATTCAAGGAGTTTCTATTGATGCAATTAGGTTGAAGCTTTTCCCATTCACTCTCATTGGGAAAGCTAAAGATTGGTTGCAAATGCTTCCTAGCCAATCTATAAGGTCTTGAGAACAAATGTAAGAGAATTTTTTGGTTAGATTCTTTCCTCCAATAAAGATTGTAAGTATAAGGAATAATGTCTATAATTTTCATGAAGAATCTTTCCATAAAGTATGGGAAAGATTTAGAAGGTTGTTAAATAGTTGTCCTCATCATAAAATAATAATGCATCGGCTTATGTCAACATTTTATGTAGCTTGTAACCCTATGACAAGATTTTTGTTAGATGCAACATTTGGGGTGAGCTTTATGAATACAATTCCTGAAGAAGAATTTTTGTTGCTTGATGAAATAGCAATGAATAAAGCACAATAGGCCAGCATAAGGGCCATAAACAAAAGGCAAGGAGTTCATAGTAGGGGCCATATTGAAGGCACAAATGGAATTGTTGAAGAAGGAGTTAAATGGATTTAAAATTCAAAATGTTTCAACTATCTCACAAGAGTGTGGTTCATATGAATGAGCTAGTTTGGTGAATGAGCTGAAAGCAAATAAGTCTTACACCTAAGGGAAAAGAGATGTAAATGATATACATGACTTCAAATGGAATTATCAATTCAGCAATCATTACAATCCAAGCTGGAGAAATCATCCTAATTTCTCATGGAGAGAGGGTAATCAAGCTTTAACTCTAATACTCATTCTAGAGCTCCATTCAATCCATCAATAACAAATGTCCAAAGTAGACACAACTAAGGATACCATCATACTTATCAACCTCCACAAGTGCAAATAAATTTTTGACCACCTTACCAAGCATTACCAGTGCATCAATCGAATTTCAACCACCTTGATTGCAAGCTAGACAACCCCCACCACAAGATAAAATGCCAAATTTGAAAGATATGTTTGCTAGTTTCATGACTAGGCAAACTCAATTTATGTTTAGCCAAGATTCTAGGTGGAAATCACAAGAGCAGTGGAATAGAAATCAAGATGTAGTAATGAGGAATTTAGAGACTCAAATTAGGCAATTAGCCAATTCAATTTCCATAAGGCAATAGGGTACTTTTCTTACCAATGTGGATCGCAACCTAAAAGAAGATGCTAAAGCAATCACTCTAAGGAGTGGTAAGGAAGTGCAAGGACCTGACAAAGGTAATTCTTCTTCTCAAATGGTAGAGTTGACAATGGAGGTATGTACTTCTAACCTTAAAAATGTTGATGATTTTCCAAAAGAAAAAGGTAAAGGTAAGGCCATCTTAATTCTAATTTGCCTATTGATGAATCATGTTTGACTTTTCCTTTATAGCTAGAAAAGAAAGAAACATTGAGTAGTTAGAAATTTTTTTTTGAATATGTTCAAGAAATTGCATGTTAATTTATCTTTTGCTGAAACTTTGCTTTAAATGCCTAAATATGCAAAGTTTTATGAAGGATTTATGCTCTAATAAGAAGAAGCTAGAGGGGATAGGAATTGTTTAATTATTAAAAAGTTGTAATGCTATTCTAACTAATTAAATTCCAGCCAAGATAGAGAATCTGGGTAGTTTCACACTACCTTGTGATTTAGGAGGAAATTTTGTTGGTAATGCAATGCGTGATTTGGGGGTTAGTATTAATTCAATGCTGTATTCAATATCTAGGAAGTTAAAGTTAGGAGATATCAAATAAACTAGAATGACACCTCAACTAACAAACCGTTCGATCAAACATTCAAAGGGGATCATTAAAGATTTACTAGTCAAAGTGGGAAATTTCAAATTCCTAGTGGATTTTGTGGCAATGGATATAGATGAAGGTAAGAAGGTGCCCCTTATCATAGAAAGATAATTTTTAAATACTGTAAGAGCACTTATTGATGTACATAGACAAATGGTGACTCTTTGGTTCAAGGTTGAGGAGACGGTATTTGATGTTAACAAAGTCATGGAACATCCATCGTGCAAATTTGAAGAATCATTGTGTTATATGGATGTAATTCATGATTGAACGGAGGAAGTACAAGAAGAAAATTTGTTGGATGATCCATTAAAAAGCTATTTGATGCATTCATTCAAATATCAAGAAGTAACCAAAGCTAGGAATGATGTTGTGGAATATTTAGAGAAAGATTATGAAAAAGATGACATGAAGGAAGAAGTGATTGAACTTCCCAAAGGAGACTCTAAAACTGAACTTAAACCCTTCCTTCTAATTTAAAGTATGTGTTTTTAGAAGATGATAAGAAACCTGTAATAATTTCTTCAATTTTGACAGATGAAGAAGAAGATCTTTTGATTGAGGTGCTTTGGAAGCACAAGAAAGCGAAAGGATGGGAGACCTCTGACCTCAAAGGAATTAGTCCAAGCTACCGCACTCTTTGCATTCAATAGAGGAGGATATTAAACAAGTGGTGCAACCCTAATGAAGATTAAATCCAATGATGTAAGAAGTGCTCAAGAAAGAAGTGTTAAAGTTGCTAGATACAGGTATTAGTTTTCCAATTTCAAATAGTAGTTGGGTGAGTTCTATTCAGTGTGTCCCTAAGAAAGGTGGTATGATTGTTGTAGGGAATGAGCATAATGAAATCATTTCACCTCGTACAGTTATGGGTTGGAGAGTGTGCATTGACTTTAGAAGGTTGAACAACACAACTAGGAAAGACCATTTTCCTTTACTGTTCATTAATTAAATGTTTGAGAGGCTAGTGGATAATAGGTTTTATTATTTTTTAGATGGGTATTTAAGATATTTACAAATTCCCATTGCCCCAGAATATCAAGAGAAAACAACCTTTACTTGCCCATATAGTTCTTTTTCATATAAGAAAATGCCCTTCGATTTGTGTAATACACTGGTTATGTTTCAGCAGTGTATGATGGCTATATTTCATAAATTCATAGAGAAATTTATGGAGGTATGTATAGATGATTTTATGATTTACGAAAGGGATTTTAAAAGCTGTGTAGAGAATCTTGATTTAGTGTTAGGTAGGTGTGAAGAAACTAGTGTTAAATTGGAAAAAAATATCACTTTATGGTTAGGGAAGGGATTGTCTTATGCCAAAACATTTTTGAGAAGGGGATAAAAGTGGATATAGCAAAAGTAGAATTCATAGAAAAAATTCCACCCCTAACTAGTGTGAAAGGAGTAAGAAGTTTCTTAGGTCATGCAGGATTTTATCGTAGGTTCGTAAAAGATTTTTGAAAAATTGCTAAACTATTGTCCAACTTCTTGATGAAAGATGTTGCATTTGACTTTTTTGATGAGTGTTTACAGGCATTCAATACTTTAAAGCAAAGGTTGATTTCAGCTCTGATAATTGTTTCTTCGGATTGGAATCTCCCTTTTGAGCTGATGTGTGCTTCAAGTGATTTTGTAGTATGCATTATTTTGGGATAAATAAAAGAGAAAATCTTTTATGCGATCTATTTTGCAACCCATACTCTAATAGGAGCTCAAGTTAGTTACATCATAATTGAGAAATAACTACTTGCTATAGTATTTACTTTCGAAAAAGTTTGACCTTATCTTCTTGGAGCTAAAATAGTTGTTTGCTTTGATCATGCAACTTTAAGGCATCTTTTTGCTAAGAAAGACTCAAAACCAAGACTTATTAGGTGGGTTCTACTGTTGCAAGAGTTTGATTTGGAGATCAAAGACAAAAAGGGAGCAAAAAATTTTATTGCCAATCATCTTTCGAGACTAAAGCATGAACACATTGAGAAGGGAGAAATTTTAGATCTTTTTCCTAATGAGCATATATGTTTGTGAAGTTGATAAGGCATAGTTTGCCGACTTGGTTAATTATCTTGTAGGTTGTTTTATTCCTAAGGATTTCTCATTGCAACAAAGAAAGAAGTTGAAGGTGAATGCACAACATTATTTGTTGGATGATCCAATTTTATTGAAGCTATTTCCAAATCAAGTGCTAAGGCATTATGCTCCTAAAGCAGAATAAGGGGCAATTATGTAAGTATGTCATGGAGGAGAGGTAGGAGGTCATGATAGGCCAAATAGAATGGTATTGAAAATTCTTCAATCAAGTTTTTTTTGGCCTAAATTTTTTCATGATGTTAAGTCTTTTATCTTTAGATGTGATAGGTGTCATAGGGTTGGTAATATCTCTAACCGAGATGAAATGCCACTTAATAATGTTTTAGAGATTGAGGTTTTGATGTTTAGGGGATAGATTTCATAGGACCATTTCCAAATTATTTTGGATGTGAATACATCTTAGTGGCAATTGTTTATGTAAGAAAATGGGTTGAAGCTATCACTACTAGAACATGTGATGCTAGTGATTTTAGAGTTCCTCAGAAGAAATATTGTCACTCAATTTGGGACACCAAGCGCTATCATAAGCAATGGTGGCAAACACTTTGTTAACCAATAAATCAAATCTTTACTTAAGAAGTACAGTGTAACTCATAAAGTCACAACTCCCTATCACCCTCAAGCTAATGCTCAAGCAGAGGTTTCCAATAGAGAGTTAAAGGCCATTTTAGAAAGGATTGTCAATACCTCAAGGAAAAATTGGTCTAAGAAATTAGATGATGCTTTATGGGCCTATCACATTGCATTTAAGACTCCCATTGGTATGTCACCTTTTAGGTTGTTATATGGGAAAGGGTGCCATTTGCCTATAGAATTGGAACACAAAGCATTTTGGGCTATTAAATTTCTAAATTTTGATTTAAAAAATGCAAGAGAAAAGAAATTATTGCAGTTAAATGAGATTAATGAGATTAGGTTATAGGTGTATAATAGTGTTGCATCTTATAAGGAGAAAATAAAGCATTAGAATGAAAACAAGTTGAATCCAAATGAGTTTGTGCTCAGAATGAAGGTGCTCTTGTACAATAGTTGTTTACAAATATTTTTGAGGAAGCTGAAGTTGAGGTGGAGAGGGCCATTCAAAGTAATGGATGCTACAAATTATAGAGTTGTCACTATTAAGCATCCAAATGAACATAAGGAGTTTAAAGTTAACGATCACCGCCTTAAGCCATATTTTGAATATAGGTTTAAAGTTTTTTTGGTGGTATTTACTATCATGGATGTTTAGTAAGTGCGTTCAAAGTTCAGTTGATTACTTGTTAAGCTCGAAACTCTCTTTCTCTAACTTTAACTTTTTAGATGTGTTTTTCCTTCTACTTATTTGTTTTAAGTTTTTGAGTTAATTTTTGTAGTATCTTGCTAAATTTTATGGTTTATAGTTTGTGAGTTTATACTTACTTTATTAGGATTAAATTTATATGTGTATGTGTTGTTTGAGTATGGGCTTGAATTTTAAAATTTTTTTGCAAAAAAGTTATTTGTCACGGCTAAGAAAGATTTGTCTCTACCTTGACCAATGTGCAGTTTTAATGATTTTTAATACATCATGGTTTGTCATAACTAAGAGTAATTGGTCTCAACTGTGACCAATTTGAATGCATTTAGTCCAGTAAGCTTGGTGACAGCTGAGATGAATTGCTCTCAGCCGTGACCTATAAAGAAATAGTGAATAGAAAGGTTTGCCACGACTAAGACAAATTGGTCTCGGTCGTGACCAATTAAAATTTTTGAACTTTTAGTCCAGAATGGGTCATTATGGCTAAGACAAATTGGTCTCAGCCATGACCAATTAAAAAACAAAATGCACATTTTGGCATCTTGTGTGAGTCATGACAGAGACGATTTTGTCTCAATCGTGACCATAGGGGTTCCAGCCAAGATGATCTATAAAATGCCCATTTTAATATGTCTTTTCACTCTCTTCCATTCAAATTTCCTTTTGGTTATTTATTTGTGTTGGTTTAAGGCATGATTGATTGTGGAATGTTCAAGAATGGTTGTTAATTTTTAGAGAGCTTGTTATTTTGGGTGTTGGTTAGTCATTTGTCCATTTAAAATTGATGCCTTTCATAATTTTGGTGATTTGCATGTTCCATTCAATGTTCTCTCTTGTGTGAAATCTTTGAAACCAATATGTTTTTAGGCTTAATAAGATTTCTAGACATATGATTGAACATACTAACCTAAATTACACACCTTGTGTTTGACAAAATGTCTAAGAAAGGCTATTTTCTTATTATGACCAATTACCCCATACTTTTGCCATTGGTACTCATGTATTTTTAGATTGCTTTATTGTGGCATCTTTGACCATGTTGATATTGCATTTCATTAGGCTAAAACAATGATTGGTTGACCTATTTTTGGCATTTGCTTAGTATGTCTAGTGATCGCATTTCTTTATTTACATAAGCATAATTGTTGGTTAATTTTGGTTTACAAATTGCTAATAGCTGTTGGCATGGCTTATTTTGTCTAGTTATACTTTTGCCAATTTCAATGTGACATGCTTGATTATTGATTTGGTAACTATGTTTTGAAGTGTTTGAGATGGATTTTGATAGCTTGTGATCTTTTAATCCAATTGTGCATGCTTGAAATTTTTAAAAGATAGCATTGTGAATTTCTTTGTCTAGTTGATGAATTATTTCCAATTGCTTTTTCTTATTGTAGTGGCACCTAAGAGATAACATCAAGAAGCTTATTCGTAATCTTTGTAGAAAGAGGCACCAACATCTAATGTGCCAGGATGGGTACAAGCAGAGTTTAAGATCAACAATGCTAATTTTTTGAAAGCAGAATACATACCAACCGCTTACTTAGACACTTATATGCTTTGGTAGTTGAGTCTTATTAAAGACGTGCAGAGGCTAATAGACAATATAGGTTGGACAAATTTTGTTGAAAAGAGAGAGAAGGTGTATGCTCACCTGACAAGGGATTTTTTTGGTAATTGTACACATCATAGTAGGAAAAGATAGCCATACTGATGAAGGGAGGTTTAGTTTGAGGTTGGATAGGCAATCCTACACCATGACCTTCAATGAATTTTCAAAGCACTTGGAATTCTCACCTTATGGAACTAGAGGACTGGATAACTACAACAAATAAACTATTTGGGAAGGAATATGTGATGAAGCAAAGCCACCCACATATGTAACTAGTTTGACCAAGGCGCATCAGTTGTGCAATCATGTGCTGCAAATTGTACACAGGTGGCTTTCCTTCTTTATCTTCAAATATACAGGGGGACCGAGGTAAGTTAATCCTTCGGAGGCTATTGTTTTGTATGCTGTGGTGAATGGAATCCAAATGAATGGGGCTATCTTTATTGCAAAGGAAATTAAAAAACTTTAAACATTTCCCAAAATATTGAAGAAAATCTCCCTTAGAGGGATTATCACCATTCTTACTAAGGCAGTTAATCACAATCCCATAGGAAGAGCTGTAGGTGAGCCAACATTGGTTGATCGCAAAATGTTGAAAAATATAAAGGTGCTTATCGATGATGAAAGGTGTCTTAGTACTCAGCACTTATTAGAGGGGGGAGTATCTCTTTGAAGTCACCAAAGGCAAAACCAACCTATTAAGAGTAGCTGATGAGGAGGTAATCACTCTATCTTCACAGTAGTATATAGTAATTATGTCACAGTTTACCACCTTGGCTATTAGTCAAGTAGATCTAAAAGAAAGCTAGGCTAAGCTTACATCCAACATGAATCGGCTAATCATTTCAATGATTGTGATGCAGTCTCGCTTCGACTTGCATTTCCCACCACCGCCACCAACATAGTGATTTCAAGGATTCCCTAACCCCCATAATTTTTTGGGTTTAATTTTTCATTTTCTTGAGGGTAGCAAACTTTAAATGTGGGGTAGGGGTATTTTCAAAGAAGTCTCAGAAAACTTATTTGAAAGTTTGATGGAATGATTTAGTGGAATGATTGTTTGTTTGAATTTCACCATAGTTTTAGTAGTTTTTGTTATTTTCTCTTTTAAGTAGTCTAACAGTTTTTTAGAAATTTTTATTTAGTAATGCTATGTTTGTTTAGTTTTAATTTCTTCTTTCTTATTTTCTTATTGTTGTATTTATTTTTAATTTGTAGTTTATTTTGTTAATCGTTGCTTTAAGCTTATTTCTCAGCTTGTGCTTTTGTTTATTTTTGTTGTTATTTCGGTTTTAGTTTATGTCAATAGTTGTTACTAAATATTATTGCATTTTAATTTAGTTCACCTTTGTTTGTTGTTCCTGCGGTGAATAATTTCGAATTTTGAATTAAAAGAGCTTTGTTAGAATTTCTTAAATAGTAAGAGAGTAGTTGTTTACTTGAATGAAGTTTTTTCTTTGTTTAGTTTCAATTAAATCAATATTAGTAAGTTTCTTAATAAATGTACACTTTAGGCCTGCTTTCGAAATTTAGAAAATCTATTGCATGAAGGTGCTTAAGTAGGAATTCTAGAGCGCTAGAACCTTTCTCATTAACCTTCAAAGCTATACAGTAACTTAAAAGTGAGACTAGGAAATGATTTAGGCAAATTTTTAATGTTCAGACATTTAAAAAGACTTTTAGTCTCCCTTTACGCATTTTATCCTTTGTAGTCCCCTTTTGAGCCTATTTGAGCATGCTAAATATGTGCTAAGTTAATTTTTATTGTTACACTCTTACTAATGCCCTTTAAGCTTAAAAGGCCTTTATATTACCCTTTTAAGAACTGGCCTTTCTAGGAGTAGTTTGGATGTATTCTTTTCGAGGGTTTCTTAAGTGAGTGTAGGGGTGGACTTAAAATTTTTGCAAGTCTAGAAATAGAATATTTTTCCAAGTTTATGTTTCGTTTGAAATTCCAAAATGTAGCTTTAATTTAGTGAAATTATTGTAAGTCCCTGCTTATCATTTCAAAAATGGTTGAACTAGCTTTTATCTTAAAAAAAAAAAATCAAATCAAGTTCAAAAAGCTAGCAATCATGGTAACATCAGAGTGTGGGATGCTTTCTTTATAGAGGAGAAGAATTCAAAGTTCTTAAAACTTTAATTGAGCTAATATTTTTAGAGTAAGAAATTTTAGAGAATTTTTCTTTTTTGTGCTAATTTCTTGGAATAGTTGTTCTGCAATTTGGGAAATGGAGTTTTACGAATGATGATGAGGTTTATAGGGGTGGATTTATAGTCTTATTTTTGGGAAAAAGTGGTGAATTGAATTAAAGAATGATTATTCTCAATTTATTTATCTTAATCCTATCTTTGTTTAGCCATACCTTAGACACATTACAACATTTCTAAGTCCTAATGATCTTGTCTTGCTTAGAGCTGTTTGTAGAGATGACTTTTAGGTTTTGATGTTAAAGGAGATGCTTATGGCTTCTTTTGAATTTCAAGTGCAAAACTACGTGTGTAATATTTTGCACATGAATTCTTTTCTCAATTATCGAATTATGCTGGAATTTTGGTTTTTAACTTTAGAAAATTGTTTTGGCCTGGCACATAGTAAGAAGGAAACTAGCTAGTATGGTTTGGTTTGAATCTTTTTAGCTTAGAATTTAATTTAGTGACTTATGTTGAGTGTTGTTTAATTGTTTTTGAATTTGTATTTTCTCTCTTGAAGTTCTGATATGCGAGAATGTGGTCTATTCAGTTGCTCAAAGGCGACCAAAAATTAAGTATGGGGTCTGTGATAGCTCTAATTTAGTGTTTATTTTTAGTGTATTTTTATCGGTGTTTTCATCTCATTTTGTGTGTTATTTCTTAATCTCTTTGCCAATTTAGATTAAATTGATGATTATTGAGTGACATTGTGCTTATTGGTGAAATTTTTAACCTTTATGTAGATTTTGGTTAAGGTCATGGTTGAGACCAATTGGTTCCAGCCGTGACTCATGAAGACTTCCTAAAACTCACCATTTCATTAAAGGTCACTGCTAAGATAGTTTTGTTCCAGCTGTGACCCAGGCACTTTTCGAAGAAATCACTCTAAAAGCATTGGCTACTACTAAGACAAAATGGTCTCAGCCATGACCCTTTTAAAAGTACATTTGTAACTACTTGGTCATGGTAGAGAGAAATCTATCTCATCCTTGACTCTCTTAGGAGATAAAGGGAGAGTTTATTTTGCAATAAGAGGAGGAGAAAAAGATTTTCATTTTCTCTTTATTTTCTTCAATTATTTTTTAGGGTTTTAAGCATTCTCTTTAGTTGTAAACACTCTACTTTTATTGATTTTAATAGTTTTAATAGGTTAAACACTAGTTTTTTCATTAGTTGATCATAGTTTCAATTTAGTGGTTTTTTCATTAGTTGATCATAATTTCAATTTAGTTTCAATCAAGACTTGTTGAGATTGGAGAAGAGAAGCTTATTCAGATTTTAAATCTAGATTCATCAAGTGGGTTTAATAGTTTCTTTCTCTTTTGTCTCTTTAATTTATTCAATGTGTAGTGAGTAGTGAACTTGTTGCTTGGGGGTCTTTGAAGCCCCATACCTATGTAAAACTTTAAGCTATTTTATCATTTATATATGATCAGATGTTTCATTCCTCTTTGTGATTATCTTAATGTTCATTTTATGCAAGTATTTTACCATTCTCTCGCTTTAGATGAATGAGTTTATGATTGTTTGAATTGAATGTTTGAATACACTATTTTGGCATGTTGTGGCTATATGTTTAATAGTGATTCTAGAAGAGAGGTTATTAGATCTATAGTTATTGCATTATAGATCCAAAAATAAGTGAGGAATGAATGGGTATTGGGTTGATTGGCTCCAAAATGGAAATCAAATCATATTTAGGATGTATAAGACCTGTGTTTAAGCTAGCTATTAGATTGGCTCTAGAATGGAAAATTGAATAGTTAGAATAGTTAGCTCCGGAATGGAAAACTTGGGTTTGTTGGGTCATCCACATCTAGATCATATTAATTTTATATTGAAAATATAATTTGCATCAGGTATGGGGAGGATTAGAGACTTGAGCAGCATTTTAAGTAATTGTTTTATCTTATTTTATATTCTCTATTTTTATTGCTTTTGATTGCGTTGCATTTTCAATTCAATTCACTCTAATTTTGTTTAGTTAAATTCAAGTAGATATAATTTTAATCAACAAAACAATTGGGGAATTCTTTGCATATATAAGTAATTAATCAATTTTGTCCCACAACACAATCTTTTGGGTACGATATTTTTGAGGTCTTAAATATATTCCTCTATATTACTTTGCCAATTAAATACACTTGCTAAAGTTTGGTCAATCAGCTTATGAGAACTATTGCTTGACTTATTCAAAAAGTATAATAGGTGCTAGTCTATCCATATTAACAATGTCTCTTCTTGTTAATACTATCACTCGAGATCGTTTAGGTATGACAACAATTGCATATAATAGATATCTCATTATCAAGAACTTTTCAATGATTATCTTTGTACTATGTTTATATACTTAGAGCTTCATTGAATAATTTAAGACATGTGCAAACAAATGTAACAAGCATAAGTACTATATGATAAAGAAAGCCTATTATAAACACCAAGTCTCGAGGCAGCTCAAATCATAATTACCTAATGATGATATTGCTACTCATATTATAGATAGAGAACAAAAGTGTTAGTCCCTATCCTTGGTTTTAGGGTTTTTAAAAAGATTTTCCTTGGAATTTGCCCTTTTGTACCTTTTACACAATTGAAACAAGTTTTTTGTTTGCAAATTCGGAGTCCTGGGTTGATAGATGCCCCTCACTCATAAGGTGACGCCCCGTCTGTCACCTAAATTGCCCTCTTTGTCTCTCGTTGGTGGGCTTTCCTATTCGTGGCTTGCTCTAAGTTGCGCCTTTACTAAAACACCCTAAGTCTATTACCTTTATCATATGTCATATCATACCTTCCAGTCATATTACAGTACGTTATTAATCCATTTAAACCATCATTATTCATATCACATGGTCCCTTAAATTGGACAACTTATATATTAATTAGGGGTTTCACATAACTTTCATTACTTTGATTACATGTGCATAATGACTCATTATGCAACCCCTTTGTCATAGTCATGCTAGATTCAACTATCTTAGTCTATTCATTATCATGCTTAGCATTCAGCACACACACACACACACATATTATCATTCTAGCTCCTAGATGCATACATATAATAGCATTCTCACTATGATCTTATTACAACATTATCTTCCATATGACATACATATATTATATAACCTTTTTATACATATTAAAGATGTTAAGAAACTTGTACGAAATTAACCAAAATATCCCTACATCAACTATTGTATACTATTGTTAGCTTGTCCTGATGCAGAGAACGTTCCTGTGCAAAAGCCTTGACTACAAAACCTACACGGATAAAATAACCCATGCTAAGCTATAACGTTTAGTGGGGACACTAAATATGAAAGACAACCACTCACAGTGGTTGTCAAAAACAAATAACATATGATAATTGTAAATATTAAAATTGACATAATTGAAATAAGTATATAATAGAACATAATACCTTAAATAACATTGTAATTCTACATTTAATTCAGCATACATGAATTTAAACAATTCATAAAAAAAAGATCTGTGCATATAATATGTAATATAACACATGCATTGAAAACCACAGTTAAATATGTTATTCCATATATTAGATGCATTATTTATACTGTAATTAATTGTGCTACAGTTATACTTTAACATAGCGTGTTTAAGTTTTAAAAGTGGATAACAAGAACAAGGGATACCCGAGGGTATCGAAATAGGGGATATCCTAGGATATCGAAACATAGACCTAAACGGGGCCAGCAGAATAGGGAACCGATCAAGCAAACCCAAACGGGGTCAGCTACCAACCCAAAAGGGGTTGTTCATGATCCAAATGAGATTAACAATAACTTAGACCCAAACGGGGTCAACAGGGGCAGCTGCAATATCCCTATAAGCGCCTACCTATCCACTATTGAACTCTATACGCAGGTAATACTTTAATTGATTCTCTCTTTATATAATATATTCATACTTACATCACACAATTGAAATGTGTCTATAGTCATATAACAATTGATTCATCACTATGGCATATTACATATGCGTCAATCATATGGTCTTTGATGTTCTTTTAACTTACTTTCAATAGCTTTCTCATGTGTGCATAACATGCCTTTCAATCAAATAGTGGAACATACCTATTTGCTTGCTCATCATAACACATGCCTCATATATGAAACTCTATAACATGTCATAACATTCAATTGCATTTTATCATATAATTCAATGAATTCTTTAGTCATACTTTAACTATACATATATCAATACTATGCTCATATGGATTCTTGGCATGCTGTAGTGTTGTGCATAATTTGTAGAGGTACAAAGATAGCATAGCAAGTTCTTTCATATAAAAGCATGGCAATAAAAGAAGGATACATGTTACATAGGCAAGTCGCGAGTGTGACAAGGGTCGTTATATAAGAGAAAATTGTAAATATAAGAGAAAATGAGGATAAAATGGTAAATCATGCATCAAGGATTCCATAAAGTTAATTAAATAAGAAATAATGTAAGAAATATAGTTAATAGTTCAGTAAAGGCAAAATTGTCATTATATAAGAAAACAGATACCAAAAAGTAAATTAAGAATAAAAGATGTCATAAATGTGAATTAACAAGAAACAAAGTGAAAAACATGATTAATAGATTTAAAAAGAGCAAAAATGTGATTATGTGATAAATATGGGGTAAAAATTTAGGGACCAAAATATAATTTACCCCTTCATGAGGAAACATAAGGACCAAAATACAAATTTTACACTTAGAAGAAAATAAAAGTCAAAAGAAGAAAAAAGAAAAAAGAGTCAAAATAGAAGTCAAACAAGGTCAAACATGAAAAATATAAAGTTTAGGGACCAAACTGTAATTTACCATCACATGGAAAAGTATAGGGGCTAAAATGTAAATATTGAACTTAGAAAGGAATAAAAGCAAAAATAAACCAAAAAAGATGACATTAAAGTAATTTAACACGATAAGGAGACATAGGAAAGCCTCGAGGACCAAATTGTAATTTTATACTCAAGTATGAATAATGCGGAAATTAATAAAAAAATAAGTGTCAAAAGGATTAAATAGTAAAATCATGATAATGAGAGGATCAAATGAATTTAAATCAACAAAAAGTAACATAAAATTAGTTTGTAACCATCTAGGAGTAATTTTGAGGTGTTTTGGGTCATTTTTGTGCATGTTTAAGAGTGGTTTGTGCACGTATGAGGGTTTTGTTGCTTCAAACAGCTCTCGTAGCGAGTGATTTGACGTCCCGCATTCCTCTTTCCTATCATGTGCTCCTTAGTCGTCTATCCTGTCTCTTACATTTACCTTTTTGTCGCTTCTTTGGTTGTCTGTTTAGGTATCTTTTATGCATGCTTGGTTTTCTTTTACTTTTTCCCTTGTATTATGTAAATATTATTGTTTCCTTTTGCATGTTTAATTTATGTTCACTATTATATAAATTTGTTTGTTTTCAAGATTTTATCTATATGCTTGTAAGTTACTTTACAAGTTTGCAGGTGTCTTTTAAAATATTTATTTACTTTTATTTATTATATTTCTAATAATTTGTTTCTTTTTGCCTATTTTGTTCTAACGAATCTATACATACATATGTGTTCTTGGTGGATGGAGATTCGAAGACTAAGATGCATGTGTTATAGTAAATTATTGCTTTGTACTATTTCTTAGTTTCCCTTTTATTCTTTTAGTTTGTATTGTAATAATAAAAGGTTTTTTTGTTCGCTAACATAAAAACTCACTTAAAGGATTTATACAAACGAGAGTGGGATTTCCTTAATAAAAAAGGACCAATGTCTTATTTTCTTGCCCAAAAATAACATAAAAAGTAAGTTTTTATTTAAAATGTAAAATAATTTTCTACTTCAATTAAATATACAAGATTTTTTTTGTCAAGCCGAATGGGATCAATCATCCCTTTTCTTTCATAAAAAATCACAAAAATTCTCCTTTTTTGTAAATATGTATGTAGGAACCAATGTTTCGATTCAAAGCAATATTGAATAAATTTCCCATTTTCTACATGTTTTATTTATATATATTTACACTGCACAACAGTCTTATTTCCATGGTATTCTTTATAATTTTTTATGCATGCTTGTATGTGCTTTTTATTTATTTTAATAACTCATATGAGAAAAAAATAGGAAATTAATCTTGAAAACTCATATAATATTAACCAAGGTATGAATAAGAAGGATGTCCTCAACCATCTCTAGTTTTAACTTCATGAGGTTAGAATTACTTTCCCAATGTTTTATTCGGTGATGACTCTACAATAACTACCTCGTGGTGCCTAATAGATGCCATTATAGGTTGATCGCCAACAATGGAATAGGGATACCTCGGGATGCTATCTCATGCCTTTTTAATGCCCGAGACTTGGCAAATTAAGTTAAATCCCTATCCATTGTAAAGCAACCAATTTTCGTAAGTTCAATGAACTTTCATTCTAATCTTGGACCCTAAAAGTGAGTTTTTAAGAACAAACCAGATAATCTGAGTGTTCATTGCACATCATAGTGGCGATTCCATTGGGGACCCATTAGACTTTTGCTTGAAAGTACTTTGGGTAGTTTAAATATAAATGAATTTAAGGAATAAAATTTATCTCTTTTTGAAAATAAGATGCATTGAGCATGCTAGAGCCTTATAATTATGTTATGCATCCCTTTATTAACCCTGATGCATTCTTGAAATTCAACCCTATGTTCACTCAATGTTGGTAAGTGTTAAGTATAGTCACTACCCAAGCCTTGTACTATTTGGTATATTAAATGGTGACCTGATTTGCTGTTATACTTATGATGAGCTAGACCTATTAGCAGGGACCATACTTGGGTGGCCACAAAGTTTCATCACTAGACCAACAAGCCAATTTAATGACCATATACACTTCCAATAGGTAACATATTAGGCCATTATATATTGAACAAATTCAATAAAATTAAGTGGTCACTCATCAAAGGCTTTCATGCCTTGGTAGGCCCACTTTGATTCATTTGAATTGTTTAAATATACAAGGGCCAAAACTCATTTGTGTGGGCTTTAAATAAGAGAAGTTATGTTGTCGATTTTTTTATCATGCACCATACACATCCATTGGGTTCCTTGATAACCCATGGACTAATCTCACCTTGGAAAAAGATTAAACAACCTCCTGTGTGGGAAGTAATAAGGTTGGAATTTTTTTTATTCCTCCTCTTGCATGTGGTTGTGGGTGATGCATAACACGATCATGCATTATATGACATTCATGAATCATCTTAACATTTTGATCCTTATAGCCATCATAGATTCATCCAAGTGGTTTAGGGGTTTTGACAATAACCTTATTGTAGAATTTTCTATTGAACAAATAGAGTTGGAATTAGAATTAGGATTAGAGTTTGGGTTTGGTTGATATCTTTGATAGAAACTCAGAATCCTTACCAGAACACACACAAGTAGCAGAAATGGTAGATCTAGATAAAAAAGATTTGAGGACTTCAAAATTAGCTCAGTAGTTATGATTGTGGGTATAGTTGTCACCTTAGTAAAGCCTTCTCGATCGTTGCCTATAGCACCTACCACTGGATAAGTGGAGCCGAATGCTGTCGAGGACACTTATGTGGCAGCAGCTACAAAACTACCTCTATTTGCCAAATCTAGAGGTGTGGCACCAAAGGTTCCACTTGTTAAGTAGAGAAGGGATAGAGTTCATGTTCCCAAGGAGGATTACATAATAGAAGAGGAGAAAGAATTGATGGTCACTCAAGCTATGTAAAGTAAGGTGTCTAGAGTGGAGGATTCAGTTTTAAGGAAGATGGAAGAGAAGACAAAAGCAATGGTTTGCATCCTATTATCAAGGAAGGGAATCAGTCCTAAAGATAGAGATCTCGATAGTGAGGAATTATTGCCTTAAAAGTTTAAAATGCCTAACTTGCCTAAGTTTGATGGCACTTCAAAAACATCGACACACGTAAAGTAATACACGTTGATGATGAAAGGAACCACCCTTACTAAAAAGCACAAGGTTGAATACTTTTATCTTAGCCTTATAGGCCCTGCCATTGATTGGTATCACAGGTTAGACCATAGAACCAACGAGGATTGTGATATGTTGACAAAGGAGTTCTTGACACAATACGATTATAGTACTAGAATTGTGGTAAATTTGAAGGATCTTGAATTGTTGCAACAAAAGCCTAAGGATTCTTTTTATTAATACCTCACTAGATAGAGAAATGGGGTTATAGAGGTGAAATGAAAGCTTGATTCCCTGGACTAGATTAGGTTGCTCATAAGGAATGCGAGTCCTTATCTAAAAAAGGGGCTTAAGATGAAAGGCTTCAAAGACTAGGAGTCCCTTAAGGACATTATGATGCACGCCGGAGCCATCATTCAGTTTCGGATTCTCTCTTAGAGGCTCGCTTTTAGGGTCCGAGACTGGAGGAGGCTCACTTTAACTCATAAATTGGCTACTTCACAATAAAAAGGGATCAAACCCAAATTATTGTTGGTAGTCACCCTATAGAGGTGCTACTAATGGGACCAAAATAGGTAGGTGTCATGGAGTCGCCACCCAATAGAATATCGAGAAATGAATCTCAAACTTTTGATGGCCAAACAAAGATTGGTATTTGAGACACTACTCTTATTAGGCATCTTGGTTATGTGTTGTTTTATAATTAGGTTTTAAATTTTAATCCTCTCTCATTTCTCGCACGATGCAAAGTGATTAAAACAAATAAATACTCCAATCAAATAAATAAAGCGGTAAAGAGAAATACAGTAAACCTACTTAATTATTATATAGGCAAATCGCACGTAAGAAAAGAATAATATACAAAAGAAAGATAAATGGATATCATGTATAAAATGGGCTATTAATTAGTTTGGGAACGTTGGTTCCCTCATGCATATTTACAAAAGAAGGATGGAGAGTCCTTTTTTGCTTTTAGAAAATATGGGATGAGTGATCCCAATTTAGATGAAAAATATGACTCTCTTTTATGTCTAAATTTTTGAGTTAAAAGTTGGACGTTAGTCCATTTTTATTAAGAAAATTCCAGTTTGATTAATAAAAATAATTTTAAATGAATTCTAATTTAACGTGCAAAAATCATCATTTTTACTACCTATTACTCCTTAAAATAATAATACATCCAAATAATCAAATAATAAATAAATAAATAAAATAAAATAAGCAAAAGACGATTAATATCTTCCATGGGAATTTTCCAAAGTGTTTCGACCTTTTAAGCTTTAACACCTAATGCAATAAAGATTAAAATACTCACAAAACAACAAAGAAAATAAATGTTTAGTAATGTAATAACACAAAAGAAATAATAAATATTGAAAGTAATTAATTTTGGACTAAAAAAAGAACATTCAAAATACTAAATATACTAGAACAAAAAAGGAAAATGACATTAAAAATAATTAACATGCAAGACAAATTATGTATGCAAAATAAAAAAAAACAAACCTAAAAGACTAAATAAAAGGCCAAGATGGCCAACATGTAGGACAAATGACCAAACAAGCAGAAAAAGACAGCACAGAAAGGAGCCTCTGCATCATCCCCGTCTATCGACATGATGGATGGGCATCCATGAAGGCTTCTTCCCATTTGTCGCATGATGCACAGACAGAAATCCAGCAAACATGCAAAAACTCAAATAAAAATTGTTCTTAATTTAATCATGCACAATTTATGTCCTAATCATGCCAAATGTAACTATGATAATCAAATACATATTTAAATCATGCCAAATAATTTATTATTCCTAAAATACAAAAATTCAATAAAGAAAACTAATTATGTATCAATGGTGAAAAATCCTAAAATATACCATTCTATATATTTTAACTACATTTATATAATTATGAAAAAATATTGAAATAACATTTAATTAAAATAATCATGGCATAAAAATAAGAATGAAAACGCAATACTTCTACATAAATAAAATAATCATGGCATAAACAACATCAATTAAAGACATGCTTTCGTGGCATAAAAAAATAAAAAAAACAAATAAAAACAAATGAACAACATTTTGACATAATAAATTAATGTATTTATATGACAATTAGTTGAAATAAAAAATAGAATAAAAGCCCAAAATATTATCCTCAGTTGCTCTTTAGAAGGCTAGAGAATTATACTTCATGTTTCTCTCTAATTGATCTCTATAATTGATAGAAAAAATAATAAAAATATTTTGGTGTTATGAAAAGATGTAAAGGAGTCTTTTTATTCTTAAGAGATAAAAATAAATCTTTTACTCTCAAAAATTAATGGCTACCTTTTTCCAGTTTTTTAAGAAAATTAGAATTTTTCTTAGCCACCAAAGAAAGGGAAAAAAGAAGAAGAAAGAAGAAAATCCCCCAAAACCCTAGGGTTTTTCCATATTTATTTTACAGTCTTTGAGTCCCCTCAAAAATCTCTTTTTTAAGATTTTAAAAGTCCTTCAAACTCCTATTTTTAAGGCTTAAATCCCTAATATAATCCCTAAGGATTGGACTAGATTTGAGATAAAAATCATCCAAAAAATCCCCCTTTTCTTGCCTAAAAAACATGTGCAGTAAATCTAAAAATTGTGTGATGGATAGGCAATCCATCTGTCACAATGGACGGGCAGCCTATCTGTCATGATCGATGGGTAGAACAAAAAAAAGGTGATTTTTTTGCCATTAAAAGCTCGTTTTAGCCCTAAAACACACATTAAGATAAAGCTCAATAAAAAATCTAAAATATTTTATGGAAATAAAGGATAAGACTCAAAGTTTTTATTCTCTATGCATAATACGAATGATGCATCCTCCTTGGGTAACTTCGATCTGGGCTGCCTCAGGATCCAGTGTCTATAACTGCCCCTAGAGTAAAAAGTTAGAGACATGTACCTGGGGCAGTGAATCTCTGATTGAATTGTCGCTTAAAGTTCCTGATTATTGCTTGAGGCATATATAATCAAGGCTTAAGACTAACTCCATTAAAGGAGGTGAGTCTCCAGTTGTCCAATTAGTGCTTAGGGCATGCAAAATTGAGACAAAAAAGGTTTGCTTGATTAGCGCTTAGGGTATGCAGAATCAGGGTTTGAGACTAACTCCATTAATGGCAATGAGTCTCTTGTTGTCCAATTAGCACCAGGGGTATGTAGAATTGAGACAAAAAAGGTCTTGCCTAATTAGTGCTTGGGGCATGCAGAATTAAGGCTTGAGACTAACTATATTGAAGGTAGCAAGTCTTATGGAGATGTAGATTTGTCTTTGGGCAAGATGGCCATCCCTTAGTAATTGCCCCTAGTATAGTGCTTGCAAAAGGATTTCATCACCTGTAGAAATGACTTTGTCACCTGAGAGACTCAAAATGCCTTGACAAAGGACTTAATGCTTAATGCTCACTAAGAGACTCAAAATGCCTTGAAAAAGGACTTAAAAACTTAATGCTCGCTAAGATACTTGAAATGCCTTAAAAAAGGACTTAAAGACTTAATGCTTGCTAAGAGACTCGAAATGCCTTGAAAAAGGACTTAAAGACTTAATGCTTGCTAAGAGACTTGAAATGCCTTAAAAAAGGACTTAAATACTTAATGCTCGCTAAGAGACTCAAAATTCCTTGAAAAAGGATTTAAGGACTTAATGCTCGATAAAAGACTCGAAATGCCTTAGAAAAGGACTTAATGACTTAATGCTTGCTAAGAGACTTAAAATGCCTTGAAAAAGGAGTTAATGACTTAATGCTCACTAAAAGACTCGAAATGCCTTGAAAAAGGACTTGATGACTTAATGCTAGTTAAAAGACTCGAAGTGCCTTGAAAAAGGACTTAATGGCATGTGGTTGAGACCTGTAGGCCTGTATAGAAAGTAGATAGTTAGCTTGCTATTTTATCATTCACAATGGAGAATATTACTTGGTTGCTTCTAATATGAGCATGCAAAATATCATCTTGCACTTTAATGCGAGTGAAAATCATCCCAGCTCTTAGAAGAATTCTACAAATAGAGGCCTATTGGCTTGCCCTCTATTATGGGGTGATGATTAAGCTGAATGCTTGCAATGTTGATTGAAGGAGTTTGGTGATTGAAGGAGTTTGGTATGTCGATCTTTACATCAGAGACCTATTTGTGCTTTTTTTTTTCTTTTTTCTTTGAGGGTGCAAGAGTATTACAAAGGATTATTGTGCATGAGATGTGTGCAAAGAATGGAATGTATGTAAAGAGTTATACTTGTGAAGAGGATGCAAAATAGCTATGTACAATGGAATGTATGGGCCATGCAAAATCTAGGGAAACCTATTCATCCACATGGGTCAGAGGCAAGTGATGGTTTGATCTTATTACATTTCTATTCAATAATCCCTTACTACTCTAGATCATTATTTTGAAGGTAGTACACCTCTTGTGGGTTTTCACACTAGCTTTTCTTAGCGGGAAATACGTTTCATTAAGGATTTTCACATAATCTTATGCCTAACTTTTGCTTGGAATGGATCTAATCCATTTTGGCGGCTTTTATTTTTTCTATTTTTTTAAGTGTAGACTGCCCGTTTCAAGGTTTTCACCCTGTCCTTTAGCCTAACTTTTGCTTAAAGAGCCAATTACGGGTTTTATCTCTAACAGCCTCTTTCTTCTTTTTTTGTTTTTGTTTTTGCTTTTTCTTTTGCTTTTGTTTTTGTTTTTGTTTTTGTTTTTGATTTTGATTTTGTTTTTGTTTTTGTTTTTGTTTTTGTTTTTGTTTTTGTTTTTGTTCTTGTTTTTGTTCTTGTTTTTGTTCTTGTTTTTGTTTTTGTTTTTGTTTTTGTTTTTGTTTTTGTTTTTGTAACACCCTAGTTCCTTAACCATGGATAATTATCAATCATCACTAATCATCATCATCATAAACCTAGTAATGGTCATGCAGAAATAATAATAATAAGACAGGCCATCATTACATGCCATAATAAGATAACTAAGCTTATAGATAAGATAAACATAACATAAATGGCCTTCAAGTATCCTGATATCCTCAACGCAACTGCATCATAACTGATCCTCTGGAGCTTATCCTGAAACCTACACGGATAAACAAACCTGTGCTAAGCTATAAAGCTTAGTGGGAAACAAAAACTATGGACAAGCTCTTACAATATTCTTCATCAAACCAAATACAATAATCATAATACCATAAAATAACATATGAGGTTCCATTATTTATCATGCCATAATGGACATTCCGGGGAGTTTTCAAGCCTTAACCATTCATGCCATCATTACTAAATCCGAAAGCATTGTATAACTTATCTTATCCCTAAAACTTGCTAGGTAACGATCATTTTTAATGCTCTCCTATTTCTTAGAACAATTCATGCACCTTATAATTCTTCTTGTCCAAAATATTGATATTATCGTTATATTCTTACAACCTTCAACTCAATACCATTAACCAATTTGATTACCTAATATGTGCATTTATCACTTATTTGCATCCAAAAGAAAGTGCTCACGTTATATAACATTGCAATAGATATTGCTAGGCATACTTTCATTACATATATTACAACTTACCATCTTGTTCGGGTTTTCTACACGTGTCTTCCTTAACGCTATATTATCTTTACATTTTAAACATCATACAAACTCATATCATATCATGCTTTGCACTTTGATTTATGTTAGGATTATACATAAACACATACATACATAAATGTTCATATACATACTCATGAATTTGCATGCCATTCCAAGGAATAGGTATTACACCTCATTATTAATTGACAAAGTCTTCATACCACATGCAAACATTTTTCTAATTATCCCATACTCATATTATTATGCATGTCATAGTTCATGTAACGTTTAATTCAATATTGTAAGCTTGTGGCCCAACTATGCATCGTGGAACCAACCCTCACTAGTACTCACATGGTGACCTTTCTCATAGTTGATGTAAGACATCACAATCAAGTACTACATAACATGGCATTTCATTTCATGGAAATAGTTTACAGCTAACTAAAATTAGAATAAATCACTATCATATTCCAATACATATAAGTGAGGCGATCGATACATACGTTACTTTATTTCTTATACCATTTACATCTTTAATAGCCTGCCTAAGTACTAGTTCGAAAGGTGGATAACGGGAGCAATGGATACCCGAAGGTATCAAACTATGGATATCCGAAGATATCAAACAATGGACCCAAACGGGGTCAAGCAATGGTTCTAGCAAGGAACAAACTATGGACCCAAATGGGGTTAAACGATGGTTCCATTAAGGAACAAGACCCAAACGGGGTCAACTATAGCAGCTGCGACTGTATCCCTCTAGGCATACCTATCTAATCCACAACTGAACTAAGACCAGCAGGCTTAACTTTTTAAGACATCTTTACTTTAACATATTATTCTTTACTTGGCACATCATTTGACTTAAAGTCATTTTTCATAAAAGAATGCATATCATTCTTATGCATATCATTCTTATCATACATTAATACTGAGCATTAAGCTCCATTACATATGGATGCTATCATATGATCGTATGCTTGCATCAGTTTTCTTTCGTTCATATCATGATAGTTATGTGCTTATGCAAACAATAATAACATGTCATCTTTCATGATTATCATTGTGCGTATCCACCTACACTCATACATATACATATTAAGCCAAGCTACTCATCATAGCATGCTCAAATTAAGTATACCCTATAAAACTTACATAACTCATAAATAGTTCTCAATAATGTACCTTGTTATTGCTTACCGTGAGTAGTTTCCCTATTCTCATAATTAATCGCCTTACAACATAATTATATATAGCAGCATTCAAGCATTCATGATCCATATCATAGGATAAATAGGTTCTCTTATAATTTAAAGTCAACACTTATTCTTCTTTAGCCCTTTTTGCTTACTTTTATAATCTATTATATCATAGGAAACAAACTATCTACCTTAACATTATCACATATAACATGATCATCTTATTTGTACTTGCTATTTTATAACATTATTTTCCTAGGTGAGTTGTATAAGATTATATCATCTTAATCATTAGAACATTACTTGAAGACTTGCAACTTTCATTTTACATCAAAGGGTATGAATAGCAAATGAGTAGGATCCTTTATATCAAGGTTCACTAAAGTAGAAACAACAAGTTATACACTTTAACATAGTCGTATATACTTCAATCATCTTACTTGTATTTTTCATCTTATAACATTTTATGCTTAGGCAAGTTGTGTGAGGTCATTTCATCTTAGTCGTTAACACACTACGGATGCTCTTGTGCTAATCATATTGTATTACAAGCATGAATAAACAATGAATAGATTATTACACATTACTACTAATCCTTACTTCTTCTTGTGACCTAGAGTATAACCAAACTTTTATGATTTCATAATTTAACATAGCATGAGATGTTGCCTTTGTTTTAACTCGGACATGAAACCTTATACCTATTCTTCTATTATCACTAGGCTATGTTCTAGTATTCTCATATCATTGTAGAGGGATTTCAATGTGAAATATTTTGGACAAAGCCAAATCACATGCATATAATCATTATAATATAATCAATTACAAGTAAACACATTCATGTATTCCAATGTTAGTGTTCATTTACTACTTTTATTCTCATATATCGCTTCATTTAATCTTATTTAGTGTCACAACTTATCTTTATTTTATGCTTGAAATGCTTTTAAGTTACTTAAAAAAGGTTTAGTTCAGCTTTGGTGACACAAAAGGGCTTAAAAATCATGTTTGGATGAAGTAGAGATGTTAGAGAGTATGCCCTAGAGCCCATGTAATAGGGATGTTTTTCATATGTATGAAATTTATATTCTTAATAAAAGGCATCATTCATTTATTAATGCTGTGTTTGAATACATGAGTTTGTAAATCTTAAATTAATAAATGAAGTCCTAGATATTATAAACACAGTGCAAAGGCAATCATGAAAGTGTTCATGATGTGAGATGTCTATCGCATGCAAATGTGTTAATATCTAAATATCCCTAGTCATAGAATTAACAAGATAGGACATTGTTAATTCGGACAGACTAGCACATGTTATGCTTCTTGAATGGTTCAAGCAATGGTTCTCATAATTGTGATTATGGATGATAATCAAAGCTAACATGTGGATGCTTGTTAGAGGAACAAGTTCATTGGAGACCTGCAAAGAGAATCCTCATATGGATATTAAATCTATGTCAGTGAGGAATCTCTTCATAGCGGTTGTGCAAGTATCCTTAGACTTGAGATCACCAAAGTTATCTTAAGTAGCAAGTGGTATACTTTGACTCCATAACTGATTACTTCCAACTGGGAGTGAACATAGTTAGGAGATTGGGTATATCATGACCTACTTGAAGATAGTTGAGTGATTGACAAAGGATTCACCATCCCAGATTTAACAAGGGAAGTTATCTCACATGATTCTATAATTACCTTGTTCAGTGAATCTCTGGCCAGAGTAATATGCCGAGATGGATGGAGATCCATGAAGGGCATTTTAGGAACAATGGTTAAATTGATAGAACATACATAATTAGATTTATATGAGTTGACAGAAATCCATACTCAGAATCTGATTGAGATAAGAGTGGTGAAAGGAGTAATTGCACGGTAACTGTTTCTATGGAAGGGTACAGTCAAACCACATGACTTTCCTGACATTTGGGTAGTCATGATGCCTAGCTAGAGGCCAATCATGACTTGTATAATGATGTATCAAAATATCAATAGAGATTGATAAATTGATTTAAAGGAGTTTAAATCATGTGAGTTTTGAATAGAACTCACAATTACATATTATACTGCCAACATGGACAGGAACCCAATAGGTCACACACATATAGAGAAAAGGGTAAAATGGTAAAATGACAAGGATAATAATATTTGATATTATTATAAAGGTAGAGAGGAGAATATGATAATAATTAATTAAAGAGTTTAATTAATTATGATCAAATAAAATTGTCCGCGGAACTTTTGAGAAATGTTCTGTAAATTGGACCTAAATGAAATAATGTATTTCATGATTAATTATTATTGTCTTATAAGTGTTATAAGACTACTATAAGTGTTATAGGACTGATATAATAATTAATAGGACCATTGGAGAAATTATAGAGGGCCAAAGGAATGAAGAAGTTGGAGGAAGCCCTCCAGAAGAGGGCTACACGCCAACTTCATACAGAAGGGCTTAGAGGGCTTTTTCTTGGACCAAATTAATTTATATATGTTACATAAGTGTTATGGAACTCACATATTTAATTTGGTTGGATTTGGAATCCATTTGGGTATTTAAATCCAATTAGATGCACAAAGGGCCTAGTTTGTGGATTTTGTGCATGGTCTTTTATGAAAAGATTTAATTTGGATTTAATTAAGCCCAAATGATTATAATTAATTCCAGAAGCCCAATTAATAATTCTCCAGCAATTTTAAAGAGCCCAATCTCATTAAGGAGTTGGAATTTTAACCTAACTATAAAAGGCCAACTAATGAGAATTAGGGTTAAGTGATTAAAACAAAAGGAAAGTCTTTTTCTCTTAATCCTCTCTCCCTTTTGCGCCACTTCCCAAGCTAGCTCTTGGGAATTTCGGCCAGCCCTAGTTGAACACCAAGTTGTTGGTTCAATTTACCCCTCTCTAGTGTGGATTACTCATTGGAGGTGTTCGATTTTGGACACTGTGGTTTGCGACAACCCGGTGCGAAGTAAAATCAACTGTTCAACAAAAATCAAAGGTGATTTTTCTTATTCTCATATAGTTATATTGTGTATTCATGGCAAGATCAGATCTTATGGTTAAAAAAAATTTTTAATTCCGCTCATGTATGTGATGCATGTAACCATAATATTCCAACATGGTATCAGAGCCAGGTTTTGCCATGGATACACAATTCTATATTTTCTGTGGAATAAGTTTTGTTTTGTTTTGAGTTATTTATTTCATGAACTTTAAAATATTAGATTTGATTGTTCATGAATGAGAAATATTGATTTCTGGTTGTATGTGTGATCAAATAAATTTGACGGAAACAAAAACGGAACTTTTGAAGAAAAGTGACTAGGGTTTTGCGTGAAACCCATTAGGGTTTGGCGTGAAACCCTAGGTAATGTAGGGGCTGTTCTAATTTAATTTCTTATGGATCCATTTAAAAATCATTTAAATGATATTTTATGTGTTTAATATGTGATATTAAGCCGTAGGATCGAACGGAATTAAAATCGAACAAGTTTTGCATGAAAACTAGTTTTGTCGAAAAGTTCGATAAATTGGTGTTCTTGATGTGTTCTTGGTTAGAACGACTTTTGATCTTCTAAATATGATATATATGATATATTAAAGTGTTTTTAATTAATTGGATTAATTAAAATGGGCCTTAAATTAATTTGATTAATTTTAATTCATTAAAACCACTTAATGGGCTTAATTATGTTTACGGACTTGGTTTAAATTAGTAAATGACTTGGTAGGCCCAAGGAGCTGATTTAAATTAACTATTATAAACATTAATTAAGTTTATTAATGGGTTTTAAGGGCTGGAGTGGGCTTGGCTCATTCCAAAAGGCCCAAATGGTCCAAATGACACAAAACTAGTTTGTGTGTGAACACACTTAGGGTTTTTCTTCTGTGGGTTTCGGCCTACACTTATTTTAAGCCCAAAATTGATTCTTTTAATTATTTAATATGATTAATTAATTAAATAATTAATTTATAATTAATTAATAATCAATTTGATTGATTATTAAGGCAAGAACACATTCATGCAAAAGGGTTTCCTAAAATGAAAGTTTCCAAAATGGAAAAAGTTTCCTAATTTGATCACATCATTAAAATAACTCAAAATATAGTTTCAAAGGTTGAAACAAAGTTAGTAATCCATTTCTTTATGCATTAGAAAGGCATATAAGGGTGAATGATTGGCATGATGGTTAGTTATGGACAAAGCCCAATGTGATTGAGCATAATGCATGTTTTGGCCCAATGAGGACTTTCATGTCCCGGCCACTTGTTTTTGGTTTGTATTTCATTTCAAATTGTAATATGTAATTAGATTACTTAGATTAGAATTAGAAATAGAGATGGAGACCAATATCAAGGAGCAAGATGGGCCGGATGGAGATCCAACAAGCTTGAAGATAATGTAATTATTTTCTTGTTTGAATCATGCATACTACCTAGGTGTGACCTTTTGATTTCCCTCTTGGCTCGGGGAAATCAATGTAGTGAAGTCCATAACTATACCATATTTGTATGCTTATATTTATGTGATAGATATAGGATGCATACCAATGTATGCCAACCATGTATGATGAGACTTAATTAACTAAAACCCTCAAACAAATACTAAGGTTTATAAGCCTTCCATTAATTTGAGGAGAACCAGAGTTCTTTATAGTGTGGGTTGTTGACCACAGTCAAGCTCACATTATATCGAATATGTTCAAATCGAATTAAATGGGTCATCTTAGCTAGCCCATTAGTTTGTTGACCACAGTCAAGGCTAATGGTTCTAGAGGCAAGATTAGGGAATGCATATATGATATGCATGCATCAAGAGTTGATAACCTAATGATCCAATAGTTGTGTAGAGACACAATTGGTATAAAGATACCTACCTTTCAAGGGTATGGAATTTGGCTTGTTGACCACAGTCAAGGTCAAATTACATATCAAGGATTGGATATTGGCCCACTAAGAAAATCATCGGGTTTTCTCGGATTATATAGTGAGGGCTATTAATTCGCAATAAAATAGTGGGAGTAAATGGATTAATTAAAGACCTTATTAATGCATACATATATATGAACATACTCTCATATCTTTTCTTTTTCACATCTATGTCATCATCATGAGCACATCAAATACACGATCAATCTTGGATAACAAACTGGTTGGCAGCAACTATTCTAACTGGATCAAGCAAGTGAGAATTGTTCTCAAAGCTGAAAAGATCCATTATGTCTTGGATAAAGATCTTCCACCACTTCCATCAGATGATGCCATTGATGAGATCAAAGGCACTTATCGAAAATACATAGAGGATAGTGAAGTAGCAGCATGTCTGATGCTGGGTGTTATGTCCTCAAAGCTTCAGAAGCAATATGAGATAGAGGATGGTGGGGTTTCCAAGAAGAAGGTTGCCAAGAAAGAGAATCCCAAAGGAACTTGCTTCCATTGTGGAAAAGATGGTCATTGAAAGCGCAACTGCAAGGCCTATCTATATTCTCTCAAGGAGAAAAAGCATGCTGATGCTTCTACCTCAGGTATTCATATGATTGAAATTAATACTTATTCTATTGCTTCAAAACAGTCTTGGGTATTAGATACCGGATGTGGATCACATTTGTGTGATGATCTACATGGGCTTAGAAGCTTTAGAATAGTTGGAAAGGCAGAGATATGTTTGCAGTCAGCTACTGGACAGAATATCTCTACAACAGTTGTGGGGACTTACTATTTGCCTCTTCCTAGTGGATTAGTACTGGAATTAAATAATTGTTATTACGTTCCAGCCTTATCCAAAAGTATTATTTCTTTCAGTCGTTTGATGAACGATTATGATATTTCTTTGAAGGACAAATGTTGTTACATTTTTAAGAACAATATGTTTTATGCAAAAGCTATCATTGAGAATGGTATATTTGTTCTTGATTTAAATAAAGAAGTACATAATGTGAATACCAAGAGAATGAAATATGATAATCTGAATACCTCATACTTATGGCATTGTCGTTTAGGCCATATAAATGAAAAACGCATGACCAAGTTACACAAGTCAGGTGATTTGGGATCATTTGATTATGAATCATTTGATACATGCGAATCTTGTTTATTTGGAAAAATGACAAAAGCTCCCTTTATTGGTAGAGGAGAACGAGCTAAAATGGTTTTGGACTTAGTACATTCAGATGTATGTGGTCCAATGACTACACATGCTAGAGGAGGTTACTCCTACTTCATTACTTTCATAGACGATTATTCCAGGTTTGGATACATCTATCTAATGAAATATAAGTCTGAAGCATTTGAAAAGTTCAAAGAATTCAGAAATGAAGTAGAGAAACAACTTGGCAAAAGTATTAAAACACTTAGATCAGATCGAGGTGGAGAATACTTAAGTCAAGAGTTTCAGGATTATCTTAGAGATAATGGGATTTTATCTCAATGGACTCCTCCATATACACCACAACACAATGGTGTATCTGAAAGGAGAAATCGAACACTATTAGATATGGTTCGATCAATGATGAGCCGAGCAGACTTGCCTAAGTCCTTTTGGGGATATGCACTAGAAACTGCTGTTTATGTGTTAAATAGAGTTCCTAGTAAATCGGTTGATGTTACTCCATATGAGATGTGGAATAACAAGAAACCCACGCTTTCTCATATGAAAGTATGGGGTTGTCCTACTTATGTGAAGAGGACAATGTCAGACAAACTGGATGTTAAGTCTGACAAATGTTTATTTGTGGGATATCCAAAAGAAACGTTTGGATATTATTTCTATCATCCCTTAGAACAAAAGGTGTTTGTTTCAAGGCATGCTGTCTTCTTGGAAAGAGAATTTCTCCTACGAGAAGACAGTGGGAGTAAAATTGAGCTTGGTGAAGTTCAAGACCCACAAATAGAAGATGATCAATCGATTGAACCCGAAACTGAATTTCATAATGATGAGATTACAGTTGAACCTGATTATACACAAAATCCTAGAAGATCTACTAGGATGCGTTCTATCCCTGTGAGATATGGATTTCACGTAGATTCGGATAGAGGCATAACTGTAGTAGAGGACAATGAGCCTACAAGCTATCAAGAAGTTTTGAACAGTTCAGAACGTGATTTATGGCTTAAGGCTATGCAGTCCGAAATGGACTCCATGTATGAGAATAAAGTATGGACTTTAACTCAACCACCTGAAGGGATAAAACCCATAGGGTGCAAATGGGTCTTCAAAAAGAAGACTGACATGGAAGGTAATATAGTTACCTATAAAGCTCGCTTAGTAGCAAAAGGTTATCGTCAAAAAGAAGGTATTGACTATGACGAAACTTTTTCTCCTGTAGCGATGCTTAAGTCTATAAGAATACTTTTAGCCATTGCAGCTCATTATGATTATGAGATTTGATAGATGGATGTGAAGACAGCTTTCCTTAATGGAAATCTTACCGAGGATGTGTATATGACACAACCAGAAGGATTCACATCAGGAAATGGCGAAAAGGTATGCAAGCTTCAAAGATCCATTTATGGATTGAAGCAAGCCTCTAGGAGTTGGAACATACGATTCAATGAGACAATCAAAGAGTTTGGTTTCTCACAGAATGAAGATGAACCTTGTGTGTATAAAAGGGTCAGTGGGAGTGCAATTGTCTTCCTAGTTCTATATGTAGATGACATATTGATCATGGGAAATGACATTTCTCTTCTCCAATCTGTTAAAATATGGTTATCCAAGCAATTCTCCATGAAAGACCTTGGAGAAGCATCCTATATTCTGGGAATAAGGATCTATAGAGATAGATCCAATAGGTTGCTAGGTCTTTCTCAAAGTACATATATAGATAAAGTATTGAAGAGGTTCAATATGGATCTCTCTAAGAAAGGGTTTATACCCATGGTGCATGGGAAACACCTTTCTAAGTCTATGTGTCCACAGACACTGGAGGATAGAGAGAGCATGAATAGAATACCATATGCATCTGCAATTGGTTCTATCATGTATGCTATGTTATGTACACGTCCAGATGTAGCATTTGCTTTGAGTGTCACAAGCAGATTCCAATCTAATTTTGGAGAGGAACATTGGGCAGCTGTCAAGAATATTCTTAAGTACTTGAGAAGGACTAAGGATATATTCTTGGCATATGGAGAGGGCAGTTTGGAAGTAAACGGGTATACAGATGCCAGCTTCCAATCTGACAAAGATGATTGTAAATCACAATCTGGTTATGTGTTCATAATGGGAGGAGGAGCAGTTAGTTGGAAAAGTTCCAAACAAGAAACAACTGCTGATTCCACGACAGAAGCTGAGTACATTGCTGCTTCAGAAGCAGCCAAAGAAGCAGTCTGGATCAAAAAGTTCATAACCGAACTAGGAGTGGTGCCTAGCATTGTTGATCCGATTCCTTTATATTGTGACAACAATGGAGCCATTGCGCAAGCGAAGGAACCACGGTCTCATCAGCGATCCAAGCATGTTCTCAGACGCTACCATCTCATAAGGGAAATAGTAGCTAGAAATGATGTGAAAATAGAAAGGGTTCCCACAGATGACAATGTGGCGGATCCCCTCACTAAAGCACTTTCCCAGATAAAGCATGATCACCATATAAATAGCATGGGTCTGAGACATATGAGTGATTGGCTCTAGTGCAAGTGGGAGATTGTTAGAGAGTATGCCCTAGAGCCCATGTAATAGGGATGTTTTTCATATGTATGAAATTTATATTCTTAATAAAAGGCATCATTCATTTATTAATGCTGTGTTTGAATACATGAGTTTGTAAATCTTAAATTAATAAATGAAGTCCTAGATATTATAAACACAGTGCAAAGGCAATCATGAAAGTGTTCATGATGTGAGATGTCTATCGCATGCAAATGTGTTAATATCTAAATATCCCTAGTCATAGAATTAACAAGATAGGACATTGTTAATTCGGACAGACTAGCACATGTTATGCTTCTTGAATGGTTCAAGCAATGGTTCTCATAATTGTGATTATGGATGATAATCAAAGCTAACATGTGGATGCTTGTTAGAGGAACAAGTTCATTGGAGACCTGCAAAGAGAATCCTCATATGGATATTAAATCTATGTCAGTGAGGAATCTCTTCATAGCGGTTGTGCAAGTATCCTTAGACTTGAGATCACCAAAGTTATCTTAAGTAGCAAGTGGTATACTTTGACTCCATAACTGATTACTTCCAACTGGGAGTGAACATAGTTAGGAGATTGGGTATATCATGACCTACTTGAAGATAGTTGAGTGATTGACAAAGGATTCACCATCCCAGATTTAACAAGGGAAGTTATCTCACATGATTCTATAATTACCTTGTTCAGTGAATCTCTGGCCAGAGTAATATGCCGAGATGGATGGAGATCCATGAAGGGCATTTTAGGAACAATGGTTAAATTGATAGAACATACATAATTAGATTTATATGAGTTGACAGAAATCCATACTCAGAATCTGATTGAGATAAGAGTGGTGAAAGGAGTAATTGCACGGTAACTGTTTCTATGGAAGGGTACAGTCAAACCACATGACTTTCCTGACATTTGGGTAGTCATGATGCCTAGCTAGAGGCCAATCATGACTTGTATAATGATGTATCAAAATATCAATAGAGATTGATAAATTGATTTAAAGGAGTTTAAATCATGTGAGTTTTGAATAGAACTCACAATTACATATTATACTGCCAACATGGACAGGAACCCAATAGGTCACACACATATAGAGAAAAGGGTAAAATGGTAAAATGACAAGGATAATAATATTTGATATTATTATAAAGGTAGAGAGGAGAATATGATAATAATTAATTAAAGAGTTTAATTAATTATGATCAAATAAAATTGTCCGCGGAACTTTTGAGAAATGTTCTGTAAATTGGACCTAAATGAAATAATGTATTTCATGATTAATTATTATTGTCTTATAAGTGTTATAAGACTACTATAAGTGTTATAGGACTGATATAATAATTAATAGGACCATTGGAGAAATTATAGAGGGCCAAAGGAATGAAGAAGTTGGAGGAAGCCCTCCAGAAGAGGGCTACACGCCAACTTCATACAGAAGGGCTTAGAGGGCTTTTTCTTGGACCAAATTAATTTATATATGTTACATAAGTGTTATGGAACTCACATATTTAATTTGGTTGGATTTGGAATCCATTTGGGTATTTAAATCCAATTAGATGCACAAAGGGCCTAGTTTGTGGATTTTGTGCATGGTCTTTTATGAAAAGATTTAATTTGGATTTAATTAAGCCCAAATGATTATAATTAATTCCAGAAGCCCAATTAATAATTCTCCAGCAATTTTAAAGAGCCCAATCTCATTAAGGAGTTGGAATTTTAACCTAACTATAAAAGGCCAACTAATGAGAATTAGGGTTAAGTGATTAAAACAAAAGGAAAGTCTTTTTCTCTTAATCCTCTCTCCCTTTTGTGCCACTTCCCAAGCTAGCTCTTGGGAATTTCGGCCAGCCCTAGTTGAACACCAAGTTGTTGGTTCAATTTACCCCTCTCTAGTGTGGATTACTCATTGGAGGTGTTCGATTTTGGACACTGTGGTTTGCGACAACCCGGTGCGAAGTAAAATCAACTGTTCAACAAAAATCAAAGGTGATTTTTCTTATTCTCATATAGTTATATTGTGTATTCATGGCAAGATCAGATCTTATGGTTAAAAAAAATTTTTAATTCCGCTCATGTATGTGATGCATGTAACCATAATATTCCAACAAGAGAAGTGTACGAGTCATGAGGGGTGTCACTACTCGTGAAAGAAAGCAAACTTCATGACTTGTGCACTTGTTCACGAGTAACATATGTCACGAGTGGTGATTGGAGTTACGAGTCGTGAATAGTCATAGGCAGTTTTCTGAGCTCGATTTGTAAGCAGTTTTTGACATATAAAAAGGCATTTTCAGCAAAAATGGTCTTCTAGAAACTTATTCCATTATGTTTCTAGTTTCTAAAAAATCAAAAATCATCTTGATATCATTTCTATACTTTCATATATTTACAAAACACTAAGGTCTGCTCCTAGTGATTGGGCAGCAAACTGGTCTTAAATTCAAGCTGAATTATGGCCTATTTAGGGACAGATTTAAGACTTGGTTTCTTCATATGAAATATAGGTATGGAAGTTTATTTTCAGACTCAAAATGAATAACTCAATTTGGAGTTCTCTAGCTCAACTTATGAGCAAAGTAGTGTAGATAGGTCTGTTAGAAGTGTCACACACGTGGCCATGTGTTTCCAAGAGGAAACACACACGTGGCCATGGTTTTTATGAACAAAGAATGCATGGCCATGGGTGGGAACAAGTAGAACTTCACGTGGCCATACATGGGAAAGAAAGAAAGCTTTACGTGGCCACGCATCCTCAAAGACAAATCAATGCGTGGCCATGGGTGAGAAGGAGAACAACATGTGGCCACGCATGGTAAAGAAGAAAACCACACGTTGTCACGCATGGGAAAGCAGAAAGAATCACGTGGCCACACATAGGGAAGAAGAGAAACATGCGTGGCCGTGTGAGAGAAGGAACTAAGGAAATCAAAAATCCCGAACATGAAAAACATAAATTTAAAACCCAGATCTCACTTTCCCTCTTACTTATATGATCATTTAAGTGACTAATCATGTTATACTCATCAAAACACACTAGATTAACCCTTAATCTCACAAAGAAACACATGCAACAAGAGATGGGAAATGTGTACAGTAACTTTTCCAAATAAATCCCGTACCTCAAAATCAAGCTTCACCTCCTTTACACATGGTTTATTTCTTCTCTTTCACTTGATTTACATGCTTCTCTCTCATTTCCTTACACATGATGACAACAAGATCTTGTAATCTCTCATCAAACATCACAAATTAAAAGAAAAGATGAAGAAATCTTTAAGGGAAACATTACCTTTGATGTTAACTCCCAAACCCTAGCATCCATCTCCAAACCGTGATTTTAGAGAGAGAGAGAGAGCCTTCAAAATACCGATCTCCATCTCTCCCAAACCCTAATTTATAGTGGGATAAATATCTCACCAAGGGAAATTCCCACAATGCCCTTACACACAACAATCTTCTAAATTTCCATTCCTTACACCTTGACCCCAAGACTTTCTAATTCACTTCAATTGTATCATTTTCTTTAATTATAATTTAACTTTACTCATATACTTATATGCTGAAATTACCAAAATACCCATCTTAGGACTTAACCTCGATAATTGCAAAATAATTCAATTTACCTTAATTAATGTAATCCTTATTAATTAACAATAATTCGATTAGGGCCATGATTGGGTCCTTATAGCTTTTGTTTTTATTTTTGCTTTTGTTTTTGTTTTTGTTTTTGCTTTTGTTTTTGTTTTTGTTTTTGTTTTTGTTTTTGTTTTTGTTTTTGTTTTTGTTTTTGTTTTTGTTTTTGTTTTTGTTTTTGCTTTTGTTTTTTGTTTTTTTGTTTTTGTTTTTATTTTTGTTTTGTTTTTTGTTTTTTATTTTTTGTTTTTGTTTTTGTTTTTGTTTTTGTTTTTGTTTTTGTTTTTGTTTTTGTTTTTGTTTTTGTTTTTGTTTTTGTTTTTGTTTTTGAGGATTTGCACTCCCAATTCACACTTTAGAACGTGTCTTTATCTGTGTCATAGGTTTCTCTCGATTTGTTAATCATATTTATGCTTAACTTGATGTATGCATTCTCATCTATATGCATCGTATGCAAGACAATAATCATAACCAGACATGTAATGCAAAAACACTGATTCCATTTGATCTTAAGAAGTGACACTTTGTGTGCATCTGACTCTCGTTATTAATAAGCCCTTTTGGGTTTTCTTAATTGAATATTTTCTCTCAACCCGTAATTTTTGTCTAGGGCGGCTTTTTCGATTTTCACTCTAGCGGGGTGCCCAATTTTAGCAAGGCTAGCTTTTATAGGTTTTTGACCTATAAAGCTTTTTTTTTCTCTCTTTTTTTTCCAAGTGTGCTAACTATCGGCATCCCAAAATGTCTATGTAATCAATGCTTCTGCTGAAAAGCCTTTGGGATAATAGCTTGGCAGACCCTTACTATGTCATCCATAGATTTGCATCTAATGCTTCTGCTGAAATGTTCTCATCATAATAACTTGGTACCATAAGGTGTACTGACCTTCACTATGTCATTCACAGCATATGTAAGGACCTAAAATTTTTCCTAGGAGGATTCATGGGAATTAATATGACATTAAGGTCTAATTAAGTTTAATTAATTGAAGTATTATAAGTTAAGACATTGAAAATTATTGTCTTAAGTTATAGAGGGTAAAATAGTTATTTTACCATGTGTATAATTTGAACAAAAATAAAGTTAAGTTCTCAATTGTGACCTAAGTGTGATTTAGTGGGTCAATTTCAATAAAAACAGGAAGTCAGGATGTAATTAAAGGAAAGGAAGTAACAATGGGGACACAATTGAAAGAAAGAAATAAAGAGGGATAGATTTTTAACATGCAAGAAATTGAGGGATCAAAAAGGAAAATTTCCTTCTTCATTTAAATTTATAAGGCCTACATGTAGGAGAAAGGAGTGATAGTGGGATTTATTGGAGCTTTAGATGGCAATTTAAAGGAGACTAAGAAAAAAAATGAAACTCCTCTCTCTTATACTCTCTCTTTGGAACTTTAATATTTCTCCTTCTGCTCCATTGAAATATTCGGCCTCTTCACTCTTTGGTACATTCTTAAGCTACTGTAAGTTAGCATGTGAGGATTTATGGTTAGGAATCTTCAAGAAATGTCATAGCAAGGAAAAAAGAAGAAGGAGTCAAGGGAAAATAGGATTTGATGAAAAATTTTGTGTTGCATGAAAGGTTTGGAAATTCTATTCATTTTGCATGTAATTATTATAGATGGAAATGTGGATTAAAATGTGTAATAAATGTATTTTGAATTTGTTAATATAGTTATAAAGATAGGATCTAAAGATTTATACCTTGCATGTGTTCATTTAATGAAGACTAAAGAAGTAGAATTCTATGTTGGTTCACTAGGAACCAATTTTTGTAATTTGAGTATGTAACACGTACCGGAGCTTGCCCTTCATTCTAGGTTTGTCCTTGAAGGCCCCTTTTTAGGGCTCGAGACCGAAGGAGGGCCACTTTTGATTATAAACTGGCCATTTCATAATAAAAAGGATTGAGTCCAAATTATTATTGATAGTCAACCTATGAAGGCATCTACTAGTGGGCTTAAAGAGGTAGGTGTCATGGAGTTACCACCCAACAAAATGTTAAGAATTGAATCTTGACCTTATTTTAATGCCCAAACAGAGACTGATGTTCAGAATATCCCTTTTTTTAGGCATCTTAGTTAGGTATTATTTTATAATTGAGTTTAAGAATTAATTCGCTCGCCTCTCTCACATGATGCAAGCAATAGAATTTAAGTAAACATCCTAAGCAAATAAAAAAAACAATAAATAAATAAATACTTGAAAAAAAATCCTACTTAAAAATTATTACATAAGCAAATTGTCCAAACTTCAAAGCGCAAATATACATACATAAATCAGGGCATTTATTTAGGTTAGGAACATTGATTCTTTCATACATGTTTTACAAAAATGTTTTATTATATTATGTGAATTTTGGGTAGAAAAGTTGGACATTAGTCCATTCTTATTGGAGAAAATCCAATTTATTAGTAAAAATTATTTAAGTGAAATTTGATCATTTAACATGCAAAAATCATTTATTACTACCTATTACATCTCCAAAAATGATACACCCAAATAAACAATATAAAGCAAATAAATAAATAAATAACAACAAAAAAACCAAACAAAATAAAACTGAAATAACCAGGATAAAGAGGGCGATTAGAGTGGGAGCATGACTTCCCATGCAAATACTATATGTCTTTTAAGGTCATGAATATATGAATTGCTCGAAAGGAATAAAACAAGCAAATTAGTTAGTGTTGATGATGAAAAATTACAGAATTTGTATACACAAACAAAACTAATTACAACAACATGTGAACAATAATAAAACTCACCAAAATATTTCATAAATGCTTCGTAGAACAAATATTAAAATAAAAGACACGAAAAAAACCCTAAAAGGCATGAAAAAGACAAAAAAAAGACCTCAGGGATGGCTAAAAGGAAGCGAGGAGGATGTCCTATCCTTCAATTGAGGGATGACCATCCCTCACACTTTCTTCCCGTTTGTCACCTTAAGAATAGAATAAAAATTTTCTAGAGAGAGAAAAATGTAGAAAATGGCCCAAACAAATACTTTAGTCTTAAATATGCAATAATTAAAGATTAAGTCATGCCAAAAACACATTAAAACACCAAAACATACACTCTGATTGCCATGAATGTTGCATTAATTAATTAACAAATCTAGTCATTTACTATTTAAGAGTTTATTCAACCAAGCTTGCAAATACATTAAATTTATAGTTGTAAATAAACTCAGGATATGATAAGAGTTAAGTACAAATTGACCCCTAAACTAATACTTCATGCTTCAATTACACCCTTGAATATTATTAAACCAACCATAATAATTTAATTATGCCCTTATAAAATTCATACCATATAATTTACACATTGATCACATAATTAATCACAACTTAATAACATTTAGGCCTCAATCAAAATCTTAACTATATTTTATTCCTTTTATGCACACAATATACTATAATATCAATTGACTATTGTATGCTCTATCACATAAGACCATGAATTCAATAGATCCTATCTACTAATAATTTATCCAATATTACTTAATTAGACTTTAATAACATGTAATTGCCCTTGAGTTCTACTAGGGCCTATTTTGGGTCCTTATAGCTTGAGACTAACTCTATCGAAGGCGACAAGCCTCCACTTATCCAATTAGAACCTAGGGCATGCAAAACTGCAACAAGAATAAAAGGTCTTCCTTGATTAGTGCTTGGGGCAGGCAGAATCAGGTTGACTTGGTTGCATTTGATTAGCACCTGGGGCATGTAGAATCAAATTGCTAAAAACATGTTATGACTAGCGCCATTTTGTCGGCATGTAGAGTCAAGATGATACATCACATTTAAATGTTATAGTTATATTATTGGTTGTTCTTTCTGAGAGATTTGGGTTGCTTTATTTGAGTTAATACGCCAGTAGGGATAGTCTTGGTAGGTATGCCTTCGTTTATTGAGGAATCACTTAGAATGCTTAGAGTTAAATCCACCGGGGATATTTTTGTGGGATACCACTGGGATAGTGAAACCCATTGTGGTTATCCTTGCTCAACAATTTTTTGCTCATAACATCAACCTTATTTTCATATTGAAGTTTCTTTCACTCTGAGAGATTGTTGTTGAAGAAGCAAATATTTGTCCCTTGGGTGGGGTTCTGAGTATCTGATGTAAAAAAACATTGGATGTTAATATACTGCTTATTGAATTTGACCTTTTTTTTAATTATTTTTGTCATTATTTTTGTTGTATCATTGTTATTATTGTCTATTTTATGATGATATAGTTATTTACAAGTTATCATTAATTACATGGTGTTCACACTCATCCATCTTCTAAGCTAAGCAAGGTATAAATAATATAAGACATATAAATGATATACGACACATAAAGACAAAATAATTTATATACAACTCTGTTTATGTACATCAAAAATTTTGATAGAGTATAACTCCCTGAAATAATAAATAACTAGTCACTGTGAAAGCCCTAGCCTTGATGCTCGATGGTATGTTGGTCCTGAAAGCTACCAGCCTAGGGTGTCAAACTGGAGCCATAGCTTGAGGTGCTAGAGGTGGCTGCTCACCTGCCTGCTCAAATACAAACCTAAAACTTGAAAGTACTAAAGTCAGCAGCTGCAGTATCTGTGATATCACCTCACCAGCCTCTCTGATCCCTGGCCCACTTGCAGGACTGCCCGAGAGTGGCTCTCCAAATATCTCACCAGGTCCCCTCTCAGGTACCCAATGTACCTCCTTAGCTGCTCATCTATCTTAGTCACTGTTTGTTTAGCCCTAGGAGCCTCTACCTCGATATTAGTGCCTTAATCTCTAAGCTGGGTGAGGGAGTCATTTACCACCTGTAAGGACTCATTAACCTGTACCATACAGCCTGTATGTCTATCCTGAGGCCCTACACCTCTATCTATAATGTCTGTACAACAGTTGGTAATGTTTACAAAGACTGTATTGCTGCGAGCATAGTTCTTCACATCTCTTTTATTGCAGCCAGCCTCCTAAATATATCATCTGAAACTAGAGGTGTCTGAGCAGGACGTGATGGAGCCTATAGCGAAGGTGCTATCGATGTAGATGACCCTGGATGTCTATAAGGCAGAGGAGTGGTAGAGGATGAAGCTTCAGGGTGCCTATGTAAAGAAAACCTCACAATTAGGGATCTCTGATGTCTGAGTGGAGACCTAGGGCAAGCTGGTGTTTGGGGTGAGCCTCTTAGTAGATCATGTAGGTCGATCTGCATATCAAAAGCATAATCAAAATCCAACTCTACCCCCTGAGAACCCTCTTCCTTGTGAGGCTCATATGCTCATGCATCCTACTGAGGTGGCTGCGCCTGATGCTTTATTGGAATCCCATTATTTGCCTGACCTTAAGCATCCTACTTTGTCGCCTAATTTGGTATAATGGGATCAAGACCGCATATGTCCCTAGTCTCTGGCACTATAAGTAATCTATATTGCCCTTCATACCCTTTTATGGACTCCACCATACTCATTATGATGGCTGCCTGTAGGTTTATATCTTGTAATGACACAGCCTACACATACCTATGTCCCTAGCATGGTGCTGACTCTAGTCAAGGTTGAGATGATCTTATGAGAGATGTCTATATACTGCCCCTCCTATATCCCTCTAAGGTTGGTAATGTCTGTCGAGTTGACATTACCTGGACTCCCAGTACATCCAAGGTAAGAAGCAAATAAAACCCTCTCTACCTACCTGTAAATCTAAAGAGCCAGCATTGTGCTCTTAACCTTATTTGAGTTATATACCACTTCGGGCAATATGACAACTCTCCACCTATCTCTATCCATTAGCCTAAGGGGTATGACTGTGCCAAGTCCAGTAGAAAGCCCCATGGCCTCTACAAATTTGCATATAGTAATACTGAATGGCCTCCATAAAGCTCTAAATTGGATCACTCCTTCTCGAGTGTCAGACCACTGGTATCCTTTATACCATAAGGTGGCCATACCTCCTAGGTCACACTTGCGTTGTCTTAAAGGCTGGAGCAAAGAAGTGAGTCCACCCAGCATTGGCTAACAACCTATCATCCTCCTATAGCAAATCGAACACCTCCAAAAATGGTCTGGACATAAACTAATTGGCTTTGAATTAAACTTGATTCAAAGCTCTGTATCTACCGGCCTGCTCATCCATCATATATGCCAGCATCGGCTGTTAAGGCTGAGGACGCGCTATCTTGTGAGGCATCCTGAAAAATATGACATGTCAGTTCATGTTTGACTCATGCCATATACAAAATGAGAATTTGATTATTTTGCACAAGTAGAGTTTAGTATACATGTATGAAAAACAAGGCAAAATACATTGGTTGTACGCTTTTCTAGAGATAAATTTTGGTAGCATTCCAATAAGGAATATGATTGCCCCCTGTACAAAAACACATTTAAACAACATATAGGCCATCATGGCTACTAACAACATATTTCACATTATTTGAGAAATTTTGACAAAATTTCGGCAGCATTTCAGCTAGGAATATGGCTACCTCATATACATAAAGGCACATTTAAAGCAAAGGCAATACAACATGGACCCTTAGGGTTGCTAAACAACACAAATATTAATATTTTACATTTATAAAGAAATAAGTCAAAAATTTGACAGCATTTCGGCTAGGAATGATACTGCCTTCCTGTGTAAATATCAAATTTAAAAGCACACAATATGCCATAGGCCATCAAGGCCACCAAATAACACAAACTCCTTATATTCACACTTGGTTCAATAGCAAAGATAAAAGAATACTTTTAAAAACCTAAAGCTTAAATACATTATTGCCTATGTCATAAATTTCACGTGCTCATACATAAGGTAGCATACGGAAGGTCATACATGTTATGTTACTTACACTACAAGATATTATTTATTTCTAAACTAAAAAACAAACATAACAAAAAAATATATTAGATAAAAAATATAACAACAAATGCTCGCGCCCATCATGCCTATAACCAAAGCTTACAAACCTAAGTTTTATTCTAACTTAAGAATAAAAGTAAGAAAATAACAAATTCTTAAATTATACTTACTTAGGAAGACCATATAGAAAAAGATAGAAAAAGTAAAAAATTTAAGCTTCCTGAAGTGCACCTCACTTCCAAAAGTCCATAGGTGTAAATGGACCGTGAATCGGACGAAGAAGAAAAGCTCAAAAAACCGTTGAGAGGAAACATTCATGAATAAAATGGAGTTTTGAATGGAAAAATGAAAGAAACAGTCTTTATATGGTCGGAATCCAGTAAGGGATGGGCAAGCCATCCTTTACCTAGCGACAGACGGGACATATAGAATGTCCTATCCCTCAGGTCAAAAAGACCATCTTGCCTTCCGTTTTTATTTTTCTCATATTTTTCACATTTTAACTCTATTTTCTTCAATTTTGAGACCATTTTCTTGATTTTTCATTCTCTATCCATCTAAAATTAATTCACAATATTATTAACACTCTTTTTACAAGTTTCAATATTATTTTCACAAGATTTACACTCTATTTATGTTTTACTGTACACAAGTACCTGAAAGTCTGAAATACTCCTTGAAATTAATTAATCCTCTATGGAATATTGATTTTTATACTCCAGACATCATAAATCCTCAATGTTTGGATATTCAAATTGTCAATCTTTTTATTTGACCTATAAAATGGAAACAAAGGCAAATGCTCTAATATGTACGTGCAATGCATAAGACATGTAAAAATGTCACTTTTGGTCTTCCGGTGGTGAGGGACGGGCAACCTGTGGCTTAGTCTGGGGTGAGGGACGACCGTGGCTCACTACTTTCTATAAATAGTGTCTCTTTTTTTGGATTTAGTGCCATTGACTTTTAACTTCCAAGAAGCTTCAACCAGGTAACCTTCTTTTTCTTATCTTCTTTTCTTTTTTTTTTTGTCTTCCTTGCCTTTTTTCTTCAACTTATTATTATTTTTTCTTCATTTTTTCTTTTTTAAATTGCTCAAAAATCTCATAATCATGGCCACTAGACTTGTGAAATTACACCTGTTACTGGATAACTAAAAAACTTAGGAAAACCCCCTTTTAGCCCCTTATTCAAGCCTGAGGTTTTTAAGATAAGTCTCTCCAGATAAATAGCTACCATATGCTATGCTTCAATTTTGGGATCCTAGATTTCATGTATTGTGGTTCACTCACCAGGAGTTATGTCCCTTACCTAAATTTTACTTAAAAATTATTACATAAAAAAATCATCTAAACATAAAAGCGCAAATATAAATAGATAAATCTGGGCATTTATTTAGGTTAGGAACATTGGTTCCTTTATGTATGTTTTACAAAAAGGTTTTATTATACTATGTGAATTTTGGGTAAAAAAGTTGGACATTGGTGTTGGGAATTATCGGTTACATGCATCTCATACATAAGCAAAATTTAAATTTTTTAACCAATATATCTGATCTTGACATGAATTTACAATATACATATTAATGATAATAAGAAAAATCACCTTTGATTTTTGTTGTACAGTTAATTTTCCTTCGCACCGGGTTGTCACAAACCACGGTATCCAAAATCGAACACCTCCAATGAGTAATCCACACTAGAAAATGATAGAATGAACCAACAATTGGTAAAAAACAAGGTCTGGCCGAAAACCCTAGAAGCTAGCTTTGGGAGTGGCGGATAGGGTAGAGAGAAAAAGAGAAGAATTTTTTTTAAGTGTTCACACACTCTTAACCCTAATTCCCCATCACTTAGATTTTTATAGTTAGGTTAAAAATCCAACTTCATAATGGGATTGGGCTCTTTGAAATTGTTGGAGAATTATTAATCGGGCTTTTAGAATTATTTATAATTATTTGAGCTTAATTAAATCCAAATTAAGCCCTTTCATAAAAGACTATGCACAAAACTCACAAACTAGGCCCTTTGTACATATACTTGGATTTAATTACCCAAATGAATTCCAAATCCAACCAAATTAAATATGTAGGCTTCATAACACTTATGTAACATATTTAATTTATTTTGGTCCAAGAAATAGGCTTCTAAGGCCTTCTGTTTTGGAGTTGGCGTGTGACCCTTCTTTAGGAGGGCTTCTGTGCCAACTTCACTTCTTTGGGCCTTTATAATTCCTCCAATGGACCTATTAATTATTATATCAGCCCTATAACACTTTTAGTTCAATAATAATCAATTATAAAATACATTAGTTCAATTAGATCCAATTTTACAGAACATATCAAAAAAGTTCTGTAAATAATTTTACTTGATCATAATTAATTAAACTCTTTAATTAATCATTATCTTATTCACTTCTCTATCCCCATAATAATATCAAATATTATTATCCTTGTTATTTTACCATTTTATCCTTTTTCTCTATATGTGTGTGACCTATTGGGTTCCTGTCCATATTAGCAGTATAATATGTAATTATGAGTTCTATTCAAAACTCACATGATTTAAACTCCTTTAAATCATTTTATCAATCCCCATTGATATTCTTGATACATTATTATACAACTCATGATTGGCCTCTAGCTAGGCATCATGACTACCTAAATGTCATGAAAGTCAAGTGGTTTGACTATACTCTTCCATAGAAATAGTTACCATGTAATTACTCATTTCACCACTCTTATCTCAATTAGATTATGAGTATGGATTTTTGTCAACTCATATAAATCTAATTATGTATGTTCTATTAATTTAACCATTATTCCCAAAATGCCCTCAATGAATCTCTATCCATCTTGGCATATTACTCTGGCTAGAGATTATCTGAACAAGGCAATTATAGAATCATGCGAGATAACTTCTCTTATTAAATATAGGATGGTGAATCCTTTGTCAATCACTCAACTATCTTCAAGTAGGTCATGATATATCCAATCTCCTAACTATGTTCACTCCTAGTTGGAAGTAATCAGTTATGGAGTCAAAGTATACCACTTACTACTTAAGATAACTTTGGTGATCTCAAGTCTAAGGATACTTGCACAACCGCTATGAAGAGATTCCTCACTGACATAGATTTAATATCCATGTGAGGATTCTCTTTGCAGGTCTCCAATGAACTTGTTCTTCTAACAAACATCCACATGTTAGCTTTGATTATCTTTCATAATCATAGTTATGAGAACCATTGCTCGAACCATTCAAGAAACATAACATGTGCTAGTCTGTCCGAATTAACAATGCCCTATCTTGTTAATTCTATGACTAGGGATATTTAGATATTAACACATTTGCATGCAATAGACATCTCATATCATGAACAATTTCATGATTGCCTTTGCAGTGCGTTCATAATATCTAGGAATTTATTTATTAATTTAAGATTTACAAACTCATGTATTTAAACATAGCATTAATAAATGAATGATGTCTTTTATTAAGAATATAAACTCATACATATGAAATACATCCCTATTACATGGGCTCTAGGGCATACTCTCTAATAATTGGTCCATTTTTATTGGAGTAAACCCAATTTATTAGTAAAAATGATTTAGGTGAAATTTTATAATTTAACATGTAAAAGTCATTTATTACTACATATTACATCTCCAAAAATAATACACCCAAATAAACAATATAAAATAAATAAATAAATTAAAACAAAATAACCAAACAAAATAAAATTGAAATAACCCAGATAGAGTGGGAGCATGACTTCCCATGCAAATACTATATGTCCTTCAAGGCCATGCATATATGAGTTGCTAGAAAGGAATAAAATAACCAATTAGTTAGCATTGATGATGAAAAATTACATAATTTGTATACACAAACAAAACTAATTACAGTAACAAGTGAATAGTAACAAAACTCACCATAATATTTCATAAATGCTTCATAGAACAAATATTAAACTAAAAGACACGAAAAAACCCTAAAAGGCATAAAAAAGACCAAAAAAAAAACCTTAAGGATGGCCAAAAGGAAGCGAGGGATGACCAAGAGGAAGGTAGGAGGACATCCCATCCTTCAATTGAGGGACGACCATCCCTCACACCTTCTTCCCATCCGTCACCTTTGGATCAGAATAAAAATTTTACAGAGCAAGAAAAATGCAGGAAACGGCCTAAAAAAATACTTTAGACCTAAATATATAATAATTGAACATTAAGTCATGCCAAAAACATATTAAAACACCAAAACATACATCATATTTTATTAAAATTAAGGAAATACACCACATATACCTGTTAAAAAGAAAAACTTCAAAACAACAATGGAGGAATCCCTTTTGATCATCATACCTCTGATACATCGCACAAACTAAAAATGAATCATACATTAATAGAGTAAGCATATCATTTAGTTTTAATAGTAAAAACAAATCAATTTAACATCCAAATAATAATGAAATTTAAAGGAATAAATTGTAGAGAGAAAATATGAATGAGCCTAGAATGTTACCCTCAGGATATATTCTAACTCTATGATTTTTGAAGTATAGATCTCAGCTCTGAATCATGGTCTTTGATTCTTTAAAAAGAAGTATGAAATTTGTATAGTGTTAGTTAAAAAGATTGCAAAAGCATAAATCTTTTTAGAGAGAGAAAGAAATTAATTTTCTTCCTTCTTTAATGGTTTTCTTTCAAAGAATAATGATTCCTCTCCTTTCAAAACCCTAAACTTTTATTTTTGTACCTAAAAGAGAGTTTTAATTCAATCACAACTCAAAAATCACTAGATTTAGAGATCCAATCCCTAAAATTTTGACCTGATCTTTATCTAAAACTTTCCTCTTTTTGAAATTCTAGGAAAACGTGGGAAAATCTAGGTTTTAACCCAGTGATGGGCATCTATGAGTGAGGGATGGCCGTCCCTCATCACTAGACCTCAAATTTCCCAAAATTCCCTCCCCCTAATTTACATTGTTCTAGAGGTGAGGACCCATAGACGATCGCCCCGTCTGTCACCTCTATTAGTCCAAAAATAGGATTTTTGTCTATCTTTTAATACCCTTGAAAATGCTTGAAAGCATTTAAAGAATCACAAAAATATTTGAGAAAAATGAAAATTCCACAATTAGAGCTTCAAGATCCGAACCTGCTATTAGTGATATTCTGTTTTCTCATCATCGGGTAATCCTAATCTAGGTTGTCTCGGGTTACGGTGTCTAAAAAGTATATTTTGAATTTTATAACTCTAAATTAGGTGTTTCTAGTTGGTAATTACCCCTAAGATATGGACCTAAATTTTTTTAGAAAAATCCTGAGTTTGATGCTGCCCTTAAATATGCTTAATTTAAAGTTGAAGTTAGATATGAGCTACTGTCTAGTTACATTGAACAGATGGTGGTATTTCAAACATAATTCTTAGTAGATAGGTCCAAATGCAATGAGAAAAAATTTTAGATAAAATAGACATATAGGAGCACAATTCTTATGGAGGAATGCTAGTCTAATTTTCCATCCATTATTATTCTACGAATTTTCAATGTGGTATCAGAATCTATCTTTGAGTTAGTTTGACCTAATAGGAGTGTTTTGTTTATAATTTGAGTTGTAGAGTAGAAAATTGAATAATTATAGTCTAGTTAGAAACTAGACTTCCATATCTAAATTTCACATGAAGAAATCAAGTTTTAAATATATCTCTAAGTTTTTCATATGTTAGCTTAAAATCGAATATACCTGCTGCCTTATTAGTGGGAATAGCTTGTAGTTTTTCTAATTATTTTGCAATTTAGAGATGATAATTAGTTTATTTTTTATGTTTCAAAAACTAGAAACATAGAGGAATAAGTTTATAGAAGATCACTTTTCCTAAACATGCTATTTAATACATCTAAATTAGTGTGCAATTTAGTCACTAGAAATTGTTAGTGGAATTTTGTGAGCAGAATGTAATTGAATGACTTTAGAGTGATTTAATGAGGAGAATTAGTTATGCCATTCTCTATAAATTTAGAAAAGGGTGCTAAATTATAGTTTATCATGAAATTAAAAATAACATGTTTAAATGACCTTGATTGTCTATATGAAATAGTATAAAAATGCTTGAATGCTTACACTTTCATGTACTAACATGATTAAGATGTTATAATTGGATAATATTTATATCCCTAAATAATTATACACTCTAGAATATACATGATTGATATTGATTTCATGCAATTGTTGATATTCTAATAGTTTGAAATGTTAGTTTCACATGTACAAAGGAGAAGTAATTTGCTTGATATTAGTTTGCTTTAAATATTTTTTTGTTTATTACACCAAACATAGTGTGTGTGATTATTGATTTTGAGATGTTTATAGTGTATAATTAAATGATCTTTAGAATAATTTAATAATCAAATTAGACTTATAAGTTATATAATTACATGGAAGTTTATGGCCTTATATTATAAACCATCAATGAACTTAAAGTAACAAGTTCATATGAGTTGCATATAAGCTGACATGATCTTAATTGTTTTTTGAAATAATATAAATGAGTATGATTGCATATGCTCTTAAGTTTGTATAAGATTGTATATCTTTATACACACACACACACACACATACACACAAGTATGATAAAATGTACAAGCATGGAATATAAGCATATTTAATATGTGGTTCTTAATCAAAGTGTATGCTTGAGGAAAAGTGAGATATAGTGTGTATATACATAGCATTTGATAAAAGAAACTCAATATAATATCATGTTAATTATCATCATTATACATATGTGAAAGAGTTACATGCCTTTAAACTGATTACAAGTATAGTATAACAATTGTCATGCAAATACATGATACCATGCTTATAGAAAGTTTACATATGAATCCATGAATAATTACTCTATACACAATTATACATGACTATATAAGTACAATTATGTATATGATTGTGCTGAGTAAATTAAATTAAAGAAAGATAAAGTAAAGGGATTCAACTACTTACGTTGTGTCTAGAATGTGGATAGATAAGAATTCCTATAAGGGTAATTTGCAGCTGCGATAGTATAGTTTGGACCCCATTTGGGTCATAAAGTATAGAAATGATCTCGTTTGGATCATAAATAGCCCTATTTAGGTTGTTAGCCAAACCCGTTTAGGTCCGCTCGATCGGTCAATAGTATAGTTAGGTACCATTTGGGTTTAAAGTTTAATACCTTTGGGTATCTTATTTGTACCTTTGGGTGCTATTGTTTAACTCGTTATCCGCTTCTTTAGAAAAGTGCAGGCTTAATACAAAATAAAGAAAAATATCATATTAAATTAAATGACAAAGAAGCATAATAGTTCTTCAATTGATCTTTATATTACCTTTACAAGAAACCTATTTGATATATGGAGAAATATGATATAGAATGAGGATGTATTTTTAATACATAATGGTACATGGAATTTTAGTATCATATGTGCATATTAGACAATAAGTTATGCCTATAGTTTAAGTTTTTCTTATAAGATCTATCTCTATATAATATAGTTAATGGCATAATAGCATAGTAAAAAATATTTAATGATACGAGCTAAAGTGATATAACTAAGTTATAGGATAAGGGTGTCACAAAATAATTCTTTTGCTCATCAGTGGGAGTTAAATAATCTTCTAAACCAAGCCTTTTTTAATGTGCTTTGAATTTTATACAGCGACCTTGGTTGGATTTTGTACACTTTCTAATGATTATATCACTACTCTAAGGCTAGCACCAATATGAGGAAAATGATCATTAATGTTGTTGAAACATCTATTTATATTATGTATCTTTTTAAAATTTACATTATCATAAGAGTTTCATCTCTTTTACATTTCCTTGTCGTCTTAGTCTTATAACCTTTGATGTGTTCATTTGTGTATAGTTCTCTTACTAAGGAGCCTTTTTAGTTATGACTCAAATGAACAGTGACAACTACAATAGAATTTTTATTTTAGCTTAAGCTGTATTCCTTTCTGACCTTGTGACAATCCACACTTTCCAAAGTAATTAGCAGTAATGGTTCAAAAAGCATCCTTTGAGGATAGTATGGTTGGAGAGATAGAGTATCCCTTTCGATATTAGGATTAGTCATGGGAAAACCAACAACCTACTGAGACTTGCCTTTGAACATGATATAAGACTTTTCTTACATAGTGATAATTGTAAAATGGAATAACAACAAAGACATGTCGAGTTTATAGTAAGGGTACTTCATAACTTGCATCCCATACACTCCCACAGAAAGGCATTTGACACCCTATGTAGTAGCGCAATCTTTTTTTCTCTTTTTTTCTTTTTTTCATTTCTTATTTTTTTCCTTTTTTTTAATCTCTCAAATTTACCTCACTTCAAGAGTCATATTGGATGTAATCAAGATGTTTTTTTTCTTAAGATCAAGTGAAGCAATGTTCATTGAATTAATGTCCTAGAAATGAATTATGGTTATTGTCATGCATAATGCAAATAAATGAGACATTGCAAACATAAAGAAAGTTCATATCATTAATGCAATCAAAAGGAAAAAAATTTGTCTTAGTTTAAGGACACTTATTACATCATAAAAAACTATTCAGGCCCCATCTTTGTTTGGATAATGTCGCCCCCCTCCAAGGGTGGTGGTGACATGACGCTTGGTAAAGTAAGCCTTAATTCTCTCTCTTTAGGATTGTCACTTGCTGGGTGTCAACCAAATCCTAAATCCGATCTCTTAGGGGATGGCAGTAATCAGTTTTATGCCCTGTATGCATAATATCAATCAGTTTTGTGGTCTAGGTTTTCCTTAGTTCATGGCTGGCTTTACCGGTAATAGTTGTAACTTCCTTTATCTACTAAGACGAGTGAGGTACCAAGACAGCGGTTTATCCATGATGGTATAATGATTCCCCTTCGTCCTTATGGCTAAAACTTCTACAACCTCATCATTGCCCCCGTTTAGGTCTCCATTTTTCTGCTTGTTTCCATGGTTGCTTCTTTTTGAATTTGCAGCTTGGGCCCTTTCTTCCAAATATTCCCCCTTAGCTTCAATGGCTATGTCCTTGAGAGATTCCCAGTCTTTAAACTCCTTTATTTTTAATCTATCTCTTAGGTATGGACTTGCATTCCTGATGAAGAGTCTAATCTTATCAGGGGTGTCTGGCTTTCTTTTTATCTTTATCACCTTATTTCTCCAATGAGTAAGGTATTCATGGAAGGACTTTTTGGGTTTCTGGCATAATAGCTCTAGATTTTTGAGAGTGACCTCCATTTTGGTGTTGCAGTTATACTGCTTTATAAACTCCTCCATCAACAGATCCCAATCTTCCTTAATCTTGTGATTTGACCTGTGGTACCAATCTATGGCACGACTTATCAAACTGAGGAAAAAAAATATCAATCTTAAGGCTCTAAGATGAATGCAGGAAATGTAGTTTAGAAAAGAGATAGAAATAATTCATAAAACCCAATTATAAAGAACTTAACTAAGATGGCTTTTGGAGCAAGGTCTCTTTAGTCCCCAATGGAGTTACCACTATGACGCACGCCAGAGCCATCTTTCAATTTCAGGTTTGCTGTCAGAGGCCTGCTTTTGGGGTTCATAGAGTTAAGGAGTCGCCACCCAATAGAACATCGAGAAATGAATCTCGACCTTTTAATGCCAAAATAGAGATTAGTGTTTGGGACATCACTCTTATTAGGCATCCTGGTCAGGTGTTGTTTTATAATTGGGTTTTAGATTTTAATTCTCTCTCCTCTCTCACACGATGCAAAACGGTTAAAATAAATAAACACCCCAATCAAATAAATAAAGCGGTAAAAAGAAATAAAGTAAACCTACTTAATTATTACATAGGCAAATCATCCCAAAGAAGAGAATAATGTACAAAAGAAAGATAAATGGATATCATGCATAAAATGGGCTATTAATTAGTTTGGGAACATTGGTTCCCTCATGCATATTTACAAAAGAAGGATGGAAAGTCCTTGTTAGTTTTTAGAAAATACATGATGAGTGATCCCAATTTAGATGGAAAATAAGACTCTCTTTCATGTGTGAATTTTTGGGTTAAAAGTTCGACGTTTGTCCATTTTTATTAAGAAAATTCCAATTTAATTAATGAAAATGATTTTAAATGAATTTGGATTTAACTTGCGAAAATCATCTTTTTTACTAACTATTACATCCCCAAAATAATAATACATCCAAACAATAAAATAAAATAAAATAAAATAAGCAAAAGAGAATTAATATCTTCCATGGGAATACTCTGAAGTGTTTTGACCTTTCAAGCTCTAACACCCAATGCAATAAAGATTAAAATACTCATAAAAAACAAAGAAAATACATGGTTAGTAATGTACTAACACAAAAGAAATAATAAATATTGAAAGTAATTATTTTTGGACTAAAATGAGCATATAGAATACTAAATATACTAGAACAAAAATGAAAAATGACATTAAAAAATAATTAACATGCAAGACAAATTATGTACGCAAAATAACAAATAAAACAAACCTAAAAGACTAAATTAGAGGCCACAGACGATCAACATGTAGGACAAATGGCCAAACAAGTAGAGAAATATGGGATAGAAAGGAGCCTCCGAGTTGTCCCGTCTATCGACATGACGGACGGGCATCCATGAAGGCTTCTTCCCGTCTATCATATGATGCATAGACAAAAATGCATCAAACAAGCAAAAACTCAAATAAAAATCGTTCATAATTTAATCATGCCAAATCTAACTATGATAATCAAATACATATCTAAAACATGCCAAATAATTTATTAATCCTAAAATATAGGAATTTGACAAAGAAAACTAATTATGCATCAATGGTGAAAAATTCTAAAATATGCCATTCTAAATATTTTAACTACATTCAAATAATCATGGCAAAATATTGAAATAAAATTTAATTAAAATAATCGTGGCATAAAAATAAAAATGAAAAGGCAATACTTCTACATAATTAAAATAATCATCGTATAAATAACATCAATTAAAGACACGCTTTCTTGGCATAAAAAAATAAAAAAACAAATAAAAAAAATGAACAACATTTTCACATAATAAATTAACATATCTAGATAATAATTAATTGAAATAAAAAAAAGAATAGAAACCAAGAATATTATCCTCAGTTGCCCTTTAAAAGGCTAGAGAATTATACTTCAAGTTCCTCTCTAATTCATCTCCACAATTGATAGAAAAAAATAATAATAATGTCTTAATGTTATGGAAAGATATAAAGGAGTCTTTTATTCTTAAAAGATTAAAATCAATCTTTTACTCTCAAGAATTAATGGCTACCTTTCTCCAGTTTCTCAAGAAAATCAAAATTTTTCTTAGCCATTAAAAAAAGGGAAAGAAGAAGAAGAAGAAGAAGAAGAAGAAGAAGAAGAAGAGAATCCCCCAAAACCCTAGGATTTTTCCATATTTATTTTAGGGAGTCTTTGAGTCCCCTTAAAACTCCCCTTTTTAGGATCTTAAAAACCCTCCAAACTCCTATTTTTAAGGCTTAAATCCATAATATATTCCCTAAGGATTGGACTATATTTGAGATAAAAATCATTCAAAAAATCTCCCCTTTCTTGCCTAAAAAATGTGAGTAGTAAATCTGAAAATCACATGATGGGTAGCCTGTCTATCATGACGAATGGGCAGAATAAAAAAAGATGATTTTTTGCCATTAAAAGCTTGTTTTAGCCCTAAAACACGCAGTAAGACAAAGCTCAATAAAAAAACTACAAAAATTTTTTGGAAATCAAGGATAATACTCAATGTTTTCATTCTCTATGTGTAATACAAATGATGCTTCCTCCTCGGGTAACTCTGATCTAGGCTGCCTCAGGACCTAATGTCTTCAAACATCATCATTGAAGTTGAAGGGGAATACTTAGCGAAGAAGGTAGGTAAGGAAAATTATGGTATCGATCAAAACAACTATGGAAATCCTAAAGCAAGTAAGTTAGCCAAAACCAGCAATGAGAGCAAAATTGCAAAGGTAGCAAAAGTTTTTATCACTGATGTAAGTCGAAGGCACTACTCTAGTTTGGGAAGATCTTTATCTTAGGTGTGTGGCACAAGTCAAACCCTATTTGTATCTAGATTCACTCTTAGAGGCTCGCTTTTAGGGTCTAAGACGGGACAAGGTTTATAAAGTTCATAAATTGGCCACTTCACAATAGAAAAGGGTTCAAACCTATCTTATTATTGATTGTCAACCTATGATGGCATCTAAGTGGGCCCAAAAGGTAGGTGTCATAGACTTGCCGCCCAATATAAGGTTTGGAAAGTGATTCTAACCTTTTATACCCAAACAAAGATGGTGTTCCTGACATCACTCTTACTTGTATCCAGGTTAGGTGTTTTTATAAATGAGTTTTTAGTATTAGTCTATTATCTCCCTTCTCACACAATGCATAATGATAAATAAATAAATAAATAAACACTTCAAACATGTAAAGAAAGCAATAAAATAAACAAACAAACAAATAAATAAATAAAACTACTTAAATTATTACATAAGCAAGTCGTTTAACAGAAAAAGGATAAATAAAATAGCATCCATAAATCAGGGTGTTTATTTGAGTTGGAAACATTGGTTCTTTGATGCATATTTACAAAAAGGATTTTTTCTTATTGTGTGATTTTGGGCTTAAATATTGGACATTGGTCCATTTTTATTTAAAAAACCTAATGAAATGAGTAAACAAGATTTTTAAGTGAATTCTTATCAATTTATCGTGCAAAAATAATTTATTACTAAGCTATTACAAACCCCAAAATAAATCCAAAGTAAAATAAAAAGAAAATAATAAACAAATAAATAAATAACTAAATAAAAGGAATAAGCTGGCCATAGGAAATCCTCTAAAGCTATTATGTTCTCAAGATACCAACTCGTAATGCATACAACTTCGACCCCATACAAAGAAATGTAAAAGTATAAATGGTTAGCATATGACAAACAAAATAACAAGTAAAGATAAAATAAAATAATTAAGCATTTTGGACAAAAAATTAAACAAGCAGAATATTTGAAATTCATAAAAAGGGATTAAAATAACATATAAAAACATTATTAATCACGTCAACAAAATTAAATCAAGAACGCATGCAAAAATAACATCAAAAGGGCTAAAATACATTCATAGATGACCATATAAAGAGGACAAATGGCCACAATAGAAGTGATGGGATGGAAAGAGGATTTCGTGACATCTCGTCAGTCGATGTGATCGATAGGTGTTTGTTAGGATCTTCTTTTCATCTGTCACTCGATAAGCAAGTAGAATATTCAGAATTCATACAGAAATCAAATAAAACATAATTTTAACCTAATTAGATGCATTCTTGGTCCTAAACATGCCAAAAGAAATAATTTTAAAACATCACAACATATTTAAATCATGCTAGAATAGTAAATTAACCATGCAAACAAAATTTTATTAAGATAACCAAACACATATTAATGTAGGATTAAAGCCTAAAACATGCCATTTTACTCATGTTATATTATGTTCAGATCATCATGACATCATACAGAAATCACAAAAATAATAAAAACAAATTAAATAATAGTAATAGAATTATGGTGTGACACACATCTTTTTAGGTACTATTTGATTTCACCCTCGAAACTAATGGATCTGTAGACACCGTGATCTAAGGTAGCTTAGATCAGGGTTACTTGATGATAAGGGAATTGTATATTGCTGATAGTAGGTTCAAATCTTGAAGTTTTGATTGTGAATTTCTCACACTTTCTCAAATATTTTTATGATTTTCCAAAATATTTATAAGTGTTTTTACCGTCTGTCACTTGAAGGGCACTTATTTGTGGTCCCTTCTCTCTTGCATAGGCCAAACAAGGGGTATTTTAGGAATTCCAAGATTTTTCACTGAGGGATGGCTACCTTTCATTGAGGGACACCTGTCTATGGCTCGAATTCCAGATTTTCACATTTCTAGAATTAAAAAAAGGAGATAATAATTTTTAAGGGATTTCATCCGAATTTTTTGGGGATGGATCTTCATATTTGGGAAGTTGGCATTGGAATCTAGCTCCACCTCTAAACTAAGTATAAAACCTAAAAATCTAGGGTTTTGAGAAGGGGGAATCACTTTTTATAGAGCCAATTTAGAGAAGAAGAAAACTTAATTTCTTTCTCTCTCTAAGTGTTGCTCTAGCATTCTCTTTTGATTAACACACATACATAAAAGAATTTCATTGCTTTTTTTCTAAAAAGCAAGAAGCACAAATCGGAGTAGAGATTTAGAATACAAGAGCTTTAGAGTCAAAATATCTCCTAAGATTAATATTCCAGGCTCTTTTCTTACTTTCCCTCTCTACAATTATCTTATTTTTTGGTGTATTTTATGCATTTTATGTAATTTTATTCCATCTATTCAATTTCCATGATATTTATGCATTATTTTATATGATTTTGATTTTGTACGATGTGGTTCTGTGCTTGATTTCATTCTGTTCATGTAAATAAATTTGTAATTATTCTTATTGTATTATTTTTGATACTAATTCATGTGTTTTTATGTGATTTTTTGAGTTTATAAATAACTTTACCTTTAGAGGGTTTTATGTATTTTTTTTGTATGGGAAATCGTGCTTTCGTGTTAATCACCATCCTCACCATACTTGATTACATCGGTTAATCACTTTCTTTTATTAATTATTTATTTATTATCTTTGATTTTATTTGGCTATTATTTATTTTGTGTTTATTTATTGGATATTATTTTTTGGATGTATTATTATTTCGGGGATTTAATAGTTAGTAAAAAAGGTTTTTATGCACGATAAAAGAAAAAAAGGCGTTAAAAAGGTTTTCTATTAAATTAATTGGGTTTTTCTTCAAAACATGGACCAATGTCCAGTTTTTATCCCAAACCAACCTAAAATAAAAATGAGGATTTTGTAAAATATGCACAAGGGAACCAATGTTCCCAATTAAAGAAATACCTTGATTTATTTATGTGTATTATTCTATTGATTGTTATAGGACAATTTTCTTATGTAATAATTAAGTAGATTTATTTAGCTGTTTTTTATTGCTTTATTTATGTGAATTGGATGTTTACTTAATTTTAATTGCTTTGCATCGTGTGATAGAAGAGAGAGGGTTAGATGTAAAACTTAGTTATAAAATAAACATCTAACCAAGATAAGAAAATAAACTTAGTTACATAAGAAAATTGTCCAATTTTCTTATGGACACCTAACTAATGTTCCCAAACACCAATCTCTGTTCGGGCATCAAAAAGTTAGGAATCATTTCTCGATATTTTGTTGGGTGGCAACTCCATAACACCTACCTCATTTGGGCCCTTTAGTAGATTCTTTTATGGGTTGACTATCAACAATAGTTTGGGCTTGATCCCTTTTTATTGTGAAGTAGCCAATTTATGAGTTAAGTGAGCCTAATTTGGTCTCACCCTAAAAGTGGGCCTTCGAGAGTGTTAGAAAGTATGCCCTAGAGCCCATGTAATAGGGATGTTTTTCATATGTATGAAATTTATATTCTTAATAAAAGGCATCATTCATTTATTAATGCTGTGTTTGAATACATGAGTTTGTAAATCTTAAATTAATAAATGAAGTCCTAGATATTATAAACACAGTGCAAAGGCAATCATGAAGGTGTTCATGATGTGAGATGTCTATCGCACGCAAATCTGTTAATATCTAAATATCCCTAGTCCTAGAATTAACAAGATAGAACATTGTTAATTCGGATAGACTAGCACATGTTATGCTTCTTGAATGGTTCAAACAATGGTTCTCATAATTGTGATTATGGATGATAATCAAAGCTAACATGTGGATGCTTATTAGAGGAACAAGTTCATTGGAGACCTGCAAAGAGAATCCTCATATGGATATTAAATCTATGTCAGTGAGGAATCTTTTAGTAGCGGTTGTGCAAGTATCCTTAGACTTGAGATCTCCAAAGTTATCTTAAGTAGCAAGTGGTATACTTTAACTCCATAACTAATTACTTCCAACTGGGAGTGAACATAGTTAGAAGATTGGGTATATCGTAACCTACTTGAAGATAGTTGAGTGATTGAAAAACGATTCACCATCCCAGATTTAACAAGGGAAGTTATCTCGCATGATTCTATAATTGCCTCGTTATGAGAATCTCTGGCCAGAGTAATATGCCGAGATGGATGGAGATCCATGAAGGGTATTTTAGGAACAATGGTTAAATTAATAGAACATACATAATTAGATTTATATGAGTTGACAGAAATCCATACTCAGAATCTAATTGAGATAAGAGTGGTGAAAGGAGTAATTGCACGGTAACTGTTTCTATGGAAGGGTACAGTCAAACCATATGACTTTCCTGACATTTGGGTAGTCATGATGCCTAGCTAGAGGCCAATCATGACTTGTTTAATGATGTATCAAAATATCAATAGAGATTGATAAAATGATTTAAAGGAGTTTAAATCATGTGAGTTTTGAAAAGAACTCATAATTACATATTATACTACCAACATGGACAGGAACCCAATAGGTCACACACATATAGAGAAAAGGGTAAAATGGTAAAATAACAAGGATAATAATATTTGATATTATTATAAAGGTAGAGAGGAGAATATGATAATAATTAATTAAAGAGTTTAATTAATTATGATCAAATAAAATTATCCGCGGAACTTTTGAGAAATGTTCTGTAAATTGGACCTAAATGAAATAATGTATTTCATGATTAATTATTATTGTCTTATAAGTGTTATAAGACTACTATAAGTGTTATAGGACTGATATAATAATTAATAGGACCATTGGAGAAATTATAAAGGGCCAAAGGAATGAAGAAGTTGGAGGAAGCCCTCCAGAAGAGGGCTACACGCCAACTCCATACAGAAGGGCTTAGAGAGATTTTTCTTGGACCAAATTAATTTATATATGTTACATAAGTGTTATGAAACTCACATATTTAATTTGGTTGGATTTGGAATCCATTTGGGTATTTAAATCCAATTAGATGCACAAAGGGCCTAGTTTGTGGATTTCGTGCATGGTCTTTTATGAAAAGATTTAATTTGGATTTAATTAAGCCCAAATGATTATAATTAATTCCAGAGACCCAATTAATAATTCTATAGAAATTTTAAAGAGCCCAATCTCATTAAGGAGTTGGAATTTTAACCTAACTATAAAAGGCCAACTAATGAGAATTAGGGTTAAGTGATTAAAACAAAAGGAAAGTTTTTTTCTCTTAATTCTCTCTCCCTTTTTGTGCCACTTCCACTGTTAGCCTCTTGGATTTCGGCCAACCCTTGTTGACCACCAATTTTTTGGTTCAATTTACCCCTCTCTAGTGTGGATTACTCATTGGAGGTGTTTGATTTTGGACACTCTGGTTTGCGACAACCTGGTGCGAAGTAAAATCAATTGTTCAACAAAAATCAAAGGTGATTTTTCTTATTCTCATATTGTTATATTGTGTATTCATTGCAAGATCAGAACTAATGGTTAAAAATTTTAAAATTCCGCTTATGTATGTGATGCATGTAACCGTTAAAATCCAACATGGTATCAGAGCCACGGTTTTGCCATGGATATACAATTCTATATTATTCTGCGAAATAAGTTTTGTTTTATTTTGAGTTATTTATTTCATGAACTTTAAAATATGACATTTAGTTGTTCATGAATGAGAAATATTGATTTCTGGATGTATTTGTGATCAAATAAATTTTGTGGAAACAAAACCGAAATTTTTGAAGAAAAGTGATTTGGGTTTGGCGTGAAACCCTATGTAATGTAGGGGCTGTTCTAATTTAATTTCTTATGGATCCATTTAAAAATAATTTAGATGATATTTTATGTGTTTAATATGTGATATTAAGCCGTAGGATCGAACGAAATTAAAATCGAACAAGTTTTGCATGAAAACTAGTTTTGTCGAAAAGTTCGATAAATTGGTGTTCTACATGTGTTCATGGTTAGAACAACTTTTGATCTTCTAAATTTGATATATATGATATATTAAAGTGTTTTTAATTGATTGGATTAATTAAATTGGGCCTTAAATTAATTTGATTAATTTTAATTCATTAAAACCACTTAATGGGCTTAATTATGTTTACGGACTTGGTTTAAATTAGAGAATGACTTGGTGGGCCCAAGGAGCTAATTTAAATTAATTATTATAAACAGTAATTAAGTTTATTAATGGGTTTTAAGGGCTGGAGTGGGCTTGGCTCATTCCAAAAGGCCCAAATGGTCCAAATGACACAAAACTAGTTTGTGTGTGAACACACTTAGGGTTTTTCTTCTGTGGGTTTCGGCCTACACTTGTTTTAAGCCCAAAATTGATTCTTTTAATTATTTAATATGATTAATTAATTAAATAATCAATTTATAATTAATTAATAATCAATTTGATTGATTATTAAGGCAAGAACACATTCATGCAAAAAGGTTTCCTAAAATGAAAGTTTCCAAAATGGAAAAAGTTTCCTAATTTGATCACATCATTAAAATAACTCAAACTATAGTTTCAAAGGTTGAAACAAAGTTAGTAATCCATTTCTTTATGCATTAGAAAGGCATATAAGGGTGTATAATTGGCATGATGGATAGTTATGGACAAAGCCCAATGTGATTGAGCATCATGCATGTTTTTGCCCAATGAGGACTTTCATGTCCCGGCTACTTGTTTTTGGTTTGTATTTCATTTTAAATTGTAATATGTAATTAGATTACTTAGATTAGAATTAGAAATAGAGATGGAGACCATTTTCAAGGAGCAAGATGGGCCGGATGGAGATCCAACAAGCTTGAAGATAATATAATTATTTTTCTTGTTTGAATCATGCATACTACCTAGGTGTTACCTTTTGATTTCCCTCTTGGCTCGGGGAAATCAATGTAGTGAAGTCCATAACTATACCACATTTGTATGCTTATATTTATGTGATAGATATAGGATGCATACCAATGTATGCCAACCATGTATGATGAGACTTAATTAAATAAAACCCTCAAACAAATACTAAGGTATATAAGCCTTCCATTAATTTGAGGAGAACCAGAGTTCTTTATAGTGTGGGTTGTTGACCACAGTTAAGCTCACATTATATCGAATATGTTCAAATCTAATTAAATGGGTCATCTTAGCTAGCCCATTAGTTTGTTGACCACAGTCAAGGCTAATGGTTCTAGAGGCAAGATTAGGGAATGCATATATGATATGCATGCATCAAGAGTTGATAACCTAATGATCCAATAGTTGTGTAGAGACACAATTGGTATAGAGATACCTACCTTTCAAGGGTACGAAATTTGGCTTGTTGACCACAGTCAAGGTCAAATTACATATCAAGGATTGGATATTGGCCCACTAAGAAAACCATCGGGTTTTCTCGGATTATATAGTGAGGGCTATTAATTCGCAATAAAATAGTGGGAGTAAATGGATTAATTAAAGACCTTATTAATGCATACATATATATGAACATACTCTCATATCTTTTCCTTTTCACATCTAGGTCATCATCATGAGCACATCAAACATTAATATACGATCAATCTTGGATAACAAGATGGTTGGCAACAACTATTCTGACTGGATCAGGCAAGTGAGAATTGTTCTCAGGGCTGAAAAGATCCATTATGTCTTGGATAAAGATCCACCACCACTTCCATCAGATGATGCCATTGATGAGATCAAAGGCATTTATCAAAAATACATGAAGGATAGTGAAGCAGCAGCATGTCTGATGCTAGGTGCTATGTCCTCGGAGCTTCAGAAGCAACATGAAATGATGGATGCTAGAACCATCGTTTTGCATCTAGAGGAGCTTTATTCTTCTCAGGCTAGAACTGAGCAATATGAGATTGCTCGAGCTCTATTTAGTTGCAAAATGGTGGAAGGCACTTCAGTTGCTACTCATGCATTGAAGATGTATGGGTATATTGAGCATTTGAGTAGACTTGGCTATGTTATGGATAATGATCTATACATAGATTTAATCTTGTACTCGTTGGCTCCAAGTTATGCACCTTTTGTGCTTAACTTCAACATGAACAAGATCCAAGTATCCATTCCTGAGTTAATCAACATGCTCAAGACAGCTGATGGATCATTTAAGAAAGATCCAAAAAGTATCATGGTTGTCACTTCTGCTAAAGGCAAGAAGCAGAAGAAGAAGAAGATAACCAAGGCACAGCCAAAGAATGGTGGGATCTCCAAGAAGTAGGTTGCCAAGAAAGAGAATCCCAAAGGAACTTGCTTCCATTGTGGAAAAGATGGTCATTAGAAGCGTAACTGCAAGGCCTATCTAGATTCTCTCAAGGAGAAGAAGCAAGCTGATGCTTCTACTTCAGGTATTCATATGATTGAAATTAATACTTATTCTATTGCTTCAAAACAATCTTGGGTATTAGATACCAGATGTGGATCTCATTTATGTAATGATCTACAGGGGCTTAGAAGCTTTAGAAGAGTTGGAAAGGCAGATATATGTTTGCAGTCAGCTACTAGATAGAACATCTCTACAACAGTTGTGGGGACTTACTATTTGCCTCTTCCTAGTGGATTAGTACAAATGTTGTTACATTTTTAAGAACAATATGTTTTATGCAAAAGCTATCATTGAGAATGGTATATTTGTTCTTGATTTAATTAAAGAAGAACATAATGTGAATACCAAGAGAATGAAATATGATAATCTGAATACCTCATACTTATGGCATTGTCGTTTAGGCCATATAAATGAAAAACGCATGACCAAGTTACACAAGTTAGGTGATTTGGGATCATTTGATTATGAATCATTTGATACATGTGAATCTTGTTTATTGGGAAAAATGACAAAAGCTCCCTTTATTGGTAAAGGAGAACGAGCTAAAATGGTTTTGGACTTAATACATTCAGATGTATGTGGTCCAATGACTACACATACCGGAGGAGTATACTCCTACTTCATTACTTTCATAGATGATTATTCCAGGTTTGGATACTTCTATCTAATGAAATATAAGTCTGAAGCATTTGAAAAGTTCAAAGAGTTCAGAAATGAAGTAGAGAAACAACTTGGCAAAAGTATTAAAACACTTAGATCAGATCGAGGTGGAGAATACTTAAGTCAAGAGTTTCACGATTATCTTAGAGATAATGGGATTTTATCTCAATGGACTCCTCCATATACACCACAACACAATGGTGTAT